>CANSZD010003196.1:627500-1827500 GCA_947648045.1 Beta corolliflora
AGATAAGGTATTTTACATGCATTGGTTAATTACATTCCTCATTTGTCCGATTATTAGGTTGAAAAGTTTTTTTTTCTAGTTATTGGTAGCTCTATAGAACAAATACTTCCTCCATTTTTCTAGATACATCAAATTGATTTTTTAGATTTTGGACCAATTTTTTTTTTGATTTTTGACAGTAATCATATATTTCACTTTGACCATCTTGTATATTTTATATATAAGGAAAATATATAGTCATGTGAGATGCTGTTAAATTCGTCTTGTTATATATTTTTATCATATCAAATTCCAATAATTTTTTCTTATACATAATCAGATATTAATGCTCAAAGTTGTGTTTTTATAAATTTGTCTAGGCTTTTGGGTACACTAAATAGAAAAGGGAAGTAGTATGTATTTTTTGAACTTGATGTACTAAAACTTCACATCATGGATCTGTTTAACAAAATTAGGTGGTGCGATAAGTTGTATGATTAGATGTTCGTTGTGTACTAGTAGATGTTAGAAGTAGGTACTCAAAAATAAAAATAAAAACTAGCCGTTGAATTTGTAATTTATAGCAAAATGGTACTTTAATGTTAAATTTGATAGGTTTCCCATCAGTAATCCAAACCGGAATCTTTACTCAATTGTTAGAGTTAATGTTTTTTAATTGACTATTTCTAGTGAGTTGTTTACTCGGTGGTTAGATGTATCAATCTCCCCTCATTCAGCATAGGTGGTGTAAACCATCAATGGATTTGCTCCCAATTGCCATGATTGCCATCTAATTTACCGACATTAGAGACTGAACACTGAAATTTAGAAACGAAGTTCAACCTAATCCCGGTTATGATACAAAATATGTACCAAATTGCTTTCGTTGTTGTTAACCCAATGGCCAATAACCAGCATATTCCGCTTGAATGAATGCAAACATCAGTACAATTTGTACAAATGGCAAATTTATGTATTCTTGCTTTTAGGGGCGTTTCTCCGGTATAAAACAACTTAACTGAATTGAACTGAATTGATTGCAACTCAACTGAACTGAACTGAACTGAACTAAACTGAACTGAATTAAATTATAACTAATAGTAATGATAATAATTTAGGAACTGAACTGAATTGAACTGAACTGATTGGAACTGAACTGAACTGAACTGATTGCAACCGAACGGAACGGTGCGCGAACCGAACGGAACGGCATCGAATCGAAAATAAGATGGGGAGAACAGCACCTTAGTAACCTTATGATTTTTGTGTAGCAACACTGCAAGCAAATTAGGAGGACTAAAAAAATAATATAATTCATCCTTCTTTTTGTTAGAATGTTTTAATTTTTCGGCTAATCATATCTTATATGTTTATATGCTAATATGTAAATAAATGTTATAAGGTATATGTTGATAGATTAGTGTAAATTTTCATAATATTCATAAATCGAATCTTAAAGAGTAAAAGTCAAAATATTGCAATTATAAAGAAAAGAATTAAGTATATACTCCCTTTGTTTTTTTTAGATGTAACATATTGACTTTGGACACTATTCATCCAATACACTTTGACCATTAATTGTTATTTATACATAAGAAAAAATATAGTCATGTGGGATCTTGTTTGATTCGTCACGGTATACACTTTCCAAATATACAATTAGAGATATTATCGGTCAAAGTTGTGCCTCGACAAATGTGAAAAGTCCAATGTTACATCTAAAAAAACGGAAGGAGTATTTTATAGTACTTACAAGATTGGAGCATTAACAGATGTCTGATACAACTTTTGTTGTTCACCTACTTTGAGCTTGGTGTTGGTAGTTTGGCTATATGATTCATCTATTCGAGTATAATAGTAGTATTTTAATGAGGTTATATGAAGCTAGCGTTTCTTTTGTTATGTTGAAAAGGTAGTGTGATCTTCATCCTAAAAATGGTACTCTACACTAAAAAAAAAAAATTTAAATGGACCCGGTGCACACTAACTTAGTGTGCATCGGGTTGGTAATTTATATTAACTTCATATGGAAAACTTATAGTGAAATTATATGCAATATAATGGAGGATTTAATTTTAATGTCTGACACGTGCTTTAACATATAGGATTATGTAGTTTCTGCATGATATAGTGGGTGTCTGAATGATATAGTGAGTTTCTACATGATATAGTGAGTGTCTGAATGATATATTGAGTTTCTGCATGATATAATGAGTGTTTGAATGATATAATGGATTGTTCAGAAATGATGTAGTTTATGCATGATATAGTATGTTTCTGAATGATATATTGAGTTTATTCATGATATAGTGGGTTTTTAAATGATATAGTAGATTGTTTAGAAATGATGTAGTTTCTGCATGATATAGTATGTTTCCGAATGATATAGTGAGTTTCTGCATGATATAATGAGTTTCTGCATGATATAGTGGGTTTGTGAATGATAAAGTGGATTGTTCAGAAATGATACGTGCTTACTAATATTAACGTGAATCAGGTCCACATAAATCATATTGATAAATCAATACTCAATAGTACGTACTCATTGGTGGGGTCAAAAATAATGTATATGAGAGAAAAATGTTTGTATCTCATAACCTATCTATAGTAGACGCATATTCAAGATTTCATATTTAGAGGGGCATAAACAAAATAATTGACAAACTCACAAACCAACAAGTAAAATAATGAGCCTAATACACAAATTGGATAGTGAACCAAACATATATAGTGAGAAATTGAATTTTAATAATGACAGTCAAGCTTATATCACCTCCAAAAAAAATTCCCAAACTTTTTATTATTATCTTCATATAAGAAAAAAAAGCTTTCAAAATATTATATATCGTACTTCATCCATATATTAAATAAATAAAACAATGACTTTAATGCTCCTCAATACAACTTAAACTATAAATTGTAATATATATTACTAAAGACTAGAAGTTGATATTAATTTAAAAATACATGACGGTAAAATTTAACAATATTTTACATAATTACATTTTTTCTACATATTAGGTAAAAAATTATCGTGAAACTTAGTACATGAATAGTACATATATAAATCAAATTGTTACATTAATTTGAAAATAAAGAAGTGATTTTTAGAGATGTATTCTTAAGAAAATGATAGACGGAGACTGTAGAGTTCGGCGTAAAATGAAAAAAAGACTAGAAGTCTTAACCTAATCAAGAGAAGAAAATATTTTTTTTGGTCAATATAGACCTACAAAGTAATAACCCTAAAAAAAACCTAGTCGTTTCTTCTCCTTTCTCTCTTCCCCTCTTCAAGGTAAATCATCCTAGGTGTTGCCATGGATACTCTTGTCCATGGTAATTGGTAAGCCCCTTTTTCTCTCTTATTTTCACTTTTTAGTTTATACATAAATTAGTCTCTCTTTATGAGTGTAACACCCCCAAAATCCATACCCGTCTAAACTACGGTGCATCGACTTTAGGAGTGTTACCGCCGCGGTGAAACGCAAGGCTTATTGAAATTAAAACATTAACTTACTCTTTATTATGAAAACTAAATTGCAGCGGAAATAAAATGTTAACTTAACTACAACCACTACAAGAAAGGTGGTATTTAACGACGGCTTAAAGTCGTCGGTAATTTAAGAAAAACCGTCGCTAAAAAATCACCGACGGCCAGCAGTCGTTAAATAACAGTCGGTGCACAGGTGGTCGCTGATTTTGGAATCAACGACCGCTAAACCGTCGGTAAATATTTTAACGACGGTTTCCTTATAATCAACGACTGTTTACAAAAACCGACGTTGGCACCAAACCAACGACTGTTTTAAACAGCCGTTAAATCAACGACGGTTTTAAACCGTCGTTGATTTACCGACCGTTACTAACCGTCGGTGATTCACCATCGGTTATAAACAGTCGTTGTTTGGGCCAGATCAACGTCTGTTATTAACCGTCGCTATTATGTAAAAGCAGTCGTTGAAGTGGAAGTCCTTGGATGCATAGTATACCTTACAACGACTAGCCGTCGTTGATTTAATGTTTAGCCGTCGTTGTTTTTTTTGAAATAATATTATTTAGAATATTTTTGTTGTTAACAATAATTAAACCCGTACTCAAGACACATACCGCATGCTTGTGGACCACACTAAAACTGTTCCTCCATCGCATTCAATTACAAAAATATGCAATTTTGATATATATTACAATTTGCATTGATACTTGTATAATTACATGAAATAGATTACAATTATGTATACAAAATAGATCCCGATGTCGGGAAATAAAGTAGAAGTCTGTGTTTACAAAAAATATATATCGACAAAGCTAGAAACTAATAAGCTAGATGCCGATAGATATAGACACTAAATGTCTATAGTTAGACAAACTACCTAGATTAAATATATGTACGCAAAATAGATCCCGGTGTCGAGAAATAAAGTAGAAGTCGGGTTCTAAAAAAAAATAACCCGACACATCTAGAAACAAAGCGAGATGTCGATAAATATTGACACTAAATGCATAAAAGTTAGTTACCTAGTTGCCAAAACCAAAAACACTACACCTGTCAAGGGTGTCTCTCAGTAGCACTACCGCCACCACCAAACCCTGGGTCATCGTCTGGTCTGCGATGTGGAGGGGGGCCTGGGTTGCAACCTGGGGACATATGGCCGAAACTAGACATGTTCCTCATCATTTCCTCAACGATGGCCCGACTTGACCCTTCCACCCGTGCTGCGACCATTGCCTCCACCTCTTCCATCCGCGCAGCGACCTTTGCCTCCACCTGCGCCTCAATCTGAGAAAAAATGGACGGCTCATATGGTTGTGAAGAGCCGCCATCTCCTCACCCTGATGAAGAGTCGTAGTACAAATGATCTCCCTGACCCAACCCCTGAACTTTTCCTCGGTTCCTCCCCCCAACTGTCTCCCAATACAACAGATCAGGGTTCGGCCGTGACCCCCGAGTGGTACAATGATCCAGCCTTCTTCTTGTAAGTCTCCTGCATTTGGTTAAATATACTCATATTCAAGTAAAATAAAGTGGGTAAAATGGCTACATTTGGTTCTAACTTTCCTAATTTGTGTATTTTCAATGAAAACAACTTATAAATACATTAAGCTAACTATATATATGATGTTTGAGGTGTTTATAACTTAAACTAACATCAAAGTACTCGTATTCAAACATTTTCAAGTAAAAAGGCCTAAAATGGCCTATATTAGCCTACATTTGGTTCTAACTTTCCTACTTTGTGTATTTTCAATCAAAACAACTTATAAATACATTAAACTAACTATATATATGATGTTTGAGGTGGTTATAACTTAAACTAGCATCAAACTACTCGTATTCATTCAATTTCAAGTAAAATGGCCTATATTAGCCTACATTTCGTTCTAACTTTCCTACTTTGTGTATTTTCAATCAAAACAACTTATAAATACATTAAACTAACTATATATATGATGTTTGAGGTGTTTATAACTTAAACTAACATCAAAGTACTCGTATTCAAACATTTTCAAGTAAAAAGACCTAAAATGGCCAATATTAGCCTACATTTGGTTCTAACTTTCCTACTTTGTGTATTTTCAATGAAAACAACTTATAAATACATTAAACCAACTATATATATGATGTTTGAGGTGTTTATAACTTAAACTAACATCAAAGTAGTCGTATTCAAACATTTTCAAGTAAAAAGGCCTAAAATGGCCTATATTAGCCTACATTTGGTTCTAACTTTCCTACATTGTGTATTTTCAATCAAAACAACTTATAAATACATTAAACTAACTATATATATGATGTTTGAGGTGGTTATAACTTAAAATAGCATCAAACTACTCGTATTCATTCAATTTCAAGTAAAATGGCCTAAAATGGCCTATATTAGCCTACATTTGGTTCTAACTTTCCTACTTTGTGTATTTTCAATGAAAACAACTTATAAATACATTAAACTAACTATATATATGATGTTTGAGGTGTTTATAACTTAAACTAACATCAAAGTAGTCGTATTCAAACATTTTCAAGTAAAAAGGCCTAAAATTGCCTATATTAGCCTACATTTGGTTCTAACTTTCCTACTTTGTGTATTTTCAATCAAAACAACTTATAAATACATTAAACTAACTATATATATGATGTTTGAGGTGGTTATAACTTAAACTAGCATCAAACTACTCGTATTCATTCAATTTCAAGTAAAATGGCCTAAAATGGCCTATATTAGCCTACATTTGGTTCTAACTTTCCTACTTTGTGTATTTTCAATCAAAACAACTTATAAATACATTAAACTAACTATATATATGATGTTTGAGGTGTTTATAACTTAAACTAACATCAAAGTACTCGTATTCAAACATTTTCAAGTAAAAAGACCTAAAATGGCCTATATTAGCCTACATTTGGTTCTAACTTTCCTACTTTGTGTATTTTCAATGAAAACAACTTATAAATACATTAAAATAACTATATATATGATGTTTGAGGTGTTTATAACTTAAACTAACATCAAAGTAGTCGTATTCAAACATTTTCAAGTAAAAAGGCCTAAAATGGCCTATATTAGCCTACATTTGGTTCTAACTTTCCTACTTTGTGTATTTTCAATCAAAACAACTTATAAATACATTAAACTAACTATATATATGATGTTTGAGGTGGTTATAACTTAAAATAGCATCAAACTACTCGTATTCATTCAATTTCAAGTAAAATGGCCTAAAATGGCCTATATTAGCCTACATTTGGTTCTAACTTTCCTACTTTGTGTATTTTCAATGAAAACAACTTATAAATACATTAAACTAACTACTATATATGATGTTTGAGTTGTTTATAACTTAAACTAACATCAAAGTAGTCGTATTCAAACATTTTCAAGTAAAAAGGCCTAAAATGGCCTATATTAGCCTACATTTGGTTCTAAATTTCCTACTTTGTGTATTTTCAATCAAAACAACTTATAAATACATTAAACTAACTATATATATGATGTTTGAGGTGGTTATAACTTAAAATAGCATCAAACTACTCGTATTCATTCAATTTCAAGTAAAATGGCCTAAAATGGCCTATATTAGCCTACATTTGGTTCTAACTTTCCTACTTTGTGTATTTTCAATGAAAACAACTTATAAATACATTAAACTAACTATATATATGATGTTTGAGGTGTTTATAACTTAAACTAACATCAAAGTACTCGTATTCAAACATTTTCAAGTAAAAAGGCCTAAAATGGCCTATATTAGCCTACATTTGGTTCTAACTTTCCTACTTTGTGTATTTTCAATCAAAACAACTTATAAATACATTAAACTAACTATATATATGATGTTTGAGGTGGTTATAACTTAAACTAGCATCAAACTACTCGTATTCATTCAATTTCAAGTAAAATGGCCTAAAATGGCCTATATTAGCCTACATTTGGTTCTAACTTTCCTACTTTGTGTATTTTCAATCAAAACAACTTATAAATACATTAAACTAACTATATATATGATGTTTGAGGTGTTTATAACTTAAACTAACATCAAAGTAGTCGTATTCAAACATTTTCAAGTAAAAAGGCCTAAAATGGCCTATATTAGCCTACATTTGGTTCTAACTTTCCTACTTTGTGTATTTTCAATCAAAACAACTTATAAATACATTAAACTAACTATATATATGATGTTTGAGGTGGTTATAACTTAAAATAGCATCAAACTACTCGTATTCATTCAATTTCAAGTAAAATGGCCTAAAATGGCCTATATTAGCCTACATTTGGTTCTAACTTTCCTACTTTGTGTATTTTCAATGAAAACAACTTATAAATACATTAAACTAACTATATATATGATGTTTGAGGTGTTTATAACTTAAACTAACATCAAAGTAGTCGTATTCAAACATTTTCAAGTAAAAAGGCCTAAAATGGCCTATATTAGCCTACATTTGGTTCTAACTTTCCTACTTTGTGTATTTTCAATCAAAACAACTTATAAATACATTAAACTAACTATATATATGATGTTTGAGGTGGTTATAACTTAAAATAGCATCAAACTACTCGTATTCATTCAATTTCAAGTAAAATGGCCTAAAATGGCCTATATTAGCCTACATTTGGTTCTAACTTTCCTACTTTGTGTATTTTCAATGAAAACAACTTATAAATACATTAAACTAACTATATATATGATGTTTGAGGTGTTTATAACTTAAACTAACATCAAAGTAGTCGTATTCAAACATTTTCAAGTAAAAAGGCCTAAAATGGCCTATATTAGCCTACATTTGGTTCTAACTTTCCTACTTTGTGTATTTTCAATCAAAACAACTTATAAATACATTAAACTAACTATATATATGATGTTTGAGGTGGTTATAACTTAAACTAGCATCAAACTACTCGTATTCATTCAATTTCAAGTAAAATGGCCTAAAATGGCCTATATTAGCCTACATTTGGTTCTAACTTTCCTACTTTGTGTATTTTCAATCAAAACAACTTATAAATACATTAAACTAACTATATATATGATGTTTGAGGTGTTTATAACTTAAACTAACATCAAAGTACTCGTATTCAAACATTTTCAAGTAAAAAGACCTAAAATGGCCTATATTAGCCTACATTTGGTTCTAACTTTCCTACTTTGTGTATTTTCAATGAAAACAACTTATAAATACATTAAACTAACTATATATATGATGTTTGAGGTGTTTATAACTTAAACTAACATCAAAGTAGTCGTATTCAAACATTTTCAAGTAAAAAGGCCTAAAATGGCCTATATTAGCCTACATTTGGTTCTAACTTTCCTACTTTGTGTATTTTCAATCAAAACAACTTATAAATACATTAAACTAACTATATATATGATGTTTGAGGTGGTTATAACTTAAAATAGCATCAAACTACTCGTATTCATTCAATTTCAAGTAAAATGGCCTAAAATGGCCTATATTAGCCTACATTTGGTTCTAACTTTCCTACTTTGTGTATTTTCAATGAAAACAACTTATAAATACATTAAACTAACTATATATATGATGTTTGAGGTGTTTATAACTTAAACTAACATCAAAGTACTCGTATTCAAACATTTTCAAGTAAAAAGGCCTAAAATGGCCTATATTAGCCTACATTTGGTTCTAACTTTCCTACTTTGTGTATTTTCAATCAAAACAACTTATAAATACATTAAACTAACTATATATATGATGTTTGAGGTGGTTATAACTTAAACTAGCATCAAACTACTCGTATTCATTCAATTTCAAGTAAAATGGCCTAAAATGGCCTATATTAGCCTACATTTGGTTCTAACTTTCCTACTTTGTGTATTTTCAATCAAAACAACTTATAAATACATTAAACTAACTATATATATGATGTTTGAGGTGTTTATAACTTAAACTAACATCAAAGTACTCGTATTCAAACATTTTCAAGTAAAAAGACCTAAAATGGCCTATATTAGCCTACATTTGGTTCTAACTTTCCTACTTTGTGTATTTTCAATGAAAACAACTTATAAATACATTAAACTAACTATATATATGATGTTTGAGGTGTTTATAACTTAAACTAACATCAAAGTAGTCGTATTCAAACATTTTCAAGTAAAAAGGCCTAAAATGGCCTATATTAGCCTACATTTGGTTCTAACTTTCCTACTTTGTGTATTTTCAATCAAAACAACTTATAAATACATTAAACTAACTATATATATGATGTTTGAGGTGGTTATAACTTAAAATAGCATCAAACTACTCGTATTCATTCAATTTCAAGTAAAATGGCCTAAAATGGCCTATATTAGCCTACATTTGGTTCTAACTTTCCTACTTTGTGTATTTTCAATGAAAACAACTTATAAATACATTAAACTAACTATATATATGATGTTTGAGGTGTTTATAACTTAAACTAACATCAAAGTAGTCGTATTCAAACATTTTCAAGTAAAAAGGCCTAAAATGGCCTATATTAGCCTACATTTGGTTCTAACTTTCCTACTTTGTGTATTTTCAATCAAAACAACTTATAAATACATTAAACTAACTATATATATGATGTTTGAGGTGGTTATAACTTAAAATAGCATCAAACTACTCGTATTCATTCAATTTCAAGTAAAATGGCCTAAAATGGCCTATATTAGCCTACATTTGGTTCTAACTTTCCTACTTTGTGTATTTTCAATGAAAACAACTTATAAATACATTAAACTAACTATATATATGATGTTTGAGGTGTTTATAACTTAAACTAACATCAAAGTACTCGTATTCAAACATTTTCAAGTAAAAAGGCCTAAAATGGCCTATATTAGCCTACATTTGGTTCTAACTTTCCTACTTTGTGTATTTTCAATCAAAACAACTTATAAATACATTAAACTAACTATATATATGATGTTTGAGGTGTTTATAACTTAAACTAACATCAAAGTACTCGTATTCAAACATTTTCAAGTAAAAAGGCCTAAAATGGCCTATATTAGCCTACATTTGGTTCTAACTTTCCTACTTTGTGTATTTTCAATCAAAACAACTTATAAATACATTAAACTAACTATATATATGATGTTTGAGGTGTTTATAACTTAAACTAACATCAAAGTACTCGTATTCAAACATTTTCAAGTAAAATGGCCTAAAATGGCCTATATTAGCCTACATTTGGTTCTAACTTTCCTACTTTGTGTATTTTCAATCAAAACAACTTATAAATACATTAAACTAACTATATATATGATGTTTGAGGTGTTTATAACTTAAACTAACATCAAAGTACTCGTATTCAAACATTTTCAAGTAAAAAGACCTAAAATGGCCTATATTAGCCTACATTTGGTTCTAACTTTCCTACTTTGTGTATTTTCAATGAAAACAACTTATAAATACATTAAACTAACTATATATATGATGTTTGAGGTGTTTATAACTTAAACTAACATCAAAGTAGTCGTATTCAAACATTTTCAAGTAAAAAGGCCTAAAATGGCCTATATTAGCCTACATTTGGTTCTAACTTTCCTACTTTGTGTATTTTCAATCAAAACAACTTATAAATACATTAAACTAACTATATATATGATGTTTGAGGTGGTTATAACTTAAAATAGCATCAAACTACTCGTATTCATTCAATTTCAAGTAAAATGGCCTAAAATGGCCTATATTAGCCTACATTTGGTTCTAACTTTCCTACTTTGTGTATTTTCAATGAAAACAACTTATAAATACATTAAACTAACTATATATATGATGTTTGAGGTGTTTATAACTTAAACTAACATCAAAGTACTCGTATTCAAACATTTTCAAGTAAAAAGGCCTAAAATGGCCTATATTAGCCTACATTTGGTTCTAACTTTCCTACTTTGTGTATTTTCAATCAAAACAACTTATAAATACATTAAACTAACTATATATATGATGTTTGAGGTGGTTATAACTTAAACTAGCATCAAACTACTCGTATTCATTCAATTTCAAGTAAAATGGCCTAAAATGGCCTATATTAGCCTACATTTGGTTCTAACTTTCCTACTTTGTGTATTTTCAATCAAAACAACTTATAAATACATTAAACTAACTATATATATGATGTTTGAGGTGTTTATAACTTAAACTAACATCAAAGTACTCGTATTCAAACATTTTCAAGTAAAAAGGCCTAAAATGGCCTATATTAGCCTACATTTGGTTCTAACTTTCCTACTTTGTGTATTTTCAATGAAAACAACTTATAAATACATTAAACTAACTATATATATGATGTTTGAGGTGTTTATAACTTAAACTAACATCAAAGTAGTCGTATTCAAACATTTTCAAGTAAAAAGGCCTAAAATGGCCTATATTAGCCTACATTTGGTTCTAACTTTCCTACTTTGTGTATTTTCAATCAAAACAACTTATAAATACATTAAACTAACTATATATATGATGTTTGAGGTGGTTATAACTTAAAATAGCATCAAACTACTCGTATTCATTCAATTTCAAGTAAAATGGCCTAAAATGGCCTATATTAGCCTACATTTGGTTCTAACTTTCCTACTTTGTGTATTTTCAATGAAAACAACTTATAAATACATTAAACTAACTATATATATGATGTTTGAGGTGTTTATAACTTAAACTAACATCAAAGTACTCGTATTCAAACATTTTCAAGTAAAAAGGCCTAAAATGGCCTATATTAGCCTACATTTGGTTCTAACTTTCCTACTTTGTGTATTTTCAATCAAAACAACTTATAAATACATTAAACTAACTATATATATGATGTTTGAGGTGGTTATAACTTAAACTAGCATCAAACTACTCGTATTCATTCAATTTCAAGTAAAATGGCCTAAAATGGCCTATATTAGCCTACATTTGGTTCTAACTTTCCTACTTTGTGTATTTTCAATCAAAACAACTTATAAATACATTAAACTAACTATATATATGATGTTTGAGGTGTTTATAACTTAAACTAACATCAAAGTACTCGTATTCAAACATTTTCAAGTAAAAAGACCTAAAATGGCCTATATTAGCCTACATTTGGTTCTAACTTTCCTACTTTGTGTATTTTCAATGAAAACAACTTATAAATACATTAAACTAACTATATATATGATGTTTGAGGTGTTTATAACTTAAACTAACATCAAAGTAGTCGTATTCAAACATTTTCAAGTAAAAAGGCCTAAAATGGCCTATATTAGCCTACATTTGGTTCTAACTTTCCTACTTTGTGTATTTTCAATCAAAACAACTTATAAATACATTAAACTAACTATATATATGATGTTTGAGGTGGTTATAACTTAAAATAGCATCAAACTACTCGTATTCATTCAATTTCAAGTAAAATGGCCTAAAATGGCCTATATTAGCCTACATTTGGTTCTAACTTTCCTACTTTGTGTATTTTCAATGAAAACAACTTATAAATACATTAAACTAACTATATATATGATGTTTGAGGTGTTTATAACTTAAACTAACATCAAAGTACTCGTATTCAAACATTTTCAAGTAAAAAGGCCTAAAATGGCCTATATTAGCCTACATTTGGTTCTAACTTTCCTACTTTGTGTATTTTCAATCAAAACAACTTATAAATACATTAAACTAACTATATATATGATGTTTGAGGTGGTTATAACTTAAACTAGCATCAAACTACTCGTATTCATTCAATTTCAAGTAAAATGGCCTAAAATGGCCTATATTAGCCTACATTTGGTTCTAACTTTCCTACTTTGTGTATTTTCAATCAAAACAACTTATAAATACATTAAACTAACTATATATATGATGTTTGAGGTGTTTATAACTTAAACTAACATCAAAGTACTCGTATTCAAACATTTTCAAGTAAAAAGACCTAAAATGGCCTATATTAGCCTACATTTGGTTCTAACTTTCCTACTTTGTGTATTTTCAATGAAAACAACTTATAAATACATTAAACTAACTATATATATGATGTTTGAGGTGTTTATAACTTAAACTAACATCAAAGTAGTCGTATTCAAACATTTTCAAGTAAAAAGGCCTAAAATGGCCTATATTAGCCTACATTTGGTTCTAACTTTCCTACTTTGTGTATTTTCAATCAAAACAACTTATAAATACATTAAACTAACTATATATATGATGTTTGAGGTGGTTATAACTTAAAATAGCATCAAACTACTCGTATTCATTCAATTTCAAGTAAAATGGCCTAAAATGGCCTATATTAGCCTACATTTGGTTCTAACTTTCCTACTTTGTGTATTTTCAATGAAAACAACTTATAAATACATTAAACTAACTATATATATGATGTTTGAGGTGTTTATAACTTAAACTAACATCAAAGTAGTCGTATTCAAACATTTTCAAGTAAAAAGGCCTAAAATGGCCTATATTAGCCTACATTTGGTTCTAACTTTCCTACTTTGTGTATTTTCAATCAAAACAACTTATAAATACATTAAACTAACTATATATATGATGTTTGAGGTGGTTATAACTTAAAATAGCATCAAACTACTCGTATTCATTCAATTTCAAGTAAAATGGCCTAAAATGGCCTATATTAGCCTACATTTGGTTCTAACTTTCCTACTTTGTGTATTTTCAATCAAAACAACTTATAAATACATTAAACTAACTATATATATGATGTTTGAGGTGTTTATAACTTAAACTAACATCAAAGTACTCGTATTCAAACATTTTCAAGTAAAAAGGCCTAAAATGGCCTATATTAGCCTACATTTGGTTCTAACTTTCCTACTTTGTGTATTTTCAATCAAAACAACTTATAAATACATTAAACTAACTATATATATGATGTTTGAGGTGGTTATAACTTAAACTAGCATCAAACTACTCGTATTCATTCAATTTCAAGTAAAATGGCCTAAAATGGCCTATATTAGCCTACATTTGGTTCTAACTTTCCTACTTTGTGTATTTTCAATCAAAACAACTTATAAATACATTAAACTAACTATATATATGATGTTTGAGGTGTTTATAACTTAAACTAACATCAAAGTACTCGTATTCAAACATTTTCAAGTAAAAAGGCCTAAAATGGCCTATATTAGCCTACATTTGGTTCTAACTTTCCTACTTTGTGTATTTTCAATCAAAACAACTTATAAATACATTAAACTAACTATATATATGATGTTTGAGGTGTTTATAACTTAAAATAACATCAAACTACTCGTATTCATTCAATTTCAAGTAAAATGGCCTAAAATGGCCTATATTAGCCTACATTTGGTTCTAACTTTCCTACTTTGTGTATTTTCAATCAAAACAACTTATAAATACATTAAACTAACTATATATATGATGTTTGAGGTGTTTATAACTTAAACTAACATCAAAGTAGTCGTATTCAAACATTTTCAAGTAAAAAGGCCTAAAATGGCCTATATTAGCCTACATTTGGTTCTAACTTTCCTACTTTGTGTATTTTCAATCAAAACAACTTATAAATACATTAAACTAACTATATATATGATGTTTGAGGTGGTTATAACTTAAACTAGCATCAAACTACTCGTATTCATTCAATTTCAAGTAAAATGGCCTAAAATGGCCTATATTAGCCTACATTTGGTTCTAACTTTCCTACTTTGTGTATTTTCAATCAAAACAACTTATAAATACATTAAACTAACTATATATATGATGTTTGAGGTGTTTATAACTTAAACTAACATCAAAGTACTCGTATTCAAACATTTTCAAGTAAAAAGGCCTAAAATGGCCTATATTAGCCTACATTTGGTTCTAACTTTCCTACTTTGTGTATTTTCAATCAAAACAACTTATAAATACATTAAACTAACTATATATATGATGTTTGAGGTGTTTATAACTTAAACTAACATCAAAGTAGTCGTATTCAAACATTTTCAAGTAAAAAGGCCTAAAATGGCCTATATTAGCCTACATTTGGTTCTAACTTTCCTACTTTGTGTATTTTCAATCAAAACAACTTATAAATACATTAAAATAACTATATATATGATGTTTGAGGTGGTTTATAACTTAAAATAGCATCAAACTACTCGTATTCATTCAATTTCAAGTAAAATGGCCTAAAATGGCCTATATTAGCCTACATTTGGTTCTAACTTTCCTACTTTGTGTATTTTCAATGAAAACAACTTATAAATACATTAAACTAACTATATATATGATGTTTGAGGTGTTTATAACTTAAACTAACATCAAAGTACTCGTATTCAAACATTTTCAAGTAAAAAGGCCTAAAATGGCCTATATTAGCCTACATTTGGTTCTAACTTTCCTACTTTGTGTATTTTCAATCAAAACAACTTATAAATACATTAAACTAACTATATATATGATGTTTGAGGTGGTTATAACTTAAACTAGCATCAAACTACTCGTATTCATTCAATTTCAAGTAAAATGGCCTAAAATGGCCTATATTAGCCTACATTTGGTTCTAACTTTCCAACTTTGTGTATTTTCAATCAAAACAACTTATAAATACATTAAACTAACTATATATATGATGTTTGAGGTGTTTATAACTTAAACTAACATCAAAGTACTCGTATTCAAACATTTTCAAGTAAAAAGGCCTAAAATGGCCTATATTAGCCTACATTTGGTTCTAACTTTCCTACTTTGTGTATTTTCAATCAAAACAACTTATAAATACATTAAACTAACTATATATATGATGTTTGAGGTGTTTATAACTTAAACTAACATCAAAGTAGTCGTATTCAAACATTTTCAAGTAAAAGGCCTAAAATGGCCTATATTAGCCTACATTTGGTTCTAACTTTCCTACTTTGTGTATTTTCAATCAAAACAACTTATAAATACATTAAACTAACTATATATATGATGTTTGAGGTGGTTATAACTTAAACTAGCATCAAACTACTCGTATTCATTCAATTTCAAGTAAAATGGCCTAAAATGGCCTATATTAGCCTACATTTGGTTCTAACTTTCCTACTTTGTGTATTTTCAATCAAAACAACTTATAAATACATTAAACTAACTATATATATGATGTTTGAGGTGTTTATAACTTAAACTAACATCAAAGTACTCGTATTCAAACATTTTCAAGTAAAAAGGCCTAAAATGGCCTATATTAGCCTACATTTGGTTCTAACTTTCCTACTTTGTGTATTTTCAATCAAAACAACTTATAAATACATTAAACTAACTATATATATGATGTTTGAGGTGTTTATAACTTAAACTAACATCAAAGTAGTCGTATTCAAACATTTTCAAGTAAAAAGGCCTAAAATGGCCTATATTAGCCTACATTTGGTTCTAACTTTCCTACTTTGTGTATTTTCAATCAAAACAACTTATAAATACATTAAACTAACTATATATATGATGTTTGAGGTGGTTATAACTTAAAACTAGCATCAAACTACTCGTATTCTTTCAATTTCAAGTAAAATGGCCTAAAATGGCCTATATTAGCCTACATTTGGTTCTAACTTTCCTACTTTGTGTATTTTCAATGAAAACAACTTATAAATACATTAAACTAACTATATATATGATGTTTGAGGTGTTTATAACTTAAACTAACATCAAAGTACTCGTATTCAAACATTTTCAAGTAAAAAGGCCTAAAATGGCCTATATTAGCCTACATTTGGTTCTAACTTTCCTACTTTGTGTATTTTCAATCAAAACAACTTATAAATACATTAAACTAACTATATATATGATGTTTGAGGTGGTTATAACTTAAACTAGCATCAAACTACTCATATTCATTCAATTTCAAGTAAAATGGCCTAAAATGGCCTATATTAGCCTACATTTGGTTCTAACTTTCCTACTTTGTGTATTTTCAATCAAAACAACTTATAAATACATTAAACTAACTATATATATGATGTTTGAGGTGTTTATAACTTAAACTAACATCAAAGTACTCGTATTCAAACATTTTCAAGTAAAAAAGACCTAAAATGGCCTATATTAGCCTACATTTGGTTCTAACTTTCCTACTTTGTGTATTTTCAATCAAAACAACTTATAAATACATTAAACTAACTATATATATGATGTTTGAGGTGTTTATAACTTAAACTAACATCAAAGTACTCGTATTCAAACATTTTCAAGTAAAAGGCCTAAAATGGCCTATATTAGCCTACATTTGGTTCTAACTTTCCTACTTTGTGTATTTTCAATCAAAACAACTTATAAATACATTAAACTAACTATATATATATGATGTTTGAGGTGGTTATAACTTAAAATAACATCAAACTACTCGTATTCATTCAATTTCAAGTAAAATGGCCTAAAATGGCCTATATTAGCCTACATTTGGTTCTAACTTTCCTACTTTGTGTATTTTCAATCAAAACAACTTATAAATACATTAAACTAACTATATATATGATGTTTGAGGTGTTTATAACTTAAACTAACATCAAAGTAGTCGTATTCAAACATTTTCAAGTAAAAAGGCCTAAAATGGCCTATATTAGCCTACATTTGGTTCTAACTTTCCTACTTTGTGTATTTTCAATCAAAACAACTTATAAATACATTAAACTAACTATATATATGATGTTTGAGGTGGTTATAACTTAAAATAACATCAAACTACTCGTATTCATTCAATTTCAAGTAAAATGGCCTAAAATGGCCTATATTAGCCTACATTTGGTTCTAACTTTCCTACTTTGTGTATTTTCAATGAAAACAACTTATAAATACATTAAACTAACTATATATATGATGTTTGAGGTGTTTATAACTTAAACTAACATCAAAGTAGTCGTATTCAAACATTTTCAAGTAAAAAGGCCTAAAATGGCCTATATTAGCCTACATTTGGTTCTAACTTTCCTACTTTGTGTATTTTCAATCAAAACAACTTATAAATACATTAAACTAACTATATATATGATGTTTGAGGTGGTTATAACTTAAAATAGCATCAAACTACTCGTATTCATTCAATTTCAAGTAAAATGGCCTAAAATGGCCTATATTAGCCTACATTTGGTTCTAACTTTCCTACTTTGTGTATTTTCAATCAAAACAACTTATAAATACATTAAACTAACTATATATATGATGTTTGAGGTGTTTATAACTTAAACTAACATCAAAGTACTCGTATTCAAACATTTTCAAGTAAAAAGGCCTAAAATGGCCTATATTAGCCTACATTTGGTTCTAACTTTCCTACTTTGTGTATTTTCAATCAAAACAACTTATAAATACATTAAACTAACTATATATATGATGTTTGAGGTGGTTATAACTTAAACTAGCATCAAACTACTCGTATTCATTCAATTTCAAGTAAAATGGCCTAAAATGGCCTATATTAGCCTACATTTGGTTCTAACTTTCCTACTTTGTGTATTTTCAATCAAAACAACTTATAAATACATTAAACTAACTATATATATGATGTTTGAGGTGTTTATAACTTAAACTAACATCAAAGTACTCGTATTCAAACATTTTCAAGTAAAAAGACCTAAAATGGCCTATATTAGCCTACATTTGGTTCTAACTTTCCTACTTTGTGTATTTTCAATGAAAACAACTTATAAATACATTAAACTAACTATATATATGATGTTTGAGGTGTTTATAACTTAAACTAACATCAAAGTACTCGTATTCAAACATTTTCAAGTAAAAAGGCCTAAAATGGCCTATATTAGCCTACATTTGGTTCTAACTTTCCTACTTTGTGTATTTTCAATCAAAACAACTTATAAATACATTAAACTAACTATATATATGATGTTTGAGGTGTTTATAACTTAAAATAGCATCAAACTACTCGTATTCATTCAATTTCAAGTAAAATGGCCTAAAATGGCCTATATTAGCCTACATTTGGTTCTAACTTTCCTACTTTGTGTATTTTCAATGAAAACAACTTATAAATACATTAAACTAACTATATATATGATGTTTGAGGTGTTTATAACTTAAACTAACATCAAAGTAGTCGTATTCAAACATTTTCAAGTAAAAAGGCCTAAAATGGCCTATATTAGCCTACATTTGGTTCTAACTTTCCTACTTTGTGTATTTTCAATCAAAACAACTTATAAATACATTAAACTAACTATATATATGATGTTTGAGGTGGTTATAACTTAAAATAGCATCAAACTACTCGTATTCATTCAATTTCAAGTAAAATGGCCTAAAATGGCCTATATTAGCCTACATTTGGTTCTAACTTTCCTACTTTGTGTATTTTCAATGAAAACAACTTATAAATACATTAAACTAACTATATATATGATGTTTGAGGTGTTTATAACTTAAACTAACATCAAAGTACTCGTATTCAAACATTTTCAAGTAAAAAAGGCCTAAAATGGCCTATATTAGCCTACATTTGGTTCTAACTTTCCTACTTTGTGTATTTTCAATCAAAACAACTTATAAATACATTAAACTAACTATATATATGATGTTTGAGGTGGTTATAACTTAAACTAGCATCAAACTACTCGTATTCATTCAATTTCAAGTAAAATGGCCTAAAATGGCCTATATTAGCCTACATTTGGTTCTAACTTTCCTACTTTGTGTATTTTCAATCAAAACAACTTATAAATACATTAAACTAACTATATATATGATGTTTGAGGTGTTTATAACTTAAACTAACATCAAAGTACTCGTATTCAAACATTTTCAAGTAAAAAGACCTAAAATGGCCTATATTAGCCTACATTTGGTTCTAACTTTCCTACTTTGTGTATTTTCAATGAAAACAACTTATAAATACATTAAACTAACTATATATATGATGTTTGAGGTGTTTATAACTTAAACTAACATCAAAGTAGTCGTATTCAAACATTTTCAAGTAAAAAGGCCTAAAATGGCCTATATTAGCCTACATTTGGTTCTAACTTTCCTACTTTGTGTATTTTCAATCAAAACAACTTATAAATACATTAAACTAACTATATATATGATGTTTGAGGTGGTTATAACTTAAAATAGCATCAAACTACTCGTATTCATTCAATTTCAAGTAAAATGGCCTAAAATGGCCTATATTAGCCTACATTTGGTTCTAACTTTCCTACTTTGTGTATTTTCAATGAAAACAACTTATAAATACATTAAACTAACTATATATATGATGTTTGAGGTGTTTATAACTTAAACTAACATCAAAGTAGTCGTATTCAAACATTTTCAAGTAAAAAGGCCTAAAATGGCCTATATTAGCCTACATTTGGTTCTAACTTTCCTACTTTGTGTATTTTCAATCAAAACAACTTATAAATACATTAAACTAACTATATATATGATGTTTGAGGTGGTTATAACTTAAAATAGCATCAAACTACTCGTATTCATTCAATTTCAAGTAAAATGGCCTAAAATGGCCTATATTAGCCTACATTTGGTTCTAACTTTCCTACTTTGTGTATTTTCAATCAAAACAACTTATAAATACATTAAACTAACTATATATATGATGTTTGAGGTGTTTATAACTTAAACTAACATCAAAGTACTCGTATTCAAACATTTTCAAGTAAAAAGGCCTAAAATGGCCTATATTAGCCTACATTTGGTTCTAACTTTCCTACTTTGTGTATTTTCAATCAAAACAACTTATAAATACATTAAACTAACTATATATATGATGTTTGAGGTGGTTATAACTTAAACTAACATCAAACTACTCGTATTCATTCAATTTCAAGTAAAATGGCCTAAAATGGCCTATATTAGCCTACATTTGGTTCTAACTTTCCTACTTTGTGTATTTTCAATCAAAACAACTTATAAATACATTAAACTAACTATATATATGATGTTTGAGGTGTTTATAACTTAAACTAACATCAAAGTACTCGTATTCAAACATTTTCAAGTAAAAAGGACCTAAAATGGCCTATATTAGCCTACATTTGGTTCTAACTTTCCTACTTTGTGTATTTTCAATGAAAACAACTTATAAATACATTAAACTAACTATATATATGATGTTTGAGGTGTTTATAACTTAAACTAACATCAAAGTAGTCGTATTCAAACATTTTCAAGTAAAAAGGCCTAAAATGGCCTATATTAGCCTACATTTGGTTCTAACTTTCCTACTTTGTGTATTTTCAATCAAAACAACTTATAAATACATTAAACTAACTATATATATGATGTTTGAGGTGGTTATAACTTAAAATAGCATCAAACTACTCGTATTCATTCAATTTCAAGTAAAATGGCCTAAAATGGCCTATATTAGCCTACATTTGGTTCTAACTTTCCTACTTTGTGTATTTTCAATCGAAAACAACTTATAAATACATTAAACTAACTATATATATGATGTTTGAGGTGTTTATAACTTAAACTAACATCAAAGTACTCGTATTCAAACATTTTCAAGTAAAATGGCCTAAAATGGCCTATATTAGCCTACATTTGGTTCTAACTTTCCTACTTTGTGTATTTTCAATCAAAACAACTTATAAATACATTAAACTAACTATATATATGATGTTTGAGGTGTTTATAACTTAAAATAACATCAAACTACTCGTATTCATTCAATTTCAAGTAAAATGGCCTAAAATGGCCTATATTAGCCTACATTTGGTTCTAACTTTCCTACTTTGTGTATTTTCAATGAAAACAACTTATAAATACATTAAACTAACTATATATATGATGTTTGAGGTGTTTATAACTTAAACTAACATCAAAGTAGTCGTATTCAAACATTTTCAAGTAAAAAGGCCTAAAATGGCCTATATTAGCCTACATTTGGTTCTAACTTTCCTACTTTGTGTATTTTCAATCAAAACAACTTATAAATACATTAAACTAACTATATATATGATGTTTGAGGTGGTTATAACTTAAAATAGCATCAAACTACTCGTATTCATTCAATTTCAAGTAAAATGGCCTAAAATGGCCTATATTAGCCTACATTTGGTTCTAACTTTCCTACTTTGTGTATTTTCAATCAAAACAACTTATAAATACATTAAACTAACTATATATATGATGTTTGAGGTGTTTATAACTTAAACTAACATCAAAGTACTCGTATTCAAACATTTTCAAGTAAAAAGGCCTAAAATGGCCTATATTAGCCTACATTTGGTTCTAACTTTCCTACTTTGTGTATTTTCAATGAAAACAACTTATAAATACATTAAACTAACTATATATATGATGTTTGAGGTGTTTATAACTTAAACTAACATCAAAGTACTCGTATTCAAACATTTTCAAGTAAAAAGGCCTAAAATGGCCTATATTAGCCTACATTTGGTTCTAACTTTCCTACTTTGTGTATTTTCAATCAAAACAACTTATAAATACATTAAACTAACTATATATATGATGTTTGAGGTGGTTATAACTTAAAATAACATCAAACTACTCGTATTCATTCAATTTCAAGTAAAATGGCCTAAAATGGCCTATATTAGCCTACATTTGGTTCTAACTTTCCTACTTTGTGTATTTTCAATCAAAACAACTTATAAATACATTAAACTAACTATATATATGATGTTTGAGGTGTTTATAACTTAAACTAACATCAAAGTACTCGTATTCAAACATTTTCAAGTAAAAAGGCCTAAAATGGCCTATATTAGCCTACATTTGGTTCTAACTTTCCTACTTTGTGTATTTTCAATCAAAACAACTTATAAATACATTAAACTAACTATATATATGATGTTTGAGGTGTTTATAACTTAAAATAACATCAAACTACTCGTATTCATTCAATTTCAAGTAAAATGGCCTAAAATGGCCTATATTAGCCTACATTTGGTTCTAACTTTCCTACTTTGTGTATTTTCAATCAAAACAACTTATAAATACATTAAACTAACTATATATATGATGTTTGAGGTGTTTATAACTTAAACTAACATCAAAGTACTCGTATTCAAACATTTTCAAGTAAAAAGGCCTAAAATGGCCTATATTAGCCTACATTTGGTTCTAACTTTCCTACTTTGTGTATTTTCAATCAAAACAACTTATAAATACATTAAACTAACTATATATATGATGTTTGAGGTGTTTATAACTTAAACTAACATCAAAGTACTCGTATTCAAACATTTTCAAAAAAAAAGGCCTAAAATGGCCTATATTAGCCTACATTTGGTTCTAACTTTCCTACTTTGTGTATTTTCAATCAAAACAACTTATAAATACATTAAACTAACTATATATATGATGTTTGAGGTGTTTATAACTTAAACTAACATCAAACTACTCGTATTCATTCAATTTCAAGTAAAATGGCCTAAAATGGCCTATATTAGCCTACATTTGGTTCTAACTTTCCTACTTTGTGTATTTTCAATCAAAACAACTTATAAATACATTAAACTAACTATATATATGATGTTTGAGGTGTTTATAACTTAAACTAACATCAAAGTACTCGTATTCAAACATTTTCAAGTAAAAAGGCCTAAAATGGCCTATATTAGCCTACATTTGGTTCTAACTTTCCTACTTTTGTGTATTTTCAATCAAAACAACTTATAAATACATTAAACTAACTATATATATGATGTTTGAGGTGTTTATAACTTAAACTAACATCAAAGTAGTCGTATTCATTCATTTTCAAGTAAAAAGGCCTAAAATGGCCTATATTAGCCTACATTTGGTTCTAACTTTCCTACTTTGTGTATTTTCAATCAAAACAACTTATAAATACATTAAACTAACTATATATATGATGTTTGAGGTGTTTATAACTTAAAATAACATCAAACTACTCGTATTCATTCAATTTCAAGTAAAATGGCCTAAAATGGCCTATATTAGCCTACATTTGGTTCTAACTTTCCTACTTTGTGTATTTTCAATCAAAACAACTTATAAATACATTAAACTAACTATATATATGATGTTTGAGGTGTTTATAACTTAAACTAACATCAAAGTACTCGTATTCAATCATTTTCAAGTAAAAAGGCCTAAAATGGCCTATATTAGCCTACATTTGGTTCTAACTTTCCTACTTTGTGTATTTTCAATCAAAACAACTTATAAATACATTAAACTAACTATATATATGATGTTTGAGGTGGTTATAACTTAAAATAACATCAAACTACTCGTATTCATTCAATTTCAAGTAAAATGGCCTAAAATGGCCTATATTAGCCTACATTTGGTTCTAACTTTCCTACTTTGTGTATTTTCAATCAAAACAACTTATAAATACATTAAACTAACTATATATATGATGTTTGAGGTGTTTATAACTTAAACTAACATCAAAGTACTCGTATTCAATCATTTTCAAGTAAAATGGCCTAAAATGGCCTATATTAGCCTACATTTGGTTCTAACTTTCCTACTTTGTGTATTTTCAATCAAAACAACTTATAAATACATTAAACTAACTATATATATGATGTTTGAGGTGTTTATAACTTAAACTAACATCAAACTACTCGTATTCATTCAATTTCAAGTAAAATGGCCTAAAATGGCCTATATTAGCCTACATTTGGTTCTAACTTTCCTACTTTGTGTATTTTCAATCAAAACAACTTATAAATACATTAAACTAACTATATATATGATGTTTGAGGTGTTTATAACTTAAACTAACATCAAAGTATTCGTATTCAATCATTTTCAAGTAAAATGGCCTAAAATGGCCTATATTAGCCTACATTTGGTTCTAACTTTCCTACTTTGTGTATTTTCAATCAAAACAACTTATAAATACATTAAACTAACTATATATAATGATGTTTGAGGTGTTTATAACTTAAACTAACATCAAAGTACTCGTATTCAATCATTTTCAAGTAAAATGGCCTAAAATGGCCTATATTAGCCTACATTTGGTTCTAACTTTCCTACTTTGTGTATTTTCAATCAAAACAACTTATAAATACATTAAACTAACTATATATATGATGTTTGAGGTGTTTATAACTTAAACTAACATCAAACTACTCGTATTCATTCAATTTCAAGTAAAATGGCCTAAAATGGCCTATATTAGCCTACATTTGGTTCTAACTTTCCTACTTTCTGTATTTTCAATCAAAACAACTTATAAATACATTAAACTAACTATATATATGATGTTTGAGGTGTTTATAACTTAAACTAACATCAAAGTACTCGTATTCATTCATTTTCAAGTAAAATGGCCTAAAATGGCCTATATTAGCCTACATTTGGTTCTAACTTTCCTACTTTGTGTATTTTCAATCAAAACAACTTATAAATACATTAAACTAACTATATATATGATGTTTGAGGTGTTTATAACTTAAACTAACATCAAACTACTCGTATTCATTCAATTTCAAGTAAAATGGCCTAAAATGGCCTATCTTAGCCTACATTTGGTTCTAACTTTCCTACTTTGTGTATTTTCAATCAAAACAACTTATAAATACATTAAACTAACTATATATATGATGTTTGAGGTGTTTATAACTTAAACTAACATCAAAGTACTCGTATTCAAACAATTTCAAGTAAAAAGGCCTAAAATGGCCTATATTAGCCTATATTTGGTTCTAACTTTCCTATTTTGTGTATTTTCAATCAAAAACAACTTATAAATACATTAAACTAACTATATATATGATGTTTGAGGTGTTTATAACTTAAACTAACATCAAAGTACTCGTATTCAAACATTTTCAAGTAAAATGGCCTAAAATGGCCTATAATTAGCCTATATTTGGTTCTAACTTTCCTACTTTGTGTATTTTCAATCAAAACAACTTATAAATACATTAAACTAACTATATATATGATGTTTGAGGTGTTTATAACTTAAACTAACATCAAACTACTCGTATTCATTCAATTTCAAGTAAAATGGCTCAAAATGGCCTATATTAGCCTATATTTGGTTCTAACTTTCCTACTTTGTGTATTTTCAATCAAAACAACTTATAAATACATTAAACTAACTATATATATGATGTTTGAGGTGTTTATAACTTAAACTAACATCAAAGTACTCGTATTCATTCATTTTCAAGTAAAAAGGCCTAAAATGGCCTATATTAGCCTATATTTGGTTCTAACTTTCCTACTTTGTTTGCATTTTCAATCAAAACAACTTATAAATACATTAAACTAACTATATATATGATGTTTGAGGTGTTTATAACTTAAACTAACATCAAAGTACTCGTATTCATTCAATTTCAAGTAAAATGGCCTAAAATGGCCTATATTAGCCTATATTTGGTTCTAACTTTCCTACTTTGTGTATTTTCAATCAAAACAACTTATAAATACATTAAACTAACTATATATATGATGTTTGAGGTGTTTATAACTTAAACTAACATCAAAGTACTTCGTATTCATTCATTTTCAAGTAAAAAGGCCTAAAATGGCTCTATATTAGCCTATATTTGGTTCTAACTTTCCTACTTTGTGTATTTTCAATCAAAACAACTTATAAATACATTAAACTAACTATATATATGATGTTTGAGGTGTTTATAACTTAAACTAACATCAAAGTACTAGTATTCATTCATTTTAAGTAAAATGGCCTAAAATGGCCTATATTAGCCTACATTTGGTTCTAACCTTTCCTACTTTGTGTATTTTCAATCAAAACAACTTATAAATACATTAAACTAACTATATATATGATGTTTGAGGTGTTTATAACTTAAACTAACATCAAAGTACTCGTATTCATTCAATTTCAAGTAAAATGGCCTAAAATGGCCTATATTAGCCTACATTTGGTTCTAACTTTCCTACTTTGTGTATTTTCAATCAAAACAACTTATAAATACATTAAACTAACTATATATAAGATGTTTGAGGTGTTTATAACTTAAACTAACATCAAAGTACTCGTATTCATTCATTTTCATGTAAAAAGGCCTAAAATGGCCTATATTTGCCTATATTTGGTTCTAACTTTCCTACTTTGTGTATTTTCAATCAAAACAACTTATAAATACATTAAACTAACTATATATATGATGTTTGAGGTGTTTATAACTTAAACTAACATCAAACTACTCGTATTCATTCAATTTCAAGTAAATGGCCTAAAATGGCCTATATTAGCCTATATTTGGTTCTAACTTTCCTACTTTGTGTATTTTCAATCAAAACAACTTATAAATACATTAAACTAACTATATATATGATGTTTGAGGTGTTTATAACTTAAACTAACATCAAAGTACTTCGTATTCATTCAATTTCAAGTAAAAAGGCCCTAAAATGGCCTATATTAGCCTATATTTGGTTCTAACTTTCCTACTTTGTGTATTTTTAATCAAAACAACTTATAAATACATTAAACTAACTATATATATGATGTTTGAGGTGTTTATAACTTAAACTAACATCAAACTACTCGTATTCATTCAATTTCAAGTAAAATGGCCTAAAATGGCCTATATTAGCCTATATTTGGTTCTAACTTTCCTACTTTGTGTATTTTCAATCAAAACAACTTATAAATACATTAAACTAACTATATATATGATGTTTGAGGTGTTTATAACTTAAACTAACATCAAAGTACTCGTATTCATTCATTTTCAAGTAAAATGGCCTAAAATGGCCTATATTAGCCTATATTTGGTTCTAACTTTCCTACTTTGTGTATTTTCAATCAAAACAACTTATAAATACATTAAACTAACTATATATATGATGTTTGAGGTGTTTATAACTTAAACTAACATCAAACTACGCGTATTCATTCAATTTCAAGTAAAATGGCCTAAAATGGCCTATATTAGCCTATATTTGGTTCTAACTTTCCTACTTTGTGTATTTTCAATCAAAACAACTTATAAATACATTAAACTAACTATATATATGATGTTTGAGGTGTTTATAACTTAAACTAACATCAAACTACTCGTATTCATTCATTTTCAAGTAAAAAGGCCTAAAATGGCCTATATTAGCCTATATTTGGTTCTAACTTTCCTACTTTGTGTATTTTCAATCAAAACAACTTATAAATACATTAAACTAACTATATATAAGATGTTTGAGGTGTTTATAACTTAAACTAACATCAAAGTACTCGTATTCATTCAATTTCAAGTAAAATGGCCTAAAATGGCCTATATTAGCCTATATTTGGTTCTAACTTTCCTACTTTGTGTATTTTCAATCAAAACAACTTATAAATACATTAAACTAACTATATATAAGATGTTTGAGGTGTTTATAACTTAAACTAACATCAAAGTACTCGTATTCATTCAATTTTCAAGTAAAATGGCCTAAAATGGCCTATATTAGCCTACATTTGGTTCTAACTTTCCTACTTTGTGTATTTTCAATCAAAACAACTTATAAATACATTAAACTAACTATATATATGATGTTTGAGGTGTTTATAACTTAAACTAACATCAAAGTACTCGTATTCATTCCATTTCAAGTAAAATGGCCTAAAATGGCCTATATTAGCCTATATTTGGTTCTAACTTTCCTACTTTGTGTATTTTCAATCAAACAACTTATAAATACATTAAACTAACTATATATATGATGTTTGAGGTGTTTATAACTTAAAATAACATCAAACTACTCGTATTCATTCAATTTCATGTAAAATGGCCTATATTAGCCTATATTTGGTTCCTAACTTTCCTACTTTGTAGTATTTTCAATCAAAACAACTTATAAATACATTAAACTAACTATATATATGATGTTTGAGGTGTTTATAACTTAAACTAACATCAAAGTACTCAGTATTCATTCATTTTCAAGTAAAATGGCCTAAAATGGCCTATATTAGCCTATATTTCGTTCTAACTTTCCTATTTTGTGTATTTTCAATCAAAACAACTTATAAATACATTAAACTAACTATATATATGATGTTTGAGGTGTTTATAACTTAAACTAACATCAAACTACTGCGTATTCATTCCTTTTCAAGTAAAATGGCCTAAAATGGCCTATATTTTGCCTATATTTGGTTCTAACTTTCCTATATTGTGTATTTTCAATCAAAACAACTTATAAATACATTAAACTAACTATATATAAGATGTTTGAGGTGTTTATAACTTAAACTAATATCAAAGTACTCGTATTCATTCATTTTCAAGTAAAATGGCCTAAAATGGCCTATATTTGCCTATATTTGGTTCCAACTTTCCTATTTTGTGTATTTTCAATCAAAACAACTTATAAATACATTAAACTAACTATATATAAGATGTTTGAGGTGTTTATAACTTAAACTAACATCAAAGTACTCGTATTCATTCCTTTTCAAGTAAATGACCTAAAATGGCCTATATTTGCCTATATTTGGTTCTAATTTTCCTATATTGTGTATTTTCAATCAAAAACAACTTATAAATACATTAAACTAACTATATATCGTAAAATGTTTTACTCATGTTGTTGTTGTTATTTATTGCTTCTTTCATTAATGGAAGCGAAAGCATCGATACTACCTATGTGGCAAATTTGTACTCACACTTTAAAAGATACTATTCCAGATGCCATTTCCAACACGGACATGGAGCTCCGTCGTCGTTTGTACGTTCCTCTGGGAAGCCTTTAATAGGTCAAGAAACACCTTTGGTTGAGGATTAGGCTCTCCTCCATTCCATTAGGCTCTTGCAATGGACGGTTTGGGGTTATTCCCAAGAGCATCGAAAACCATTTCACGGTATGGATTAGATAGCTCTTGCAGGTTGAGGTAACTCTTCACCATGAGAATACCAACCGTATGTGAGTATAAAGCCCTTGCTATACAAATGCACTTTTAACGTGTTGCGTCATCACATACGTCTGTTCTTGCATTTTCGGACACCGGACATCTAACTTCCGTCCTTACGGGTTTTGGGATTTACTTTGCAAAAGTCAATGAATTCATCAACCCCTCGAGAACTCGGACCTCAAGTTACGCACATTGTCATATCCTATCATACATCCACCAGCGCTCCTTCGGTTTCATGGTGACCAATTCTACAATTCTAAACCATTTTCAATCACAATACTCAATAGCAACCAACATCAGTACAATTAAAACATTTGTGTGAAATACATATAGGGCCTAAAATGATGTCCAAAGGTCTCATCACTCCCACCTAACCCGTTCTTCGGCGTACCTTACTAATGAATGTATGCCAACTATTAGCTTCTACGTAAATTCCAGCGGCATTTCCCATGAGTTCTCCAAGTACACAATGTGAGCCTCGTAAAAGCTTACATATGTACCTGTGAGAACAACATAGAAAACAACATCACCGAAATTACATAGAATAGAACAAAAGGCATACATTCACCCCTAAGGTGAGGTCAAACGTCAAGGACAGTCCAATCGGGGGACTATTCAAGATATACTCCTAATGAGTATACCTTGAAGCGGGTATCTAGGCACATGATGATCGCGGACATATTTATTTAAACACTTAAAATTAAATTTATAACATCATCCAAACTATTTCCACGAAAACAAATATGTCAAAAACAATATAAACAATTTAAATAGTGTAAACTAAATAAAGGAATGTGCAATAAATAAATTATTGTGATAATTATATAGTTTTTAACTTTTATAACCTTTAATAAAGCGAACCATTATAAAAACTATTGTGATAATTATATAGTAACTTAAACTTATACAATTAAAGTAACTTAATCTTCCAAAGTAATATAAACTAATAAATTATATAGTTTTTAACATTCTCTAAACAAAAGTTTTTTAATACATTATATTTCATGATGAAAAACTTACACAAAAATTAAAATATAGAATTTACATGAACAAAAAATAATATAAATTGAAGACGGAATATGGTGAAAATTGCTACTAACCTTACAATTAAGCCAAGAGAAACACCAAATGCTACGTAATCCTACATCATGTAGAAAATCAATTATTAAACGGTAACCTTTAAGCATTTAGTAAAATTTATACATAAAATTAAGCAATTAACCATATAAACTAAATTTACTATTAAAATTAAAGAATTTAAAAATTAAAGAGTACCTAGGCGGCGGGGGTGGGCACGGGCGGACAGCGATCGAGGCCGTGGTGTTTGGCCACCTACATTGCCAAAGCCAAATGAGATTTTGGTGAGTGCCATTGTAACAAATTATATTAAATTAACAACAATACATATAACAATAATAAATTAACAACAATTTTAGGCATTTAGCCTTGTAAATCTATTAGCCAACTTACAATTCTACATAAAAACCACTATTTGATATAATGGCCCTAGAAAAGTAGTCACAATAACACTTTTCTTTGCAGAAGGACCTCTGCAACTAATTACTAATGTAATAATTCCTTAAACTATCTTAGATGAGTGACCAAATGACAAGTTCCCATAGACCATAAAATATAATGACCAAAATCAGCATTAACATTGATAATGCCCAATTCGAATATAATGCCATTTCAATTTTCAAACACCAATAACACCCCAAATCAAAGTTTACAACAAAATTAACATTTTTAACAATTCTAAATTATATAATCTGATATATAAACACCTAACAAGTAAAATTGCAATTTATTTTACAATTCTCATGAAATTGATAAAGCCTAATGCGCAAAAGTAAAACAAGAAATCAACAAAATTGAGCGATTAAAATGTACCTAGTCACGAAGTCGGGGAACTCTTGGAGGTTGTCAGTCCACCGTCGTCCCAGGAGTTCAGAGCCAAACCTTGCCGCCGGCAGTAGGTCAGCGAGTACAACAACGACGGCCACAGCGGTAGGTCACGACTCGAGTCAGATTTCCACGAGTCCCACGGCGTTTAGATGCGCGCGCCACCGCCGGTGAGGGCTTATGAGGGAGGAGTGAAGGTGAGGTTGTATGGAGAGAAAGGGAGAAGCGGCGAGTGAAGGTGAGGTTGTTTTTCTTAACTCAATGAAATAAACCGATTCGAAAGAGGCAATTTCATTTTAACCCCCTTGAAATCACCGACCGTTAAAGACCGTAGCCTAGGGTAAAGAAAATTTCGATTTACCTTAACAATATCAACGACGGCTTTAAAGCGAAGCGTTGATATTCACCCAGCTGATTTCACCCGTCGTTGTTTTTATAATCGGTCGGTGTCCAGTGAAGCTTTCATGATCACTTGAATGTAATATTAGCGGCTGTTTTTTACACCGTCGCTGTTAGCGGTCGTTATTTTGGCATTTTCTTGTAGTGTTTTAGTTAAGAACTAAACAACTTTGCAGGTATAAAATTTGATAACTCAAATAATATATATTTTATTTTGGAAGACCAAAAGAGTTGTCATTAAAAAGAACGCGGTAACAACAATCATTTTATAAAATGTGAAAGAACCAAAGACAAGTATTAGAAAGTTTAAGGTAAAAACTTTTTGCACAATAAACTATAGGTAATTTTGCAAAAGAAGCGGGAATAAATATTTACGTAAAATTATAAAAGAATAAATCCGACCATACATAAATATTTTTAGAAAATAAACGAAGAAGAAAAAGTTCGTAAATAGATAGGAGCCAATTTAAATAGGGCAACCACACGGGCTTATACTCCACTTAAAGAGATAAGAACACTTTAATAAAAGAGTAGCTAGTTGCTTTATTAAAGTAGCACTTACGAACCTAAGTCATGACATATGTTATAAGAGCGTACGTCCTCCTAAACATATATATGAAATTTAAAGTTCACCAAAAGAAATTGAAAACTTTAAAATAAAATTTCACAAACTGACGAAACACTAATAATAAATAGACGATAAAGTAATAAATTATTAACAACAATTATAAAATTTGCCAGTCGACACAAAAGTGCATGGAACCACCCACTTTGCAATCTTGTATCAACAAAATAATATTTGAAAGCCAACTTATCAAATCGACATTAGAGTTTCTTGGAATCACCCAATATAAACTTAATATCAATTGAAAAGGAAATTAAATCAAAGCAGGATAAAATGTGTCTACTTATCAAATTGACATACAAGTCAAAAGGAATCACCCATTATGACTTAATATCAACTCAAACAAGTTTAAAATTTAGACTTATCAAATTGACATACAAGTTGAAGGAATCACCCATTATGACTTAATATCCAACTCCAAACAAGTTTAAAATTTAGGTCGAGTATATAAATTTCGTTTTCAAAGAATATAAAACGGATCGGCCAAAATCGAGAATTAAATAAGAAGTAATGAAAACAACCAAAATCTTGCTATGAAATGAGAAAGCACTAAATATTTAAAAAAAAGAAACAACAAATAGTAAGCGAGATCCTTTCACGCATTTGAGTTTGAAAAATAATGCCTAATAAGAAAAGTAAGTAAAGTAAAAGTTGTTGAATGCTAACCTTTAAAACAAAATAGTTTACATCTACTTTTCAATCTAACACCAAGACAACTCATTAAAGTACTTTTATTTTCAAAGACTACAAAACGTATTACCATAATTAAAAAGTGGACAAGGATTAGCATGAAAAATAAAAATATTAAAAGAAAAATATTTATAAATATAGATGGTAAAAGGCGGTAAGAGAAATTTGAAAAATATCTTGAAAAACAATTTCATAACCCCTTTCTTTTTCCAAACCATTATAAAACAATTGAAATTAAACGTTTTTCAAAAGAGTATATCAAAATATTAACAATAGGAAAATTTGAAAGTCATAAAATAACTCTAATATAGGTATGAAATTTATTAAGTTCAAAGATCTAAAATATAATTTGGAATATAAATTCAAACTAGAAAGTTTTATAAATAATAAAACAGATACGTAGTACTCACATAAACAACAACACTTAATTGGAAAAGAATAGAAAGTATATACTGTCTCACATAATAACATATACTATCAAGCAACTAGCAAATAAAATAAAAGCAATGCAACACATAAGACTATATTAAAATAAAATTAAAGTTTATCTTTAAATTGCAAAACACAAAATAAATTAAACACACAACTAAACGAAGGCTATAAATACTTCGCTTTGTTGCGCACTCGATAAAAGAGAAAATAAATTACATGTAACGAGGCCACCAAATAAGATTAGCAAACTTGGTAGACTCATTCCACCAATAATACACGTAACTATACATATAACATATGCTCCATAAGCATGAGAGCACCACATTCCCATAAGGCTTCCCTTTACTTACTTTACCCATCACACTCTCATTATAGTAAAACTACTAAACTTAATTCTAAACAAATTTTATCTCCTATGGCTAACTAATAATTCTAAAGAATCATTAGCAACTCTGTTTCAGAGTTTAGGAGCGTTTTGCTCTGATACCAACTGTAACACCCGAAAATTTCAAAGCGGAAAAGAAAGAAATAATAATAGTATTAATAGGACGATGGCGGAAACACCGTCTTCTGGGAATGTCACTACTACAAGAAATGCGTTTAAATAACTAAGTGATAAACCAACATAAGTAAATAGTATGAATAAATTAAATTAATTAGAGTAATATCCAAAACATAAAACTAACTCTTCAACTAACTAAAAGTCTAGGCCTAAAACATCTAACATTTAAATGCTCACATCTCAACCCGAACCCAAAACGAAAGAAGATTCCCATCAACACTAACCTACAAAATATATAACAACAATCCCACAATCGGTGGGGAGTAACTAGTAGTTCTCCCAGAATAAAAGAAATCAAAGCATGATTCAGACCTAGATTAATAAGAAAGGAAAGCATACAATCATGATAACAATAACATGCATCCAAAACCATAAAGCTCACAAGTGATAGTCAACATCAAGTATACAAGATATAGTGAGTAAATCAACTCTAGAATACTTAAATAATAATAAAACAAAAGTACAACAAGTTATTGAGTCGAAGCGAACGCCGGTGAATCGCAATTCACTTCCTAAGGTTTGTCGGTTACAATCTCCGGAGTCGGTCTATGGGCTTACGTTCCCCCTTTTTGTGTCTAAGAATGGCCAAACTCCCGATGCAGGGTAGAACACGCAGAACTCCACGACCTCTCGGACGACAACAATTAACCCAGGTGTACCCTAGTTCGCAAACCAGGTGGTTGGCATGTTCTTCACCGGGGACTACATCTATCCCACCGGATGTTCTTATCTCAAAATAAAATCATACATATCATCAAAGTATCATTCATCTCAAAAATATTCGTCAAAGGGATGTCTTAGGCCTTATACCCATAATTCATCAAAAATAATTCTTCAAAAATTCTCAAAGTAGTAACTTACACACTTACAACAAATATCTCAACAACAAATATTTTGCGCACCACAAAGCACAAACAACGACAATTAAAGAGTTTACAACACCAACAGTATCAACCAGAAATGAATCACATCAAATAAGATCACCAATTAACTCCAAGGCTTATTAAATAAATGAAGCGTACACGACTAATTATTTTTACATCAACCAAACGTAAACATAATGATACTCAATAATACTCACAGCAACCTTATAAACACCAGCTTCCAACAACATAAAAGGTCACACATTATTTCTGATTAACAAGCCCTTAAATAATTAAAAAGAATATCCTCAAATTCATAACAAAAACACAATAATAATTATTAAAATAATAAGCACGATCAGTAAAATAACACAAAAATTATCATACGACCATTATGGCTCTACTGACATGGTACAAATTTTATTTCCAATTTTCGGACTCTAAAAGTATTTTTAAACGTTAATTTACAGAATACTCAATAAAGCCAATATAATAATTAAAAATAAAAATAAACACCCAAAAATTACCAAAACTTTACATAACATGCATAAACTTGGTAATACATAATATACAAAGAAATGAATTTTTCGGCTTCCAGAAATAATTTTCACGATTAATATACTGACAGACACGAAAATGCAAAAACAGATAAACAAATTAAATAAACCTATAAACAGCAAGAAAAAGTTATTCCAAGGCATGAAATACATACTACACATATAACATGATTCACGAAAAATAATTTCAGCAATTTTAACATTCGTTTAATAATTATCATGCAAATAAGCCAAAAATGCACAAAATAACAATTAAATCAAATAAATACTAAAAATCAGAAGAAAATTATTTTTCTATATACAATATTCATACAGCATGCATCAAGTATGTTCATGTCAAATTTCGTCAATAATTTCATTCAAAAAGTATTTTAAATAATTCCTAACGTAATCATCTAATACCGAATAATACCCTAATCACTATTGTTCTTAGATAACTACTAGTTACCTGGAACGTCGGGAGGAGAGCTGAGTCTAAAGGGATTCAAAAAAATATGCGAGCAATCCAATTCTTCCATGAACGATAATTGTAGCAACAAGTCACTAGGCGTTTTCTTCTTGAACGTTGAAAACTCTTATTTCGTACTGCTCTGTTCCAACCATGATTCCCGGTTATCAAAACCTCGGAATCTAAATCTCTCCGGTCAAAGTGAATATAAAGATGTTATAAACGTGCTATCCAAATTTGAAGACGATCCAACGGTTAGATCTCCGTCTACGGTTATTTTCGTGAAGGTGTGACAGGAAAAACCGGGTTGAACCTTTCTCTTCTTTTCCTCTTCCTTTTCTCTCTTTCTTTTCTTGAAAACAGCGTGGGTTAAATGACAATGATGCTGAACTTCTCTTATTAAAAATCAGAATTTAATGGCAAGGAAAAATGAAGGGTTTAAGAGAATGTTAATGAGGGATTAAATGAGCGGTTACAAGAGATCCAAAGGTTAGCTTAATGAGCACCAAAACTCTTCATCCTCCCCTCCATAATTGCTGATTTTCGGCCAGCATGACACGCCCCATGTGATGCAACATTTCATCACCCAAGTCGGTCCAACAACGTTTCAAAAACGCTACGCGATAAAACTGCATCCTAAAAGCCTGAAACTAATATAACCTTTAAAATAAAGGAAAAATTGTCAAGACTAAGTCATCCTTTGAGCCATCCGCTAAAAACAAGTCAACCTTTTGATTATCCTTGAATAAGTCAACCTTTAATACCAATCTGTTTTTAACAAGTTATTGCCTATTCTTAACTTATTTAACCGCTTAAATATGATATGTGTAACTCTTCAAAGGGATGAGAGACAAAATAAAAAGAAATCAAAAATTACAAAAAAGAAAGAAAAAAGTCAGATTATTTGTAATTTAACTTGTTTAAAATTGATAAGTACTAAAGGTAGACTTATTCAGGTAATAATCAAAAGATGACTTATTTTTAGCGGACGGGACAAAGGTTGACTTATAAATAACTAACAACTTAAAATAAATATATATAAATATATCACAACATATAAAAATATATACACATTTTCACAACATGTTCCAAAATAATTTAAATAATAAATTATTTATTTTTACGAAAAAAATATCATTTTAAAATAAACTAACACCAAAAATAAAGGGTGAAAATTACGGGGTGTTACATGTAAAATGTCTTGTTTCCTTTATATGAATCAATAGTCATTGTGTTGGTCGCTATTATTTAAAGACATGACCCTAAGTATCTTAGGACATGACCCTAAGGAAATCTACCTATTTTTTGATTTCCACATTAAGTCGTACGGTGTTCTAAGCCTAAAGTGTTGGGTCATGTTCTTAAATCGACCAATGCAATAATGCCGTGTATTCATTCCTAATTAAGAGACACCAATGGTGATTGTTGGACGTTATCTCATTCAAAGTAGTGTTTAGAGGGTTTCATCCAACCAAATATGACCAAGATACAGAGCGTCGGAGGGTTTATTGATCGTTTGTCTCTATTGTTCTCTCCGAAAAATCATTCCAAGAATTACAATAACGTCATCCCTCGTACCTTATCGGCTTATTATCCCATGGTGAGCCTCTATGGTCCAGGGTGTTTCATCCATCTTGAGACAGAAAGAGCCATTGTGTTATGTAGAATGTCTTGTCTCCTATATATGAATCAATAGTCATTGTCTTTGGTCGCTATTATTTAAAGACATGATCCTAAGTATCTTAGGACATGACCTTAAGGAAATCTACCTATTATTTGATTTCCACATTAATTAAGTCGTACGGTGTTCTAAGCCTAAAGTGTTGGGCCATGTGCTTAAATCAACCAATGCGATAATGCCAGTGTATTCATTCCTAATTAAGAGACACCAATGGTGATTATTGGACGTTATCTCATTCAAAGTAGTGGTTAGAGGGTTTCATCCAACCAAATATGCCCAAGATACGGGCGTCGGAGGGTTTATTGATCGATCGTTTGTCTCAATTGTTCTCTCCAGAATAAATCATTCCAAGAAATACAATAACGTCATCCTTCGTACCTTATCGGCTTATTATCCCATAGTGAGCCACTGTGGTTCGGGGTTTCATCCATACCAAGACTCAAGAGCCATTGTGTTATGTAGAATGTTTTGTCTCCTATATATGAATCAATAGTCATTGTGTTGGTCGCTATTATTTAAAGAGCATGACCTAAAGGAAATCTACCTATTATTTGATTTCCACATTAAGTCGTCACGGTATTCTAAGCCTAAAGTGTTGGGTCATGTGCTTAAATCGACCAATGCAATAATGTCGTGTATTCATTCCTAATTTAGAGACACCAATGGTGATTATTGGACGTTATCTCATTCAAAGTAGTGGTTAGAGGGTTTCATCCAACCAAATATGCCCAAGATACCGGAGCGTCGGAGGGTTTATTGATCGTTTGTCTCGGTGTTCTCTCCGAATAAAATATTCCATGAAATAAAATAACGTCATCCCACGTTCCTTATCTGCTTATTATCCCATAGTGAGCCACTATGGTTCGGGGGTTTCATCCATGCGAGACGCATGAGCATTTGTCCTTTGTGTAGAATGTCATGTCTTCTATGAATCAATAGTCATTGTGTTGGGCGCTATTATTTAATGACATACCCATGATATCTTAGGACATGGCCTTAAGGAAATCTACCTATTATTTGATTTCCACATTAAGTAGTACGGTATTCTAAGCATAAAGTGTTGGGTCATGTGCTTAAATCGACCAATGCAATAATGTCGTGTATTCATTCCCTAATTAAGAGACACCAATGGTGATTATTGGACGTTATCTCATTCAATGTAGTGGTTAGAGGGTTTCATCAACCAAATATGTTCAAGATACGGAGCGTCGGAGGGTTTATTGATCGTTTGTCTCAATTGTTTTCTCCGAATTAAATATTCCAAGAAATACAATAACGTCATCCCACGATCTTTATCTCGCTTATTATCCCATGGTGAGCCACTATGGTCTAGGGGTTTCATCCATGCCGAGGCCGTAAGTGCCATTGTGTTGTGTAGAATGTCTTGTCTCCTATGAATAAATAGTCATTGTGTTGGTCGCTATTATTTAAAGACATAACCATGATATCTTAGGACATGACCCTAAGGAAATCTCCGATTATTCTAAACCTAAAGTGTTGGGTCATGTGCTTAAATCGACCAATGAAATGTCTGCTCATTCCTAATTAAGAGATACCAATGGTCATTATTGGAGCGTTATCTCATTCGAAGTAGTGGTTACAAGGTTTCTTCCAACCAAATATGCCTGAAGTCGGGTCATTTATTGAAATTAAACAGCATTTTATATTTTAATAAACGAGTGATACGAAAAAGTTAAATCTTTTTACGTACTAGAAAGCGTTTTTTTAGGTGTGTTGAAAATTTATTACATGTGAAAAATGTTTTCTGTTAGCAAATATGAAATACACGTTTTAAACGTTACTTTACTCGTGCTTAGCAAGCACATTACAAAATCTATTAAGGAGAACTATTAGACGTCTTGATAACCCCCGTCTTCGTGGTCACTAGTCATTATACGAAACTCTGTCTTGTTATGGGTCCCGGTATCGATTCCCCTTCTTTGGGGAGGTGAGTATTTCTCGGTTTGTAATTTGCTCTGGGCGTGCTTTATTTTCACTTACGAGTTACGACTCGTCCTTTTTTTTTTTTGGAACATCACCTAATAAGTCTTAATTTTTTAAAAAGTGCTAATAAAAGGCTTAAAAGGCGTTAACGTAAACTATTATTATTATTATTATTATTATTATTATTATTATTATTATTATTGTTGTTGTTGTTGTTGTTGTTGTTATTATTATTATTATTATTATTATTATTATTATTGGTTTTGTGGAAGATAATTGGGAAGGATGCTTGATTTAGTATTATTTAGGTTAAAAATTTAAATAAGGAGTATCCCGGCTTATTTATTTATATGATAAATATACAATCTTTATCGAATACTTTGCATGCTATGAAGTCATCCCGCTCTATTCGCGTACGGTATAGTTTCGAACAATCAAGTTTTAGGACATGTCCTTGATCACCTGTTTGGGTCATGTCCTAAAAGTTTGGTCATGTCCAAAAATTGACCAATAGAAGTAACTTATGTATGCTTTATACATTAGAGTATAACGATCATCACTTGTCATCGTTATTTGCTTCACTATCGGATTAAAACCTCAATATGACATGGCCATTAGAAGCAAATCTACTACTTAAAACAAAACATTCCCGTTCTTTTGCTTAAGCCTCTTGCTTACATATGAGTCCACAACTCTGGAGGTTGCACCTCATCCCATGTAAAGTACTTGGAGTCTTTTAGGAAATGGCCAATCTTTTAAGGACATGACCTAAGCAGATTTAGGACATGTCCTTATACTTTAAAAAATGATCCCCAAGAGATCTTTGTCATATAATAATGACTTAATTTACACTTGTTCAAACTATTGGACCCTTTTTCACAAAATACAATTCATGTAAATTATATGATTGTTTTTTATCATCAAACCCCCTTCTTATTTTTTCTAGGATTTAGTTTAGGTACGTATGAAACCCTTAATTCATTAATTTGTATACGTTAAGATACGAGGAATCACATTAATATGTTTTAAGAATAATCATATGTGAATAAAAGGCTTAAAAAGCGTTACTAATTCTCAAATGATAATAGCCAATGTTTTAGGACATGTCCTGGGTCAATTTCCTTGGGAGAACAAACAAATCTCTCACACCAATAAAATATTGTTTACTTTAAGGACATGAGTTGTTTCTGTTTTTGTAATTTGCTCTTAGTTGCGTTTTATTTTCACTTATGACTTGTCCTTTTATTTTTTTGGAACATGACCTAATAAGTCTTAATTTTTTAAAAGGTTCTAATAAAAGGCTTAAAAGGCGTCACTAATTCTCAAATGATAATAGCCGATATTTTAGGACATGGCCAGGTATGGCGTTGGACATGTCCTGGGTCAATTTCCTTGGGAGAACAAACAAATCTCTCACAACAATAAAATATTCGTTACTTTAAGGACATGAGCTAAGAAGATTAGCACATAAACTATTACATGCTCGGGGTCGCGTTTTATTTTCACATACGATTTATCCCTTTTATTTTCTTGGAACATAACCTAATAAGTCTTAATTTTTTAAAAGGTCCTAATAAAAGGCTTATTGCTAACGCTCTCTCCTAAATGATAATAGCTAAAAAGTTATTTCTCTTATTTGTAATTTGCTCATGGCCGCGTTTTATTTTCACTTACGTCTACGACTTGTCCTTTTATTTTCTTCGAACATCACCTAATAAGTCTTAATTTTTTAAAAGGTCCTAATAAAGGGCTTAAAAGGCGTTACTAATTCTCAAATGATAATAGCCAATGTTTTAGGACATCACTTGGGTATGACGTTGGACATGTTCAGGGTCAATTTCCTTGGGAGAACAAACAAATCTCTCACACCAATAAAATATTGGTTACTTGAAGGACATGAGGTAAGAACATTAGTGGTGAGACGCGGTCGCACGTGCTACCAAAGATAAAAGGATATTTTCCTTCTTTCCAATACAAGTGAATGTTAGTGGCAAGTAGCGTCGTATCCACAGAGACTTGGGGACTAACTCGTGCTTAAAATAGATTAAATGGGGGTTTTGTAATTAAAGAAATGAATAACTAAAATATAAATAACTTAAGAACAATAAAGAAGTAAGGTAATCAATAAGAGGATAATCTTGAGTTCGGTTAATGGCCACTTCGACTCATACTATTGATCATTGGTTTCTCAAATGTGTAACTTTATTCTTAATTACTCAAAGTTGGAAATCAAATTCCTTTCCCACAAAAGAACCGTTAAACAATCATAATCAAATGATCATAAAACTTGAACTAAAGATTAACCTAATCTAATCAGAGATTAAATTCAAATCGATAGAACGTCAACGAACTAGGAAACAATGAGTCAATCAACAAATTGCTAGCACAACATATTCAAATTGGAAATTATGATTTCTCTAGTGATTAATCAAGAATAATCAGATTCATTAATCAAACCCTAGGTTGCTACTCATGAAAGAAGAATAGACGATTCGGCATCAATTCTAAATTCTAGCAAAGATAAATCGGATGTATAAACTAGTAGTACTCCTAGCAATACATACAATAATCATAGATCAAAATCAAGAAATCACAATTATAATTAAGAAATAGTTAATAAAGAGAAACCTTACAATAGTAGACCGAAGCTTGATTAACCGTTCTCAAGACTAGATTTAGGCTACAATCGACATGGCGTCCATCAAAGAAATCTTCAAAGTAATGATCTCAAAACGAAGAGGAAAAGATAGGGATTAGGGTTCTTCTAGTCTATTGTCTCTAATTAGTTCTGGGATTACATAACATAAAACAAACAATGTTTTTTTCTATTATTAATAGAACCTACGGAAGGCCGAAAACATCCAACGAAACATAACAGGGTCGAAGTGCGCGGCTCGCGCGTGTATGGCGCGCGAGTCGGGCCTTAGGCTGCCGCCAATAATCTCTTCCCTTCACTCGAAGTGCGCGACTCGGGCATCTATGGCGTGCGAGTAGGGCCTTGCTGCTTGTCAATTTCTTCCCTTCCACTCGATAAGCACGGGTCGTGCGCTTCTAGTGCGGGAGTCGGGCATTCGCCTGCTTTGGGATTTAATCTTCAACAAACGCCTGAGGTGGGCTCTTACGCCCAAGGTGGGCAATCATTGTGTAGAAACACTAAGAGAGTGGACTTTGACAACCACCATCGAACTCTAGACTTCAAGGGATTTTTATGAGCTTAATCCACCTGTAAATTATCAAAGCATATAGAACCACAACATGTCCTTAAATCTTTTCTAATGCATCAAAAGCATCATAACTCCCTCTTCTCCACACTAAGGTTTAGATGAGTAAAACTCTCCTTCTTAAGACTTAAACCTTAGTGAAATGGACTTCTCAACGCTCTATAATCGCACATAACTTGGTCACATCAAATAGCACATAAACTATTACATGCTCGGGGCGCGTTTTTATTTTCACTTACGACTTGTCTTTTTATTTTCTTGGAACATAACCTAATAAGTCTTAATTTTTTAAAAGGTCCGAATAAAAGGCTTATTGCTAACTCTCTCCTAAATTATAATAGCTAAAAATTTATTTCACTTATTTGTAATTTGCTCAGGGCTGCGTTTTATTTTCACTTACGACTTGTCCTTTTCTTTTCTTCGAACATCACCTAATAAGTCTTAATTTTTTAAAAGGTCCTAATAAAAGGCTTATTGCTAACTCTCTCCTAAATGATAATAGCTAAAATGTTACTTAAAAGGCGTTACTAATTCCTAAATGATAATGGCCCATGTTTTAGGACATGATCGGTATGTCGTTGGACATGTCACGGGTCTATTTCCTTCGCGGAACAAACAAATCTCTCACACCAATAAAATATTGGTTACTTTAAGGACATGAGCTAAGAAGATTTGGTTGCATGAAATAAACCTTATAACCACTTGCTTCTGAATGAAGTAATGTCCAATAATCACCATTTCAATGTTTAACATTATAAAGTCTTACATTAGATAAGATTTTATACGATCAGTAACACTTTTATTAAGGTGATAACATTCTATTGCCCTAATTCCACTAGAATTGTTAATTTTATCCCCAATTCCTTGGAAGTTTTTTCTTAAACAAGTTATCATGTCATAACGTCCATTTTCCAATTTCACACTAGACAAAATATTACGACAAGCTACTATTTGATAATTGTAGCCCGACCGGGGCATCGCTCATGCCAAAATATTGGTTTTTATTAATTTCGAACTCTATATATTTCTATGATAATGATTTACCCATTACATGTCCCAACCCAAGCCATCCTGGGCATGTCCTAAAACCATCTCCGAATAATCATGTATTGGTTTATGTCTTTATCTGCTTATCTCATAACCCATAGAGAGGTAGTATTGGTGTGAGAGATTGGTTTATTCTCAGAACGAAATTGTATCAGGACATGTCCCAATCCAACCAGGGTCATGCCCAAATACGAAATTATCATCGGTATTGTAGGGGCTCCTTCCTGAATGACCTCATACTAATGCAGTTGGTGAACTCTTATATACTAGGTATATCTGTACTAATATATTAAAAGTCGTTCACATAGCCCTTAATTACAACATGTAGGGGTTGCACTTGCGCATTTTTTAAGGACATGAGAGAAATAGAGAAAGATGAAAAAGGGACCCATGTGATAAGGAGAGAGATAGAGAGAAAACATAGTCAAATTAATATGAAACTTCCAAATAAGGAGATAATAATTTAATTAATATGAACATTTTAAGCTTAGCCTAATGTCTTAATTTAATTATGTTACGTCAAGAGGAGATAATAACATATTTTATAAGGTAATCATTTGTAAACTGTAAATTCAGGTCATTTATTGAAATTATTGATTTTTTTCTTCAAATAAAGGAGTTAGTATCTTATATTTTGTTTTGTTTTTTTGTTTAAAATTGCATACTGACAAAACTGATAATGAATGTTAAAAAAAGCATGTAACGTAATGAAGACAGGAATTTTATGACACGATGTCATCTTACTAACTTTAATTATGTTGCAAGACCGATGTACACACCAGACAAAAATACAAAATAAATAACACAAATACATATAAAAGAACTTATATTCTACGCCAACATATCACCCTTCGAGGATTTGCCATCTCTTTCATCGTCAACACTGTTTGCTTCGTTAGGGCTTGAGGGCGGTGTTGGTGGATTGTCATCCATTCTCCGCGTTGGTCTAGATATACGTGGATTACCTTCATACCAACGTTTTGTAGCAATGTCATTCCTCCAGTATGGGATGCTACGTCCTCACTCCCTACATGCCAACATGAGCCGCACAAAATCCTTCTCCGGTAAACGCATATAAATATTTTCCATTATGCCTTAGATTTTGATGAATCCTGGTCCTTGTGGTACGTCGTCATAAATGGGATGCCACTTGCATAATTGAAAATACAAATCTTTTGCTAGTTTCGGGCCATCCCATGCAGTCTTCCGCTCTTCCCTTCTCACCCTTTTAATGCAGTTGCAGGCATAAAATTCGTCTTCAACATTGTTTGATTTTGATGACTAACCTGGACCAAACATTGGCATTCTTTTGCATGCCCATCGCTTGTGGCAAGAAAAAAAAAGTATTTAGTACGAGAATTTTTTGGCTGCAATACCAATTTAACTCTAAAACATAATGAGTATCTTATAAATCTTACTTCCTGAAGTAAAATCTTCTTAGCGGCAGTTGGATGATCACACCCTTGTTCATATTGAAATTTACGTTTGTTCTTTGCGTTCTCCGTTTCCTCCTGCATGAGAACAATTTGATTTTCCTGTTAGAAAAATAAAAAATGCAATGTGAACAAGTATACCCTGTTATAGTAAAATACAAAAATGCAAGATGTATAAGTATATCGTCTAAAGAAAAAATTACAGATTTTTCCTTATCCTCGGCTAGATAATATTTGTTGGAATTGGTACTTTGCTTCTGCTCCATGGATATGTTAATATATAAGAGAAAATTCTTTGTGCACAAGTATGGGTATGGTATTTTTCGAATATTTATTTTGAAGGAATGGGTACGGTAACTATGGTACTTAACTTACGAATAGTCTATATATAGACATCGAGGATACCAATGGGTATGGCAGTTAAATGGTGTGATATGAGCATGCAGTTAATATTACTCACAGATGTTTTTAAAAACTGCATAACATTAATTTATTTTTTAAACTGCATAATATTAATTTAAATCAGAAACGTTTAGAAGACAGTTGTCAAAATAACCTATAGACTGACAAACGATTCAATACCTAATTTCTATAGCAATGACTAAGGTAATTAACTGAAGTGGATGGCAATAATGGCATGCTGCTTAATAAACTTCCCTTTCTTTCAAAAAAAAATTAAATAAACTTCCCTTGATAACAACAAATTAGCTGTAATTGGTGGAATTGTGTTAATTGGGTAATTTTAACTTCTCCATCATTTTTTTTAAAGGGGCAGTATGTGATTAAATTGGTGGTGTGATTAAATTGGTGGATATACAGAAAAAAAAAGTTTCAACAAAACTATTCATTATGAGTATTGTCAGTATGCAATTTTTTAAAAAAAAGAACACAGATGATAAAACAAAGAAAAAGTAAATATAAGACACTAAACAAAAGAAAATATAAGGCACTAACTCATTTATGTGACGAAAATAAAGATTAAGAATAACCATGGTTTAACAAGTTTGGCTTTATAAAACTTTTTAAATAAGAAATTATTTGATAAGATTGGCTTTATTAAAAAAAACATGTCGTATACACTTCAAACATAAATAATAAGGAGATCAGAGTAAATAATAAGGTCGTAAAAAAACATGTTGTGTACACTTTAAAAAAAAGGCATCGTACGAGGTCGCAACATTTGACATCTTTATTAGACGCTATTTGGTGTGCTTATGAAGTGCCAAATCATTATCATAGAAACAAATAGAGTTCCAAACTAACAAAAACTAGTTTTTAGGCCGGGCGATTCCCCGGGTCAGTCACAATTATCTAAAATATTATTATTCAAAAATTTTGTACTTTGTAGTTGATTTTATAGCTTTTTCGTAAAATTTTGTCTAGTACAAAATTGAAGTCACTGTAGGGCCCACGCCAAAAGGCCTCATACTAATGAAGTTGGTGAACTCATATAAACTAGGTAACTCTTTCTTATCTCCCCGATGTGGGATTTGGTATGTATACTCAACAATCCTCCCCTAGGACGAAGGACCACTAAACCAATTAATTTTCCGTGTTACAGTTATGAAGTAATATAAAATATTAATAAATGAAAATGTATAGAGTTTGAAATTAATAAAAACAAGTATATTGGCAAGGGCGATGCCCCGGGTCAGTTACAATAATCAAACATTAGCTTTTCGTAATATTTTGTGTAGTGCGAAATTGAAGAGAAATTTGTTAAAAACAAACTTTTATAAGCAACTTTTAAGTCAAAAACAACATGTTATTAGCAACTTTTTGTCAAAAACAACCTCTTAAATTTATTGTTGTCTAGAGAAACTCGAAACCTAAAAATAATTCTCGTGCTTATAGGGTTTATTTTATGCAACCAAATATGGCCAGGATATATAGCATGTAATAGTTTATGTCCTAATCTTCTTTGCTCATGTCCCTTAAGTAACCAATCTTTTATTGGTGTGAGAGAATTAGTTATTCTCCCAAGGAAATTGACCCAGGACATGTCCAACGCCAAACGGGGTCACGTCCTAAAATATTGGCTATTATCATTTACGAATTTAGTAACTCCTTAAGTAAATTTTAATCACATGACCCAACACAATAATCACCATTGGTGTCTCTTAATTAGGAATAATAGACATTGCATTGGTCGATTTAATCACATGACCCAACACTTTAGGCTTAGAATACCGTACGACTTAATGTGGAAATCAAATTATAGGTAGATTTCCTTAGGTAATGTCTTAAGATATCATGGGTCACATCTTTAAATATTAGCGACCAACACAATGACTATTGATTCATAGGAGACAAGACATTCTACACAACACAATGGCTCTTGCGTCTAATTATGGATGAAACCCCAGGACCATACTGGCTCACCATGGAATAATAAGTCGATAAGGTACGAGGGTTGATGTTATTGTATTTCTTGGAATGATTTCTTTGCAGAGAACAATTGAGACAAACGATCAATAAACCCTCCGACGCTCTGTATCTTGGGCATATTTGGGTGGGTGAAACCCTCTAACCACTACTTTTAATGAGATAACGTCCAATATTCACCATTGGTGTCTCTTAATTAGGAATGATAGACATTGCATTGGTCGTTTAAGCACATGACCCAACTCTTTAGGCTTAGAATACCGTACGACTTGATGTGGAAATCAAGTAATAGGTAGATTTCCTTAGGTAATGTCCTAAGATATCATGGTCATGTTATTAAATAATAGTGACATACACAATGACTATTGATTCATAGGAGACAAGACATTCTACAAAACACAATGGCTCTTGCGTCTCAGTATGGATGAAACCCCCGGATCATAGTGGCTCACCATGGGATAATAAGCCGATAAGGTTTACAAATGATAAATGACCTAACTTTACAAATGATAACCTTTTCAAATATGTTATTATCTCCACTGAACGCAATTAAATTAAATGTTGTGTCATGTCCTTAATTCACCACTATTATATAAAATATAAATCGTTGTTTAATTTCAATAAATGACCTGACTTTACAAATGATAGCCTCATCAAATACTCCCTCGGTCCCAGAATAGTCTAAACAGTTTACTTTTATGTTTTTCCCAAATTAGTTTGAACACTTCCATTTTTGGTATGGTCCCACTATTAATATATTATTTCTTTTACACTCCTTTGGCCCACACTCTACCTTTTATCAATAAAAAGTTACCCAACTTTATCACTCTAATAAAAAATACCCCATCAACTCCTATCACATCTACTTTCTAATACATAAAATAACATTTGATAACCACACTACAGCTTATCACCTTAAAATACGTGTCCCAACAAGTGTTCAGATCTTTTTGGGACGGAGGGAGTAGGATGTTATTATCTCCACTGAACGCAATTAAATTAAATGTTGTGTCATGTCCTTAATTCGACACTAATAGGGTGTCCTACCTTTCATCTGCTATATTCATACAAATTAACCACTACACCATTTAATTGCATATGTTATATTCTTAGTTTCTTACTCATTAACCAAAATTTAAGAAACATGATTGTATTATTGTCTTTGTAATTAATTAGATATTTTATATATGTATTCTCTTGAAGCCGAGGTTTATATTGATCAATTGCTATTCATTCTTTTTTTTTTGATAATAATTGCTATTCATTCTTAGGAGACACCAATGGTTATTCTATGACATCTATACAAATATATTAAAAGGCGTTCGGAAGCAAGTCTATACGCCACGTGGCACTGTCCCTTTAGTTGCTTCGTTCCATGTCATCAAGATACATTAAAAAATTAGAAACATGTTTCGTACAAGATTCGATCACGTGACCTCAAGTTAATATAGTAAAATTTTAACCAATGAACTATGCAACATTAGATGCTCTCTTTTGACATGAAAATATTAATAACCCGGGGCATCGCCCGGGCCTAATATTTGATGATTAATTGCTTTAATAAATATAATTGATGATTAATTGATGGTAGTACAAAATTAAGGTTTTATTTTTTGTTTTATTTTTTGTAACAAATATTTGATGATTAATTGCTTTAATAAATATAATTGAAGTACAAAAGAACCTGATTAAGTTTGCGTGATCAATGAAGTCAAAGTTCTACATTGGAAGTGATAAAATAGGCGTAATGATGCAGTGCATGTTAAAGGCTTATAGCCTTATAGGTTTCTTCGGGGAGCCGGGAATGGAATTTATTGCTGATATGACATGATGTTGGACAGTTTGACACTAATTAATTATTCAACTTGACTCGGACTAAAAATATTACTATTATTTTCTTTTTTTAAGTTTAACTTATCTTATATTATATTATTGGCTAATTTTCCAAAAGCCAACATTTGGCATCCTTATTAGAAGCCATTTGGCGTGCTTATAAAGTGCCAAATAATTAAAAATAAATAGAGTTCCAAAAAGAGAATGGTATTACCTTAATAAAAGTTTTAGAGATAAAAAAAGATTGTCTATTTGAAACATAAAGCATTGAAACTGTAGTGGATTAGTGGTTAAACTCTTACATTTCATTATTAGCTTTATAAATAAAGCATTGAAGATGCCGCGGGCAGTTACAATTATCAAATATGTTATTATTCATAAGTTTTATATAGTTGATTTTATTTGCTTTTTGTAATTTCTTTCTAGTGCGAAGTTGGAAAATGCAAGTTATGGCACGATAAATTGTTTTTAAAAAATACTTCCAAGGAATAGGTGACAAAAGTAACAATGTCAATGGACTGGGGGTAAGACAACGTTAATTACCTTAATAAAAGTGTTAGAGATCAAAAGGCTTGGTATATGTACTCATACTTACAAATAATTATAAGACTTTATTATGTTTTATTTTGAAACATTAAACAGTGAAATTGTAGTTGATTGGTGGTTAAACTCTCACATTTCATTTGAAAGGTCATGTGTTCGCTTCCTAGTAACTACACCTTGTTAATATTTTTTAATGAGGTCATAAACATGTGTTTTAGAAGCTTGAGTAGGGCGCCACGTGGTACCGTTCCTTTGATAGGAACGCCTTTTTAGATAACCAGTATTTTGGCCCAGGCGATATGCCCAGGGTCAGTCACAATTATAAAATTTATTATCATTCATAAATTTCGTTATTGATTTTATTAGTTTTTCATAATATTTTATCTAGTGTAAAATTGAAAAATGTATGTTATGGCATGATAAGTTGTTTAAGAAAAAAGTCATAAGGAATTGGGGATAAAATTAACAATTTTAATGGAGTTGGGGTAAGAGAATGTTATTACCTTAATACAAGTGTTAGAGATCGTCATAAAGCTTATAAGACTTTCTAATGTTAAACATTGAAATTGAATAAAATTGGTGGTTAAACTCTCACATTTCATTTTAAAGGTCATGTGTTCAATTCCCCGTAGCTACATATTATTTATCAGAACCTTAATTTTGTACTAGCTTCGGAAATTTTATTTTTTTAAAAGGTCCTAAAACAATTAGGGTCATGACAAAGAACATGGCAAGCCATCATTCTCAATTACACAATTCATTGCCTATAATGAACTCTTGCATGTAAAACATCCATTGAGGGAGGGAGTTTATTCTTTCTCCAAGAGGCGTCTAATGTGATTAGACTTATTTAGACCCTAGTCTATTAGACTGCCTGCTACTCTACTAGGAATTTCATTGCCTATAATTAATGTTTTCTTAGACATAATATCAACAATTGTATGTCTCAATAATTAACTTAAAGGGTTGTATATATCTTACTTTGTGTGTCAAATATCTATTTAAATTTTATTTTATTTATTCTTTGGGCATACATATTTTGTTTTGTGTATTAAATATTTCATGAATAGTTGCTTTAATGAAATTTAACAAGTACAAGAAATATATGATATATTTTCATTGATAAGATCATATAATTACAAAATATGGGCATGTCAGCCCTTTAGCAAAAAAAAAAGAATGAAGGCAAATGGCAGTAAATAAAAGAAAACTAAAAGCAAAGGAGGGGAGAAGGAGGGTCATGCAAGCTAATTTTTTGATGTCTTACTCATAAGTACCTACTAAAAGGAAGACTTAGGCCTATGAAATTGAAATTAACATTATTTTCATCAAATTTTCATCTAAATTGAGACAACATAACAAAAAAAGTATAAACAAATTGAGAGACAATTTAAGAAAAAACATATTTCAATTATAATTGAGTTATTACAAAAGTCTTAATACTAAGGAAAAATTGACACTATAGTGCTGAACTATTAGCGGTTTTCTTTAATAGGGACAAACTTTCAATATTCCAGTGGGGAGCCCAAGTATACCATGACCCATATTTGCGTGGACAAAGTTTACCAGAAACTGGCTAAGGCAGTCATATGTAGTGAGTGGGTCCCAGTTTTAATGAAATTAAACATTAAAGTGATAAGAAAGGTCCCGGAGAAGTTCGCCGAAATTCGGCTGGAAAAGTTGACAAATTCCCAGCATTACCATAAGGAGTTTTCTTCCTTAAACAAAAATCAAAATCATCAGCTCATCCATCTTTCACAGCTTCAAAATCATAATCAATCTAATAAATTATCAACTGGGCTTGAAGTCTGGAGATCAAAATCATAACTTCAACATCACCAACAAATTTAACAACAACACCACCAACAAATTTAGAAACAAGCCAACACAATTCTCTCTCACCACCAACAAATTTAGAAACAACCCAACACAATTCTCTCTCTTATTTCAAAGGAATATGCATGCCCTTCAATAACTCAAACAACAGATTGATGAACTCGCTTACTTCGTTCATTCACAGGTGATACTTTTCCAAACAAAAAAGTTAAATCTGGAAGAATTTTTATCTACTCAACGTTTTCAATTTGAAAAGGGTGAATTATGTGGATTCATTTTTTTTCTCTCTTGTTTTTAAAGATCTGAAATTCAGGGGTATCAGGTATGGCACGATGGATCTGAAATACTCGACTTCACATTTTGCCCAGACTGATCCGAAACTTCTTTTTCTGAAACATTTCACATTTCTTCGTAAACCTGAAGTTTCTTGATGGAGGCCGGTGAGGTTTTAGCCATAGAAACGAGAAAGAATTTCTCCAGTAACATTTTATTGTGGAAGCTTTGGATTTGTTAAAGAAGAGGAGACAGAGAAATTCTTTGGATCCGAGACTTCACTTTTTTGTTTGAGTGCTTCGCACTTTTATTCTATTTTTTTTTGCGGTGGACTACTGTGGAGTTTGGCTTTTTCAGTCGTACATGCATTTTACTATTCATTAGCAGATGCCATTGAAATGAAGAACAGAGAGAAGGAGAAATGAAGAACAGAGAGGATTGAGTTAGAAAATATAGGGTGGGGTGGTTTTTTAAAGTCATGTGCTCATTTAATGATCACGTGACTTCATTAACCTGAAGTAGCAGGTTAATTTACCTGCTAGGTCCACGTAAATATAGGTCATGGTATACTTAGGCTCCCCACTGGAATATTAAAACTTGGTACCTATTAAAGAAAACCGCTAATAGTTCAGCCCTATAGTGTCAATTTTTCCTAATACTAATTTATTACAACCTATAATTTGCTCATACTACTAATGGAGCCAAATTACAGACAAAATCAAGAAAAAGACGCATAAAAAAAACCAAAAAAAAGAACCCTAGACAAAAGAAGACATGGGAAAGGCCATGCAAGGGCATGATCAAACCCAGTCTTGTTGCGGATTTACCGACAAATGTCAGTAAATCCGGTTGTAATTTTCCGGAGTCCGATTGTAGTTGTCGGAGTTCGGTTCTGACTCCGATGCAGAGTCAGAGAAGGTGGAGGTGGAGGTGGAGGTGGAGGTGGAGGAGGAGGATGATGATGATGATTATGATGATGAGTGGGGGTGTTGATGATGCTGATGATGGAGGGGAAGGAGACCGGGGCCTCATCCTCTTCCTTTCACTAGAAGAGGAAGATGAGAGAGAGGATGATGATGATGTTGGAGCGTTGGAGGAGGAGAGAGAGGATGATGATGATGTAGGAGCAGTGGAAGAGGAGGAAGAGGATGGTAATTGTAGTGGTGATTGTGGTGAAGGACGGCGCGGTCGGAGGCAGGATGGTCCTGCCACTGTCATTTTTTCCTTTCCCTGGTAAGACATGTTTTTGTTTGGATAAGGAGTGTGACATTTTTTTATTTTGAGGGGTTAATTAGAATATTGAAGTATGCCTCACCTTATATAGGAAAAAAGTGATTGTTGGAGGCACCCTATTAATGAAGTGGTACTTAATTTAGTTTGTCAAAATGGTGCCATTTTGAGAAAGAAAAAAGAAAAAGTCCAACTAAAGTGTCTATTCCCAAAGCATATATTAGTTGAAAGGACAATTGTGGCCAAATTAAATTTGATGAAAATAGGAAATCATATCGATAAAATTATATAATTAACTATCTAATAGAGAATTATAAACTAGTGAATTATGTACCACTTTTATTTTGACCACATACTATATCAATGTTTGGAATTGCCAAAAAAATGAAACAGAAACATGCATACTATATTGTACTCCCTGCATTTCTTTTTAATTGTTACACTTACACTTTTCATGCATGTCAATGCAATACTTTAGTTTTGTATTTGTAAAAAATATAAAAAGTACATATTAATAAAATACATACTCATACGAATCTAACAAGATCCCACATGACTATGTTTTTATTCACGTATAAATCACAAACGAGGGTCAAAGTGCAATTTGTGAATAGTGTTAAATGTCAAAGTGTAACAATTAAAAAGAAACGGAGATAGTACTATAGAAGTGGTTTATTTCCAAAAAAAATTAACTTGAATGGATAATTTTTATAGTTCTATGTATTATTCACTGCTTTGTGTTAACTTCTTGTTACAAATGGTTGTGGAAAATACATGCTTATGTAATTACCCAAAATGCGATTATATAACTTAATTTATACAAGTTCTCCTTATTGTAGCCACAACAATTAACCACTAATGCTGAGTGAAATAATGTCATAGAGTCGCCATCGGTGTCCCTCCCATGAACGAACGCCCATTGCTTAGGACGTGACCCAACACAAGATTGCTCGAAACACCCAACCAATGTATTAGACCCCCCACCCCTCCCCTCCCCTACCTCGTATGTGTATCTATGATCAACTTTCTTACTCTTGTCGTAGCCTTTCATTAGTCATCCTAAACCATGAAGAAACCAATTACCTCCTCGCACCAATACCGAGGATGCAGATACACTTACATTAGAACATAGCAGTCTCTCGCACCAATATCGTACTAGTAGAAAGCGTTTTTAGCTACCCTGCATGCAAAGTTAAATACTTATTCTGTGTCAAAAATGTTTTCCTGTTAGCAAATATGAAATACACGTATAAAATGTTACTCGTGCATTTGCAAACATAATTACATAACCAATTGGGGAGAAATATTGGACGTGCTGATACCCCCGTCTCCGTGGTCACTAGTCCTGATACGAAACTCCTAGGCAACTATTTGGCGCGGGATCGATTCCCCTTGCTGGCGAGCTTGATATTTCACTTTTTGTAATTTGTTCAGGGCAGCGTTTTATTTTCACTTACGCCGTGTCCTTTTATTTTCTTCGAACATCACCTAATAAAGAGCTAACTAGTGATAGTCCCCAGGCGATGCCCGAGGTTGTTTCTTTTTGTAATTTATTGTCTAGTGAGGAAAAATTAACGTCATAATAATTTGAATAATACACCCTTAAAAGTTTGGAAATAAAATCAATTTCACTTTCTATAAGGAATTTGAGTAAGAGTATGTCTACAATAGTATATTGTTATTAACATAAATATGTTAGGCATCTAACTACTTGTGTAAGTCTTCTAATGAGATATAATTACAGACTTTATTATATTTTATTTTGAAATAATAAGCAATAATGTTATGTTGGATTCATGGTTAAGCTTTCATTTTTCATTTCAAAGGTCACGTGTTCGATATCTTATAACTACACAACATCTATACAAATATATTAAAAGCAGTGCCTATGAAAGTGTATGTGCCACGTGGCACTCTCCTCAAACTTCTAATGTAATTTATTTTGTGTCCATGTGTACCCCTTAATAAAAAAATTGTCTAATTGCAATAAAATATACTTCAAATGAAAGGTAAGAGATTAACCATCAATATACTCGGACTTTATTGTCTAATGTTTGAAATAAAATATGATAAAGTCTTATAATAAATATACTTGACTAAAAAAACATAAACAAATATATACATCTCTAACACTCTTATTACGTAACTAACAAGAGACGATTGATGTCATATTCTCTTACCACAATTTCTTTAAAGCTATTATTTTCAAATTTAAACCTTTCAGATTTTTTTACTTATCACGTCATGACGTAAACTTTTCAATTTCTCAATGGACAAAAAATACAAAAAGTGGCAATCTAAATTTTAGAATTTTTACTTACGACTTGTCCTTTAATTTTCTTGGAACATCACCTAATAAGTTTTAATTTTTTTAAAGGTCCTAATAAAAATCTTATTAGCACATAAACTATTACAAGCTCAATAAAATATTGGTAACTTTAAGGTCTTAGTAGGGATGAACCCCCCTGACCATAGTGGCTCACCATGGGATAATAAGCCGATAAGGTACAAGGGATGACGTTATTGTATTTATTGGAATGATTTCTTCCGAAATAAAAATTGAGACAAACGATCAATAAACCCTCCGACGCTCGGTATGGGCATATTTGGTTGGATGAAACCCTCTAACAACTACTTTGAATGAGATAACGTCCAACAATCACCATTGGTGTCGATTTAAGCACATGACCCAACACTTTAGGCTTAGAATACCGTATGACTTAATGTGGAAATCAAATATTAGGTAGATTTACTTAGGTAATGTCCTAAGATATCATGGGTCATGTCTTTAAATAATAGTGACCAACACAATGACTATTGATTTATAGGAGACAAAACATTCTACACAACACAATGGCTCTTGCGTCTCAGTATGGATGAAACCCCTGGACCATAGTGGCTCACCATTGGATAATAAGCCGATAAGGTACGAGGGATGACGTTGTTGTATTTTTTAAATGATTTATTCGGAAAGAACAATTGAGAAAAACGATCAATAAACCCTCCGGCGCTCTGTATGGGCATATTTGGTTGGATGAAATCCTCTAACCACTACTTTGAATGAGATAACGTCCAATAATTAATCACCATTGGTGTCTATTAATTAGGAATGAATAGACATTATTGCATTGGTCGATTTACGCACATGACCCAACACTTTAGGCTTTGAATACCGTACGACTTAATGTGGAAATCAAATAATAGTTCGATTCCCTTAAGGTCATGTCCTAAGATATCAAGGGTCATGTCTTTATCTGATAGCGACCAACATAATGGCTATTGATTCATAGGAGACAAGACTTTCTACACAACATAATGGCTCTTGCGTCTCAGTATGGATGAAACCCCCAGACCATAGTGGCTCACCATGGGATAATAAGCCAATAAGGTACGAGGGATGACGTTGTTGTATTTTTTCGAATGATTTATTCGGAGAGAACAATTGAGACAAGCGATCAATAAACCCTACGACTTTCTGTAGCTTGGGCATATTTAGTTGGATATGAAACCCTCTAACCACTACTTTCAATGAAATAACGTCCAATAATCACCATTGGTGTCTCTTAATTAGGAATGAGTAGACATTGCATTGGTCGATTTAAGCACATGACCCAACACTTTAGGCTTAGAATACCGTACGACTTAATGTGGAAATCAAATTATTGGTAGATTTACTTAGGTAATGTCCTCAGATATCATGGGTGATGTCTTTAAATATTAGCGACCAACACAATGACTATTGATTCATAGGAGACAAGACATTCTACACAATGCAATGGCTCTTGCGTCTCAGTATGTATGAAACCCCCGAACCATAGTGGCTCACCATGTGATAATAAGCCGATAAGGTACAAGGGATGACGTTGTTGTATTTCTTCGAATGATTTCTTCGGAGAGAACAATTGAGACAAACGATCAATAAACCCTCCGCTATATCTTGGGCATATTTGGTTGGATGAAACCCTCTAACCACTACTTTCAATGAGATAACGTCCAATAATCACTCTTGGTGTCTCCTAATTAGGAATGATATATAGACATTGCATTATATGTATTCTCTTGAAGTCGAGGTGTATATTGATCAATTGACATTCATTCTTAGGTGACACCAATGGTTATTTTATGACATTATTTCACTCAAAGTAGTGTTTAGACGGTAGTACAAAATTAAGGTTTTATTTTTTGTTTTATTTTTTATATCAAATATTTGATGATTAATTGCTTTATGAAATATAATTGAAGTACAAAAGAACCTGATTAACTTATGTTATATTACAATTGAGACAAATATTATTGTTTAGTGGTGCACTTATAAAAATGAGAAAATGAAGGAAATAAAATTAAACCTCCTAATTTTCTGTTCCAACCCTTAGAATTAATTATCAAACCTCATAATTACCACACAAGAACTAGTGTATTGAAGTCATATTGAATAAGATGTCTTACTCATAAGTACCTACTAAATGGAAGACTTAGGCCTATGAAATTGAAATTAACTTTATTTTCATCAAATATTTTTGATCCACTACAGTCTAAAACTGTTTAATTCATTATTTTCCCATATATTAATAATTTCTATGCTCATAACACAAGGGAATAAAAAATTAATCAGAAAAAAGAATCTAACTCCTTTTAGTTTCACAACAAATGATTAATGACTATGACTTTAATTTTATTTTTTTTCTCTTCACGTCTTAACCTAAATTGATACAACATAAGAAAAAGCATAAATAAATTGAGACAACATAAGAAAAAATCATAAATAAATTGAGAGACAATTTAAGAAGAAACATATTTCATTCATAATAGAGTCATTACAAAAGTATTAATACTAATTTATTACAACCTATAATTTACTCCTACTACTAATGGAGCCAAATTACAGACAAAGACAATAAAAAGAAGCATAAAAACCCTAAAAAAACAAAAAAAAGGAACCCTAGACAAAAGAAGACATGAGAAAGGCCATGTAAGGGCATGATCAAACCCAGTCTTGTTGTGGATTTACCGACAAATGTCAGTAAATCCGGTTGTAGTTTTCGGGAGTCCGATTGTAGTTGTCGGAGTCCGGTTATGACTCCGACGCATAGCCACGTGGTGGTGATGCAGAGTCAGAGAAGGTGGAGGTGGAGGAGGATGATGATGATGATGAGTGGGGGGGTGTTGATGATGGTGTTGTTGGTGCTGATGATGGAGGGGAAGGGGACCGGAGCCTCCTCCTCTTCCTTTCACGAGAGGAGGAGGAGGAAGAGGATGATGATGATGTTGGAGCACTGGAGGAGGAGAGAGAGGATGATGATGATGATGGAGCGTTGGAGGAGGAAAGAGAGGATGATGATGATGTATGAGCGGTGGAGGAGGAGGAGGAGGTTGGTAATTGTAGTGGTGATGGTGATGATGGTGGTGCTGATGGTGGTGATGGTGGTGGTGAAGGACGGCGCAGTCGGAGGCGGGACGGTCCAGTCACCTCCATTTTTTCCTTGCCCTTGTGCGACATGTTTTTTTTTTGGAGTTTGACGGTTTTTGAGGGGGATGGAATTTAGCAAGTGAATAAGAATATTGAAGTATGCCTCACCTTATATAGGAAAAAAGTGATTGTTGGAGGCACCCTATTAATGAAGTGGTACTTAATTTCAGTTTGTGAAAATGGTGCCATTTTGAGAAAGAAAAAAGAAAAAGTCCAACTTAAGTGTCTAGCATGTATTAGTTGAAAGGAAAATTGTGGCCAAATTAAATTTGATGAAAATAGAAAAGCAGATCTATAAATTTTTTTAATTAACTATGTAAAAGAGAATTATGAACTAGTGAATTATGTACCACTTTTATTTTGACCACATACTATATCAATGTTTGGAATTGCCAAAAAAGGGAAACATAAATATGCATGCTATATTGTACTCCCTCCGTTTCTTTTTAATTGTTACACTTACACTTTTCATGCATGCCAATGCAAAACTTTAGTTTTGTATTTGTATAAAAAGTACATATTATTAAAATACTTACTAGATGAATCTAACAAGATTCTACATGACTATGTTTTTATTCACGTATAAAAAACAAACGAGGGTCAAAGTGCAATTTGTGAATAGTGTAAAATGTCAAAGTGTAACAATTAAAAAGAAATGGAGGTAGTACTATAGAAGTGGTTTACTTCCAAAAAAAAATATTAACTTGAATGTATAGATTTTTTATATATTATTCACTGCTTTGTGTTAACTTATTGTCACAAATGGTTGCGGAAAATACATGCATATGTAATTACCAAAAATGCGATTATATAACTTAATTTATACAAGTTCTCCTTATTGTAGCCACCATAACTTGTGTAATATCTCCAATTCTCCATTATATAAGGCGACACATGGGGGGACACATAAAAAAAAGGTAACAAAAGGGGACTTGGTTTAACTTACTTATTTATTTAAACAAAAAAAAGTGGGGAAAAAGAAAAAAAATAGTACCACATGTAAATTGAACATGAGTTTTTGAAAATCCGAAGGAAATACATTTAGATCCACACCATTCATAGATGATCTTATATTTAATCAAGACTAATAAATTTCTTGCTTCCTGAATAAGAATTTAAAGAAAATTGTGAATATCCATATGTATCAAACGGACTAATATTACATAATTTAGATAAAATTATATAATGAATTATGTAATAGACAATTTTCAACTAGTGAATTATGTACGACTTTTTTCTTTACCACATATTATCACAAATCGTTGCTGGAAATACATGATTAAGTGATTACCAAAGATAAGTATGTAACGTAAATTGAACAAGTACTAGTATATATATAACTGGCGTCAATAGTTGATAATATGGAAAAGTATTGTGTACAATATCATTGGTAATATCTGTGGGGTTACCGTTCTAGCTTCTATCTGTACATGAACCTCGGTGGCTTGCTCGGGATGGGACAACTCGGGGGAGAGGTAGCCACAACAATCAACCACTACTACTGAGTGAAATAATGTCATAGAGTCACCATTGGTGTCCCTCCCATGAACGAACACCCATTACTTAGGACGTGACCCAACACAAGATTGCTCGAAACACCCAACCAATGTATATATTAGACCCACCACCCCTCCCATCCCCTCCCCTATCTCGTCTGTGCACCTATGATCAACTCTCTTACTCTTGTCGCAGCCTTTCATTAGTCATCCTAAGCCGTGAAGAAACCAATTACCCCCTTGCACCAATACCGAGGATGCAGATACACTTGCATTAGAACATAGCAGTCTCTCACACCAATATCGTACTAGAATATATATATATATATATATATATATATATATATATATATATATATATATATATATATATATATATATATATATATATATATATATTATTTCGCACTACAAAGTGGAAAGCGTTTTTAGCTACCCTGCATGCAGAGTTAAACACTTATTCTGTGTCAAAAATGTTTTCTTGTTAGCAAATATGAAATATACGTATTAAATGTTACTCGTGCATTTGCAAACACAATTACATAACCAATTGGGGAGAACTATTGGACGTACTGATACCCCCGTCTCCGTGGTCACTGGTCCTGTTACGAAACTCCTAGGCATCTATTTGGTCGCGGTCGATTCCCCTTGCTGGCGAGCTTATATTTCACCTTTTGTAATTTGTTTAGGGCAGCGTTTTATTTTCACTTACGTTGTGTCCTTTTATTTTCTTCGAACATCACCTAATAAAGAATTAACTAGTGATAGTCCCCAGACGATGCCCCGGGTTTTTTCTTTTTGTAATTTATTGTCTAGTGAGGAAAAATTAATGTCATAATAATTTGAATAGTACACCCTTAAAAGTTTGAAAATAAAAGCAATAACTTCACTTTCTAAAAGGAATTTGAGTCAGAGTATGTCTACAATAGTATATTATTATTAACATAAATATGTTAGGTATCTAACTACTTGTATTATTAACATAAATATAATTACATGTTATGTTGGATTCATGGTTAAGGTTTCATTTTTCATTTCAAAGGTCACGTGTTCGATACCTTATAACTACACAACATCTATACAAATATATTAAAGGCGTGCCTATGAAAGTGTATGTGCCACGTGGCACTCTCATCAAACATCTAATGTAAATGTTTTATGTCCATGTGTATCCCTTAATAAAAAAATTGTCTAATTGCAAGGTCTCGAACATGTGACCTTTGAAATGAAAGGTAAGAGGCTAAGAGCTTAACCATCAATACACTCTGACTTTATTGTCTAATGGTTGAAATCAAATATGATAAAGTCTTATAATAAATATACTTGACTAAAAAAAGATAAACAAATATATACATCTCTAACACTCTTATTACGTAACTAACAAGAGACGATTGATGTCATATTCTCTTACCACAATTTCTTTGAAGCTATTATTTTCAAATTTAAACCTTTCTGATTTTTTTACTTATCACGTCATGACGTAAACTTTTCAATTTCTTAATGGATAAAAAATACAAAAAGTAGCAAAATAAATTATGGAATTTTTACTTACGACTTGTCATTTTATTTTCTTGGAACATCACCTAATAAGTCTTAATTTTTTAAAAAGGTCCTAATAAAAGGCTTAAAATGCGTTACTAATTCTCAAATGACAATAGCCAATGTTTTAGGACATGACCGGTATGGCGTTGGACATGTCATGGGTAAATTTCCTTGGGAGAACAAACAAATCTCTCACACCAAAAAAATATTGGTTACTTGACTCAGACTAAAAATATTATTATTCTCTTTTTTTTAAGCCTAACTTATCTTATATTATAGTATTGGCTAGTTTTCCAAAAGCCAACATTTGGCATCCTTATTAGAAGCCATTTGGCGTGCTTATGAAGTACGAAATCATTATCATAGAAATAAATAGAGTTCCAAAAAGAGAATGTTATTACCTTAATAAAATTGTTAGAGATAAAAAACGATTGTCTATTATTTAAAACATAAAGCATTGAAACTGTAGTGGATTAGTGGTTAAACTCTCACATTTCGTTATTAGCTTAATAAATAAAGCATTGAAGATGCCGCGGACAATTACAATTATCAAATATGTTATTAATCATAAGTTTTATAGTTGATTTTATTAGCTTTTTGTAATTTCTTTCTAGTGCGAAATTGGAAAATGGAAGTTATGGCATGATAAATTATTTTTAAAAAATACATCCAAGGAATATGGGATAAAAGTAACAATGTCAATGGAGTGGGGGCAAGACAACCTTAATTACCAATATTTTATTGAGCATGTAATAGTTTATGTGCTAATCTTCTTTGCTCATGTCCTTAAAGTAACCAATATTTTATTGGTGTGAGAGATTTGTTTGTTCTCCCAAGGAAATTGACCCAGAAAATGACCAACGCCATACCGGTCATGTCCTAAAACATTGGCTATTGTCATTTGAGAATTAGTAACGCCTTTTAAGTCTTTTTTTAGGACCTTTTAAAAAATTAAGAATTAAAAGGACATGACCCTAAATATCTTAGGACATGACCCTAAGGAAATCTACCAATTATTTGATTTCCACATTAATTAAGTCGTACGGTGTTCTAAGCCTAAAGTGTTGGGTCAAATGCTTAAATCGACCAATGCAATAATGTCATGTATTCATTCCTAATTAAGAGACAACAATGGTGATTATTGGACGTTATCTCATTCCAAGTAGTGGTTAGAGGGTTTCATCCAAGCAAATATGCCCAAGATACAGAGCGTCGGAGGGTTTATTAATCGATTGTTTGTCTCAAAAGTTCTCTCCGAATAAATCATTCCAAGAAATACAATAACGTCATCCCTCGTACCTTATCGGCTTATTATCCCATGGTGAGCCACTATGGTCCAGAGTTTTCATTCATACTGAGACGCAAGAGCCATTGTGTTGTGTAGAATGTCTTGTCTCCTATATATGAATCAATAGTCATTGTGTTGGTCGCTATTATTTAAAGACATGACCCTATGTATCTTAGGACATGACCTTAAGAAAATCTACCTATTATTTGATTTCCACATTAAGTCGTACGGTGTTTTAAGCCTAAAGTGTTGGGTCATGTGCTTAAATCGACCAATGCAATAATGTCGTGTATTCATTACTAATTAAGAGACACCAATGGTGATTAATTATTGGACGTTATCTCATTCAAAGTAGTGGTTAGAGGGATTCATCCAACCAAATATGCCCAAGATACAAAGTGTCGGAGGGTTTTTTGATCGATCGTTTGTCTCAATTGTTCTCTCCTAATAAATCATTCCAAGAAATACAATAACGTCATCCCTCGTACCATATCGGCTTATTATCCAATGGTGAGCCACAATGGTCCGGGGATTTCATCCATATTGAGACGCAAGAGCCATTGTGTTGTGTAAAATGTCTTGTCTCCTATATATGAATCAATAGTCATTGTGTTGGTCGCTATTATTTAAAGATATGACCCTAAATGTCTTTGGACATGACCCTAAGGAAATCTACCAATTATTTGATTTCCACATTAATTAAGTCGTACGGTGTTCTAAGCCTAGAGTGTTGGGTCCAATGCTTAAATTGACCAATGTAATAATGTCATGTGTTCATTCCTAATTAAGAGACAACAATGGTGATTATTGGACGTTATCGCATTCAAAGATGTGGTTAGAGGGTTTCATCCAACCAAATATGCCCAAGATACAGAGCGTCGGAGGGTTTATTGATCGATTGTTTGTCTCAAATGTTCTCTCCGAATAAATCATTCCAAGAAATACAATAACATCATTCCTCGTACCTTATCGGCTTATTATCCCATGGTGAGCCACTATAGTCCACGGGGTTTCATCCATACTGAGACGCAAGAGCCATTGTGTTGTGTAGAATGTCTTGTCTCCTATATATGAATCAATAGTCATTGTGTTGGTCGCTAAAATTTAAGGACTTGACCCTAAATATCTTAGAACATGACCTTAAGGAAATCTACCTATTATTTGATTTCCACCTTAATTAAGTCGTACGGTGTTCTAAGCCTAAAGTGTTGGGTCATGTGCTTAAATCGACCAATGCAATAATGTCGTGTTTTCATTACTAATTAAGAGACACTAATGGTGATTATTGGACGTTATCTCATTCAAAGTAGTGGTTAGATGGTTTCATGCAACCAAATATGCCCAAGATACAGAGTGTCGGAGGGTTTTTTGATCGATCGTTTGTCTAAATTGTTCTCTCCGAATAAATCATTCCAAGAAATACAATAACGTCATCCCTCGTACCTTATCGACTTATTATCCCATGGTGAGCCACTATGGTCCGGGGGTGTCATCCATACTGAGAGGCAAGAGCCATTGTGTTGTGTAAAATGTCTTGTCTCCTATATATGAATCAATATTCATTGTGTTGGTCGCTATTATTTAATGACATGACCCTAAATATGTAACACCCCAGAATTTCAAAGCGGAAAAGAAAGAAATAATAATAGTATTAATAGGACGATGGCGGAAACACCGTCTTCTGGGAATGTCACTACTACAAGAAATGCGTTTAAATAACTAAGTGATAAACCAACATAAGTAAATAGTATAAATAAATTAAATTAATTAGAGTAATATCCAAAAGGTAAAACTAACTCTTCAACTAACTAAAAGTCTAGGCCTAAAACATCTAACATTTTAATGCTCACATCTCAACCCGAGCCCAAAACCAAAGAAGATTCCCATCAACATAACCTGCAAAATATATAACAACAATCCATAATCGTGGGGAGTAACTAGCAGTTCTCCCAGAACAAAAGAAATCAAAGCATGATTCAGACATAGATTAATACGAAAGGAAATAATAAAGTCAAGTCAACTACAATATGCATCCACATCCATATAACTCACAAATAACGCAAATGAATAATAAATAGCAAGTGAGTTGGATAAAAATAAACAAATCATCTCAAGAGTACTTTTATAAAAATTAAAAGTATAGGTAAAACAAGTTATTGAGTCAGAAACCGAACGCCAGTGAATCGCAATTCACTTCCTAAGGTTTGTCGATTCCAATCTCCGGAGTCGCCCATGGGCTTACGTTCCCCACTGCCTGTGTCTAAGAATGGCCAAACTCCCGATGCAGGGTAGAACACGCAGAACTCCCTGACCTCTCGGACGACAACAATTAACCCAGTGTACCCCTAGTTCGCAAACCAGGTGGTTGGCATGTTCATCACCGGGGACTACTTCTATCCCACCAGATATTCTTATCTCAAAATAAAATCATGCATATCATCAAAGTATCATTCATCTTAAAATATTCATCAAAAAGGGATGCCACCCGGCCTTATACCCATAATTCATCAAAACAACTCTTCATAATTCCTCAAAAATAATAACTTACAAACTTTCAACAAATGTCTCCCACAATAAACACTTGAACATTTCTAAACATCAACAATGATATTAAACTAGTTTTTACAGCACCAACAATTCAATCAAAAATACATCACCAATTAACTCCAAGGCCTATTCAATAAAAGAGTAGTAACAATTTCTGCAACCTAATGAACATCAGAAACCAATAACATAATAGATTACAAATTATTTCTGATTAACAAGCTCTCAAACAATTTAAAAGAGTATCCTCAATTTCACAACAAAAACACAATAATAAAATTATCATACGACCCTAATGGCTCTCCTGGCATGGTAAAAATTTTATTTATACTTTTTGGACTCTAAAAGTATTTTTAAACGTTAATTTACAGATTACTCAATAAAGCCAAAATAATAATTAAAAATAAAAATAAACACCTAAAAATTACCAAAAATTTACCTAACATGCTTAAACTCACGAAAATACATAATCTACAAAGAAATGAATTTTTCGGCTTACATAAATAATTTGCATGATTTATATACTGACAGAAACGATAATGCAAAAACAGATATATCAATTAAATAAAAAGGTAACCAGTAGGAAAAAATTATTCTAAGTCATGGAATACATACTACACATATAACATGATCCACGAAAAATAATTTCAGCAATTTTAACATTCGTTTAATAATTATTATGCAAATAAGACAAAAACGCACAAAATAACAATTAAATAAAATAAATACTAAAAATCAGACGAAAATTATTTTTCTATATACAATATTCATACAGCATGCATCAAGTATGTTCATGTCAAATTTCGTCAATAATTTCATTCAAAAAGTATTTTAAATAGTTTCCTAGCGTAATAATCTAATACCGAATAATACTCTAATCACTATGGTTCTAAGATAACTACTAGTTACCTGGATCGTCGGGAGGAGAGCGAGTCTAAAGAGATACGAAAAATATGTGCAATCCAAGTCCTCCACGAACGAAAATTGTAGCAATAAGTCACTAGGCGTTTTCTTCTTGAACGTTGAAAACTCTTGTTTCGTACTGCTCTATTCCGACCATGATTCCCGGTGATAAAAAGCTGTAATTCAAAATCGCTCCGGTTAAAGTTAAGAACAAGATGTTATAAACATTCTGTCCAAATTTGAAGACGATCCAACGGTTAGATCTCCGGTGATAGATATTTTCGTGAAGGTGTGACAGGAAAAACCGGGTTGAACTTTTCTATTCTTTTCCTCTTCCTTTTCTCTCTTTCTTTTCTTGAAAACGGTGAGGGTTAAATGAGAATGATGCTGAACTTCTTTTAATAAAAATCAGAATTTTATGGCAAGGAAAAAAATGAAGGATTTAGGAGAAATGATTAGGGGGGTTATGCGGGTTACAAACTACCAAGAGTCATCAATTAAAAGAAATGAAATAAAAGAAGAGAAACTTCTTCCTTCTCCCTCCCCATAGCCGGCTGTCCAAGCCCAAGTACACCAAGATGATTTCGCCCCAAGTCATCAAAGGTCCACGCATCAAAAGTCCGTCACACGATAAATCGATAAATTCCTAAATCGCGCCTAAACTTTGAAAATACTTAATAATGAAAATAATTCTAATAAATTATATTATAAATATAAATATAATGGACACATTATCACACCATATAATAAAATAATAATTCGGCTCTCAAATTATAAAGAATAAAAATCATTAATCTAGAGAAAATAATAGTTTTAGGGAAAACTTTTGCGGAAAAACTAGGAGCAAAATTATGGGTTGTTACAATCTCCCCTCCTTAAAAGAGTTTCGTCCTCGAAACTTCAAAACAACCAAGAGACAAAAGAAAGTACTCTAGATAAAGAACATTTAGAAAAGAAAAATCGATGGATTTTAGTTAAGAATTAAACAACTTTGCAGGTATAAAAATTTGATAACTCAAATAATATATATATTTTATTTTGGAAGACCAAAAGAGTTGTATAGTAAAGAAGCACGGTAACAACAATCATTTTATAAAATGTGAAAGAACCAAAGACAAGTATTAGAAAGTTTAAGGTAAAAACTTTTGCACAATAAACTATAGGTAATTTTTGTAAAAGAAGCAGGAATAAATATTTACGTAAAATTATAAAAGAATAAATCCAACCATACATAAATATTTTTAGAAAAGAAACGAAGAAGAAAAAGTTCGTAAATAGATAGCCAAACCAATTTAAATTGAGGTAACCACACGGGCTTATACTCCACTTAAAGAGATAAGAACACTTTAATAAAGAGTAGCTAGCTGCTTTATTAAAGTAGCACTTACGAACACAAGTCATGACATATGTTATAAGAGCGTACGGCTCATAAACATATATATGAAAATTAAAGTTCGTAAAAGAAATTGAAAACTTTAAAATAAATTTCACAACGACGAAACACTAATAATAAATAGGTGATAAAGTAATAAATTATTAACAACAATTATAAAATTTGCCAAGTCGACACAAACGTGCATGGAACCACCCATTGCAACCTAGTATCAACGAAATAATATTTGAAATCCTTCTTATCAAATAAACATTAAAGTTTAACGGAATCACCCAATATAAACTTAATGTCAACTCAAAAAGGAAGTTAAATCAAAATAATCAAAATGTGTAAACTTATCAAATTGACATACAAGTCAAAGGAATCACCCATTATGACTCAATATCAACTCAAATAAGTTTAAAATTTAAACTTTATCAAATTGACATACAAGTCAAAGGAATCACCCATTATGACTTAATATCAACTCAAACAAGTTCAAAATTTAGACTGAGTATATAAATTTCGTTTTCAAAGAATATAAAACAGATCAGTCAAAATCAGAGAATTAAATAAGAAGTAATGAAAACAACCAAAATTTTGCTATGAAATGAGAAAACACTAAATATTTAAACAAGAAACAACAAATAGTAAACGAGATCCTTTCACGCATTTGAGTTTGAAAAAAAATAATGCTAATAAGAAAAGTAAGTAAAGTAAAAGTTGTTGAATGCTAACCTTTAAAACAAAATAGTTTGCGTCTACATTTCAATCTAACACCAAAACAACTCATTAAAGTACTTTTATTTTCAAAGACTACAAAACTTATTACCATAATTAAAGGCTAAACAAGGATTAACACGAAAATACAAATATTAAAAGAGAAATATATATATATATATATATATATATATATATATATATATATATATATATATATATATATATATATATATATATATATATATATATATATATAAACATATATCGTCAAAAGACGGTAAAAGAAATTTGAAGAATATCTTGAAAGACAATTTCAAAACCCCTTTCTTTTTCCAAACCGTTACACAACAATTGAAATTAAACGTTTTTTCAAAAGAGTATGTCAAAATATTAACAATAACAAAATTTAAATACAAAAATATAACTCTTATATAAGTATGAAATTTATTAAGATCAAAGATCTAAAATATAATTTGGAATATAAATTCAAACTGGAAAGTTTTGTAAAATAATAAAACAGATACGTAGCACTCACATAAAAAACAGCACTTAATTGAAAAAGAACAGAAAGTATATACTATCTAACATAATAACATATACTATCAAGCAACTAGCAAATAAAATAAATGCAATGCAACACACAAGACTATATTAAAATAAAATTAAAGTTTATTTTTAAAATTGCAAAACACAAAACAAATTATACACACAACTAAACGGAGAAGGCTATAAATTACTTCGCTTTCGCTGCGCGCTCTGATAAAAGAGAAAATAAATTATATGTAAGAGGCCCTGCAAATAAGATTAGCAAACTTTGTAGACTAATTCCACCAATAATACAAATAACTATACATATAACATATGCTCCATAAGCATGAGAGCACACCACATTCCCATAAGGCTTCCCTTTACTTACTCTACCCATCACACTCTCATTATAGTGAAACTGCTAAACTTAATTCTAAATAAATTTTATCTCCTATGGCTAACTAATAATTCTAAAGAATCATTAGCAACTCTGTTTCAGAGTTTATGAGCGTTTTGCTCTGATACCAACTGTAACACCCCAGAATTTCAAAGCGGAAAAGAAAGAAATAATAATAGTATTAATAGGACGATGGCGGAAACACCGTCTTCTGGGAATGTCACTACTACAAGAAATGCGTTTAAATAACTAAGTGATAAACCAACATAAGTAAATAGTATAAATAAATTAAATTAATTAGAGTAATATCCAAAAGATAAAACTAACTCTTCAACTAACTAAAAGTCTAGGCCTAAAACATCTAACATTTTAATGCTCACATCTCAACCCGAGCCCAAAACCAAAGAAGATTCCCATCAACATAACTCGCAAAATATATAACAACAATCCACAATCGGTGGGAGTAACTAGCGGTTCTCCCGAACAAAAGAAATCAAAGCATGATTCGGACATAGATTAATCGAAAGGAAATAATAAAGTCAAGTCAACTACAATATGCATCCACTTCCATATAACTCACAAATAACGCAAATGAATAATAAATAGCAAGTGAGTTGGATAAAAATAAATAAATCATCTCAAGAGTACTTTTATAAAAATAAAAAGTATAGGTAAAACAAGTTATTGAGTCAGAAACCGAACGCCAGTGAATCGCAATTCACTTCCTATGGTTTGTCAGATCGCAATCTTCAGGTCAGTCTATGGGCTTACGTTCCCCACTGTCTGTGTCTAAGAATGGGCAAACTCCCGATGCAGGGTAGAACACGCGAGAACTCCCCGACCTCTCGGACGACAACAATTAACCCGGGTGTACCCTAGTTCGCAAACCAGGTGGTTGGCATGTTCTTCATAGGGGACTACATCTATCCCACCGGATATTCTTATCTCAAAATAAAATCATGCATATCATCAAAGTATCATTCATCTTAAAATATTCATCAAAAAGGGATGCCACCCGGCCTTATACCCATAATTCATCAAAACAACTCTTCATAATTCCTCAAAAATAATAACTTACAAACTTTCAACAAATGTCTCCCACAATAAACACTTGAACATTTCTAAACATCAACAATGATATTAAACTAGTTTTAACAGCACCAACAATTCAATCAAAAATACATCACCAATTAACTCCAAGGCCTATTCAATAAAAGAGTAGTAACAATTAATCATTTTTCTCATAAATCAAACATAAACATAATGATACCCAATAATACTTTTTGCAACCTACTGAACATCAGCAACCAAGAACATAATAGATTACAAATTATTTCTGACTAACAAGCTCTCAAACAATTTAAAAGAGTATCCTCAATTTCACAACAAAAACACAATAATAATTATTAAACTAATAAGTTCGATCAGTAAAATCACGCAAAAATTATCATACGACCCTAATGGCTCTACTGGCATGGTAAAATTTTTATTTATAATTTTTGGACTCTAAAAGTATTTTTAAACGTTAATTTACAGATTAATCAATAAAGCCAAAATAATAATTAAAAATAAAAATAAACGCCCAAAAATTACAAAAATTTACCTAACATGCATAAACGCACGAAAATACATAATCTACAATGAAATGTATTTTTTGGCTTCCATAAATAATTTTCATGATTTATATACTGACAGAAACGATAATGCAAAAACAGATATATTAAGGCATGGAATACATACTACACATATAACATGATCCACGAAAAATAATTTAAGTAATTTTAACATTCGTTTAATAATTATTATGCAAATAAGCCAAAAATGCACAAAATAACAATTAAATCAAATAAATACTAAAAATCAGACGAAAATTATTTTTCTATATAAAATATTCATACAGCATGCATCAAGTATGTTCATGTCAAATTTCGTCAATAATTTCATTCAAAAAGTATTTTAAATAGTTTCCTAGCGTAATAATCTAATACCGAATAATACTCTAATCACTATGGTTCTAAGATAATTACTAGTTACCTGGATCGTCGGGAGGAGAGCGAGTCTAAAGAGATACGAAAAATATGTGCAATCCAAGTCCTCCACGAACGAAAATTGTAGCAATAAGTCACTAGACGTTTTCTTCTTGAACGTTGAAAACTCTTGTTTCGCACTGCTCTGTTCCGACCATGATTTTCCGTGATCAAAAGATTGGATTCTAAATCGCTCAGGTCAAAGTTAAGAACAAGATATTGTAAATGTTCTGTCCAAATTTGAAGACGATCCAACGGTTAGATCTCCGGTGATAGACATTTTCGCGAAGGTGTGACAGGAAAAACCGGGTTGAACCTTTCTATTATTTTCCTCTTCCTTTTCTCTCTTTATTTTCTTGAAAACGGTGAGGGTTAAATGAGAATGATGCTGAACTTCTTTTAATAAAAATCAGAATTTTATAGCAAGGAAAAAAAATGAAGGGTTTAGGAGAAATGATTAGGGGGGCTATGGGGGTTACAAACTATTAAGAGTCATCAATTAAAAGAAGTGAAATAAAAGAAGAGAAACTTCTTCCTTCTCCCTCCCCATAGCCGGCTGTCCAAGCCCAAGTACACCAAGATGATTTCGGCCCAAGTCATCAAAGGTCCACGCATCAAAAGTCCGTCACGCGATAAATCGATAAATTCCTAAATCGCGCCTAAACTTTGAAAATACTTAATAATGAAAATAATTCTAATAAATTATATTATAAATATAAATATAATGCACACATTATCACACCATATAATAAAATAATAATTCGGCTCCCAAATTATAAAGAATAAAAATCATTCATCTAGAGAAAATAATAGTTTTAGGGAAAACTTTTGCGGAAAAACTAGGAGCAAAATTATGGGTTGTTACAAAATATCTTAGGACATGACCTTAAGGAAATATACCTATTATTTGATTTCCACATTAATTAAGTCGTACGGTGTTCTAAGCCTAAAGTGTTGGGTCATGTGCTTAAATCGACCAATGCAATAATGTCGTGTATTCATTCCTAATTAAGAGATACCAATGGTGATTATTGGACGTTATCTCATTCAAAGTAGTGGTTAGAGGGTTTAATCTCACCAAATATTCCCTAGATACAGAGCGTCGGAGGGTTTTTTGATCGATCGTTTGTATCAATTGTTCTCACCGAATAAATCATTCCAAGAAATACAATAATGTCATCCCTCGTACCTTACCGGCTTTGTTACCTCATTCAAAATAGTGGTTAGAGGGTTTCATCCAACCACATATGCCCAAGATACAGAGCGTCGGAGGGTTTATTGATCGTTTGTCTCAATTGTTCTCTCCGAATAAATCATTCCGAGAAATACAATAACGTCGTCCCTTGTACCTTATCGGCTTATTATCCCATGGTGAGCCACTATGGTCCGGGGGTTTCATCTATACCGAGATGCAAGAGCCATTGTGTTGTGTAGAATGTCTTGTCTCCTATATATGAATCAATAGTCATTGTGTTGGTCGCTATTATTTAAAGACATGACCCTAAATATCCTAGGACATGACCCTAAGGAAATCTACCTATTATTAAAATAAACAATTGGATTTTTAGAACCATTGTCAATTTGTTTTAGGTAATGACCCATTTTACTTTGGGCGATTACCTAAACTATTATAAAATACCTAAACTACGCTATTTCATACCGGTCATGTCCTAAAACATTGGCTATTATCATTTGAGAATTAGTAAAGCCTTGTAACCCCTTTATTAGGACCTTTTGAAAAATTAAGACTTATTAGGTGATGTTCCAAGAAAATCAAAGGACAAGTCGTAAGTGAAAATTCCATAATTTATTTTGCCACTTTTTGTACTTTTTGTCAATTAAGAAATTGAAAAGTTTATGTCATGACGTGATAAGTAAAAAAACCTGAAAGGTTTAAATTTGAAAGTAATAGCTTAAAAGAAATTGTGGTAAGAGAATATGACATCAATCGTCTCTTATTAATTACGTAATAAGAATGTTAGAGATGTATATATTTGTTTATGTTATTTTTGTCAAGTATATTTATTATAAGACTTTCAAACATTAGACAAAAAAGTCAGAGTGTATTGATGGTACACATGGACACAAAACATTTACATTAGAAGTTTGAGGAGAGTGCCACGTGGCACATACACTTTCATAGGCACGGCTTTTAATATACTACCTCTGTTCTTTTTCTATTGCAACAATAGAGTTTTCATGCTTGCCAATGCACAACTTTAACTATTATTATCTTTAACTACTTTTTAGTAAAAATTATACAAATTTGATATTTTGAAAGTATAAATCGAGACGAATCTAACAAGATCCCACATGACTATATTTTTCCTTACGTAAAAATCACAAGAGATAGTGAAAGGGCGGTGAGTGAATAGTGTAAAAATCTCATTGTTGCAATAGAAAAAGAAAGGAGGAAGTATTTGTATAGATGTTGTGTAGTTATAAGGTATCGGAGACGTGACCTTTGAAATGAAAAATGAAAGCTTAACCATGAATCCAACATAACATTATTGCTTATTATTTTAAAATAAAATATAATAATGTCTATAATTATATCTCATTAAAAGACTTACACAAGTAGTTAGATACTTACACATGTTTTTGTTTGGTCAATTTAAACTGAATGAATCTCCGAATAAGCATGTATGTCTTTATCTTCGTGTCTCATGTCCTTGAAGTAACCCCTAGAAGTAGTATTGGTTTGAGAGATTGATTTGTTCTCACAACGAAATTATATCATGACATGTCTCAATCCAAGCTAGGTCATGCCCAAAAACGAAATTGTCATCCCGAGCGTAGCCCGGGCTTAAAAATGTTGTATATCATGTTTTAGGAGATGACCAAGTATGGATTGGGACATGTCCTTAGTCAATATCGTTGTTTTATCGCACGGGGGAAGAGAAGGGAAGGGGGGTCTAGGACGAATTTGGGAAGCAATCTTGTATTGGGATCATGTAAATGCCAAAATACTTTTTTTTTTTTTGACATCGAGAAAATTTACATTAATAAATTGGAGTACATTTTAGTTTTTGATGATTACTTTTCATATGGTTTAAAGTGTAATTAAAGAGAAGCATATGGGCCTTGGCCCAAACGTGCCCTAAAAGCGTCTGTCATGGATCAAACATCTTTTTTTGACGTTTGTGTACAAACAAGTTTGTCATGGATCAAAACGTTTAGAGAAATCTGTCATATTTGATTTAAAAATATCATTTTATGTGGTTAATAGTAATTCTAAATAACGTAGAAATGGGTAAAAATAGATAATAAAAAAATGATATAATGATCTAATAAAATCTTACACTGCCCAAACAAAATTACAAAAAGGGACATACACTGCTCGCCTTCAAAGGATTCGATCCTGCACCGCATAGATAAAGTCTGTAATTATATCTCATTAAAATACTTACATAAGTAGTTAGATACTTAGGTACCTAACAAGTAGTTAGATACTTACACAAGTTTTTGTTTGGTCAATTTACAACAGAAAGAATCTCTGAATAATCATGTATGTCTTTATCTTCGTGTCTCATGTCCTTGAAGTAACCCCTAGAAGTAGTATGGGTTTGAGAGATTGAGTTGTTCTCACAACGAAATTGTGTCATGACATGTCCCAATCCAAGCTAGGTCATGCCCAAAAATGAAATTATCATTCCGAGCGCAGCCCGGGCCTAAAAATGTTGTATCTCATGTTTTAGGAGATGACCAAGTATGGATTGGGCATGTCCAAAGTCAATATCGTTGTGTTTATCGCACGGGGGAAGGGAGGGGAAGGAGGGTCTAGGACGAATTTGGGAAGCAATCTTGTGTTGGGGTCATGTAAATGCCAAAATTTACATTAATAAACTGGATTACATTTTAGTTTTTGATGATTAATTTTCATATGGTTTAAAGTGTAATTAAGGATCCCGTAAAAAAAAAGTGTAATTAAGGAGAAGCATATGGGCCTTGGCCCAAACTTGCCCTAAAAGCGTCTGTCATGGATCAAACATCTTTTTTTGACGTTTGTGTACAAACACGTTTGTCATGGATCAAAACGTGTAAAGAGAAATCTGTTATATTTGAGTTAAAAACTAGTATTTTGGCCCGGGCGATGCCCCGGGTCAGTTACAAATTTACAATTATCAAATATAGTATTATATATAAATTTCATAATTGATTTTATTATCTTTTCGTATTATTTTGTCTAGTGCGCAATTGGAAAATAGACATGATGAGTGGTTTAAAAAAACTTCTAAGGAGTTTGGGATTAAAATAACAATTTCAATGGAATTAGGGTAAAAGAATGTTTTCACATGATAAAAGTGTTAGAGATCAAAAAGTTTATCTATGTCTTTATAATTACATATAATTATAAGACTTTACTATGTTTTACTTTGAAACATTAAGCATTAGAATTGTAGTGGATTAGTGGTTAAACACTCACATTTCGTTTCAAAGGTCTTGTGTTCGAATCCTATTAACTACACATTGTTAATATTTTTTAATGAGATTATAAACATGTGTATTATAAGCTTGAAAAGAGTGCGACGTGGCACCGTTCCTTTGATGGGAACGCCATTTTATATATTTGTATAGATATCATTTTATGTGGTTAATAATAATTTTAAATAACGTAGAAATGGGCAAAAATAGATAATAAAAAAATAATATAATGATCTAATAAAATCTTACGCTGCCCATAACAAAATTACAAAAAGGAACATACACTGCTCGCCTTCAAAGGATTCGATCCCGCACCGCATAGATGCAAGTGAGTTTCATATCATTGCTAGTGACCACGGAGACAGGGGGTATCAGCACGTCAAATGTTTGTCCCCAATTGTTTATGTATTATGGTGCGCAAAAGAAAGACAAAATTAAGATAAACGTATGTTTACGTTTGCTGATAGGAAAATAGTTTTGACACAGAATATATGTTTAACTTAAAATGTAGGGTAGCTAAAACACACTTTCTAATTTCTACTACGAAATATAGATTAGTGTTTATTAAATACTACCTCCGTATTTTTTTAGTTGCACCATTTGCTTTTTGGCACTATTCATCAACCAATTTTATTAAGTTATCTCGTACCATTATATAAGAAAAAACATAGTCAAGTGGGGTCTTGTTAGATTCATTTCAATGCGAACATTCCAAATATCAAATTTTTTTAATTTTTACTTACACCCAATAAGAGATATTAACGTTTAAAGAAGTGTCTCGACAAATGTGAAAAAGCAAATGGTGCAACTAAATAAATACAAAGGTAGTATAAAACGCTAGTAAATTACCCCATTTTACACATGATAGCCTTATTAAATTTACTACTAAATGGTGTTTATTAGACGTTATCTCATTCAAAGTAGTGGTTAGAGGGTTTCATCCAACCAAATATTCCCATACAGAGCGTCGGAGGGTTTATTGATCGTTTATCTCAATTGTTATTTACGAAGAAATCAATTCAATAAATATAATAACGTCATCCCTCGTACCTTATCGGCTTATTATCCCATGGTGAGTCGATATGGTCAGGGGGTTTCATCCATACTGAGACCTTAAAGTTACCAATATTTTAATGAGCATGTAATAGTTTATGTGCTAATCTTCTTATCTCGTGTCCTTAAAGTAACCAATATTTTATTGGTGTGAGAGATTTGTTTGTTCTCCCAAGGAAATTGACCCAGGACATGTCCAACGCCATACCGTTCATGTCCTAAAACATTGGCTATTGTCATTTGAGAATTAGTAACGCCTTTTAAGCCTTTTATTAGGACCTTTTAAAAAATTAAGACTTAAAAGGACATGACCATAAGGGAATCCAACTGTTATTTGATTACCACATTAAGTCGTACGGTATTCTAAGCCTAAAGTGTTGGGTCATTTGCTTAAATCGACCAATGCAATTATGTGTATTCATTCCTAATTAAGAGACACTAATGGTGATTGTTGGGTCACTTTGATCACGTAGTAATATTTTAGTCTAGTTATCACTTGAGATTAGGAATCATCACTAATTTTAAAAGCAAGTTCCATATTAAATAAACAAGGACAACATAAATGTTAAAATAAACAATCGCAATTTTAGAACCATTGTCAGTTTGTTTAAGGTAATGACCCATGTTACTTTGGGCGATTATCTAAACTATTATTATAGGAACTAACTAGTTGAGTTATACTAGCCTACTTTGATCACGTAGAAATATTCTAGTCTAATTATCACTAGAAATTAGAAACCATGATTTGAAAGTACTAGTTCTAAATGCAAGTTCCCTATTGCATAACCAAGGACAATAAACAATCGGATTTGTAGAACCATTAGAACCATTGTCAGTTTGTTTTAGGTAATGACCTGTTTTACTTTGGGCGATTACCTAAACTATTATCAAATACCTAAACAACGATGTTTCAACAAATCAAGGCGGTAGTCACGTGTGCAACCTGGAAATTCAAGCCCAGGGCCAGGCGTCTCTAATTGACCAGAAACAGCGTAGGCAAGCTTTAGAAAAAAAAAAACAAGCGTCAAACAGTTGCTTACAACGTGGTCAGTTTTCATTTTAGGAACCTGTTTGATTGCATTTGTAGAGGCTACCTTTTTCCTTAGCCTTTTTAGGTTGATTGTCGTTCTTGCAGTCGTTCTTTGTGGTCGAAGTGGCTGCCTTTTCCTTAGCCTTTTCAGGTTGATTGGCGTTCTTATTTGTGGTCGAAGTCGTCTTCGTCTTCAAAGGGCATTCGACTATAGTTTCAAATCCTGCAACGCGTTGAAGACAATTGAATCTCAGGCTCTTTATGCTAAAAGATGATGATTTATCTTGCTCACTTGGAGCAGGAATAGAGGAATCATCATCATCCATGTCTAGTTTTCGTTTTACACGAAGAATACCACAGTTGAGTGTTTCCTTTAGATCAGGTGTTAGGAAAGGAGATAATGGGTGGTCTTCAACATCTCTGGACTTTGTGGCTGAATTTCCCAAAGGTGTTAGGAAAGGAGATGTGGGTGGTCTTCAACATCTGGACTTCGTGGCTGAATCAAAGGTGTTATGAAAGGAGACGATATTCTGTAGAGAAGTTTATCTATAGTTGCCTCAATTTTCGAGACCTTCAAAGGCAATAATTCTAGTGCCGCTTCGATCTTTGACGCCTTTGAATACATTTTCTCAACAATTTCTTCTATAGCACCAATCTTGTGTTAGACAAATACTTAGTTTTTTTTACATCGAGAAAATTTACATTAATAAACTGGAGTACATTTTAGTTTTTGATGATTACTTTTTATATGGTTTAAAGTGTAATTAAGGAGAAGAATATATATTTTACAGAACATTTACTTTGCATATTTCATTTGTGAATAGAGTAATAACTCAACTGCATTGGGATCTTTGAAAGAGCAGAAGTGAGACAAGTGAATTAGATAAAATACTCTTATATTATATTCATATTGTTTACAGAATATCAATAAAAAATAACAAAACGAGTAACTAAACTAAATAATATATACAAGTATTGACTAACTACAGTAACTAGAGGTGTCAAACTGTCAATGGGTCAACAGCAGCAACAGCACAGCAGGAGCAACAACATACCACCAACAGCACAACAGCAACAACATACCACCAACAGCACAGCAGCAACAGCATACCACCAACAGCAACATCATACCCAATTACCAGCAGCACATCACAACAACACAGCACAACAGCAAGCCAGCAACAGGTAGAAAACACCAAAAAAACTCACAAAGAAAAACATAAAGAAAAACAACTACGGCTATCAGGAATGAACATTCATCTCATCATCGAGCACTCAACTCTAATTGACAACATAACAAAATAACACTAGAAAGCCAGCAAAAGTGACATAAGCATCTACGAGTATTTGTCTTTTTAACAATACCAAAACCAATCAAGTGCATATCATGTTCAATTAGACAAAAGGAAAGTAGCTCCACATCGTGACACTTAGGGCAAAACATGTGTGTAAAGTAAATGCCAATCAAAAAGAGTCCATACAAGTTACAACCAATGATCTTTGCACAAGGGAGAATTATTAGGAAAAAGGATATAAAACAACTAAACCAAACCCAATTTCTCTTTTTAGGGTTTATTATTTTAGGGTTAGGGTTAGGTTAGGATTTGGGTTTAGGGTTTGGGTTTAGTGTTAGGGTTTAGGCCTTTAGGGTTAAACCCAAATCACTAGACCCTAAACCTAAACCCAAAACAAAGAAGTTTCCTTAGTTCGAAGATCTACCAATACAAGCATATCTCAAAATGAACAAACATAAATAATGAACAGAAAATTTCAGATCTCAAAATAAAATTCCAGAGCACAAACCAAACAACCACATTTAGCCATCCACCCAATTCTCCAACGTCTCCTCTCGACAAAATTGTATCATTACAAAACATAATAAACTCAATTCGGTCGGCAGAAGAGGTTGGAGAAACGAGGGGAAACAAACAAGAAACATTTGAAACACCAAGTCCAAAACCAATAAATTCAAAAATTGAAGCCCATCTCCCAAACCAAAGACAAATACTTCTCCCTAATGGGGTGGAATGTAGATTGACAACCATTATCAATCTGTCCATCTCACCCCATTTGGGAAAGTACTTGTGAAGGACACCTAAATTCACAAAAGAGCCATCCCACCCTTATCTTCTAGCCTCTACTCTCAACTAAATTTCATCATTAGAAAACATAATAAAATCAACTTAGACAAAGAAAGTGCAATTGAAACACCAAAACCACTACATTCAAATCCATCTCCCAAACCCAAGACAAATTTTGCTCCCAAATGGGGTGGAATGTAGATTGACAAAAAATTGGCACTTAGGTAGGTAGGTGGACCCAAATTCACAAATGCACAACATTAGAGGGGGACACTATGCATCGTGACACTTAGGCCAAAACATGTGTGTAAAGTTAAATGTCAATAAAAAGAGTCCATACAACCAATGATCTTTGCACAATAAGCAAAAGGATATAGAACAAAAAAAACACAACAAATATTTCTGTTTACGGTTTATTATGTTAGGGTCAGTTTCAGGGTTTGGGTTTAGGGTTTAGGGTTAGGGTTTGGGTTAGGGTTCCTAAACCAAAAAACCCAGAACACAATAAACACAGAACTCAACAAACACAAAACACAACAAACCCAGTTAACAACAAACCCAAACAAAAAATGTTAGGGTCTGTGTTAGGGTTTGGGTTTAGGGTTTAGGGTTAGGGTTTGGGTTAGGGTTCCTAAACCAAAAAACCCAAAAGACCAACCAGAACACAATAAACAAAACCCCGAACACAACAAACACAGAACTCAACAAACACAGAACACAACAAACCCAGAACACAACAAACCCAGAACACAACAAACCCAAACACAAACAAACCCCCCAGATTCACAACAAACACTGAACTCAACATACCCATAACACAACAAACCCTGAACACAAACAAACCATGAACACAAACAAACGACCAACACAAACAAACCCCAGAAACACAAACCCAGAAACAAACTCAGAAACTAAACCGAAAACCCTGAACCAAAACCCTAACATAAACCTAGAACATAAACACAAACCCAAAAACACAAACGCATACAGAAATGCATAAATACAAACCCTAATACAAACCTAATGAATTTAAAGCAAATAACATAAACCCTAATCAGTAAACACAAACCCTAACACAAACCATAAACACAAACGCATAAAATCATTGGAAATTAACACAAATCTCAGGAATCATAACAAAAATTATAAATCATGAAAAAAGGCACTAAATCATGAAAAATAAATAAAAAAAGAAAACCCGATAAATATTCAATTAATTACGACATGACAAAGACAGAAAAGCATGATATTCCAGCAAATCTGCAAACTGGAGCAGCACATTAGCCCACATTCACACATAAAGCAGATCTAAAAAAAATTAGAGCAATTGAGAAACTAACCTAGTTGCGATATTTTATTTTACTAAATTAAAACATTTACCTCGCTTTTTCCTTTAATCTCCAATCTCCATTCACACATAAAGCAGATATAACAACAAAAAATTTAGAGCAATTGAGAAACTAATCTGGTTGCGAAATTTTATTTTGATAAATTAAAACCTTTACCTCGCTATTTCCTTCAAATCTCCTTGCGAAAAATTGCGCCTTTACCACGGATCTTGAATCTCCTAATGAACGCTACTTTCTTCAGATATTATCCAGAATCCATATAGGATTTTTTAGCGGGAGGAAGTCTGAGAAATTAGGTTATGAGGGTTTTCATAAAGAGAGAGGGTTTGTTTCATAAAGTGGCGAAATGAGGGGGGAGACTAGAATGGGGGGGTTTATATACTACGGTTAGATTTAAGGGTTAAGGACCGTTGGATGACTTGGATGGATGGAAAGTGTCAAGGGCTGAGATTTGCTCTCCCCTTGACTTTCCTTTATTTCCGAAATATAATAGGGAAGAGAGTAAATGAAGGGCAACGGTAGAGATTTTCCTTTTCCCTATTGAATGGCTCATATTTGCTCAATCAAGGGGATCCATGACATTAAATTTTAGACCAATTAGGATTGAGTACACGGATTGCTACAGTTTGATTTTTTATATCAATGGTTGACATCTCTTCTTTCTTTATCAAATCAATGGCCATTAATTTTCATACTAATTACATTTGGGTGTTTCGAGCAATCTTGTGTTTTGTCATGTCCTAAGCCTGACATGCTTAGGACGTGGCCTAGATAAATGTCCTAAGCATTGGGCGTTCGTTCATGGGAGGGACACCGATGGCAACTCTATGACATTATTTCACTCAGTAGTAGTGGTTAATTGTTGTGGCTACCTCTCCCCTAAGTATATATATATATACTAGTACGATATTTGTGCGAGATACTGCTATGTTCTAATGCAAGTGTATCTGCATCCTCGGTATTGGTGCGAGGGGGTAATTGGTTTCTTCACAGCTTAGGATGTCTAATGAAAGGCTATGACAAGAGTAAGAGAGTTGATCATAGGTACACAGACGAGGTAGGGGAGGGGAGGGGGGTTTAATACATTGGTTGGGTGTTTCGAGCAATCTTGTGTTTGGTCATGTCCTAAGCCTGACAAGCTTAGGACGTGGCCTAGATAAATATCCTAAGCAATGGGCGTTCGTTCATGGGAGGGACACCGATGGCGACTCTATGACATTATTTCACTCAGTAGTAGTGGTTAATTGTTGTGGCTACCTCTCCCCTAAGTATATATATATATACTAGTACGATATTGGTGCGAGATACTGCTATGTTCTAATGCAAGTGTATCTGCATCCTCGGTTGATCATAGAAAATAACGGTTTAATAGTTTTATCCCTATTCTTAATCTTATTTATTTCTTAAAATTTGTGATTAATAATTATTCAAAATCACGTTATTCAAAAGGACAAGAAATACAATCAAAGGCAACTTTATAAAAAAAAAAACAAACTTCTAGAAAAGACGTTTGTGCCTAAGGACGACGTTTGGGCCATCGTCCAAACGCTTTCTGTATGGCACAAACGTTTAAAAAAAGCATATGGGCCTTGGCCCAAACGTGCCCTAAAGCGTTTAATGGTATGGATCAAACGTCTTACCCTGCCTAAAACAAAATTACAAAAAGGGAGATACTCTGCTCGCCTTCAAAGGATTCGATCCAGCGCCGCATAGATGCAAGTGAATTTCATATCAGGACTAGTGACCACGGAGTCGGGGGTATCAGCACGTCAAATGTTTCTCCCCAATTGTTTATGTATTATGGTTCGCAAAAGAAAGACAAAAATAAGATACGGGTTTGTTTATATTTGCAGATAGGAAAACCGTTTTGACACAGAATAAAAATGTTTAACTTAGAATGTATTGTAGCTAAAATACGCTTTCTAATTTCTACTACGAAATAAAGATTAGTGTTTTTTAAATATAAAACGCTAGTAAATGACCCCATTTTACACATGATAACCATATTATATTTGTTATTATCTCCACTAAACCAATTATTTGATTTCCACATTAAGAGCCATTGTGTTATGTAGAATGTCTTGTCTCCTATATATGAATCAATAGTCATTGTGCTGGTCGCTATTATTTAAAGACATTACCCTAAGTATCTTAGGACATGACCTTAAGGAAATCTACCAATTATTTGATTTCCACATTAATTAAGTCGTACGGTGTTCTAAGCCTAAAGTGTTGGGTCATGTGCTTAAATCGACCAATGCAAAAATGTCGTGTATTCATTCCTAATTAAGAGACACCAATGGTGATTATTGGATGTATCTCATTCAAAGTAGTGGTTAGAGGGTTTCATCCAACCAAATATGCCCAAGATACAGAGCGTCAGAGGGTTTATTGATCGATCGTTTGTTTCAAGTGTTCTCTCCGAATAAATCATTCCAAGAAATTCAATAACGTCATCTCTCGTACCTTATCGGCTTATTATCCCATGGTGAGCCACCATGGTCCGGGGGGTTTCATCCATACCGAGACGCAAGAGCCATTGTGTTGTGTAGAATGTCTTGTCTCCTATATATGAATCAATAGTCATTGTGTTGGTCGCTATTATTTGATGACACGATCCTAAGGAAATCTACCTATTATTTGATTTCCACATTAAGTCGTACGGTGTTCTAAGCCTGAAGTGTTGGGTCATGTGCTTAAATCGACCAATGCAATAATGTCGTGTATTCATTCCTAATTAAGAGACACCAATGGTGATTATTGGACGTTATCTCATTCAAAGTAGTGGTTAGAGGGTTTCATCCAACCAAATATGCCCAAGATACAGAGCGTCGGAGGGTTTATTGATCGATCGTTTGTCTCAATTGTTCTCTCCGAATAAATCATTCCAAGAAATACAATAACGTCATCCCTCGTACCTTATCGGCTTATTATCCCTTGGTGAGCCACCATGGTCTGGGGGGTTCATCCATACTGAGACGCAAGAGCCATTGTGTTGTGTAGAATGTCTTGTCTCCTATATATGAATCAATAGTCATTGTGTTGGTCGCTTTTATTTAAAGACATGACCCTAAGGAAATCTACCTATTATTTAATTTCCATATTAAGTCGTACGGTACTCTATGCCTAAAGTGTTGGGTCATGTGCTTAAATCGACCAATGCAATAATGTCGTGTATTCATTCCTAATTAAGAGACACCAATGGTGATTATTGGACGTAATGTCATTGAAAGTAGTGATAAGAGGGTTTCATCCAACCAAATATGCCCAAGATACAGAGCGTCGGAGGGTTTATTGATCGATCGTTTGTCTCAAGTGTTCTCTCTGAATAAATCATTCTGAGAAATACAATAACGTCATCCCTCGTACCTTATCGGCTTATTATCCCATGGTGAGCCACCATGGTTCGGGGGGTTTCATCCATACCGAGACGCAAGAGCCATTGTGTTGTGTAGAATGTCTTGTCTCCTATATATGAATCAATAGTCATTGTGTTAGTCGCTATTATTTAAAGACATGACCCTAAGGAAATCTACCTATTATTTGATTTCCACATTAAGTCGTACGGTACTATAAGCCTAAAGTGTTGGGTCATGTGCTTAAATCTATTATCTGATTTCCACATTGATCGATCGTTTGTCTCAAGTGTTCTCTCCGAATAGATACAATAACGTCATCCCTCGTACCTTATCGGCTTATTATCCCATGGTGATCCACTATGGTCCGGGGGTTTCATGCATACTGAGAAGCGTTAGGATGATTATTCAATGGTTACAACAAGAGTAACCAGTTCATGATGTAGTACAACAATATTGTCTTGGCGTATATGATAGGCGTCTCTGCGGGACCATTTGGTGTCGGAGATTGGTTGTGTTCTCGAATCACCGATGCTTGTCTTAAATGGCTAATACTGGGTCGTGTCCTAAATGGCTGCTAAAGCTGGGTCGTGTCCTAAATGGCTGCTAAAGCTGGGTCGGGTCCTAAATGGCTAAAGCTGGATCGTGTTCTAAATGGCTGCTGAAGCTGGGTCGGGTCCTAAATTACTAAAGTTGGGTCGTTTCCTAAATGGCTATCCTAGAAAATCGAATAAATCGACCAACGCATAATATTTGGGTCGTGACCTAAAATATATGGCATGACATGAATGTTGGGGCATGCCCTAATTACTAAAATTCTGGGTATGTCCTAGAAATCGACCAAGTGCTAAAGCTTGGGTCTTCACCTAAAATATATGGTAGAACATAAAGTTTGGGGTCATGTCCTGATTTTTTCTTTCTTATTCTGTCGGAGAAATCTGATATCAGTTTGTCGCCGATAACATATCTCGAGCTACAATCTAAAATTTCTGATGCAAAAATGCTAGGTTGCCGACGCAAGGGTTTGATTCCGGGCTCATAGGGATACGGGAAGGGAATGGTAAACTACAAACGACGCAGAGAAATCTACTTCCACGATTATCGGTCGTCGTCGCGGCCGAGCATCGCATCGTCGCCGGCCCTAGCATCATTCATCGACGCCGGCACAAAGCTAACAGATTCTTTCCATGGGGGATAGGAGAATTCACAACTGTGAAAGAGGAACCGCAGGAAGAAGAGAGAGAAAATACCCCTAAAAGTTAAAAAAAAAATTCCAAAAAAATAAATTTTCGGATTTATTTTTTATTTCGAAATTTTTTTTGGTATTTTTTTTTTATTTTCCGAAATTAATTTAAGGTATTTTTATAAATATTAGAAATGTTTTTGAGGAAAAGAAATTAAAAGTGGGCCATAGCAAACTAGTGGCTCATATTCATTGAGGCCCCACATTTTCAGTGATCATATTTCAACTATGATCACCTTAGAATTTTTGTAAAAGTAATTGCTCATTTTCTGTAATAAACGTAACATAGTCTAGTGGTTAGAGCTTGTGTAATAATCTTTAAAGTTATGAGTTAAAATTTTACTCGAGGCATTTCAAAGGTAAAATTCTTTTATTCTCCTCGAATTAGCTCTCAAAGAGTTTGAGCTTAAATTAGACTAGAATTACCATAAGTCCATAACAGTAAAATCCTTGCCGAATCGCAATTATTAATGTCCAGCTGGGTGTATGTAGAGTTAGGTACACCCGTAGCAAAGTTTTGCTTATTTTAAAAGTCTTTCAAGTCACTTTTTGCTCATTTAAAAATTGACTTTTCTCATTTCAAAATAATTTTTGCTTATTTCAAAGTTGCATTTTGTTCAATTCAAAATTAATTTTGCTTATTTGTTTGAATTTGTTTGCTCATTTTTAAGTTACTTTTGCTGATTTGATTGGATTATATATATATGAGCTTGCATTGGCGTCTCATTTTTGGCATCTCACAAAATTTTTGTTACCAAAGCTAAGTCAAATCGGTACCAAAATAGAGTCATTGTGATACCAATACCAAAGTAACTCTTATTTGGTACCGAAATGTAAGTTTGGTACCAAAGTTACATTTTGTTACCAAATGACTCTATATTAGTACCACTTTAATTTAGCTTTGAAACTAAAAATTTTGTGAAATGCCATTTTGACATCTCACTATGAGTTATCAACACTTTCTATATATATATATACCAAAGTAAGAGATACCATACCCCCATATTTAAAAGCTGACGCGCACAAACTGACAACGTTGCACCAAACCAAAAATAGAGGCTAATAAATACCAAACTGTTTGGTAGTAAACAATATTGTATATTTTGTTGTCATTTTTTTTGTAAAATTTTCGGTTGTGCAAACATACATTTTAGATGTGCAAGTATATCTTTGGATATGTAAACATACTCTTTAGATGTGCACAAACACATTTTGGATGTGTAAATATAGTCTTCGATATGCAAATATGAAATTTGGATGTGCCAATATAGTTTTTGAATATGCAAATACACGTTTTGGATGTGCAAACATACCTTTTGAAAGTACAAGAATACTTATTGGATAAGCGAACATATTTTTTGGATGTGCAAATATGCAGTTTGGATGTGCAAAATATACAGGGTCGTCTCTTACAATTTAAGGGCCCTGTACTAAATTAAATTTTGAGGCCCCAAAGAGTTAAAAAAGCGTCCTTATATAAATCTCAAAAGTAACATTTCATACATCTAATAAAAGTTATTTTCTTTCCAAACAAAATTCAACATATACTACATATTCATAATTAAAATCTACTACATAGTACATATTCAACTAACATGACTCAGTAATTTCTAGAACAATCAGAAAGCAAATCATAAAGTTTATGATTAAGAAAAGCAAGAAAAGATGTGTATAGTTAGGAAAGAACCTTCCTTTTTTTGAGCAGATTAGTAATAAATATAGGCTTTGGATGTGCAAATATATATTTTGGATGTGGAAACATAATTTTTGGATTTGCAGACATATTTTTGGATGTATAAACATATTCTTTGGATGTGCTTATATGCAGTTTGGATGTGTGCTTTGGATATGCGAATATATATTTTGAATGTGGAAACATAATTTTTGAATGTGCAAACATATTATTTGGATGTGCAAGTATAGCTTGTGGATGTGCAAAAATTGCTATGTTTACTTGTTAGGTGAAATCAACAAAAAGTAAAAAAGGGGAAAAAATTAAAGAAAAAAGTTTTGTTCACCACTGAACGGTTCGGCAAATCGCCGGACTAAAAAAAAGTCCATGAGACCATGACAATTGACAACTACATAAAACAAGTTTTTTTTTTTACATCGGGAAAATTTGCATTAATTAAAAGTTGGAAGTACAAACTAGAAACATACCATACAAACGATAAACATTCAAACACTAGACGGAGCTTTATTAGCTCTTACAAACCATATAAGGTAAGACCAACAAGTAAATATGGTGAAGAGCTGCTGATATGGAAGTCTACGTTGTTCAATGATTGTAACAAAACTCGGATGGATGTGATCGAGAATGGTGTGTCCATGGCGAATGAAAAGACGACAATGTAACTTTTCAAGGGAGGGTAATCTACATTAAAAGGGTTTTTCATACCTGATGGAGGTGGTGGGAGGAGCGGATTTCGTTCACGATCCGGTCAACTATCATCAAATGGTAAGATTTGTATCTCACCGCATGAGCAATCCTACTGACCTCCTGTCACCTGAATTCTTCGCTCATGATTATCTTAAGAGTCACGTTCCTTGGTGACTCAATTCTCTCATAAGAGAGTATTTCGGGTTTCTCCGCTTGATATGAGAACCTCAATTGAGTTGACGAGCTGAAAACCACCAGATACTGGGGTGCCGCCTTCAGATTTGAATTTTTTAAGGGAAAGATCATTAAGATCAATGTCAAGCTAAAAAGAGAGCTAAGCAGTTTTAGCTCTCGAACACACCCACGATTTTTTAAATTGGAAAAACACTTCCATGCCCCAACCATGAAAACTTTTCATTTCCTCTCCTACGCTCACAAACTTTGGAATAAACAACTGGGGGATCCCTAAACATTGGTTCCCCACGATCCTCTTCCATTTTCTCTCGGTTCTAAGTCGCTAGTACCATTTTGACCTCTCGCATTAGAACCATTTCCCCTATTCACCCTCGATATTGAGAACTCTTCACCATTCAAAATCAAGGTAGCTCACTCTAGTATCTTTGTAAGATCTAAATCTAGAGATGGAAAGGGGAATTCGACTATACCCTACAGAGAAATTAGCGTCCTCTTGAATCAATTTTTCCGTCCTCAAAGACTTCACTAAACCTACATATTTTACTTTTGCAAATAACCACCACCATCCACTAACCAACTGACAAGTACCTTGCAATTGCCATAACCAACCACGAAGAACAGCTTCAATAACTCGAGATAAACAACTTCCTCAACCTAACCCCAGAATTACCAAACATATTAAGAACAAAAAAATTATTCAGAACTGAATAACTAAAGAAACTCGATTAAACTACGTATGCACAAAAGTTCACAAATCAACCACCAAAACACAACACTAGCGAAGGAGAACTCGCTTACACCTTACCGGACAACCGCCTAGAACTCGAGCCAAGGGCCACAAAGGTCGTCAATGCCTAATCCTCCACTGACTAGTGATCTGGAACACCTTAATGTCATCCATCACCGCAACCTTGACCCCCTCATTTAACTAAAAGAGAACCGAGATCTGGAGAGTTATATCTTCACGTCGTTCGGTGCTAAACCCCCGACTCAACGGCGCCTGTGCGGGATTGAGTACACTTGCACCGACACTTTCTTCCTCAGTTAAATCAGCAGCGACAACTAAACAACAACTAAACTAAACTAGGAACGAAAACAGGGAACCAAAAGGGGATAGGGGGAGGGGGCTCGACAACCACCGAGGCGGCGCTGGTAGCTGTCGATCCCCCATAGGGATTTTCGGAGGCTGCTTGGGGTTTCCTTTGCTGAGAGGAAAAAGGTGAGAGAAAATGGGTTGGTTACATAAAACAAGTTGAAATAGCAACACTGACATGCAAGTAGTGAAATTAATTTGGGTGCTTCATTATCTTAGGGGAAAGATAATTTCCAATAAGGTCATTACTATAAAAGGCATAAGGAAATCCTCTAAAAATCCCCTTAGAGATCACCTAAGAGGTAGTCAAGTGTTAAGTCCGCATTTTACTCTTATTTTGGCGCATTTTGAGGGATATTATGTTGTGATTTGGATGGATTTAAGTAGATTTGACCCCAAGTGATAGGAATTGAGGAGAAATGTCAAATTATGAGAGGAGCATGCATTTGTGGCTCATTTGGAGGTTCAATGACACCATGGGTATAATGCTAGGTCCAGGATGGATGTACTTGGGCTTTCTACAAGGTCCAATTGGGTTTGAAGCCGTATTTGAAGAGTCCAAGGAAGGAAAAGAGTCATCGGTTCTACCACGAGTCGCGGCGTTTGCAGCAGCTCGCGGTGGAATGCCGAGAGCTTACCGCGACTCGCGGTCAGGGGCGCGACTCGCGGTTTTCAGCACGGATCGCGGTGGACGCGGGCAGTGTTTTCCCTTGTGTTATTTTCTCGCTTTTATTTTTAGTGAGTTTTCGGAAAACATAAATTGTGGATGTTATTTTCTATTCAGTTTTTTTATGCACGTTATTATTAGAGTTCTAGCCCTAGTTTCAGTTTGGATGCAAAAACTTGGAGTTTGAAGATTAATTTGATCAAGTATTTTGGGATTCCTCTACGATTCAAGCAATCATAATAAGTTTTACTCTTTCCTCTCTCTTTGATCTATTTAATTATGTATTCAATTACGCTTGTCGTTATTATTGCCATGGTTAGTGAGTAGTATTTCTATCTAGGATTAAGTTGAGCCCTATTATGGATTGATCATGTAAATTGTTGTTATAATTCCCATGTTATTGAATTATATGCTTAGGGTTTGATAAGATTGTATTTGTAGTCAATTTCGCATCTTACTTTAGCCCTAACTTTTATTATCAACGAAAGTTGGAGTAGAGATTAGTATCATATGTTTGTTTGCTAAATTGTTATTTTATTAATTAAGTTCATCAACGAAAGTTGGGTCTTAATTCGGATAGTCTTGTCATTGATTTAAATTCTCCCATGAAAATAGGTGAGAATTACATGGGAGAATTGGAATTGGGATTTAATTGACATTAGCTCTTAATGCTTCTAATTGTGTATGTAAGCCATGAAAATAGGAGACATACATGTTAGTTAGGCCTTTTGCTATCATGAAAGTGAGCTTTAGGTATTGATGGATGATTTAGGATTTAGTTTCGGTTCGCAGCTGTGCTTTATTGCTAAGTCATAAGGGAATGTCATTCTTACCTAAACTATAATTGAATAATTGGGAAGCGAGTTATGGTTTGATCAATTCATAGTAGTGGTGATACTTAATCTTAGTGTTTTAATTATCATATTCATATGGTTTTCCATATTTTGTCATTAGTTTAGCCTTTAGTTTATATATTATCCCTCATTTCTGGATTGTGTAACTGTTTTATAATCTAAAATCAAGTAGTGGTTAATCTTGCACCTCCCTGAGTTCGACCCGTATGTGCTACAACACCGTACACTTGCGGTATTAAAATAAAACCTTAACAAGTTCTTGGCGCCGTTGCCGGGGAGGCTACGGATTAGAATTATTTTGATTATAGATTTAATAGATTACACCTGTTACTTTGTTTCTTGTTCATTTCTTCACTAGTTGTTGTTTCCGAATGTGCTGGCGATCGCGATCTGTAGATCACGTGGTCTTTGATCCCGAGATAGAAGCCACAGCTAGGAGACTCAACGCTGAGAGAAGAAGAAGGGAGCAGGAAAACATTCGGAGGAAACCAATGGCTCGTCCTCTTCGCGAATATAATATGCCAGATGTCACATCTACATCTAGCATTGACAGGCCTACTGTAGAGGCCAACAACTTTGAGATCAAGATCCAATTGATCCATTTCATACAACAAGATCAGTTCAGTGGCAGTCCTATGGAGAACCCAAATGAACATATCAACGCTTTTCTCGAGAAATGTGATAATGTGAAGATTAATGGGGCCTCCGATGAAGCTCTTCGCCTCCGCTTGTTCCCTTACTCCTTGCGGGACTAAGCAAAAGAATGGTTGAAGAGTCATGAAGCGAACAAGTTCACAACTTGGACTGCACTAGCCACTGCCTTTTGTCAGAAGTACTTTCCTCCTGGGAAGACGGCCAAGCTACGCAATGCAATCACATCCTTCACTCAGTTGGATGGTGAATCACTTTATGAAGCTTGGGAACAATACAAGGATCTACAAAGGCAGTGTCCTCATCATGAGATCCCAACATGGCTCCTTATCCAGACATTCTATAATGGGTTGACTCATGAAGTCTGAATCTCTATTGATGCTGCGGCCGGTGGTGCTCTCATGGGTAAGACGGCTGATGAAGCCAAGGCGTTGGTTGAGGAGATGGCTGCTAACAGTTACCATTGGTCTAGTGATCGGTCTACTTCTAAGAAGGGTGGCAAGTATGATGTTGATGCACTAACTTCACTCTCTAGTAAGGTTGATGCTCTATCTCAACAGATCAGGAATATATCAGTTGGTCCTAGTGCCGAGATGAATTCTTTCCAAGGGAATAATTCAAGTTCCACTTCTGGGGACATGAGTTTTGTAGAGCAAGAGCAAGCCAATGTTGTGTATGGTAATGCTCGACCTCGAAACGACCCCTACTCAAACACATTCAATCCGGGTTGGAGGAATCATGAGAACTTCTTTTGGAGCAACAATCAACCTCAAGCACCACGCAATTCCAATCCTCCTGGGTTCCAGCAAAAACAACAAGGTCAACCTTCTCAACAACATCCTCACAAATCATATACTGATTCCTTGCTCGAGAGAATCCTTGCAACTTCCGAGGAAACTAACAAGAAGTTTGATAGAATGGATGCTCATAACAAGATTGTGGACACTCAAATTGCACAACTAGCCCAACAAATGTCTCATGTGACTCAACAGGTGACTCAACTTCAAAAGGCACCACCCCAATTTCTGGGGCAGCCGGAACCGAATCCAAAGGGTCACCAAAATGTGAGTGCAATTACTTTGAGGTGTGGAAAAACTTTAGAGGAACCAAGCAAGCTAATTGTGACACCATCAAAGGTTGTGGGAGACACTTCTGAGAATATTGGTGATGTAGTTGATAAGGAGGACCCTATTGAAGAGGTTGAGAAAGCACCATCCAAGCCTTCTAGAGTCTATGTTGAGTCGGCTCCTTTCCCTCATCGGTTGGCAAAGGCTCGAATTGAGAAGAAATACGGGAAATTTTTTGAGTTGTTGAAAGGTATGCACCTTAACATCCCGTTCCTTGAGGCTATTTCTGAGATTCCTACATATGCTAAGTTCTTGAAGCAACTCTTGTCCGGTAAGAACAAAATTTGTGAAGCCTCTACAGTGGAACTCTCTCAAGAGTGTAGTGATATTCTTCTTAACAAGCTTCCTCCAAAGTTGAGTGATCCTGGAAGTTTTTCCATTCCATGTTCCATTGGGGATGTGACTATTCAAAGAGCACTTTGTGATCTTGGAGCTAGTGTAAGCCTCATCCCTAACACTATCTTCAAGAATCCTAACTTCGGTGACCTTAGCCCTACCCGCGTCTCTCTACAACTAGCGGATAGGTCTATCAGATATCCTTTGGGTGTCTTGGAGGATGTACCCCTCCAAGTGGTCAACTTGACTATTCCATGTGACTTCTTTGTCATGGAGATGCCGGAAGATGTACATACTCCAATTATCCTGGGTAGACCGTGTCTTGCCACTGCTGGAGCTTTGATTGATGTGAAAAGCGGCAAATTGTCTCTCAATGTGGATGACGACAAGGTGGAATTTGAGCTACACAAAGCCTTAAATGCTCCTTCTTTGGGAGATACTTGTTACCGCGTTGATGTTGTTGAGAGATGGGAAGAAGATTCACCTATGGAGAGTACGGATGATGATGCTCTTCAACGGTGCTTAAGCAGTAATGGGGCTTGTGATGAAGAGACTATGGCATATGAGAAGATGTTAGATGATGCACCGGTTTGTGAGTCCGACAATCCCTCAATCGAGGTCCTACAGGTTGAAGCCATAACTAAGGAGTGTTCTAAGCCTCCTGAGGTAGAGTTGAAACCCCTCCCCTCTCATTTAAAATATGCTTTTGTGGGTGAAAACTCAACATATCCCATTATTGTCAATAGTGCACTTAATGACTCTCAACTTGAACGGTTGTTATGTCTTGTTCGCAAGTATATAAGTGTCATTGGGTATACTATTGATGATATTAAGGGGATAAGTCCATCTTTTTGTACTCATAGAATTTTGTTAGAACAAGAAAATGCTTCATCTATTGAGTCACAGCGCCGCCTTAATCCTAATATGAAAGAAGTTATGAAGAAAGAAGTTTTAAAGCTTCTTGCGGCCAACATTATCTACCCTATCTCCGATAGTAAGTGGGTAAGCCCGGTTCAAGTTGTTCCCGAAAAGGGCGGCATGACGGTTGTGAAGAATGAAAAAGGTGAACTCATCTCTACTCGCACTGTCACTGGATGGAGAATGTGCATCGACTACCGTAAGTTGAACAAGGCCACACGTAAGGATCACTACCCTCTTCCCTTTATTGATCAAATGTTTGAGCGTCTTGCAAAACATTCCTTCTTTTGTTACTTGGATGAATTTTCTGGTTTTTTCCAAATCCCCGTTCATCCAAGTGACCAAGAGAAGACGACTTTTACATGTCCCTATGGCACCTTTGCTTATCGAAGGATGCCATTTGGACTATGTAACACTCTATCAACCTTTTCAACGATGCATGATAGCTATTTTTTCTGAGCTTATAGAACACTGTATGGAAGTTTTCATGGATGACTTCTCTGTTTATGGCCCTTCTTTTGATGCATGTTTGCTAAACCTTGAAAAAGTGCTACGTAGGTGTCAAGAAGTCCACTTAGTGCTCAATTGGGAGAAGTGCCATTTCATGGTGCAAGAGGGAGTAGTTTTGGGTCATGTTGTATCTGATAAGGGTATCGAAGTGGATAGAGCAAAAGTCGAAGTCATAGAGAAGCTTCCACCCCCGATCAATGTAAAAGGGGTGAGGAGTTTCCTTGGTCATACGGGGTTCTAACGTCGTTTTATCAAGGATTTCTCTAAGATCTCTAGGCCTTTGATCGAGCTCCTAGCCAAAGATACCCCATTTGTGTTTACTGATGCTTGTCTTGAAGCTTTCCACAGGTTGAAGAAGGCATTGACTTCAGCACCTATTATTCAACCTCCAGATTGCACCCTTCCATTCGAGTTGATGTGTGATGCCGGTGACCATGCTGTAGGTGTTGTGTTGGGGCAAAAGCGTGATGGCAAGATGCATGCCATTTACTATGCTAGCAAAACGTTAGATGGTGCTCAGATGAACTACACCACCATTGAAAAGGAGTTGCTAGCCGTTGTGTTTACAGTGGAGAAGTTCCGGTCTTATTTGGTGGGATCGAAGATGATAGTGCATACGGATCATGCGGCTCTCAAGTTTCTATTAAGCAAGAAGGATGCCAAACCCCGTTTGATTCGTTGGATATTGCTTCTCCAAGAGTTTGACATGGAGATCAATGATAAGAAAGGAACTGATAATGTTGTGGCTGACCATCTTTCCCGTGTCACATTGGACGACTCCTTCCCTGATGATCAGTTGTTTGGTATTTTCTCTACTACAATTGGTCAATCTCCTTGGTTTGCTGACATAGTGAACTTTCTTGCTAGTGGAGTTCCCCCTCCCGATTATTCATCATATCAACGCAAGAAGTTCTTTCATGATGTCAAACATTATTTCTGGGATGATCCTTGTCTCTTTAAGTCTTGTGCGGATGGGGTCATCCGCCGTTGTGTACCGGAGGAGGAGGTGACCTCTATCATGTCTCACTGCCATGATATGCCTTGTGGAGGCCATGCTAGTACTTCCAAAACCGCTGCAAAGGTGTTGCAATGCGGGTTCTATTGGCCTTATCTGTTTAAGGACGCCCACCGTTTTGTCAAGGTGTGTGATAGATGTCAACGCATGGGGAATATTTCGCGCCGAAATGAAATGCCTCTTAATTTCATTCTCGAGGTTGAGATATTCGATGTGTGGGGTATTGACTTCATGGGACCATTCCCATCTTCTTATTCGAATAAGTTTATCTTGGTAGTCGTTGACTATGTATCTAAGTGGGTAGAAGCCTTGGCTTCTCCAACGAACGATGCCCGTGTGGTTTCCAAGTTCTTTAAGAAGGTAATTTTTCCCCGCTTTGGTGTCCCCCGCGTTGTGATTAGCGATGGAGGAAGTCACTTTATTGAACGTAAGTTCGAAGCCCTTCTCAAGAAATATGGTGTGCAACATCGTGTTGGTCTTTCTTATCATCCGCAAACAAGTGGACAAGTTGAGATTTTAAATAGGGAGATAAAATCTATACTTGAGAAGACCGTGGCTAGATCGCGCAAGGATTGATCTCTTAAGTTAGATGATGCGCTATGGGCGTATAGGACGGCCTTCAAGACTCCTATTGGTACCACGCCCTATCGTCTAGTATATGGAAAAGCATGTCATCTGCCCGTTGAGCTAGAACATAGAGCATTTTGGGCCATCAAAAGCCTAAATTATGACTTTGACCGAGTGGGTGAACGCCGAGCTTTGCAATTGAATGAGCTTGATGAGCTCCGCATGGATGCTTATGAAAGCTCTCGTATTTACAAGGAGCGCACTAAGAAGTGGCATGACAAGCAGCTTATGAGGAGAGAGTTCCACATTGGTGACTCCGTTCTCCTATTCAAGTCCCGATTGAAGCTTTTTCCCAGCAAGATGCGTTCTAGGTGATCTGGACCATTTCGGGTCACCAAGGTTTTTCCATATGGTTCGGTCGAAGTCACTAGTGAAGCAAGTGGCTGGTTCAAGGTGAATGGAAGTCGCCTCAAGCATTATGTCACCGGTGATCCTATTGAAGGCCAGCAAGTCTATTGCCTATCTCTTCCACCAACTGCCCCATGATCTTTAAGGAGTCGAGCTCATTGACTTTAAACGAGCGCTTTTCGGGAGGCAACCCGAGTTCTACACCTACTTCTTTTTCATTTTTTCTTTTTCCCTTTTGTGTGATTTCATTTACATTGATGTCTCTGTGTTTATTTTTGGTGTGTTTATAGGTTAAAAAACAAAAAAAGTTCGTAGAAAAGAAGCTGCCAGCACACCTTCAAAGACACGAGTCGCGGCACATCGCCTCAGCTCGCGGCAAAATGCCGAGAGCTTACCGCGACTCGCGGCAGAAACCGCGCATCGCAGCCAAGACCGCGACTCGCGGTCAGAACCACGACTCGCGGTTTGCGAGGTAAGTTGAAACAGGTTTAAACCCGCGTCTTTCTCTCTTTCTTCCCTCACTTTATTCTCTCGATTTTCCTTCTTTTCCCTCACACAAAAAAATATCTCTCTCTCACTCACCACTCTCCATCCACCATATCAACCACCACCACCACATACATCACCACCACCCCCTCCTCTTTTCAACCCCTTCTACTACAAAATCCACCCCAACCTTCTCCTAACTCCTATTTCAACCCAAACTCCACACCACCATAAACCCTAGAAATTGGGGTTTTTTGCATTGAGACTTGTTTGGTGAAATTGGAGAGTGGAATCAACCACATTGGGCACTAGCTTGGCAAATTTGGCGTTGGAGTGCATCACTTGATCTCCTAGAGGTATAAAGTTCATATTCCTACCTTCCTTTGATATAGCTTGAATTCCTTGTTCTAGCTTCATATCTAGGATTGTTGAAATTATTATGGGTGGATATATATGATTGTGGTTGATTATTATTGGTGATTATTGGTGATTTTTGGTGCTTGTTGGTTGGATAATTGTATTGTGGTTGGTAATTTTGTGCCTTGTTGTGAATTGGTGGTTGTTGGAGTGTGGAGTGGAGTACTTTTGGGGTTTGTATTTGTTGAATTGGAAGTCATTACACTTGTGAACCATGCCACCCCGAACCAAAAGAACCAAAACAGGAGAAGCTAGCACCTCTCAATCAACCCCTAGGGTAGATACCTTGGGACTTCTTAACCTTACAGCCGAGCACCGTGGGCATTGGGCGCGTCTCACGCAGCCCAACCGTCACATCAAGGTTACTAAGTTCGTTGATTACTCCGCACTAGAGACATTGGGGTTAGCTGAGCAAGTCACCCAACTGCTTCAAAAAATTGGGCTTGAGGGTTTTGTGAGCAAATGGGCACCTACCTATGAGCGTTTCACCGTAGAATTCCTTTCTACTCTAAAAAAAACTGAGGGTGAACATCCTGGGATTGAGTTCCATCTTAATGACAAAACTTATAGCCTAACCATGCCACAATTGAAAGCCATTTTTGGTTGGAGGAACTTGAATGCAGTAAACTTTCACCGCAACACTGATTACAATGAGGATACTTTTTGGCACGCACTCACTCAGTTGCGTAAGACCCCCAATGACAAGAGTTCTTTCTTGCGCCACCCCCCTCTTCGTTATGTACATCGATTATTGTCTATGACTGTGTTTGGGCAAGGGGAACCCACTAACATCCCTAGCCTAGAGTTGAAGGTTTTATGGTCTATGACACCAGCAGGCCGGGGGACGCCTTATCTAGCTGCAATTTGGGTAGCTCGATGTCTAGAGCTTTCTAAGCTGCAGAAAGGGAAAATCAGTGTTGGTGGCATGATCTGCTTGATTGCTGAGCACCTTGGTGTGCAACCAAATGATAATGTCCGAGTATTGACCGATGATTCTTACATGTATGACCTGTCAAAGATGGTTAGTGCAAAGATGATCTTATTTGCAGGGGTGAAGGGTCGTTTTGTGTGGCTTTATGGAGGTAGGCATGTCACTTTCATGACCCTACCTCAACCTACTCGGGTGGCTATTCCTCCTAATGCTACTGCAGAGCACTTTTTCCCTGCCCCTGACGCCGCTTTTGCAGCGGTGGTGCGTGTTGAGTTTCAGCGGTTGCGTTGTTCGCAAACCCGGGTTAGAGGAGGTCACTTGGTGGATGATGTGGATGATGAAGATGATGAAGAGGGTGAAGGTGATGAGTTTGACTAGGATGAAGATGAGGAGGAGCCAGTTCCTAGAGATGGAGGTGTTGGTGGCCATGATGGCCAAGTTGGGTCCTCTCACACACATATCCATCCTCCTTTTGCATCATACGAGGAGCGGATGACTACGTTTTCATTGAGGCAGGATGAGTTCTCATCTCGCCTAGATGGGACCAAGGACCAACTTGACGCTATCTACTACATGATGTCTTCACTTAACACTTTCCATCTCCATACCTACCCCGATACATATACGGACCCCGAGATGGAGATTTCACGGCGACGACAGCAGCGTATGGAGGAGCATGCCTCCACGAGATCACGTCGTGATCCTGACAGGGCCTTCTAGCTCCTAGTTGGTGAGTCCTTCCCCTTTCCTTCTTTCATTTTGTCCTTTTTCTGCATTGAGGACAATGCTTTGTTTAAGCATGGGGGAGGGGATGTCTCATCACTTGTATATATGCTTGTTTATATACTCTTTCTCTCTATAAAAAAAATGAAAAAAAAGAAAAGAAAAAAAAATGACCCGCTAAGCTGAAAACCCGAAAAGGCGGCTTAGGTAAAATTGGGGGCCCGGCTAGGTTGACAACCCGAAAGGGCAACCTATGCAAAAAAGTGGCTAATTTGAGCGGGTGAGAAAGTGAGCAAAAGAAAAAAAAATTAAGCGGCTAGGATGAAAACCCGAAAGGGATCCCAGGCAAAAATGAGAGATAAAAGAAAAGAGAGAAAAGTTACTCATCTCATTTTCCGGCGTGGTTGACATAAGGATGGAGGAGTATAGGAGTGTTTGGGTAGGACTAGACTCGATGGTTGGTGTGTGATATGTAGGTCTCACTTGAGGATGTTGGAGATTCGATTGTAGGGAGGATTGATGAGTTCAAGCATGGGGGTGTCAACTTGACCCCTTGTGATAGACTTGATATATATTTGTGAATTTTGGCTTGATGGTTGGTATGTGTAGTAGATGTGTGCATGTTCTTTGAGATTTTTCAGAACATGGTCACACATGACTCTATTTTCGGTTAAGCATGGGGGAAGTATGCTTAGGAGTAGCGGAGTTGGGTGTAGGTTAGTTGCTACTATGGAGTATGAGAAGGGCGCTAGAGTGGATATTAGATGATGTTGGATGTGGATTGTTATTCGTTGTTTGTTGCATGTTTTAGGCCTTGTGAGGTTATCTTGTTGTTCATTGCCTCTTGCTTACTCGAGGACGAGCAAGGTCAAAGCATGGGGGAATTTGTTAAGTCCGCATTTTACTCTTATTTTGGCGCATTTTGAGGGATATTATGTTGTGATTTGGATGGATTTGAGTAGCTTTATGCCCAAGTGATAGAAATTGAGGAGAAATATCAAATTATGAGAGGAGCATGCATTTGTGGCTCATTTGGAGGTTCAATGACACCATGGGTATAATGCTAGGTCCAGGATGGATGTACTTGGGCTTTCTACAAGGTCCAATTGAGTTGGAAGTCGTATTTGAAGAGTCCAAGGAAGGAAAAGAGACATCGGTTCTACCAAGAGTCGCGGTGTTGGCAGCAGCTCGCGGTGGAATGCCGAGAGCTTACTGCGACTTGCGGTTAGGGGTGCGACTCGCGGCTCCGGGCGCGACTCACGGTTTTCAGCGCGGATCGCGGTGGACGCAGGCAGCGTTTTCCCGTGTGTTATTTTCTCGCTTTTATTTTTAGTGAGTTTTCGAAAAATATAAATAGTGGATGCTATTTTCTATTCAGTTTTTTTATGCACGTTATTATTAGAGTTCTAGCCCTAGTTTCAGTTTGGATGCAAAAACTTGGAGTTTGAAGATTAATTTGATCAAGTATTTTGGGATTCCTCTACGATTCAAGCAATCTTAATAAGTTTTACTCTTTCCTCTCTCTTTGATCTATTTAATTATGTATTCAATTATGCTTGTCGTTCTTATTGCCATGGTTAGTGAGTAGTATTTCTATCTAGGATTAAGTTGAGCCCTATTATGGATTGATCATGTAAATTGTTACTCTAATTCCCATGTTATTGAATTATATGCTTAGGGTTTGATAAGATTGTATTTGTAGTCAATTTCGCATCTTACTTTAGCCCTAACTTTTATTATCAACGAAAGTTGGAGTAGAGATTAGGATCATATGTTTGTTTCCTAAATTGTTATTTTATTAATAAAGTTCATCAACAAAAGTTGGGTCTTAATTCGGATAGTCTTGTCATTGATTTAAATTCTCCAATGAAAATAGGTGAGAATTGGAATTGGGATTTAATTGACATTGGCTCTTAATGCATCTAATTGTGTATGTAAGCCATGAAAATAGGAGACATATATGTTAGTTAGTCCTTTTGCTATCATGAAAGTGAGCTTTAGGTATTGATGGATGATTTAGGATTTAGTTTCGGTTCGCAGCTGTGTTTTATTGCTAAGTCAAAAGGGAATGTCATTCTTACCTAAACTATAATTGAATAATTGGGAAGCGAGTTATGGTTTGATCAATTCATAGTAGTGGTGATACTTAATCTTAGTGCTTTAATTATCATATTCATATAGTTTACCATATTTTGTCATTAGTTTAGCCTTTAGTTTATAGATTATCCCTCATTTCTGGATTGTGTAACTGTTTTGTAATCAAAAATCAAGTAGTGGTTAATCTTGCACCTCCCTGAGTTCGACCCGTATGTGCTACGACACCGTACACTTGCGGTATTAAAATAAAACCTTAACATCTAGCTCGGTTATCTATTTATATAGAAGATCCCCTAAAAATTCTAATTATTATGTTCATTTGCCTAAATGAGCAAACTTTCTCAAATGAGCAAACACTTCAAATGAGTAAACACATCAAATGAGCATAAGTGTCTGCTAATTTTAAAACTGCAATATTGATTTCAAATGTGAAAGTAAGTGCACCATTGATGAACTCCAATACATCAATATTTAATTTATTTTTGCCATTGATATATGATGCCCAACTTTCTTAAATCATATTATATAGTTCATCCATTTGGTAGAGGTGGTAAACGTTGGCACGACCCTTTTACCCGACCCGAAATTAGCGGGTTTGGGTCAAGGTCTCCAACTCGTTTAGGTAAGCGGGTTGACCCGACATGACTCGTTATTAAACGGGCCATATTAGGGTTGAACATTTTAACCCGAACCCGACACGACGACCCGTTTAACTACTATTCTACTATCAATATTATTCGTTGGGCTTGAAATGATTTGAATATTTTTCATAAATAAATAAGATTTATTCTTTGTTTATTCGTTTTGGTTTATTTAGGTAAGATATTAGTATATAAGACGTGGGTTAAGAAATATATGACCTATATTTATTTAGTTTATATGTATATGTGGTCGTGATAAACGGGTAAATAAACGGGTTGGGTAACCCGTTTAATAAACGGGTCGAGTTAGGGTTGAGGGTGTTCAACCCGTTTACCGATGGACCTGACACGAATTTGACACGACACGACCTGTTTACCAGCTCTACAATTTGGTTAGCCACGATGAGAGAGAAACCATGAAGGAGAGAGAAATTTGGAGGTGAGAAATAATGGAGGAGAGAGAAATTTTGAGGTAAGAGATACAATGGAGGTAAGAGAAATATTAAATCATCTTTTGCATTATTGATTATTAATTCTTCCCTTGAAGAATTTTGAAAACTCTAATGTTGATTCTCAAATCTGAAATTAAATCCTCCATTGATAAAATTCGGAGCTTCAATATTTGATTTTGCCATTGATTAATTTTATTGAAGGTTGCAAATTTGGAGGAGAGAGAGAGAAACAATGTAGGAGAAAAAAATTGGAGATGAGAAACAATTGAGGAGAGAGAAATTTGGAGGTGAGAAACAATGGAAGAGAGAAATTTGGAGGTAAGAGAAATAATGGAGAGAGAAAATTGAAACAATAAAGAAGAAGATAAATAAAGAAGATGAGGAAAGAAGGGAGAGAAATAAGTGATTAGAAATGAGTAAAAATTTGCTCATTTGGAAAATTTATTTCAAAATTGTCTATGAGTATATATGGTACACTTGGGTGTACCATGCATGTACTCGTAAGTAAAACACAATTTCTTGAATAAGATAGATGTACAATAAATTATTGTGAGAGGGGGGTAACCTTTTACTTTAAATGGGTCACCTACATTGATATAATAGGTCTGTTTTTTTTTTGAGGGGAAATATAATAGGTCTGTTAACGTAGAATATTATTTGTCCGATGGCCGTAACTTTTTGCTTGAATGGTTATTTGTATTTAGAAGTAACTTATTTAAGGTTAAAAGTTACCCATCGTTTAAAAGTAAATCTTTTTAACTTGTAAGGTAATATATTTTGACTTAAAAGTGAATTATTTTGTCTAAAAGTGAGCTGGTCTGAAAATAAATGTATTGTACATTTTTTTTTTTAGAATAAAAACATTAATGCATAAAATTTCTTTCTTTAGACAAAATGGACAGCTATTTTTTCCACTTAGATCTCGCAATAACCAGCGCATTTATCCCAAGTTTAGCAACTACATCTTTTTCCTTCTGTCAGAACCATTTCTAATGTCTATTCAACATTTTTTTCCTTTTCCCTGCGTAGCGTAATATCTCAAACACTCTTTTTGATCTATCTCCTCTCCCTAAAATAAATATTTAAGTATACATGCCTAAATACAAGTTTAAATTTGCAGAATATACAATTAATTAGGGTTTACAATCTTATAAATTCTATGGAATCACATCAATGGTGGAGTGAAGGTATATGGAACGAAACAAAGATTTTGTGCGAAGAAGTACAACCACATAAAGTATACAGGGCTTTTTGGGAAAATCAATTATATCCTCTACAGTCGTACTCGTCAATTCTTTTATGTAATCTTGCTATAATCTTGAGCGTAACTATCACGACATGGTTCTTCCTTAAACCTCTTCGCATGCCTTTCACGTCCCAGATGATTGTGAGTTTCTATATTTCCCTTGAATCATAAGCCTTTTCTTTCTTGTCAATAATTTATCTTCATATATGTTGCGCTTTGACAGTCGACTTCATGTTGTTGGGATTAAGGCTCTGACATTGCTGTTACATATGTTATGCTTTGACCGTAAATTTGTCAATGGACAATTGTGATATAAGAATTATGTTAAGGCATACTCTATTTTCATTATCTATACATTCATATTTATATTTTATAATATTAATAATTAATATTATTATTTGATGTTTCTAATGGAAATCAATGCGAATTATACATTACATATGAGTACAATGTCAAAATGAATATTTCATTAACATTTTGTCTTTGTTTTCATCTATGATAAATGACAGGGCGGCGTGATTATGACGGGATTAATATTTTCAAATCGAGAATTTGAGTATCACACATTGCTTCCACCAACAGTTGTATTCATATTAAGAACTATATCATTTAATGGCTTTATATTTCATTTATTCATGTTGGGAGTGGAAACCAACATGAGAATAATCATAAGGAGGATAGAAAAGAAGTCTTTAGTCATTGGTGTCACTGGTTCCTTATGCTCTTTTGCACTTGGTATTGCTGCATTTTGCCTTACATCAACCGAATTCGAGCTATCTCGCCACAACAAACAAACATTTCGAGGACTAATAGGTTTGATGACTCTTAATGCACAATCCTTCTTCATGGTTACATGCAACAACCTAAACGATCTTGGTATAAGCAATTCGGATATCGGTCGTTTGGCTTCGTCGATATCCTTGATCCTTGATCTATCTGTATTCGGATTCAATTTCATCATGTTTGTGATTTTGCCACCTTTCACTTCCGGCGGCAAAGATGTCAAGAGATCTTTGATCATTTTAGGCTACTATGCTATAATATTCTTCATCATCAGGCCACTTTTGCTATTCATTTTAAGTCAAACTCCTGAAGGAAGGGACATGAAAAACACCCACTTTTTGTACATATTTTTGATTGTGCTAATGGTAGCTGGATTTGGAGAAGTTTTGGATGAAAAGTTTGCAGTTTTTTTCTTTGCATTATCTTTACCAGAATATCCATTATCCTCAGTTTTCTCCGAGAAATTGGAAGCCATTACTTCGGCTGTTTTCTTCCCTGTCTATTGTGCAACACAAGGACTCCAAACTAACTTTTACTCTCTAACCAAGAGATCTTTAGAGATTGAGTTTGTTTTGATTGTGGGTTATATTGGCAAGTTTTGTGGAACCACCCTTTCTTCAACACTTTTTGGTGTTCCAATTTGGAATTCTATGGCCCTTTCTCTCATTGTTTGTTCTAAAGGCTTATTGGATGTTGTCTCGCTTGCGCTTTGGAGAGATAAAGATGTAATGCTGTTTCTAATCTCATATTTTTTCCTTATATTTATATATTCTAATTGTTGATTTTTACTGATCATATGAACTTTTCGTGGTACGTACCTACCTGTGTTTTTATCTTTTGTGATGAGTACTTGAGATTTAGATTTGATTCCTACTAATCAAAGCTAATTGTTAATAGTCTAAATTGGATTTTGCTAACACCTTTCATGTTTTGGTTGTTGATGAAATTGCAGTTGCTGGATGTGGAGGAGTACACATTAGCTATATCCCACTTTTTGATAACAACAGGAGCACTAATGCCTCTAGTAAGGCATTTCTATGAACCACTGAGTCAATATGCTTCACTTTTTAGACGAAATTTGACAGAGTCTACCAACAATAATGGTACATTTCAGACATTGACATGCCTTCATAAGGAGGATAATCTACCCGGAATCATACGCCTTATCGAGGCTTTTCACCCTTCACGAACGAGGCCAATTCCTGTGATCTCTCTCCAACTCATGCCACTATCTGGTCATTGCACCATGCCTATCATGGCACCCTTAGACCAAGTTAAATCAATGGCTATCTTTCGCTCAAAGATCGCTTATTCCAATCGTGTGGTTGAAGCTTTCATAAACCTTGAGCGCCAGTCCAAAGGCTATACCCGCCTTAAACACTACGTAGCCATGTCTTCGTACGAAAGTATGCATAATGATATATGTAGCCTTGCTTATCAAAGAGGTGTAAGCCTACTTATTCTACCATTCCACATGCATGTACAATGGACCAAAGTCGGAAAGATCGTTGAAGACTCATCTCAATCCATTAGGGAAGTTAATAGGATGGTGCTCGAAAAGGCACCGTGCTCTATTGGAATGTTGCTTGATAGAGGTGATCCCCACCTTGGTATCGCGCAAACCTCTATCTATCAAGTTGCAATTATCTTCATTGGAGGGCCAGATGATCTTGAAGCTCTCGCATTTATAAGACTTCTTGGTAGTCATCCTAATGTTAAGGTAGTTGTGATATGGTTGAAGTCGTCAATAAAGGATGATAACAAAAATGATGCTTCAGATTATGATACAATAATGAGCTTTCAAGCTCCCAAGAAGTCCAAGGACAACGAGACAACGATGACGTTGAAGGAAGTGACGGTGAACGACGGCTCGGATACAACTAACATTTTGCTAGCAATGAACGACGTTGTTGATTTAGTTGTAGTAGGAAGACACCATGACTCAAATTGTGTCCCTTTGCATGGGCTTTCTCTTGACGGATGGTGTGAGTATCCAGAGTTGGGGATGCTTGGTGACTTGTTAGCTACACCAGATTTTGGATTCTCAGTTTTAGTTGTTCAAAAGGAGCCAAAAGATGATTTAGTACTTGATAATTCAAAATTCACAGTATAATGACTTTTAAAGAAGATTGATCATTTCAAAGGAGTACACGAGTAATTTCAGAGGTCACAGTGCTGACAGGTTCGTATCTAATATGAACATTTTTTTTGTTGTATATAGTACTTCTTCCATTGTGAAATACTTCCTCCGTTTCACAATAAGCGAAACATAGAGAAAGTGGGGAGTTACCAAGGAATGTAGAGAGAGAAAGTTGGAACCACAATAAAGTAGAGTGATGAAACAAAAAAAATTGTGGTCCCCTCTTGCTTTTTGGTGGCATATTTGTAATAAGAGTGAACTTTTTTAACCATTTAGAGCTTGGTTGCAGTTATTATGACTATTCCAAATAAGGAAAGTGTTTAACTTATTGTGAAACGGAGGTAGTAAGTGACACACTTCTTTCAAAAAGCTCTCACATAAAAGTGTGAAGTGTTTAACTTGAAGCATATTCATTTGCAAATTTGCTACTTCCTCCGTTCCAATTTAGTTGTGACACTTTCCATTTTAGGAAGTTTTAAATTAGTTATTCTGACTTTTATTTTGGGTAATAACTTCTCTCTATCTTCTCCTAGTCTCCTATCACATGAAACCCTTTGTTTTCTTTTTCTCTATCTCTCTCCTTTCCAAAATCGCAGAAGTCAGTGATTTTAAAAGTGTCACAACTAAATTGAAACGGATGAAGTATATTCATTTATATTCTTAATCTTATGTATTCTTTTCAATGGTAATCAGGTGTACTATTCAAAGGAGACCGAGACGTTGCCATCATTGATAAATTAAAGGATGGGGTAAAGCCTAAAGTGAGAATGGATTTTACTACAATGTTACGGTGATGCCTGTTTTTTTGGAAACTATGCCATTAATGCTTAAATGAGCCATAGTTAGCTTTAGCGTTGTTTGCTGGTGGAAACTTATGAAGAGGCCGGACCAAAATAAAATTGGCATGAGAAGCAAGACGCTTTGAATTATCTTGCAATCTAGTTTCTGAAGGAAGTAATCTAAAAAATCTTGTAAATTAATATCTTATTACATTATCTAGAAAATTCCAAAATGAGTATTGGTAAAATTTAGAAATAAAATGATGTAACATATTAGAAAATTCTAGCTAGGGACTACTATATAAGAAAGAGATAGAAGAATCTAGTATATGAGTATAAGTAATGTACTGGAGAAAAATCTAGAAATCCAAAGAGTGGTGCAATTAACCGACATACACCACTATAAATAGGTATATTGGGTTTGTATGATGTATGCAAGCAAAAAAAAATAAGAATCATTTTTACAAAAATCAAGTCCACCTTCTCTAACTCTCCTTATATTCTATTATCATCACTATTAAATACTTCTCAGTTCTCACAACACATTTACACATATCTAGCCTACTACATATTTTGCCTAAAATTCCTACAGTTTCCAGTGAGCTTCCCAAAGTTTGGACCTTGGACGTAATTTTCTTACTTTAAGGGAAACTAGTCATTAGCCCGTGCAATGCATGACTATATGCCATTTTTTTTTTTTTTTTTTGTAAATATCATTAAACATAGAATTGCAGCTTATAGGATCGAAAATTAAAAGGGGGGATAGGGATTGGGGTGAAAGTTAGTAGGTAGAAACTGTTGGGCGTTGGCTGTGCTCAGCCTACGCCTTATAGTGTTTGGGTGCAAGGTTGTATGCCTGGTACTTTTAGGTTGTAAATTTGCTTTGTTTTGGTTATAAGATTTTTTGCTGACCCAAAAAAAATGGAATAATTGATTCAAATAATACAACCTTTTTGTTTGTTCAAATTATAACTAAATATTATTAAAATCGAAAATGGCACAAAGTAATAAAAAAAATTTTAACTTATACAACTCAAATTAACCATCATATACAGGTTTTCTAATATCCAAAATAGCTTTGCATAAAATCTAATGAAAATAAAACTCGAATAAGCTTCATTGCTATTTCTCTATAGCCCACTGGACAAAAAATAAAACTCGAATAATATGTCAGGAATGGGATTCGAACCCATGCCCTTTCGGACCAGTACCTGAAACTGGCGCCTTAGACCAACTCGGCCATCCTGACTTCAGTATATAGGAAACCAAATGAAAATACTTTTGTTGATTAAATTTACGCTTCTCTAAGAAGCTTAATTTTAGTTTAAACTTAAGATACAAGTTGCAACAACAGCTGAAAAAGCAACTACCATGAATTCCCTCCTTCATCAAATTTCAAAAAAGCCCAAAAAACCAATTTATTCTGGAAAATTTATCAACTCCATTGCTGCGTTGAACAACCCTTCAAATTCTGTTGCCAACGTTGACACGTTTCCCAATAATTATATCGACCCTTATCAGATCTTAGCTTCATGGAAGAAATCCAAGTTGATTTCAATAAAAAATGTCAAAATTATACATACCCATTTGATAAAATCAGCTACTTTTCACTCTGATGTCTTTCTTTTAAACAGTTTAATTGATTGGTATTTGAAACTTTCTTCTATTTATGATGCAGTCCAACTGTTTGATCAAATGCCTAGCCCAAATTCCATATCTTGGAATGTTGTGATTTCTGGTCATAATAACAACTCATTATATGATGATGCTTGGAGATATTTCTGCCGTATGAGGTATATGGGTTATGGTAGTAATCAGTTTACTTATGGGAGTGTTATCTCTGCTTGTAGTGGTTTAGGGTCTTTGTTGTATGGTAAGATGGTTTATTCATTGACACTAAAAGATGGGTTCTTTTCCAATGGGTATGTTCGTTCTGGAATGATTGATCTCTTTGCGAAAAATGGTCGTGTTGAGGATGCTTTTCGGCTGTTTTACGATTGGCCTTATGAAGAAAATGTGGTTTGTTGGAATAGCATGATAAGTGGGGGTGTGAAAAATGGGGACCATGAAAGGGCTATCGAGCTCTTTAATCAAATGCGTCATTGTGCTGTGATTCCTAATAGTTTTACGTTCTCTGGTGTTTTAGGTGCTTGTATTGCACTTGAAGATGATTATATGGGAAAGAAGATTCATGGATTGGTAATTAAACATGGTGCAGGGGAAGATGTCTTTGTAGGAACTAGTATTAGTGATTTGTATTCTAAATGTGGACATATGGATGAGGCTACCAAAAACTTCTTTAGAATGCCAGTGCAAAATGTGGTCTCGTGGACTGCTATGATTTCTGGTTATGTGCAAAAGGATGATGTTGTTTCGGCTCTTGGGCTACTTAGGGAAATGAGGAAAGTTGGGGTTGAGGTAAATAGGTATACTCTCACTAGCATACTCAGTGCATGTGCCAAGTCATACATGGTTGATGTAGCTATGCAAATGCATTCATGGATTATTAAATCTGGGTTGGTTGCGGATTCAGTGGTGGCGGCTTCTCTGATTAGTACATATTCCAAAGTCGGAGAAGTTCTTTTATCTGAATTCTTGTATCTAGAACAGGATGCCTGTGACAATCAAGGTGTGTGGACTGTCATGATATCTTCTTTTGCTCAAAATAAGAATATGGAGAAAGCAATGAAATTATTTTGCAAAATGTTACTGAATGGTATGAAACCAGACAATTTCTCCATTTCTAGTATTTTGAGCATCATAGACTGTCTCTACACGGGGAAACAGATTCACTCCTACACGCTTAAAACTGGATTAGTCTTTGATCTTTCCGTAGGTAGCTCACTCTTTACTATGTACTCAAAATGCGGTCGTTTGCTTGAATCTTATGAAATTTTCCTAGAGCTTCCTGATAAAGACATCGTTTCATGGGCCTCAATGATTTTTGGTTTTGTTGAACATGGATATTCTCGTAAAGCCATCCAGCTGTTCAGAGAGATGCTGCTTGCAGAGAGCAAGCCAGATCAATTAGCTCTCATGGGAGTTCTGACAGCTTGCTCCTCCCTTGTGATTCCTTTAAGTGGTAAGGAAGTTCATGGCTATGCTTTCCGTGCAGGGCTTGGTGGAGAGAGCCTGATTGGAGGTGCACTTGTAAATATGTATTCAAAATGTGGTGCTCTAGATTTAGCAAGGAGGGTGTTTGATATGATTCTCTATGAAGATCAGGTTATGTGCTCTGCTTTAGTTTCAGGGTATGCCAAATCTGGATACATTCGAGAAGCATTCTCTGTTCTCCGTGGAATGCTTGTGGATGATCTCCAGGTTGACTCGTATACAATTTCATCTATCCTTGGGTCTGATGCTATTTTAAAAAGGACTGACGTTGGGATTCAATTACATTCTCTCATCATAAAATTAGGTTTGGAGTCTGATGTTTCTGTTGGTAGTTCACTGGTTACAATGTACTCGAAATGGGGAGTCGTCAATGATTGTCATAAAGCTTTCGACCAGATAATTAGGCCTGACTTGATTAGCTGGACAACTATGATAGTGAGTTATGCACAACATGGAAAAGGTGCAGAAGCTTTAAAACTTTATGAAGCTATGAAAAGTGAGGGCATGGAACCTGATGCAGTGACATTTGTTGGAGTTTTATCTGCTTGTAGTCATGCTGGTTTGGTTGAAGAAGGATATTCTCATCTGAGCTCCATGTCCAAGGACTACGGTATTGAACCTCACCTTCGTCATTACGCATGCATGGTTGATCTTCTTGGTCGCTCTGGAAGACTAAAAGAAGCAGAAAATTTTATTAATAATATGCCTATAAAGCCTGATGCCTTGATTTGGGGAACATTGCTGGCTGCCTGCAAAGTTCATGGCTACGTTGAACTTGGAAGGTTAGCGGCCAAAAAAGTTATTGATTTGCTGCCATCTGATCCTGGGGCTTATATATCGTTGTCAAACCTGTGTGCTGATATTGGGCAATGGGAGGAAGTGGAGGAGATTAGAGATCTAATGAAGGGAACTACGTTGAGCAAGGAACCTGGCTGGAGCCTTGTGTGATTCACTGTTCAGGTCTCGCTAATGCTCGACTTGAACCTAGCAGGTGATCCCAATTTCTTGTGATCCTTTTCTGCTTTCTACGTCTTTTCTGATACCGCATCTGAAGGATTAAAATTTGGTAGTATTCAAGGTCAAAGAGAAATATGTTTTGCAGGAGACATCTATTAGATATTGATGTCTGTTGAAAAAGCATTCAATCCCGTTGAATCAAAATGATTATCAGTTTGTCACTTTTTCGAATTTGATTCACTTTGATGGCGACTTGATGAAATGATGGCATAAGGCACTCAAGGACAAAATGGCTTATGTTTGATATGGTAACACTTTTGTGAAATGGCTCAAACATAGAAGGGTAAGTTTAACTTAGGACAGAAGGTTTCTGACTAGTTGCACATTTTTGAACCTGTTGGTTTGATTTGATACAGCTACAACCTCTATATTCTGCTATCATAATGTTCTCTTGCAAGATGTTTGGGTCCGAACAGCTGTTCTCATGAGCACACTTCAGTGACAATATATTTAAGGTCCAGATACATAATGATTAATAATCCTGTAGACGGAAATCTGAGTTATCTTTTTCTCTTAGCGGAGGCGGAATGTTATTAGTGGTTCCTACCTGATACTGTTAGATGCCAATGCTGTTAGCTCAAGATTTTCCTGTCTATTGCTGTTTGCAGCAGCAACTAACTCGAGTTTGGAAGTTCCTTTAGAAATTTATTTGTATATGTTCTTGACTCCCTGCTTTAAGAGAAGCATATAGAAGTCTGTCAGCTGTTAGAGTACTGATCAACTATCTAGGTTACTTGAATTGGCATTTGATAGTCAGACTCAGTTAAACATTGCTCAACCAGCTTTATAAGGGATAGAAACTTGCTGCCTGCTCAAGATTTTTTCCAGGTCTTGTTCACATGTAAGTATTCCGAAACTCTGCATTTTGTTTTATTTTCTTTGTAAATGAATAGTTTGCTGGTACTGGTACTGGTAGAGATTGTGCAAACATAATGAAAGTAAGAGTATACTAGATCTGGTAGAGATTATATGAATCCTCTGGTTTTGCTTTCTCTAAATTTGTTAATTGAGCTTTATTTTTTTTTCTCTGACACCTCCTGCTACGCCAATGGCAATAAAAGCAGCTCATGCCTCATATCCTCTCTATTTAGTGTCCCTGGTTTCGTATCTAACTAATTAACCAGTGACATTGAGCGAAATATGCATCAATTTTATCAGTGCAAAAATTATACTATTGAGATTGGATTCCAAGTCTTTTCAGTAACATCCTTCAATACTTTACGAACTAAACTAATCCGCTATCAATAATACTATATCTTTAAGGGTGTGTTTGGTTGGGAGTCACTCACTTTCCCCTGTTTGGATTGGACCGGATCAAGGAAGAAAAATATGGGTTGAACTTCATTTTCCAAGGGTGGAAAATTATTTTCCCAGGGTGGAAAATTATTTTCCCTGAGGAGGCATACTACAACACAAAGAAATGGAAAATGGATTCAAAGGAAAGTTACTTTCCTTGCAACCAAACAAAGAAAACTCAATACCTCTAGAAGATGGTTTTCATGGAAAATCACTTTCCATTGGAAATGTTTTCCGTCTAACCAAACACACCCTAAGTATAAAAGGGAAATTTAAATTAGACTATAATCAAAGAATTAGCGACCCCGTAGAATATTTTTAGAAAAATCAGAATAAAGGAGCTCTAGAGGGTTTTCCTTTCCTACTCTTCTTCCTAACTCTCAAACAGCATGCACTTGATGTGCTTGTCTTCTTCTCACTGTCAACAGTGTCAAGTGCCGCTGAAATCAAAGTATCCAATTTGTTCTTATTATGATCAGCGTTCTCCTCACCTGAACTCCTCTTTCTCTTTCTCACTCACACACCCCATAACATCAGGCGCGTTACTAGCGAATTTACAGAGGATAGAGCAGAACATATTTACATCTTCATTCTGCAATACAAACCCACAAGTGAAACAACAATGTGCTTTTGTAGTCTCATGATTCTCGACCTCTTTTCTATTCTTCAATTAGTAAATATAACCGTCATTAAATTTAAATGAAGAAACACCCTCAACATTGATCAAATCTTTGATCCTAAGAATTTCCTTCTGTGAAATTCCATATACTCTAGAGCATTTCATTGTTTGTAACACATAGTGGCCAGCTTCTCTGCAAATTTCTGCTTTCGACGGGCTCAAGGTTTGCCCTGCACACTGCACACAATAGAAGGGGCGATCACTTGCTTTGTATTTTCCTTGACTGGTTTTGTATATTCAAATGATTAAGACTACTGATTATCCTCATCACAGTTTCATCAGAAAAAACAGGTTTTTATGACAGAGGGTTGCTGCATGAGGGATTTTAGGCAGATAGTAGTAGAAAGAGAATAAGGTTTATACATATATAATATCACAAATTCTTGGAAAAGACGGTCTCACATTAGTCTTAACGTAAGACCTGCCCAAATCCAAGAGATGTGTTTTTCAAAAACAGACCTCGTCTCACATATTCTTACGATAATAATTTTGGCGAATTAGTTAATATTTTTGGCGAATTAGTTAAGTATTTTAGCACAATAGTTTAAAGCTGGTAATCTATATATAGACTTACATTATTTTTTAGTTAACATATCTAGTACATTAGTTAGTGTTGTTCTGTAATTAGTTAAGATCTATTGAGCATTATTTAGTTTCCAATATAAACGAATACATAACTTTTTTATAAATCTAAAATGTCAAATACAAAAGACAACATGAAAAAAGAAATTAAAACAACCTAGCATTTGGAGTAATTGTACCAATTTCAGTTTGGTTCTTGGAATTTGTTTTTTTAGTCTTCTTAAAATTACTTTAATTTCTTGCTTACACTTCTTTCCTTTAATTTGTTTTTGCACGATCGGAGTCTAAAATAACCAATGTAGTTGTACTTGATGAGCATTGTTCTTCTATAATTGGTTTTGTAGTTAAGACTTCGGTTATACTTACAGCAATAGTCTTGTAGACTTCTTGCAGTACCTTTCTTGCATCTTCATTATCTTGACTTATTGTAGAACTTTCTTTCGGTTTCATATCGCGCATGGGGTTACGTTGTTTATAATTGCTCCAAAGATTTCTCTATCCATTTCTCTTTTCCACACTTCGCTCTTTGCAAATCTAGTCCACCTTTTGCACATGTACCTATGCGGTATTGTTGTGATTGAATGCATGTGCATGATTCTCAAGGCATGAAAACATAACAATCCTGGCAACATAACTTTTACATTATGTTATTTAACTATTAAAATTAAATTATTAACTAATAACATTTAGTTATTAATTCTGTTTTCATATAAAAAGTTAAACTTTCAAATGCAAAAGTTAAGTTTTCGATACCAAAAGTGATTTGACCTGTTTCTTCAAAGTTTTTGCAAGTGCAAGTTATCGTCTGATCATGGACAGTATATATGACTAGGGGTGTAAATGAGACGAGACAACTCGCGAGCTACTCGAGATCGACTCGGTCAAAACTCGGTCAAAACTCGACTCGAGTAGGCTCGACTCGAACTCGAGCTCGACTCGATAACTAACGAGTCGAGTTGAACTAATACCTACTCGACTCGAAAAGCTCGTGAGAAACTCGAAAAAAAATTATATATAATACTTGTAATTTCAATAAATAATTCTCAAACTTTTTCAAAGAATTTAATCCATGAAATAAGATTTCTACTAATATAGAAAATATTTTTCATGGTGGACTTTAATCATAGTTTGTCTTTAGGTGATGGTTAGTTAACACGTCGAGCTCAAGATTTTAATGAGCCTTAGCCTTGGCTCGGCTCTAAAGCTCATGAACAAACTGAAAAATTATTAAAAACGATATTTCATGTAAAATATTAAATTTCCCACATTGGTTTTTGTAGTGTAAACAATAGTTTTTTTTCAATATAAAATGTTACTATTATAGCTATCCTTATTATTTAATTTTAGTTGTCCCACATTGGTTGGGAAATAAAAGTTTAAGTTTGTGTTCTTTTATAAATGGAACAAAAATTATTTGTTGCATTTCTTCAATGGGTGGAAACTATTGTTTTCTACCAAAGTTTGTTTCATAAAGTCCCACATTGGTTGGACAATGAAACACTAAGTTTTTTTCCTCTATAAAAGGCTACTCCAAGTACCTAACTCAAGGTACATGGATTGACTCAAGTTTGAGTTGAGCCTTATTGTATAATTTTAGTTGTCCCACATTGGTTGGGAAGCAAAAGTTTAAATTTGTGTTCTTTATAAATGGAACAAAACTATTGTTTTCTACCAAAGTTTGTTTCATAAAGTCCCACATTGGTTGGACAATGAAACACTAACTTTTTTCCCCTCTATAAAGGGCTACAAGTACCTAACTCAAGGTACATGGATTGACTAAAGTTTGAGTTGAGCCTTGATTCGAGTTCGAGTTCGAGCTTTGGGTTCGAGCTTGATTCGAGTTCGAGTTCGAGCTTGATTTGAGTTCGAGTTCGAGCTTGATTCGAGTTCGAGTTCGAGCTCGAGTTTAGGATTTCGAGTTCGAGCCGAGTTTGCTTTTTTCAAGCTCGCGAGTTTTCGAGTCGAGTCGAGCTTGACTTCGAGTTTTCGAGTTCGAGTCGAGTTTAGCCAAACTCGAGCTCGACTCGCATCATTTACACCCCTATATATGACCTTCTATGATGGATCTGTGTCAAACTCTTCTTTCACTTCAAACATGATAGACATCTTGTCAGGTGAAACAATAACAAAGTAAGTGTTTGTGGACATTGTCATTGCAAACTCGTGCTCAAATATTTTACTTACATTCAAATTAAACAACGAATTCAAGATGTAGACAGAGAATGGAGGAGGAAAATAATGCAGGTTTTAGGGCGTCTCGGTGGATTAGAGAAGAAAGAGAGAATGATGTATGCATGATATTAAAATTAGGGCCAACAAAATGCGTTATAATATGGTTTCTATGATATAACTAATATACTTCAGCGCTTAACTAAAATACTTGAGCGTTTAACTAATATATACTTTAGCGCTTAACTAATTCATCCAGAAGCAATTTAAGGCTAGCATAACTAATAGGTCCAAGCGCTTAACTAATTCCGCTACTAGTTTGATGCACGCGCGTGATGTCAGCATGACATCAGCTGGTCTCACGTTAACACTAACGTGAGACCGTCTCTTTAAAAACGGACTCATATAATATATGTTTGGCAAAGCATACAATAAGTAGTGTTTGGGAATCACATAAGATAAAATTTTATATGGTTACATTGACTAAAATTGATGAATTAATATCTTTAATGTTTCAAAGATAGCTGCCGGTTATCTTACCTTGCAGCAGTGTCAAAAACAAACTTATCATCATATCATATCATATCATATCATATCATATATATACTAATAAAAGAAGAAAATTTCTGCCACATGGCATTCACAAGTACACCAAAGCCTCACATTGCACGACAAAATGGTGAGATAATGGATCTCCATGCCATGTGTAGGTGTGCAAATTGAATGCCACATATGATTCTCTTGCATTCTTCCTTGCTAATCAATTAACGCAGCAAATCAACTACTCCCTCCGTCCCATAATATAAGTCCTGATTTTGTTTTTACACGGGAATTTAGGTAGAGTGGAATCTTGTTTTATTTGAATAAAAAGATTCATTTTTATTGGGAAACACCTATATTGGTTTTTTCTTTTTAACAAAAAATAAAAACTGAACATTAATGTTGCATGGTTTAATGTGTAGATGAGTTCAATTAGGTAAAATATTCCATTTTATCATTAATAATGGTGTATTGGAAGTTGAAATTATAAGGACTTTTTGGAAATTAAATTATTTTCATGAGGGTATCTTGGACATAATTATTGATTGAAAATAGAAACAAGACTTATATTTTGGGACACTTTAAAAGGAAAGGGGACTTATATTATGGGACGGAGGGAGTATAATAAAATTCTTCCTTTTCTTTTATCCCTTGATTAGAGGAATTGTATCAAATCCATTTAAAACTTTACATAACTTGAAGATTTATCCCTTGATTTTCGGCTATCAAAGATTGATTCTTCACTTTTCTTCAAAAAAGTAAAAATAAAAAGACCAAATCCTTACTATATAATGCCCATACGCTATTCGATCAATAAAGATTTCATCAGAATAGAGAAGAACAACGACAATTCAGCACTGCAGCGAGATGATGGTGGTCCGACAATCGGAGAGCCGAGAAACGCCAGTAGCACAGTTACTCAAGCGACAAGAGACTGGGTGGCACCCCACAGGCAGAAGCAGCAACTTCTTTTTGTAGCTTCTTTTTATTTTTTATAATCATATCAATCCTTGGAGTATATCATTGAAAAATTTTAAAAAAAAGAAGAAGCATCACGTCTGCAGTACGTAAGAGTTTTAAAAAACAATCAGTCAACATAAGTAAGAGTTTTTAGATCTAGAAAAAAAATAGTGTATGTTCTATAATGGGAGAAGGCAGATTATTATCATAAAGATAAGAGAAATATAAAAAAAGATCTTTCATTATAATGATGAATTTGCAATCATCATCTTCAACCCAGAAGCATCACGTCTGCAGTACTTGATGTCTTCGAAATTTTTTCACCATTATTGCAATAAATATCTTGATTTATTTCTTGAAATCTCCATGGTATTTTTTCAAAAGGATAAATAAGAATGAGATAGAAAGATTTTGGATTATTGAGAGTTTGGGTTACTTAGGTTAGAGAGTTCTAGAGATGTTGAAGAGGAAAGTGAGGAGGTTTAGCAGAGCATAATGGTTTAGCAAAGTATGACTGGGAGAGAGTGAGTGTGGTTGAAATTCAATTGTCAAATGATAATGTTAACATTTAGAACGAAGCATTGTACTCAAAGTTGTTGTTGTACAAGAAATCGCAAGTGTTAGTACATTCAAATTTATCATCTTATATAACTAACTAGCTTGCTTTTGGAACAATACAAATTGAACATGAAAGTTTTATTTTATCAATATTAAGTCGTATGGGTCAAAAATTTCAATTCATTTGATGGTAAGTGCTAAGTATATTCCAATTAGTGTTACTAATATTAAGTCGTATGGATTAATACTATTAAGTCATAATTTTCTTATTTTAACATTTTTTTTAACAAAAAAAAATTACGACTTAATATTTGACCCCCACGACTTAATATCAGCAACATTTTATCTACGATATAACTATTTCATATAAATACTTTTCGATAAATTTAAGATTTTAAAATATAAAAAATTCATTTAAATACTTTTTAATACATTTCATATAAATTTAAGATTTTATAATACGTTCCTTGGAATATAAATACTTTTCGATATTCTATATATTTCGTATAATTATAGAGATTGGCAGAAATTATAGATATATTAGGAGAGAAATAAGGAGATAATTTGGGTAACATTAATGAACTCATAATAATAATTTTGAAGTCATGATAGAATAACGTATAAACAAGCGAGTATAATTAAATGGGTACATTCTATAAGATATTTTAAGATATTTATCATATTTTCATAAATAATGTATAATAATATTTTGAAATCAGGAGCAAAATTGACAATAAATTAGCCTTAATCTATGTTAGGCATTAGAAAAGAATATGGCTTTCCACTTATATGATTATAAACTAAATCTCACAAAGTAGTAATCTTAATTATATTATTGTACATGAAATCTTGCCTTTAGTACCTAGGATTTTATCTTAGTCAAAATTATGTCGTAATTTATATGACGATTGAGACTTAGCATATTAGTTAATAATAATTTATACTATAATGTCAGAAAATATTTCTAGAGAATATATGGAGCTACAATTTTGGAGAAATAATAAACTAACAGAAAAGAAAAAATAGGAAATCTCTAACATCAAGTCTGGCAAGTCTGGCAAGTCTATGTCCTTCACCTAAGCGGCTAAGCACCTTTTTCGACATTAACTGAATCAGATTCTTTACTTTTGATCACAACCTGATTTGACAGGCTACCACCAGGCACCAGTCCACCATTTTTTTTTTGCTACTACTATGACTATTTTTTGTATTTCTTAGTCATAATGACAAGATGTCTTATAATTGATCAGGGACGAGCCAAATTCAATGTAAGAAGGAATATTCATTGTAAAAAACTTTAGAATTATAGGAAGAAGAGGGAGAATCTGGCATTTAGACAGTAAGATACCAATGTCGGAGATTGAGATAACATAGAAGAGAAGGGGAGCAGTGGAAGGGGTAAGTGCAAATCAAGCAGAGGGTGAGTCAAAACTGAGCAAGTGGGAAAAGAGATTCACTAAAATGAAAAGGATAAAATCATTTCAAAAAAATGAATTAAGTGTCATATAGTTCATTTGACCGGTTAATAGGTTTCTGTAAGTCAACAAATCAATTTTGGAAGACATGTCCCATAATTTGGAATATTTCAAAATAATTCATAGTGGAAATCACTAAAAGTAGACGATCATAGTTCTAGTTCTGATTATTGTGGTTAGTTTTTCTTATAATATTTTAATTTTTTTAATTGCCAAACCATAATACTTCGAAAATAGTTGAAATTTAGAATCATATGCATATTTCATAATTGCTTAAGATTTTGTTTACAATGTCTTTGCGTATATATTAAAAGTAAATATAGGTTACTATGGCATCATATTGTAAATAAAGTTTTTAATACATAATTACTGTTAGCATTAAGTATATCATGATTTTGAGCGGATTCAAGGTAAGTTTTAAAAACTATGTAAAGTATTCTTTCCATTTCTTTTTTCTTACTTTTTTTTTTTGAAAAGCAAGATCATTATATTTATGCATCAAAAACACCAGAACAACAAAGCTCAGCAAGGGATAAAACCCCATGACAAAGAGCAACATCAACAGGCTAAGAAAACAAAGCCAAAAAACCTAATTGAGATAAAGACCTCTAAACCAATTTTGATCAGTAACTCTAGCACTATGGGGCATGATACTATGAACTCTATTATATACATCAAACTTAATTCTATTTACAACTTTCTCTATTCTTCTAACTTGTGCATTCCATAGAGCATTATTTCTTTCCATCCAAATATGGTATACAGTACACAACAAAATGGTGAAGTGAATGTTTCGTCTGAACTTATTCATTTTCCTCCTGCATATCCACTTTATCATCTCTGGTAGAGTGAAGCAGTGTATGTTTATGCCCAGCCATGTTGTAATGGCTTTCAAGCACAAAATACTGTAATGACATTCAAAAAACAAGTGTTGATGTGATTCACATGCATTGTCACATATCAAACATCTATCATCTTGAGTGATGTTCATGGTCATAAGTCTTTGTTTAGTATTCAATCTTCTCAACATAGCTAACCAAGCAATAAATCTATGCTTAGGTTGACTAAGCCTACACCAGACATCACTTGACCAGTAAAGCTTACCCTGATGAATTTCCATTATCTTGTAAATCTTCTGAATGGAATACATTGGCATGCTGCTAAGCTGATTTTCAGAGACCCACGTCTTCATTTTCTCTTTGACCTGGCAAATTGACTTCCAGTACCAGCTGTCCCCCTTTTTTGGGAACATAATCCCACCAGCTCTGTCCCCTAAGATAGACAGTGTGAATCCATTTTACCCATAGATTTTCTTTCCTAACAGCAATCATCCATACATGCTTACCCAGGGTAGCAGTGTTCCAGTTGTGAAGATTTAACAAACCCAAACCACCTTCACTCTTAGGTAGATATAAACATTAGACCAAGCCACCTTACCAGGTTGTGTTTGAATCAGCAACACCTTTCCAAAGGAAGTTTCTGCATATCTTGTTTATTTGATCATAAAGACCTTTAGGGAGAGACATGATCTGAGACCAATAAGTCTGAATGGAAATCAAAACAGAATTAACCAGAGTTAATCTTCCAGCAAAAGACATATGTCTTGAGCTCCACACCTTGATCCTAGCACTCATTTTTTCAATTATATTTTCACATTCTACAATTGAATTTTTTTTGGAACAAATTGGAATGCCAAGATATCTGAAAGGAAAACTCCCCTTCACAAACCCAGTCATGTCAAGGATTCTATTGATCTCCTCATTTGACATCCCAGTGCAGTAAACAGAAGTTTTTTCAGGGCTTGCTTTTAAACCAGTTGTGTTAGAGAACAACTGGAATCCTTGCATCATTAAAGAAACAGATTTGAAGTCCCCTTTACAACAGAGAATAATGTCATTTGCAAAACACATATGGTTCAGTTTCAAGGCTTTGCATCTTGGATGGAACTTGAACCCATTTTTTCCTCCCACCATATTCAAAACTCTTGAGAGGTATTCAACACACAACACAAAAAGCAGAGGGGAGAGAGGATCACCCTGTCTCAAACCTCTCTTTCCTTCAAAAAAACCATGCAAAGTGCCATTTACAGAAAGAGAAAATCTAGGAGATCTTACACAAACCATCACCAGCTTGATAAAATGTTCAGGGAACTGAAGAGCATTGAGCATTTCCTCTACAAAATCCCATTCTACTGTGTCGTAGGCCTTTTGAAGGTCCAGTTTAATGATGCAGCCAGGGGAAGTCATCCTCCTTTCATACCCTTTTGAAGGTCCAGTTTAGCCTTGCAATCATCAATGTCCCACATTGCAGCCTTCACCTCCTCCCTTGTGAAAACATAATTCAATAACTCTTTCAAAGAGTCATTAAGAACAGGACCTTCATTCACCACTCTCTGCTTGACTTGAGTCCTAGAGATGGCTTGAGTACCTAGCAACCATTTATAGTAAGCTAAGAAAGCATCAGGGACCTGGGAAGGATTTTCAGTCCAGCAACCATTCATATCTTTTATAGAAAAGATGGTGTTCTGCACTTGTCTTCTTCTAATGGATCTATGAAATAATGCAGAGTTATCATTTCCATCCTTAGCCCATGCCAATTTAGCCTTGTGTGAGAGAAAATTAAGATAATCTTTATGCACCTTAATATATCTCTCCAGGGCCAATCTTTCCCTCTCAGCAATCTGTATATCAGAAGGATAAAGATGCAATTCAGATTGCCATTTATGAAGCTCCTGACTAGCCTGAGTATCCTGCACCTCAATTTCATTGAAACCAATTCTGTTTAAATCCTTCAGCCCATATTTCACCTTTTTCAGTCTCTGCACAACTTGATACATCAATGTACCTTGGATCTGAGTCGGCCAAGCTTGGGAAACAATGTGCCTATATTGCGGGGCACTCTGCCACATTTTAAAGTATTTAAAAGGATTTTTCCCCACAGCAACATCAGGGTGCACTGAAACAATACCTGGGCAGTGGTCAAAATATCCTTCATTCATGAAACAAATTTCAGTATTTGGATATTTTTGCAGCCACCAATCATTTACCAACACTCTATCTAACCTAGAAAACACTCTACTTTGGCCTTGTTGCTTGTTGTTCCAAGAAAAAAAATTACCACACACTTTTGCATCCATCAAATCACAACTTTTAACACAATCCTGAAACTCCTGCATCTCTTTGATTCTCACACTACTCCCTATCCTTTCATTAGCATTAAGGATACAATTAAAGTTTCCCATAAGAATCCATGGCTTAGTAATTGACCCAGCTAAGGCAACCAGATCTGTCCATAATGTTGTTCTCTCACCAGCAATGTTGTGAGCATAAATGAAAGAACATTCAAATTCCTCCCCATGTTTAGGAATGATTTTGCAGTGCATCAACTGACTTGAGCAGAAATAAGGACTCACAGTAAACTGTAAAGGATTCCAGGCCATAACAATCCTTCCACCTGGGTGCATCATATTATTTGAAGTAAAAGACCACCCACTAAACAATTTTAAGTACAAGGCTCCAAGATTGTGAGCCTTGACTTTTGATTCAAGGAGACAAACAAGGCTTCACTTGTTAAGATGCAAAAATAAATTTACATCTCGTTGTTTGTCAGCCTTGTTAATCCCCCTGACATTCCAAAAAGGATTCTATCCATGAATGTCAGGAGGTTTCCCACCTCCTGCATCCATATCCACTGTTTTACCACCCTCCAAATCAGCTTCATTATTGACATCATCATTGTTTTGATCTTCATCCTGAACCAGAACCTGAAAAGTGTTTCCAATCACCACTGGAACAATTGGTGATGGTCTAACCTGCACCGGTCTAGTAGCTGGTACAAATATGTCCTTCTCAACATTCTGTGTTGCTACATTTCCCCCCACTGCAGGCCTTCTTTCAACCCAAGTCTTCTTTCCTTTTTTCCTCTTACAATCTTGAGAACTATGCCCCAACATTTTGCATTGATCACAAATAATGGGTTTCCATTCATACCCAATCTGAATAACTCTCAACATACCATTTTCATCATGAAACTTTAATTCATCAGGAAGAGTTTGCTTCAAAAGGATTTCAACTTGTACTCTAGCAAATTGCAATTTATCCCTATCCAATGTGGCATTATCCGCTTGTATAAACGCCCCCAAGGAACCCCCTATCTTGCGCAAACATTTCTCACCCCAAAATTTCAAATCTAAGTTCTTCAATTGGATCCATATTGGAACCAAACTAATTTCATCCTTGAAATTCACAATATCCTTGTGCCATGGCTTGCATATAACCGGTTTTTTATCAAACGTAGGACGATAGTTTGATAACACCCTATCACGATTTTCTATAGAAAGAAATCTAACAATGAAAACTCCATGATCTATACTAGCTACTTTGTCTACTCTCAAATCCTTCCAAATCCTACGAAAAAAACCCTTAATAACATATAAGGGTGGATTTGCTCCTAACACATAACACACAATAGCTGAATTCCAATAATCCACCTCATCTTGAATGTCTTCTAATTCAATTCTAACAACATTATCATTCAAAACATGATCTGATTGCAAAATTGGAATTAAAGATACCTGATTTTGAGGCAAATTCCCCGAATTCATCACCGATAACCAGGTCGAAAATGTCTGATGATCCTCCGATTGAGCTTGCAATGCAACAATTGAAGCTTTTGGAGAGAGAATTTCACCGTCCTCACTTCCTTCTGTAACAGATTCAACCTCCATTTCTTGAATTCCAAGAATTGCATCCATGGATTTCATTTTCTTCGCCTGAGAATCAGACAGGGCCATCACAATTATTCTTAGCAACAGATGATCGCAGTTTCGGAGGAGTTTTTCGAGCTTTCGATGTTCTTGCCATGGCGTCAGCGCATGATAAGGGAGAAACCCTATCGTGCACCGAGAGAGAATCTAGGCGCGAAAAAATCCCAATTTTACAAAATTGCAAATTGTTTTAGAACAGAAATTTTTTTCTTCCTTTTTTGGCTGTGCATGTTTTCCACTACAGTTCTTTGACTTTAAATATCATTATTTTTTGTTTAATAAATATAATTATAAGTCATAAGCGTGCTACGTAAGGGTTTTAATCCAATTTTAAATCATATTCTTATTACTATATTATAAACTTCTAGATCACAAGCAAATAGTTTTAGAATCATCTAGAATTTTCCACATGGAATTCTCAAAATTTGCAAGCATTGGCGATCGGCAATGCGACATTGATAATTATATGTAAAAAATCTTTATTCCTTCTCCAAGGTTGCATTCACTTCTTTTGTCCAAGGTCAAATTTTGAAATATTTGATATAATATCATCAATTCTATAGAACCTTGGGCGTGGTTTTTGGCATGACTGGAGCCAATGGTAATGTGGGTACAAGCTGTAAGTACTCAAGTAATTTTCTACAGAGAATCTCATTTAGTAGTATAATATAGATTGTGATCTAAACGATATATATGATTTTGCACAATATATAATCAAGCACGAAAAACAACTATTACATATAATTAAGTATACCTTAATTAGTATTAAAGCTTAAACATATTGAGAAAATTAAAGTCATGGCCAGGTGGCCAGTGGGTGGCGAAATATGGTGCATTAGTGGTGCAAGATGGCAAGAGAGATAGAGGGTGAGCGGAACTTCCAAAAGTGGGAGAGAAAGCGGGGGTATGGCTGAGTGCAAGTGGAGGTGCGAATTATGATTTTATTTGAGCCTCTAATAAAAGAAGCAGTAGACAAAGTAAAATAATCAAGTTAATATTAACTACATCAGCCACTGAATACACGGGCCATAAGTCAGTTTTGAAAGATCTCAATGCATGATTATAAAATTTTAAATCACAAGTTAATATTCACCACCATGATTTAGGTTAAACTTCTTAAAAACTTAAATTTATAAAACAAAAAACTTCCCGTGCAAACTGCACGGGTCAAAAAACTAGTCTTATCTCTTTAAAAGAAAAAAAAAAAAATACTACCTCTGTTTTTTTTAGTTGCAACATTTGCTTTTTGGCACTATTCATCAACCAACTTTGTTAAGTAATCTCGCACCATTATATAAGAGAAAACATAGTCAAGTGGGGTCTTGTTAGATTCGTTTCAATGCGATGATTCCAAATATCAAATTTTAATAATTTTTACTTACACCCAATATGAGATATTAACGTTCAAATAAGTGTCTCGGTAAATGTGAAAAGGCAAATGTTGCAACTAAAAAAAACATAGGAAGTATATATATAAGGAACTCCTCTTCAATCCCTCCTCTGGTTGTTTACTCTACTGCTGTCGTTGTGCGTGGTTGCCAATGTGGTTTAGGAAGCCGCAGTAGAGAGAAAGAGGTTGAGATTTCTCAAACTCTAATCCAAAAAATTCTTCCTTTGAATAGAAATAGTTACATTATTTCATGTTTTCACAATTACCGATGCATAGTTTCCAACATTTATATCTTTAATTATCAATTACTAAAACTTAAAAAACTTATATTAAAAAAATATGCATTGACACAAATCTAACAAGATTCCATATAACTATTTTTTTCTTGAAATATAAATCAACAAAGACAGTTAAAGTGTAAGCTGTGAATAAATTACACTATGCAAGTGGTGCAATTTTTTCTAAGGGGATGAAGTATATATGAATATGTGTATCTATATTTTTATTTTCCTTTTTGGTGAATACATCTATACTAATATATTAAAAGCCGTGTCTGACAACGTATACACGCCACGTGGCACCTCTCTTACTCTACTAAACTAAATTGGCTTGCAATAAGATTTGAACCCGTGACATCTTGCTATTACACATGGCACAATTACTATCTCAACCAACTTTTAAGCATGCTTTAAATGTCCACATTATTATATTTGTACCTTTTAAATGTTGAGTTTTCTTTATTATATTTTAATGTTAATTGAAAAAAATGCATATCAAGTTCGGAAAAAAAAATAATACCCAGGGCAACGCCCGGGCCCAAAATACTAGTTAAAATAATTAAATATTGCATTAGTTATTTATAGATGCAACACGTTTATTTAACCATTAATATCTTAAGGTGTGTTTATAAGTAAAATTATAAAAAATTAGACTTATGGAATCCTCGCCAACTGTCACATACCTTTCTCAGTCAAAAAAAAAAAACAGACAATGAACAAAGGAAGTACTTGTTAAATTGATACCCCAAGCCTTTAATGCCATAAGTAAAATGTCTTACACATACATATTGATAATTTTCTTTGGTTAGGGACTGAGTACTCAACACAACAAGCAAGACCTCGAAGTAATAGGTGGTTAGAAGGGTAAGAAAAATCCGTACTCCAAAAGTATATTTAGTGAAATTGGATCCTACAACCTTAATGTTGTGTGATTCAATTTTTTCCACTGAACTTAATACTACACGAAAAGCTTATTAGTAGATGTGACAATATAATGCAAGTTTTTTTTCTTTTTTACTTTGGAACACTACGAACAAGTTAAATGTCAACTTTGGTACATAGTAAACATTTTTCCAACATTAGATTTCCACTTATGACATAAATGTAATTTATCTCACTCATTTGCGAATCTCTAATGTCAAAAAAACTCCTTCCCTAACTTTTTCCAAAAGAGTTTTATGGGCCCAATCAGTTGTTTCAAACTTCTCTTACCAAACACTCAAATTAGAGGATTGACAAGTCAAATCCTCTAGATATAAGTTGAAACCTCTAATCCGTTCTGTTCAACTTATTTTAACTTACATAAGATTTTATAAGATAAGATAAGATCAGATCGGATAAGATAAGATAAGATAAGATAAGATCAGATAAGATAAGATAAGATAAATAAGATGTTAAACACACCCAATAAACTATCTTATAAGATAAGATAAGATAAGATAAGATAAGATAAGATAAGATAAGATAAGATTAGATAAGATAAGATCAGATCAGATAAGATTTTATAAGATCTTATAACATAAGATAAGATAAGATAAGATAAGATAAGATAAGATAATATAAGACAAAATAAGTTGAACATAACATACCCTAATTTTTCCGCAAAATTCTCTTAACCAAATAAGGCCAAATTGGTTCTTCTTAATCTTATCGTATAGAAAGTTTAGTACACTCCATGTGCAACGCTTTTCCGCAACACGGCTATGGTCTACAATGTAGTGGATCATATCCCCAAAGTCACGAAACATAAAGATGTCGATGAATTTGGGAATGCCTTGATTTCGTTGTTCTCAAATGGCTATATGGTACAATAATTAATACCGATCTCCTATACACATTCCTTGATGACAAGGCTACGGATATGGTGGCTTGGCAACTTTTGCATAACGTTTTCGAGGATAATAGGGAAGGTGTGGTACACCTTGAGAATCAGTTCGGTATATACTTGGAGCAATTCTCCTGTCTTTTTCAGATTATTGTCAAGCCCTCAATATAAGGCCCTCTTTGGCCATTAAAATAGTCGTTAGTTGTTAGTTGATTGTGTTTGCTGATACTCCTTCCGTTTCTATTTGTTATTGCTATTTAGAATCTTTTTTAGAGAGAACAAAAGTCAAAATAGGAAGAACAAATATGAACGGACGAAGTAGTTGATAGCTTATTGTATTAGCTGATTTAACTAGCTGATTGTATTAGTTGTTTGAATAAAGGTGTTTGGTAAATAGGTGATAGTGGATTGATACATAATTGTACATAATGACTAATAAAGGCATGTGCATAATCCACAGTTGTACTTTTTATTGTTTATTAATGTAATTTTCAAAAAAAATTAGGATATAAATGTAATTTCGCCCACTCAATTCCAAACCTCTAATGTCAATTTTTTTATCTTAATACATATGTCAATCAAACATATGTATTTGTCTCCTCTCCCAATTTTTCTCTCTTCTCTCTCCTCTCCCACAAAACCCTAATTTTCAACCTAGGGGCTACCGCCACCCTTTTGGGCGGTGATAAGCCCCTTTTCTCCTTTTGTTACTAGTTTTTTTTATGTTAATGTTTCTAATAAACTTCAGTCTCTCTCTAATGGAGAGTTTTTCTACCCATTTATTGGGTTATATCTACCCATATATTGGGTTTTATCTCTCTCCATGTGAGAGTTTAGAGACTTTGTTTTTGGATTTTTGTGTAATTCAAGAGGTTGATTTGTTGATTGAAATTTGTGCGGGATTGCAACAGATGTCAGTACTTCGTTTACAATCACTTGGATTGAATCCAGTTCTACTTCAAAACTACAAAAGATCGATAGGTCCCCTTGCAGAAGGCTGCATCAGACAACGATGTGAAAGACGAGGGTTTTCAGAAGTGTTAGATCTACTCAACGATCGTGGTTTTGTCATACTAGAATTGTATTTATTTCATTTTGATATGTATTTGTTTAGTTTTGACTTCTATTGTAGATGTCGTATGACTTTGAATCAATGAATTAATTTTTAATTTCAAAAAAAAAAAAAAATCAAACATATGTATTTTATACACTCAATTTACTATTAATGTTTCAATTAGGTCCTCTCCTCAGTTTATATCTTAATTCAAAGAGAGTTAATAATCGTTGACCATCTAGCTCTATAAATTTCGATGGTTAAGCTTACCAAAACACAATACATTAATAAAGATAGAGAAGGAACAAGATGGAGGGTGAGAACCAAGTAAAAGTACATGGAATGTGGGCAAGCACGTATTCAAAGAGAGTAGAATTAGCTCTCAAGCTCAAAGGCATACTTTATGAGTATGTAGAGGAAGATCTCGGAAACAAGAGCGAAGCACTATTGAAGTACAACCCTGCTCACAAAAAGGTGCCTGTTTTGGTGCATAATGGCAAGCCTCTTGCTGAATCTCTCGTCATACTTGAGTACATCGATGAAGCCTGGCCAAACCATGTCCCACGGCTTCTGCCTGAGGAACCGTATCAACGAGCTATAGTTAGGTTTTGGGCCAATTTCCTTCAAAATCAGGTATGTACTATGTATGCATACTAATCATATATCAAAATCATAGATCACTAGTACCCAATCGTTAAGATTATATAAAAAGAGACAAAGAATGCAAAATCTTGTATCAGACTTACGATACTTTACTGGTAAGACCAAGGTAACAATTTCGTTTTAAAGGGTTTGTAACTCGTCAATATTGATAAGGATAACTTATCCATTATGTGTTACCTATTATGATAAGTTAATATGTAGGTTTGCTTCCCTTAATATTGTTGAACAAAGAATAAAACGAATTAAAATTTATTCCTCCCTCAAAAAAAAAAATTAAAATTTATTCCTAGCTAACATGATTACAAAATGCGAATTTTTGCAGATGTTGGAGAAAGTGTTAAAGCTGTTCCAATGCAGTGGGGAAGCACAAGATAAGGCTCTCAATGAATTGCATGAGAAGATGACTTTGATGGAGCATGAAATGAACGATTTCATCCTAAAAGACGTTTTTTGCATAGAGCAAACGAGTTTAGGACTCCTTGACATCCAACTGATATCAATATTTGGAGCTTACAAAGCTCAAGAAGAAGTTATTGGCAAGAAGATTATGGACCTAGAAAAACATCCCCTCATATTTTCATGGGTGACCGCACTTTTGAACCTGCCTGTTGTCCAAGAAAACACCCCTGACCATAAGGAACTAGTCGCCTTTCTTCAGATGTTTTTTAAGGCTAGCTAGTGAATGAGCTTGATTTAAGATATATAGTATGTACCCAGTGGTAAAGAATCATGGTCTCTTCTGCAATAATAACAACTGTGGTTGTTGTTACTTGTTAGGTATTGCGTAGTGGTTCGGGTTTTTTAGTAAATGATCTCAGTATGCATTGCATGTAGCCATGTAGGGGAAAAAGCTACTTTGTAGCATAGGTTGCACAGACACTTCATGTGAGTCACGTGTTTTATTTTGGCATGTATTAGACATTAACACACGTTGGAGATACCTCAAAATGTGTCAAAAACTACGAATATATGTCCTATATATTATTGTATGGGTACTAACTTATTGGAAACTTGTGAAACATATTTTTGGCACTTCATGCCTTTTGTTTTTTTTATGGCACTTCATGCCTCTTTTTTATAGCCTCAATCTTTGCATGACATGAAAGTTTATTTTAAGGTAAGCTTTAAAAAAAGTCATGCTCATGCACGATGCACCGTTGTTATTCTATCCTAACATAAATTACTGGTGTTATTCTATCCGAACATAAGTACCTTTGTAATATATTTCTATTACATAATTTAAAGATTATTAATTTGATTGTATCTTTTGTCATATTCATTTTCATGTTCTTTAAATTTAAAATAGGATTTTCCCGTATATGTCTGGTTTTGGTGTGATGTTAAAGCCCATTGACTCGCGCTATATTGACCTGTTAGTTATCAAATTGTAGATTCCCTGGTCATAAATTAGGAGTATATGGTTTTCGTCTTAGGTATATATATACTTCCTCCATTTTTTTCGATTCCATCATATGGAATTTCACGCTCATCAATTCACAATTTTGACCATTACTATATTTAATTATCTATTAGAAAATTTACAAAAAGTTCATATTGTGAAATTATACATTGAGATGAATTATTAGGAGTAATATTTATTTTTATATATTAGTGTAAAAATTCCAGTTACAGATAATGCATTATTAGAGTACGTAAAAGTTAAATAATGCAACAAAAAAAATAATGGAGGAAGCACGTGAGATGATGCTATTTGTCGATGGTAGTGGATGAATTTCGTAAAATGTTATCCAGCAGGTGAGAGATTGTTCGGATATGGGAAATATCTAATGAATATTGATACTTAAAGATGTGTATTAGAAATTGTTAAAAAGTAAAAAGGAAAATGGAAAGTACTATTATAGGATTAATGTGATATCCCAAATTATATCAAGTGCCACTTTTATTAAAAAATAAAGTACTAGTTTGTCCCCCCGTGTGGCGACATGGGGACGTAAAAAGAAAAGAAAGGGGTGGGGTTTCCCTCACTTTTGGCGTAGTGGGCCTCCCGCCAGAGGCTTGTAGCTAAGAATTGGCTAAAAGGGCCCTTTTAACTCAGTGGTAGAGTATTGCCATGGGAAGGCGTATGTCTGAATCTAAACTAAAAGATAGGCTCTTCCTAAGATACTAATCAATGAAGACCCTCCATGGATTCGCCTATATAAGTTGCGACTAAAGTTGCAAAATAAGCTTGAATACCACTTGTAAATAATTCAAGAAACATGACAGGTATAGGAACCACTAAAGGTATCAAAGAAACAAGAACCACAACTACTAATTCATCCGCTAATATATTTCCGAGAAGTCGAAAATTAAGTGATAGAGGTTTTGTAAAATCTTCTAAAATGTTAATAAGTAGTACTTATTGTATGTAGTATTAGGTTGATCTGAGGTTTACTTCAAGATGTATATATATTCTATCGAAGATCATTAATTGTTACATGTATACTCCGAATTGGATATATTAGGTTATTCCTAAATATAAGTCATGGTCATGCTATGTGGTTGTAAACAACATGTCAGTGTTGGAGCTACTGAGCTAGGCATTCTAATAATCAAGGGGCGTTTGCCATGTGAAAGGGATCCGAGTTCTAGAGTGATTGGATTAGAACGTGTGAAGTACTTTTTTTTAAGAACTAGAAGGATAAGGAGTACAGAACACATATTCTTATGTAATTAATGACCTCATGAGCTCAAAACAAATTTCATTGCTGATATTATGAAGATAATGATATTAATTAATGACTAATCAGCAAGACCATTATCATGAGATTATAAATATACCTCCACTGTGGATGGACCAAAGAACAAATGACAGGCAAGCAAGTACGTAAGCTAATTTAGAACTGAGCAGTAAGATGACTCCAGTAAAAATATGATTAAAGTTGCGTGAATGGACCAAATTACAATAGCATCGATGGTTGAATATTTGAACAACAAAACTGACTATGAATCTTAAGAATGACAATATATTTGGAAGGTTAACTAAAAGGCAAAATCACTCGGTAGCGTACAATTGAGAGATATACGATCATCAGATCGTAATGCTGAAATTGCACAACTAGAAACTATCTTCAAGTTATTCTAATTAATCCAGCGGGTCTAGGGTAATTACGTTGTTGTAGGCTATAGCCCCATAAGAATATTAGCTGATACTTTAATTGCATTAGCTAATAATTAAGTCATTTGTATTATAAATAAACTTATATGCTATGCTATTGTAAATAAAAAGGTCAAGGATATCAATTGAATCAATCAGGTACAATCTGATCAAGGATTTGAGCAAAGGAATGCAAGATTAAAATATTTTAAAAAATAGAGTTCTACATATATTCAAATACATAAAAATAGAGCACTATGTAATTAAGAGTTAATATAAAATCAACATACTTCGATGATTTCAGGTACTAATCGTAGATTGAAGACCAATTTTGAGGTTTAATAGAAACAAAGAATTAAGAGAGAGAAAGAAAAGTACCTCTATTTCCATTTACCAAGTTCTTATCTTCAATTAGAGATCAAACCTCTGTACTAAAGCAAACAAAATAAAATAGAAAGCGTGTAAGCATCTTGCATCTACAATTATTAAACACTTAAATGGACCTGGTGCACATTAATGTTGATAAATTTATATTTTATTCATATAGTGAAGTGAGTTTTATATAGATATAGTGAATTTCTATACATTATATTGGATTTTATTAACGGAAAACATATAGTGAAATAATATGCAATATAGTGGAGGTTTTATTTTTAATGTTTTAACATGCATGAAGATGTAGGTTGTGTAGTATATCGTGACATGTGTTTTAACATATAAAAATATATAGTTTCTGCATGATAGAGTGAATGCCTGAATCATATAGTGAGTTTCTGCATGATATAGTGAGTGTCTAAATGATATAGTTGATTGTTCAAAAATGATGTAGTTTCTGCATGATATAGTATGTTTCTGAATGATATAGTGAGTTTCTTTATGACATATAAATTAGAAACCAACGTCAAAGATAATGACAAAATCATATTATAACTTTTAGTTGTTCTATGTCAGACAAAAATAACGGCCAAAAATAGGGGTGTAAATATTTAAAAACTCTACGTCTTCTTCACGAAAAAGCCCGGGTATTTGCCCGAGTCCCAATACTAGTTATTTATAAAAAAATAGATGGATAAAACCAACATGCAAACATAGAATTGGGCGAAAATAAGCATGCCTATTTAATCGGTATTGAAGTTTTATTAATTAGGAAAAAAAAACTTACCAATTAAGATATTCAATCTCAACCCATATGTTTCTGTTTTTTGTACTTCGAGTTGAATGAATCTCCTTCATAAGATGTCTTTTTTTCCCATTCACTCTTCAATGGTTTGTTGAATTGATATCCAAGCCAATAGTGGTTGATATAAACTACATGCATGAGCTTGATCTTGGTTGTTGAACAAAAAAATTTGCAGAAATTGATGAATACATATAATCATGCTTTTGGAGTAAGGAGTTTGAAGGAAATTTTGAGAGTATTTGGTTAAATAAAATCGTCTATAATGGAAAAAAAAAATCCTAAATTTATAAACAATATATTTCCCGTGCAATCTGCACGGGTCAAAAAAATCTATATTTTTTATATAATCATTTTATTTGGTATTTACAAGTACTTATATATGATTACCACTTGGAATATTATGGATTTACTATCTATCTCTTAAAGGTTGTTTATCTATCTACAATCTGATTATATATTTATTTTTCTAATTATTTGTTATTGTATATCATACAAACAAACTAATTAAGCAAAATATATACGATGAAGATTCTCAATTTTTGTGCACAATCTACCAAAATTTTCTCTATAGATAACACCTGTCAAAATTTCCTTGCTAATAGTGGTTGCCTAGCAAGTGGGTGGCCTGATGTAGTGTAGTGGTGGTGCAAAATAATAAGAGAGAGGAGTTGAGCAAGACTGAAGGAAAAGCGGAAGCTGAAATGGTTGCATGATTGAGTGTCAGTAGTGGTGCAAATTGAGATTTTATCTTATCATCATACTCAAGCAATGGGGAGAGCGAAGACTTTTTCAGTCAACTTTTTTTTTTAATAAAATAGGTGGTCACGTGTTCCACCATAATATTAACTACACCGGTCATTGAACACACGGGTCATAAGGCAATTTTAAAATATTCGTAATACACAATATTATTATAAAAACTTTAAATCACGAGCTAATATTCACACCATGAATTTAGGAAAAAACATCCTAGAATCTTAAATTTATAAAACAAAAAAATTCCCGCGCATTTAATGTGTTTTTTGTTTCATTTACGTATTTATAGATGTATATATCACGATTGTAAGATTTTAAAAGTTTAAAATCTTGTAACAAAGGATTTTTGTATATCATGAAGTATAATTTTACATTTTATATTCTTTCAACCTTATGTGCATGAATTCTAATGATTATGGATTCAATAAATTTAGAACAAAAACAACTATTATTATATTTATTATTATTATTATTATTCATTACTTCCTCCGTACTAAAATACTCTTGACACTTATCAAGGCACGTAGTTTTAGATGATAAGTTGTTGTTTGATTATCAATTGTTATTTTATTGAAAAGTAGATGTGATAGGAGTTAGTAGTTAGTAAAAGTAGTATTATTTTATTTTAAGGAGAGAGAATGTGTAAAGAATAATAGTGGGTCATATCCAAAAATAGAAGTGTAAAGAGTATTCTGGGACAGATGAAAAAGGAAAGTGTAAAGAGTATTTTGGGACGGAGGGAGTACTTAATAAACAAAACAATTCCCATGCATTATGCACGGGTCTAGATCATATCTACATAAATAAAAATGGATTTCACTCCTCAATTAAGAAATACAAAAGATAGGCAAGTTTTTATTACTATGCTGATGTGTCAGGAATTCATATCCAAGTTGAAGCCAGCAAGTTCTTTTCATGTAATAACGGCAAGTCGGCAACAACATCTACATTTTTGGATGCAAAATTTTGAACATTTTCATATGCAGCAAATCAGCATCATAATACAATTAGTCGTACAAAATCATACTTCAATTTAGGATTGTTTTGTGTCAACACGATCAATAATAAATCATGATTGATATTATTACTCCAAGAATTTTTTATTATAGGCAACTTGCAGTCTGACTGCACAATTATAGTGCTCCATATTACAAGAGATTTACTTTACAGTTCAAAAAATAAAACTAGAAATACTAAAGAGTGCAGAGTGTTTTTCTTTATTTCTTGGCTTTGTACCTGTTTATGAAAACTCATAACAACAATGAGTGATGATAAGCATAAGAGTGCAAGAGAGAAAAGAAAATCGATAATGATGGAAAGGCATAATCCATTTAGGAGTTACAACAAAGTTACAGTTTCTTATAAACCTGATATCTAATATTAACATGCATGACATAATTACTAATTCATATTAGAATATGTAAAAAATTATATACATACTTTACATATTTTAATATTCGGTCGTGGTTTTAGAGTTAATTCGATGGTCTTCGGTGGTGGCTGGGTTCTTTTCGAGTGTTTGGTGGGGCTAGGTGGGCTGGTGATGGTGGTTGTTGGGTGCTGCATACGACGGTGATGGTGTTTGGGTTGGCGTGGTGCGATAGTCGATCAAAGAGCTGATAGAAATTTTTGACAGGCGCATGCGGAAGGTTAATGGACCAATTTTGTAATTTATGAATTTTCATTGATTGGAATAATTAGTTTCAAACTTGGGGGAGATACATATGATATGTGATATGCAAGGTTCCATAAGAGAACTCTTGCTTATGAATGTGGTAGGAAGTACATATGACTCCACACTCCTATATATGTACAATGCTAACACATATTTATAGGAGTGGTATAACTTAATCTAGAATATTCTACACTAATCTTATATGATCTAATAATATCTAATGCTAGATTATTCTAGATTCTTCATTCTTAGATTTTTCTATAATATGTCTTAATTACACTAGATATTTGTTTAGATAATTCTAGAATTCATCTTGATTTTTACACTAGATTTTTCTAGATTACTATTTCTAACACTCCCCCTTAATCTTGAAAAATTTGAAATGCATACTTGAAATGTTCTTGTTCATCTCCCCCATTCTTGTATCTTCTTGATCTCCCTTCTAATTGCAATGCTCCAATTACGTGCACTTGTTTTGTGCTCTTGAGTCCTTGTAAATGCCCCTTGATGTTTACTCCTCCACTTTTATTTCCCATGTGTTGTAGCATTGTGTGTTGTTTGCTTGAATATTTGTTGATGAACTCCATGATCGTTGTTACCCTGCTTTAATTTTTGTCGGTATCTTGATTGTTGATCCGACATATAAGGTCTTTTTGCCTCAATTTGCATTTTGGGTCTTTGCCCATCCCATACCGTTTTGCCCGTATTTTGTTAGGTCTTGTGTTGGGTCTAATGCCCTTTAATGATCGGGTCTTTTACAGCGACATGATCGGGTCTATCTCCTTCCTCGATGTATCGGTTGACAATATTTTGTATATGTCACCCTGGTATGCATAGGGCTAGCGTATATTTGCCACCCATATGCTTGTATTGTTGTGGCTTTGTAAGCTATCAACTTAATTTGGTTGGCATATTAGCCACCATGTGTATGTGCATGTGAAAAGTGTAATTTCATTTTGAAAAATGAAACATGGAGTAATTTTGAAATAGACATAATTTGGGAAGCATATTATTACTTACTGTGGATTTGGTGAAAACTTGGAGGAGACAGAATCTTCTGGCTCTGATACCATGATAGAAATTTTTGACAGGCGCATGCGGAAGGTTAATGGACCAATTTTGTAATTTATGAATTTTCATTGATTGGAATAATTAGTTTCAAACTTGGGGGAGATACATATGATATGTGATATGCAAGGTTCCATAAGAGAACTCTTGCTTATGAATGTGGTAGGAAGTACATATGACTCCACACTCCTATATATGTACAATGCTAACACATATTTATAGGAGTGGTATAACTTAATCTAGAATATTCTACACTAATCTTATATGATCTAATAATATCTAATGCTAGATTATTCTAGATTCTTCATTCTTAGATTTTTCTATAATATGTCTTAATTACACTAGATATTTGTTTAGATAATTCTAGAATTCATCTTGATTTTTACACTAGATTTTTCTAGATTACTATTTCTAACAAGAGCTAGGGGATGGCAGTGGTGGTGTTGCAGTGGTGGGGGAACAATGGGTAAAAGAAACCACGCTCTTAAAAATTAGTGAAATATGAAAATAGTTACCTGTGAAATTGGTCACTAGCCACTTAACTTGTTTAAAATAGATTGGCATTAAAGTTCAACTTATTCTGGAATAATCAAAAGGATGACCTATTTTTAGCGGACGACCCAAAGGTCAACTTATTGTTTACAATTTTTCCTAATTAAAAATTTTTATCTGCAATACAAAACGCAATCCACAATAAAATCACTAATAAGTGATATTAACACCTCATGTACAATACAAAAGAATAAACATCTTATGTACTAACACTTGTTGTTTGAGCAATTATCAACTGCATGAAGAACGGACTAACCAATGTACATATTTCACTTTGAAAAAGAAACCAACTATATACAATATAAAAAAAACTCCCCCAAACACAGAGATGGAGAAAGATAACAAAGTTTCAACAAAAATTAACTTTTATTTAGCTCGTGAGGTTTGTAAAACTTAAAGGAGGGTAGCCTAATTGTAACAGTAAGCATGGGGATGTCTTAAAGTTTAGTATAATAACAATGGGACTCCTTTCATTGTACAAAATACCACTTCGTAATATTTAAAGTTCGCTAGGAATATGTTATCTTAACTGTATGACATCTCTATGTGAAATACAAGATTAGAATTACATATAGAACTTATGTGAAATTCATTGTCCATAATTTTAGTGTAGTATCTTTGTTGTATGTATATATATATATATATATATATATATGTATATATATATATATATATATGTATATATATATATATATATATATATATATATATATATATATATATGTATATATACAATCTAGATAAGGAAAATCATGATAAGTTGTTCAAGTTGTCATCACCCATCATTGGATACACGTATCAAATCAAGTCATATAAGTTCTTTGGGGGATATATCTAATGGTAAGTCATATATATTGTTCAATTTATTCACAACAACCAAATCACAACTAAAAATTGAATATTACCATACATATGAAATTTGAGAGCTCCTAACTTCTAGGTGTTCATCTCAAAGAAAAGATAAAATGTCGTATACTCTATTGCCACATATAAATTGATTTTTATTCGTTCTAAATATTATCTTTCGTTTGGAACAAGTATAATTGACTTGGGTCAGTGGGTTGATTACAAACTTCACAATAATTATGAACAAAAGGGTGAATCATGCATGTAACAAATAATTGACAACACAATTTCTTCTATATTTTACTTTGCAAAATAAATAAAAAAATGATCACATAGTATTAAACTTGCAAGCTTTAAATTCTAAAGGAAGTGCATAGAATCTTATTTCTACTTAGAAAGGAAGCAGACAAGATATCGTGTTCTCAGATTCATGTAAGGTGTTGAAATTGACAAGAAATATGCGTCTACAAAATGGATCTTCTAAACAAGGTTGAAAGAGGTGAAAGAATTTTCAGAATGGATACTTAGTGTTGGAGATGGCAATGCAGGAGGGCTGAGCGGAGGCGAGGCCAAAATTAAGGTGTCAAATGATATTCTCATAGCAGGGGAATCTAATCTTATAGCGGCAATTGTGGAAAGCACATATCCTTTCTTAAAGGATCGCCTGTGGGAGCCAAAATATTTCCAAGAAAGGACTATTTTAGCTTCAACACATGAGATACTTGAAATAGTGAATGATTATGTACTATCCCATTTACCAGGAGAGGAGAAAGTGTATCTCAGTTCACATGTGATAAGCAATGTTGAAGGCAATTTAGGAGCAAGTGAAATTTACTCAACTGAATTTCTAAATACCATTAGATGTTCAGGCCTATCTAATCACCATTTAAGATTAAAGGTAGGTGCACCTTTTATGCTGTTACAGAATATAGACCAGACATCTGGGCTGCGCAACGGTACGAGGCTGGTGATTAAGCATCTTGGGAATCGCATTATTGAAGTTGTAGTCATTTCTGGAAGTAACATGAGGGATAAGGTATTTATTCCTTGCATGACTCTAACTCCATCTGATGCATCGGGATTTCTAATTAAGTTCCAAAGAAGGCAGTTCCCTTTGGTCGTTTGTTTTGCAATGACTATAAACAAATGTCAGGGTCAATCTATATCGCAGATAGGTTTGTATCTCCCTAGACCGGTTTTTAGTCATGTTCAGTTCTATGTTGCCATTTCTAGAGTAACAAACAAACGGGGCCTCAAGATCCTATTTTGTGACAAGGAACACGGGGTATCTAATATCACGAACAATGTTATTTATAAAGAAGTGGTCCAGAACTTATGATTTACTCTTTCCGTCCCAGAATAGTCTGAACACTTTCCTTTTATGTTTGTCCCAGATTAGTTTGAATACTTCCATTTTTGACATGGTCCCACTAATACTATATTATTTCTTTTATACTCCTTTGGCCCACACTCTACCTTTATATTATAAAGTTACCCAATTTTCTCTCTCCTCCAATAAAAAAGTATCCCACCAACTACTATCACATCTACTTTTTCAATAAAATAACATTTGATAACCACATTACAACTTATCACCTTAAATTATGTGTCCACCAAGTGTTCAGATCTTTTTGGGACGGAGGGAGTAATTCGACTATTGATGTAAGTAACTCACTTTTATTATATGTTTACTTAAAAAAAAAAGTGTTCTTTAGTAAGCGTTTGTTCTACTTTACTTTGTTATAAACTACTTATTACATAATAGCTAATCATTCTTTTCTTATATTATATAGATTTAAAGATTCAATTCCATAAATGCTATGTTACTAAATTGAACTCACAATAATACTATCCTCTATGCAAATTTGTTGTTTTAAAATGTTTAATAGTAATACTAGGTCGATTCACCATACACTACTGTAAAGATTAAACTTTAAATCGAGAATCACATATTCATGTGGACAAAATACTTGTAAACCAAATTATAGTTTATATACATAGGTATAAATTTATAAGCCAAAATACTTTCCGTGCATTTTGCACAGGTCAAAAAACTAGTTATGTAAAATCTGATTGGGTTTGTCTCAATATATATTCAATAAATATCAATTGTTTTGGTAAAATATTTTAGTCGATATATAGTTAAATATATTTATAATTAAAGTTATTTATTGACTAGCATAAAAGTTAAGTGTTCCAATTTGTGAAGAATGGAGGAAGTCTATCGTAGACTCTTTATAGATCAAGAATTCAACAAGGATCTGAAAACTAGATTCTTTTAAACAAAATTGTGCATGACTATCTTCTATCCTTGAAAACTTTGCCACAAAATATGATGGTATTCTCTTAAAAAAACAAAAAAAAATAAAAATGGAGCATATATTTAGGCCAACAGGAGAGCTAACTAACCATATAAGGTTTTTTGTCCAAAATTTCTCTGTTCCTAAACAATTCCCTTTGCAAAAAATAAATAAATAAGAAAAAAAAATCAATAGAAAGCATCCAATCATTATGGCCTATGTGTATATACTTTCTACTAGAGGTGTCAAAAACTGGGCCGACCCACGGGTGAACCCGCATGCGACCTGACCCACTGTTCGGCGAGGGTGGTCGGTTGGAAGCCGACCCATTCCGACCCGGTGTTCACCCGTGCCCGGTTTAACCCGTGGAATTAGTAACCCAACCCGAGTTTGGCCGACCCGGTTGTACCGTACCCGGTTGCACCCGTGAATAACGACCGACCCAACTTGTTTCCGACCCAAAATGACCCGCACCCAACTTCACCCGCCAATGACCCGGTTAAACCCACCCGGTTATCACCCAACCCGGTTATCACCCAACCCGAGTTACCACCCAACCAGTTGTGACCCAACCAGCTATCACCAACCGTTCCGACCCAACTTCGGCTATCACCGACCCGGTTGTGACCCAACCCGGCTATCACCGACCCGGGTTGGACCCAACCCGGCTATCACCGACCGTTGTGACCCAACCCGCTATCACGACCAGTTCGACCCAACCCTGTTAGCACCCGACCCAACTAAACCCGACTCAATGCCATTCCGACCCAACACCATTTATTTGTTTTTGGGGTGCAAGACCGAAGACGTATAAGATTACCATTTATTTCAAGTTTTATCTTTCTTTTATTTTTTTCAAAAATCGATGGAACACATTTTTTGATTTTTTCGACAAGTACATTAATATTTGGAGTAGTTCTCGATTAGGCGGAGGCCGGAGATGAAACACATAGTTTCGTTGTTAGACATGCATTTAAGCCATGACTTCCGTACACCATAGGGCATAATCCATAAGGTATCTTAATTCTTAACCTCCAACTTTTTCTTAATTTATGTAAATAGTTGAATTGAATTAATCATTATGTACATTTTCACCATTTATATTTGGAACGTGTTAGAACGTGTTTGAACAAGTGTGTTTGAACGTGTTCATTATGTACATTTTCCCATTTCACCCATTTATATTATCCATAAGACTTACTTAATGTTTAAACGTGTTCGGTCCTTGTTACTTAATGTTTTAATGTCTAATAAAGAAATAGTGAAGACGTCTCTCTCTAACGATCAAACATTTGTTTTACTTAGTATTTAATAAATATTAGAAATAAAATAAATAAAATCGGACTTAAAGTATTAAATAAAAAAAATATATGAAATTAAAATTGAACAAAAGCGCCATTAATCATTCCAAGCTTCCAACATCTTTACAAAATCAGAGAACCCTAATATAAAAGGGGAAACATCCATTACATCCAACAAGTTAGATTATCATTACTAATAAGCAAAAAAATTACATAATGATCATCATTTACATGGCCCAACAAAGCAGCAAAAAGTTAGTACAAAAATTCCAATATCCTACCAAGGCGGCCACTAATACTCCCCTTCAATTCCAAAAAATTTCAAAAAGTTAGTACAAAAAGTTGGTATCTCATGACCTTCATCAATTTTGCACTTGATGTACCCGAAATTATAAACTCAAAAATTTCTAAATAAAAGAATATTAAAAATAAATACCAAAGACAGATTTTTGAGAGAAATAAGGCAGAAAAAGAATAAAATATCTAAAACATTTGGTATAAAAAAATAGCTCTCGGTACAAATTTCACCTCATCATCGAGCACTCGACTCTAATTGACAACATAACTTAACACAACAAGAAAGCCGAAAAGTGACACAAGCATCAACAATACCAACCAAGTATGTATCATGTTCAATGAAGGCAAGAACAAAAATTAAGAGATGCATTGTGACACTAAGGGCAAAACAAGTGTGTAAAGTTAAATGTAGGCAAAAAGTCGCTAACAACCATAGGGCAAAGGTGGAAGACAAGGGAAAGAACAACTACGGCTCTCGGGTACAAATTTCACCTCATCATCGAGCACTCGACTCTAATTGACAACACAACTTAACACAACAAGAAAGCCGCAAAGTGACACAAGCATCAACAATACCAAGCAAGTATGTATCATGTTCAATGAAGGCAAGAACAAAAATTTAGAGATGCATTGTGACACTAAGGGCAAAACAAGTTGTGTAAAGTTAAATGTAGGCAAAAAAGTCGCTAACCATAGGACTCCAATTATCTTTGCGCAAGGGACATTAATTTATTAAGCAAAGGATATTGAACAACTAAACCAAACCCAAAATACTGCCATCAACAATGGGCCAAAACAAAAACCAAGAAACCACCATCACCAAAACAGCCATCAATAATAGGCCAAAACAAAAACCAGCAAACCACCATCACCAAAACAGCCATCAACAATAGGCCAAAACAAAAGTATAGATCTCAAACACATGTCACATGATATTCCGAAAATAGTATAGATATCGGATTCGTAACATACTCACATTCACAATTTCAAGTAAAATAATAAAAAAATCAAGATCTTCAAAAAAACAAGTAAAATTAAAAACAAACATCATATTCCGAAGAATCGCAACCTGGACCAGGATATATTCCCACAATCACATGCAAGGGCGAGATCTTCCTAAATCTAAAAAAAAAAAAGGAAAACGAGAACTCTAGGAAAAAGAAAACTTACCCGGTGGTTGCGACATAATTTTTGCGGAATAAATTTGCGTTTTTTTTTTTTTGCTTTATTTTGCTTCTTCTTGGACGAAAGCTTTGTTTTTTATGATCTTCACTTCTTAGGCTTCAAGGATCGCCCTTAAGTCTTCAACCCTTCGAGCGTGTGAAACCCGAATAAGAGAGATTATTACCCCAATCTACAATTTGCAAATAAAGAGTGAAACGTAATAAGAGAGGGGAGACGAGAGAAAAGAAAAGAAAATGAAGAAAATAAGAGATTAGATCGATTCGAGGAAGTGAGGAAGTGAGGAAGTGAGGAAGTGAGAGGATGAGTCATGAGAGAAAAACTCAAAAACCTAATTCGAGAGAAAAGCGGAATGAGAGAGAAATGAAGTGAGGAAATGGCGTGTGACCTAGAAAATTAGGTTTATATACCAAGGGGCATTAGGGGGAGGTTTAGGGTTAGATCAAGGGTTGAGATTTATTCATTTATGGTTAGATCAACGGTTGAGGTTTAGGGTTAGATCAAAGGTTGAGATTTAACCATTGTTTGAATGAGTGGGTAAGATTAATTTTTGTAAGTTCATTTAGGGTTTTTAGTAAAGATTTCTGATTTTAGATTTCATTTAGACTAGAGTTCATTTAAATTTCATTTATAGTTCTTTTAGACATTTAGTATTAATTTGTAAATTTGTTTAGTAATACTAATTACTAATTATTAATATTATAAATTAATAAAATTACAAACTTTAGAAATTTAATTACTATTTTTAATTATGAACAAGATCATTAATGTAAAAATAATTATGAATGAGGTTTACTAACTGTTTTAATAATTCCTACTTACTTTAAAAGTTCAATGAATAATGATGTAATTGTATTGATGACGAAAGTTTGTGAAACAATGAAAGTTTAAATTATTAATTGTTAAGTATGAAATGCATTAATGTGTGATTGTTTAAGTAATGAAATAGACGGATTTATAGTATGCTTTGATTATTGTTAAAACTGTGTAATAACATCGATGATCAATCGTATGATCATTTGATGGTTTTGACTTTTGATTAATGTCGAAGACAATCAATCTTAATATCTTATGATCAATTTGATTTATGTCGCTAAGCTAACTAACAAACTGTTTAAGTTTAATAGTCTATTGACTCTAATATTATAAGTTTATAATCAATAATCCTTATGGTTGTTACTTGTTACATGTTAGTTGTTACTTGTTACTTGAATACTTATGCAATCATCAATAAGAATAACTAAGGGTCCGTTCTGTTCAACTTATTTTAACTTATATAAGATTTTATAAGATCAGATAAGATCAGATCAGATAAGATCAGATAAGATAAGATAAGATAAGATAAGATAAGATAAGATAAGATAAGATAAGATAAGATAAGATAAGATAAATAAGATGTTCTGTTCAACTTATCTTCACTCATTTCAGAATAAGATAAGATAAGATAAGATCAGATAAGATAAGATAAGATAAGATAAGATAAGATCATATAAGATAAGATAAGATAAGATAAGATAAGATAAGATAATATCAGATAAGATAAGATAAGATAAGATAAGATAAGATAAGACAAAATAAGTTGAACAGAACAGACCCTAAATAAGTGAATAACTAATAGAGTAATAGGCGATACTTAGGCAATAGGCCAACTTTATGATCATTTGATTTATGTCAACCTTAACAGCTTAACTGAACGAAATTCGATCAATGTTTCATCCTCTACTGATACAATGACATGATTATTATTTCATATTGATTATAGACCATGATCTACTTTCATAGCTTCAATATTTCATCTTCATCCTTTAGTGATATAGTGTATGATTATGTATAATCTTCTGAACGATCATATGACATATTCGATTAAGTGATTAACATTGATGATTGTTACTTGTTGAGTTGTTCCATGATCGATGAAAAGTCGAACAATTTTATAATTACAAATTAATTAAGATGCTTTCATTAATGTTTTAACGTCAACCTAATTCTTTAATTCTAACTCTTTTTGTTGCTATATAGTAACCGATTGATTTCGGACAAAGAGTAAGTAAGTCACTAACTAACAAAATGTTTAAGTTTAATAGTTTATTAACCCTAACACTATAAGTCTATTATCTATAACTCTATAATCAATAATCCTTATGGTGTTTGTTGTTAGTTGTTACTTGTTACTTGTTATATGTTAGTTGTTACTTGTTACTTGAATACATATGCAATCATGAATAAGAATAACTAAATAATCGAATAACTAATGAGCGATACTTACTAGTTACTACTTAGTAACTTAGTCAATAGGCCAATTGCCAATAGCAATAATGGTGAATGACCCAATAATATAAGTATAATTTATAAGTCTTATTGTAGTAACATTTCAAATTAATAATAATAATATAAGTATCAAACTATTAATGATTCAATGTATTATTAAAAAATTAACAATTACCCAACCACAATTCACAATATCGGTATAATTACGATTACTATAATATACCACTATAAGTATAAAGTATAATGACTATAATAGTATAATCTATACCACAATATCATAATACGCCACGGAGCCGCCGGTTCGATATTTAGTCGTTCCAAGAACCAAGTCGGCAAGTCCCACCGAGATCCGATTTTTGTCGACCCAACTCGAAATCCGATTTATTCGACCCAAGTCCCAAGTCATTCCGATAGTCGATTTGTTGAACACTCAATTAATTCGAAGGGCGATTTATTTCGACGCAATTCATTCCCATATCGATTTCTTCGACCCAAGTTATTCGATATCGATTTCTTTCGACCCAAGTAACCCGAAAGCCAATTTCTTCCAACCCAGTAATTCGAAAGCCGCATTATTCCTACCCAACTTATTCCGATATCGATTTCTTGACCCAAGTAACCCGAAGCCGTTTCTTCCAACCTTAGTAATTCGAAGTCGAATTATTCCGACCAAAGTTATTCCGATATCGATTCCGACCCAGTAACCCGAAAACCAATTTCTTCGACCCAAGTCATTCCGAAACCCGATTTCTTCCGACCCAAGTTATTCGATATCGATTTCTTCCGACCCAAGTAACCCGAAAGCCGTTTTCTTCCGACCCAAGTCATTCGAAACCCGATTTCTTCCGACCCAAGTTATTCGATATCTATTTCTTCCGACCCAAGTAACCCGAAAGCCGATTTCTTCGACCCAAGTCATTCGAAACCCGATTTCTTCCGACCCAAGTCATTCGAAAGCCGATTTCTTCCGACCCAAGTTATTCCGAAAGCCGATTTCTTCCGACCCAAGTCATTCGAAGCCGATTTCGACCGACTTCACCTTATTCCATTCCGACCCAAATTCACCCAACCCGGATTTGGCCGACCCGGTCTCACCCGACCCATTTCCGCCGGTCCGAGATCCTCTCACCCGTTCACCCGACCCAAGTTCACCCGACCCACCTCGACCCATGACACGGTGTCACCCGATTATTCCGCCCAAATCATTCGCCCGGCTGGGTCAACCCAAACCCAGTGACCATTGACACCTCTACTTTCTACCAAGCCTTACTTGGCCTAGTAGTAAAGATTTGGCCTCATGACTTCAAGGTCATGGGATCAAATCCCACTAGGGGCTCTTTGGGGGTGAGGTTTCCCTTACCATCTCCCTCCCTCCAAAGAGTCTGACCTGCAAACTTGGCTGGTTGTACCTGTGCGATATGCCAGTTCAGTAGGGTCCTTCATCTTACCAACTTCAAAAAAAAAAATGTGTATATACTTTCTATCTGATTCAGAGGTGTATATACTTTATATATTCATGATTTTTAAAGAACTAGTTGTTGGACCGCGCACTATCGCGCGCGGCCCCCTAAGAAAGCGAAAATTATTCTAAATAGCTCTATGCAAATTTCAGTTTAATGAATTTAAGACATTTTAAAGTATATGAACTTGTAGGTAAGGTAATAAGGCTATAAGATTATTTTACACAAATGATATGTTAGTGCAAACAGTTTGTGGGTTATAAAACATGCCCAAAATATTGCGCCTTCTCTAAAATGTTCTCCCATTGCTATATCTACTACAAGCATTTAATCACACCTAGTAGCAAAAGAGATTAGTTGATATTAGGCCGTGCTTAACTTTAGGGGACACATTGTTAACAAGGAGCATTAGGCTGCAGAGCAAAATAGCAAGCAAAAGGGCCCCTTGGGTGGGTGATCAATGCCTTAAATGTTTGGCTCATCATTAGCACCAGTGGGGAATACCAGGGTAGCCTGATTTCCATCCCACTTTTTAATATTTCGTACTATACAAACGTATTGTGACCACCTTTATTGACTCATATAATTTTTTCCTTGCTTGCTAGTAAATTTCTCCACAGAACCGCTTTAAGCATTGTGATTATCATATTGCATAAATAATGTTTAAATAAGTATATTCAATTACAAGTCACCAATAAAAAAAAATTGAATCATCTACGTACCAAAATTAATACAATGTGAATATACTGTTAAGCTTCTCCATCTTCTTTGTTTCTTGTGCTTCCAATCTTAAGCTTGAGGCCCTAGCAAGCAAAGACAAAACTTGAAATTGAGATCCATAAATTAAAAATTGCAAGAGTTCAACGGAATGAAAATATTCAAACGCAAGAAAGTGGAAAATAATTATCTAACATATGCTTCATATTAAGAAAGTGGAAAATAGTCCTCGTCACTCTTTACTTCTCACCTCCTGTTCTGTAAACATCATGCAACAACTCCACGATATATGATCAATATATTAAGTTGAAATCTTGAATAATTCAAGTAATTTGCGCTAAAACCTGTCAAACTATCCGGAACTTTTAAGAATCACCTTCATTACCACATCAAACAAACTAACAAATTGTAAATTATGGAGTAACAGATATTTCAAGCCCATATTTTGTAGACGAATAACAAGTCATGTTCATAATACTAATCAATTAGAGTTCATAGTCATTAAGAAAGTCATTGTTGTATGAAGCACTAATTGACTTTCGGGGGTTACCCGACCTTCACTCCTACAAAAAGGGCCTAGGAAACTGGTTGAGAACGGCATAGAAAATCGAATTACAACCAGTCTCCATCTCACATGTGTCCTAGGTTATGAAACCGATTATGATATCTGGTTTCCTTTATTTATTTGAGAGACCAGTTGATAGCTAAAACCAGTCTCTTAGATAAGCGTACATATAATATGTAAAGAGGGTAGGAAACCAAGTTCTATTTGAAACCAGTTTCCTTACTTTACCCTTTGAAACCAGTTATTGACTATAAACTGTTTTCTTAGATTTATTATACATTTTTTAAAAATTAGAATAAGTTACAATATACATACGTTATCATGTAACTGCTCCTGGATTTGCACCTCCTTGTACACGCTTCTTTTCTTTGATGAAACAATCTATAAAGAGCGACACGAATATTATCAAACAGAAATTTCTGCTATTTTATTCATCACGTAAAAAAAATTTGTTACATTTAATTTATATCCAAAATAACTTCTCTCAAAAATGTCCTAAAAATAAGTTTATAAACCAAATGATATCTATTAAAACTAAAATTCTAAAAAATCTAATAAAATGTACAATATAAACTTGACCGTCAACACCAGATTTGTAGTTGTGACACCATCCTCCAGTTACCTTGAATCCAACAATACGAGGCAAAACCATATGGGCTATCCAAATGAACTCGCCCAACGTTGATGCCTGCAAAAACAAAATGTCCTTGTAAAAAATGGAAAACAAAAAGGAGCGCACTAACACATACTTTTTCCCTGAGTAATCTTCACATCTTGGGTTGGCACAGAGATCATAAATAGTTGTTAAGTGGATAGATAAAAAAAAGTAAGATAAAGAGAGTAGAGTGAGAGAAAATTAAAGAAAGATGAACATTACTTTGTTATAACCTAAAAACTAAAAAGGCTAAAATAGAAGATGTTGAATTTATTGAAGACATAACTATCATTTAGAATAAGTTTTTTGGTAAAGCAAACAAACTTACCAATGAAACACTTAACTCTTGAGCTGACACCTCTTCAAAATTTGAACTTTGCTCCCCCTCTTCGTTTGGGTTTCATGAAAGGTAGCGACTCCGTAGCACATATTAGATAATTTCGAGTCATCCTCACATGCTTTGTATCAAGTGAGCACAATGAGGCAAAGATGGCATATTACTTAATTTTTAAAAATGCAGTTTACCTGAAAGAAGGCCAGAACTATATAGAAGTAGAAGTAATATGTCCACCAAAAAAAATATATATATATATCCTCGATCCATGGCCTTGAACAAAAAACTATCAAACAACGAACGAACATTGGAAGCTTACACACTAAGCACAAACTACTTATAAGACTAACCAACAGTATTAGAGGCCGAGGTTGATGAACCATGTCCCGTAAGCGCGGCGATAAGGCGGCCATTTTATAGACTGCGAGTTTCTCACCCTAAAAGCCAAATGACGAAAAAGAAATAAAAAGCGGAAATCAGCTAAGAAACAAAATCATATAAAATTAAGCAAAGCAATTGTGGAACAAGATTCCAGCCGAAAAGGTCCACATGTAATAGGATTCCATTACTATTAGCCCCTTCCTATAACGTAGCAGACGTCCTCCCTTAGATATCATGTATCATGTACTACTATACATTTGGATAACTATTTATAGTTTTTTCTATTCTGCAATGTCAACAATCAGAGTCTTTTGAGTCTTGAGTCTGAGCACCATGCCTTCACAGAAAATAACTGATGCAGTACAAACATAAAAAGCGGACGTTGACCTTCATTTTTTAAACATAAGGTGTGCGAGTTGATTTATTTATGTCTGTTTCATTTTAAGAAATTATTCCTACTTAATTTTCTAGACGGTAACCTTTAAACTAAAGCACTTTATTAATAATATTTTGTACATGCATTGTACTTTAGGAGTTGATTCACAATTAAGGAAGGCAAATGGCATGGCCAATATAAGACCAACAAGCAACATGAACATATGATCAACAACTATATTCTAACATGTGGAAAGTGACAGACTCCAACAAGAATCAATCATCAAACTAAAAAAAAGAAAGCATTTATGCATGAATACGATCAGGATAAAAATACGTGAAATCCATGATAAGACTAAGACAAATTTTTATTGCAACAATCTTAGGTAGACTATGGCTCAGCTAGATGAATTTGCTACATAGCTGGTTGCAGCGAGAACATATCCTTTCTAAGGAGAGGGAAATCAATACATACATTAAGTTTAAATTTGATGACAATATCAACCTTAAAGTTATTAATCAAAGTGGAAACTCACATCAACCAATTGTTTCAAGGCTGGCTACCAGTAAAATCAAGGTCCAGAACAATCATATCATTTTAGATTTAGGCAAATACAGCTCATATTAGAGATTTAGTGTCATTATCTATAACGACATAGTAAAAGAAGAAGAAGGGGTTAACAAAGAAAGCAGAGAGCCAGATTCCTGCTTTAGAAAAACCTATACTATGTGAACAAAGTAAACCACCCATGTAAAACAGAAAATTACAACAAGTATCCCTTGAAATTACAATTCATTTGTTCCATACCTGAAGTTCATATAAAAGAGACCAACAAATGGTTTCTACTCGTGAAAGAGGATCAGAGGCCACTTATATCAATGAGATCTCTTCAACCATGAAAAGTTTTAACCTGCAGCATGATTATTAAAACAAATTAGAGGAATGGACAAATAAAGAGTACATGTAGTGCAATATCAATAATGAACCAAACGTGAACCAACTAATTACTCCCAAAGCCAAATTAAACAAACAATCAACAAACAGGATTTCAAACCAAAGAGTGATGGACAATAGTCCATTTATTGCATCCATAAGTAATAACCCATCTTTTAACATAAAAAATATTTCCAAATCAATCAAACCAGATTCCAATTCCCTGAAAATTGAATCAAATTACACACTACCCCAAAAAACCAAAATCATTAATTGACAAAAGAAGCAAAATCCAGAAAAAATCAAATTACATGGAAAAAAGGAAAGAATTACCATGGGAAAGTGATTGGTGAAGCCATTATCAAGGGTAGGAGTCTTGTTAAAAACAGTTGTTGAAAAGAGTCGAGGATCAGTTGAGATAATAAGAACAGAAGATCGAACGCTTGCACGAAGAATGGCAAGATTTGAGCTACAAGTTGTCTTAAATGTCTTTCCAACCCCACTTTGCCTCCTACATATATTTCTAAATAGAAACCTAAAACTAATGTGAGAACCCTAACTCCCAAATCAATTGCAAAAACCAAACAAGTCAAGAACACCTCATTGTTGCTTCATATACATTAAATTCCACTCAACAGATCACCCAAAAGACAGAATTTGTGTTAACCAAGCTTCAATGAGAGGGAATTCTTATATCATGACTTGGCTCCTTGTTGTATGTATTAACCATCATTGGTTGATACAATTTCAAAAGTTTGTAGCTTATCCTTGTTTAACAACTTAGATCTGGATTACAAAGCTTGAGCTTGAGTTAAAGAAGAGCAACATTGAGAGGATTGCTAGACAAGGATAAATGGGGTAACATCATTACATGCTGCAACCATTGCACCCAAACTTTCACAAATTAATTCAATTTTGCAAGCCAAATAAAAGAAGGCTGTATTTGAATTTTTCAAAGCAGAACTGACACTTTTGTGGTTTTGTTAATCTCAAACAGATGTATGAGCTAAGAACTGGTGCACTTTTTTGTGTTGACAGACCACAACCAAAACCAAGCGTGATTGATCGAATAAGCTAATGAGAACATTTGTTATTTCGGAGGGTAAAAATATCAGAATCTTTATATTGTTTATGCCTTGAACTGGAAATTACGAGCTTTATATAAGAACACTAACTGCAAACTAAATTTCAAGCAAAACTAAAATTTAAGGAAAAATTCTCAAAATTTAGCAATCATAATTTCACATAAAAGATTCAACAATTAAAGAAGAAAAACAGAGCTAGAAATCATTACTTGATTCTTTGTTAGGCCATCTTGTTCAGCTTTCTGCCTTTCTCTCTGATCTAATCTGCTGCAGCACAGAGGGAATCTGACTTCACAATTAATCTCACTTCATCAAGCTGAAACCCTAAAACTCGAAATAAACAATGAGAATCGACATCAACGACATGAGAGGAAGAAGAATTAACGAAAAAAACCTAAAACTGGAAATTATAAAAAGCATAAATGATGATAATCAGGTTGCGCACCAAAAAAAATTAGAGGAATTGCTAAGCTTACTAGAGAAATGAATGAAGGAGAGATAAATATTGAAGAGTTGCAAAAAGCATTGCGTTTGTCGACTGTCGATGATGCTGCTATTGCTGGAAAAAGAAGGCAAGTAGCAACGATCAACGTTTTCCGAAGCCGGTGAATTAATTCTAAACGTAGAGAAAACGGAGATGTCGTCGGAGAGAAGGAAATGACGCATTGGAAAAGAAGAAAGCTTGTTCTTCAATGGATGAGAAACAGAAAAATAGGAGAGAGACGAAGAAGACTAAGAAAGTGAGAATGGAGGGGAAAGTAGGACGGCAGGAGGCAATTAAGATGCAGAAAATGAGGCAATAGGAGGAGGATGAAGATTGAAGATGGAAGGTCAAGAGGAAAATCGTGATGCAACCAACAGAGACACTGAGGGAAAGTCAGGGCAGAACATTAATTACACAAAGTTGCAAGGGTAAAATGGTAAGGCCACTGTTACTAAGCTACAGTAACAAAACTTCTCACTTTTTAATGGGTATGGAAGAGCACAGTTGGTGGCCACAACCTTATATTCCTCCCCCTAAGTTGAATATGTTTTATGGGGAAAAAAATCATATTATAATTATACAAAACCTTTCAGACCTATGGCATTTCTGCTCCATAAGCATACCGCAATAGCCATTAGCGATATCATTTACCGAGGTTTTCATGTAATAGACGACTTCATAATATCGTTAATCTGGCTCAAAGTGATGATAATATATTTATATCATAAGATCTTAGGATATCAAATTATCAACGATCCGCAATCTCAAATGCTGCAGTCCAATCTTCAAGAAAAGAACTTAAATGATTAACAAATCAATCTTATTATCTATTTTCCTTAGAAAAATGCTGGATATCCTTGTCACTGATGGTTATCCAATTTATGAACTTGTCTTTATTTACACTTTTGTACACATCCTCAGTTTAGCTTGATGCATACTTCCCTCTATTTTTTAATAAATGCATCATATTGACTGGGTACACTTGCTGATAACATCTTTGATTATCAATATCTTCAATTATATTATTTAAAATTATAAAAAAAATTGAAAATTTACATAGAGATTAACCCATCAACAATTAAAATTATGAGATTTTTTTGTCCCAAACTACCTTTAATTTTCAAGTTTTTGCGAGAAACTACCTTATACAAATTGTTGTTTGATGATACTAACTTACTTTTACCATTTTGTTGTGGACAACTACCTTATGCCGGTTTCCGGCATTGATGCTTTTTTCAGTTTTTTTATTATTGTCACGTAATATCACTTGACCTCTTCAAACCCTTTTTTTTCATTTACCCACCCTATTTTCTCCATTTCCATGTGCGCTCTCTGTCTCTCTCGTATCTATGTCGACACTTTGTACCATCAATCTACTATTAAATTCCTCTTCTACTTAAACTAAAATTGAAACAATCACCCTCTCAGTCTCCTCGAATCTCAAGCAATTTCCAAAAGGGTAATTTTGTTTTCTCCCACAATTTTGAACTGAAAAGAAAAGTCAACGCGTAAAACGGCATTAGGTAGCTGTCAACAACAAAATGGTAAAAGTAAGGTAGTTTGAGACAATAAATTTTTTATAAGGTAGTTTCTCGCAAAAAATTGAAAGTTGAAGGTAGTTTAGGACAAAAAATCAAAATTATGACATTTATCATTAAAAATTAGTAATTAGAGATGGTCAAAGTTGATATCCAAATAGTGTAAAAAATTAATATACTTCCTCCGTTCTGAAATAAGTGAAACACCTCTCTCAAAAAACTCTCACATAAAGGAGAGAAGTGTTTCACTTATTTCAGAACGAAGGAAGTATTAAGAAACGGAGGAGGTATATTAATCTTGATCCAAAGCTTTTGGTTGATTTATAAAACAAATCTAAATATATAAGAGGTTAAAAATATGTTAATGTATAACTCCGAAATATTATTTGTTTGAGATGTTTAATAGTTGATAATTAAAGATACATTTTCTCCCTTTACTTTTAATTGCAATATACTTGGCTGTTATGACAATCTCAACTTGATTGTAACATTACTCTATTTGGCGTTGAGAACTATCCTTATTTAGAGGATGCAAACACTTTTTTATTTCTCCTTAAAAATTGTGCCTCCCCATGTTGCAACTGAAAGTAAATGGGAAATAAAAAGTTCGAATTGTGCTTTGACAAACTTGTGATTTGAAATCTTGCAACTAACTAAAACATACAAAATATTAATTATTTTGTTAAACAACTTTTAAATTGACTTCAAAAGGTTTCTTCGTTTACCAAAACAGCCACAAAACAGACATTTGTTTGAACGGGTCAGCTCTTGTTCACTTTTAGGTAGTTATCTAGTTCCTATTAGAACATGTCATAAAAATACAGGACAAAAGTTGATTAAATCAGGTCAAACTCAGGTTATTTAGACTCGGATGACATTGAGTTAAATTGTAGCCATAATTAATTCGGTCGTTTGCTTAGGTCAGTGCTTACCAACTCTAATGGAAAAAGTAAACAGATCTAGCTAGCACTTAAAAATGTTAGGTTTGTAAAATGAAGGAAAAGGCAAAGATTGAGCATTATATAAAGCAATACAAAAGTCATCGCTAGAACACACTACTCAGGTGAGAAACAGAGTAAAGTCATGGCAGAAGCGAGCTCAGTAAAGCTACATGGAATGTGGGCAAGCCCTTTTGCTATGAGGGCGAAACTCGCCCTTAAAATTAAGGGTATAGACTTTGAGCACATAGAGGAAAATCTAGCCAACAAAAGTGAGTTGCTCCTGCAATATAACCCGGTGCATAAAAAAGTGCCTGTACTTGTGCATAATGGGTTACCAATTGCAGAGTCATTGGTCATCCTTGAATATATTGATGAAACATGGACTGACCCACCTCATCTCCTGCCTCAGGATCCCTACCTAAGGGCCAAACTCCGATTTTGGGGCGCCTATTTCCAGCCGGTAAGCAACCTGAATTTGTATAATTGTATTAGTCCCTCAACTAAAATAAACTTATCATTGGCTTTTTGCACTATATATCCATGACACACATTTGTCCATTAATGTATTTGATTACGTTTTAATATGTATATATTGAGACGAATTTAACAAAATCTTACAGAATCAACGTCGTTGGTTGAGCCAATAACTAATTAGCTGACATGAGCAGGTATTCGAGATCATGAACAAAACACTAATCTTAGAAGGGGAAGCACAGAAGAACATGTTAAATGAGTTGCTAGAAAAACTGGATGTGGCTGAAGAAGGAATCAAAGAGATATACCCAAATGGTGTTCCATCTTTTTCAGATGTGAATCCTGGGTATTTGGACATAGTGTTCTATTCTCTATTCGGAACCCATGAAGTTGCAGAAGATTTCTTCGGCGGTGTTAAGTTGATAACTCCAGAAAGGTACCCATTGTTGACCTCATGGATCATGGCAATGAAACAAGTTCCTGAAGTTATAGAGGTGACACCACCAACTGCTAAGTTGTTGGGATTTCTTCAGTTTATTCGACAGAAGTACCTCCCACCAAAAGCGTAATTGGTTTTTATGTTTTGCAATCAGCTTTTCTGGACTTTATTCTTCTTGATTGTATAGCTGATAATGTGATATGTCATATGTATTGGGACTTTTTTCTTCTTTATTGAAGATTATATATCATCTGTACTTGTTAGTTGTTAAACATAAGGGTAATATCCTCTCTTTGTTGAAGATTATATATCATCTGTACTTGTTAGTTGTTAAACATAAAGGGTAATATCCATCTCGGTTTGTTGCAGCATATAATGTGTTTAGGATGTGGGACTCGTAATGTAAAACTTAAAAGACTCATTGTTCAACTTCAAGGGAATACGTGTGATTCATTGTACAATTTTTTAACTCATTGTTCAATTAAAATTCATTATTTAATATATATCGATTACGTTATGTCTCACATCATTACAAGAGATTGTACCACTAACAACGGGAAATCTCATAGGGGTATTTGTTGATGGAAAATTCCGTTGGTTAGCCCGTCACAAGAGACATTCTCGATGGGTGTTCCCGTTGTTATTTGGTTGTTATATCCGTCATTATTTGACCCGTTATAATTGGGTTGTCATTAATGACCCAAGTTCTAGTAGTGTGCATGTTGGTCAGATATGTCATATGTAATATCAATTGAATTTATTATGTTTTTATGGGAATTTATTATGTTTTTGAAGAGATTACTACTTCATATACATTTTTTACTTTGTTTTTTCCACTTTTTTTTTTAGGTTGTATTCTTTTATGTTCTTCCTATTTTAATGTTCACAACTATGTACGTGACGCTCTACGGCCCACCATGTATCTGTATTGGACTTTCCGAGTTTATCTTTAGATTGAAATGAGCCAACCCCCAAGTTGGGAAAAAAAAAAAAACATAGGTGATATAATTTACTAGATCTGGTAAACATTATGCACTTTGTTAGTCATTTTCCACTATATGCCATTGACATATAATAAAACTAGCCACCAAGGACCCTTTGGTTTAATGGTATGGCTTTTTATCTGTCACATGGGAGACCAAGATTCAAATCTTGATGGAAGCAAAATTTCAATGTTGGGGGGGGATTGGGGCTTGTTGGGCCTCTGAGTGAGTGACCATGTGCGAGGAAAAATCTTCTTATTTCGGAACCCCCAAATATATATATATATATATATATATATATATATATATATATATATATATATATATATATATATATATATATATATATATATATATATATATATATATATATATATATATATATATATATATATATATATATATATATATATAATAATAATAATAATAATAATAATAATAATAATAATAATAATAATAAAACAACGAGATGCATGCGACAACATATTAGTATTAATACTAATATTCGGAATCGTAAAATACATTAATATCAATGCAAAAAATAAACATGTACTTCGTATTTACAATTTATTTTTACAAAACATAGGATTGAAAATGAAGATAAGAGAAGTTGGTCTATGCTTACTTTTTCTCATTAGGTGTAATCCCCCGTAAATTTATGAATTTTATAAATATATTTTAATATATAGTTATTTATATTTAAATATATTTTAGTATTTTAATGATTTATTTCTTCAAAGGTTGACTATTTGAAAGTCAAAGGAATTATTTTAATGATTTATGCAAGTCAAATATTTTATTAAAGTCATGCTTTGAAGAGTATTTGAAATGTTTGAAATACTTTTTGGATTTGAAAAACGACTCTTAAATGGGTTTGAGGAACCCAAACACTCTCAGGCTTGGAAAATAATTTATAATTCAAGCCCAATTACCTTTTCCTAAGCCCACAAGGGGAAAACTATATAAACCCCATAAACCCCCAAAATTTCCCACACAAGTTATTTTCTCTCTCCTCATTTCCTGCCAAATTTTCGGCCATCTCTTTTCTTTTTCTTCCTTCGGCCTTCACGCCTCCCCTCGCCGGCCACTGCTTCTTCGCTGGCAACTCGCCGACCACCGCCGTGCTGCCGCCGGTCTTCCTCCTTCCTTCTTGCTTTGGTTTGGTTTCTTTTCTTCCTCCTCAAGTTTTATTCAAAGTTTATATTTTTAAGTTTTGTTTTAATTTGTTTATGATTAAAGTTATAGTTTGATGATTTAATATTGAATCTAAGTTATATAATTTATGTATTGAAGGAATAAAATTCATATTTGCATATTTGAGTTTAAATTAGAGTTTTAATTATCAAAGCATGAATTTTTAGGGTTTTGAAAGTTAGAAATCATAATAGTTTATTATAAGTTATGAAATTTATTATCTTTATGATTTTAAGTATGTTTGAATATATTTTGAGGGAGTTTTAACTTATGTTATATTGCTGGAAATTTAAAGGGAGTATTTTTATGGAGTTTTAAGATGGTTTTAACAGCTAGTGTAGTGAGTATTATGCTAGGAGGTTCAATAATCAAGTTTTATTATTGGGAAAGGTTTTAAACATATTTTAGAAGGATTTAAAGTATTTTATTATTGCTGTAAATTCATAAGGGATTGATTATGAATTAATATTGGTTATTTTAGGCGGAGAATTCTCTTTAGGCGACTTTTAAGACTGTTAAAGTGGCCTCTCAGTTTGTCTACACAAGGTACGTACATACCTATATGTTGATTGATGTAGTATCATGATTTTAAGAAGGAGAATTTTATAGTATAATGTATAGGAACTATGTTGAGTTTATATATGATATTTATTATGTTGGATTTTGCAGGTTTTATGCTGTTGTGTAAACATGTTGATTATGAGATTTATATTATGAGATTCATATCATGTTTGTATGGAAGATTGATGCCAGCATGTTGGTTGGGAACTTTATTTTTATTAATTCACATGGGGGAATTAATATATTTATTAGTATTTGATCATGATGGATCATTGTTCCCTTTTGATATTTCACTGCTTCATAGGACCGAGGGCCTTATTTGGTAAGTTGATATTTTATACCTATGAAAGGTAGTTTGGTTGTTTGCTAGGTTCAACAAATAAGAAAGATTGAATTAAAGTTGGAATTAATCTTGGATTGTTAAGTTGTGTGATCACTTATTTAATCCTAAGATAAAAAGAAAGTTGTGATTGTTTGTTGATTGTGCTATTTGTGTTGCTTGTGAGTCATAACAAGTAATAACTGGTAAATCATGTAAAGTGAAACTGGATAGCAATAGCTTTAGATTGGTGCACGTCTGAAGTGTTGGACAAATAGGAGTTGGAGTACATGGTGGGCGTGCCATGGCTTTTTCTGGGGCCGGATTGATCACCGTGTCCTATTTTTATTTAAAAGGTTCCATCGATATCGTAGGTCATGGGAATACGAAGTCGCGCCCGTATTTCGTCTTCCAAAGGGAAGGCTGGTTTTAGTTAGACAACTCGATCCATTGACTATTCCATTTAATGTAATAAGAATGTTGTTAAAGTTTAGTTCAGTAAAAGTTATCTGCAAGTTATTATGTTATTATTTATTCCTGCCTACTATTTATTAGTATCATGTTAGGATTGTTTATTTGTTTAGTATGTAATACTCATCTTTGCTGATTACGTGCTTTTGTTTGTGTGTGTTGATCATGGCTATGCCTTATTGATCCTGTGATGACCCATTTTTAGTGAGCAGTGTCTAGGGTTCAATTAGTGCATTGTCCATCTACAGGTTTGAAGATAATGCATGCATCATTGGATTCGGGATTGGAGAGCTTGTGTAGTTTATTTACAGTACTTTAAGTTTATGCTTTTCGTAGTTGTTTTGGTTTTAAGTTGACTTTGACTCTGTTGGTTGGTTTTGGAGTTGACTTTGTAGTTGACTAATTTAAGTTTGTATTTATAAAGTTATTTATTATGTTTTCCGCTGCAAAATTCTGAATAAGCCGATACGTTTTCACACTGGCGATAATACTTTGATAATTCTCTATGTTTTTATTAAAAAGGTATTTTAGAAAAGAGAGAATTGTCGGGGTGTTACATCAGGTTTAACTATCTCGCTTGAATAACATCTTGGCTATGACAATTATGAAATCAAAAAATACAAAGATGAATTACACTCTTTTTTCTCAGTAATTTTATGAATTTTTTATTTATGTTCTTTGTAATTGTTATTGAATATTTAGGTAAAATAAAACTTTGTATATTTGGCTTTACAATTGTTGGAAAATATCTTTGTTATGTTAGTTTCCTCATCGTAAGTAATCTTTTAATGGCAATCTTAAACTTTTTTATGTTAGTTTTCTCTTTTTACAACTTTCCTTATTATGCATAATTGTAATTTAGGAAATGAATAAGAAATTTTGAATAAGTTTTTTATGTTTCAAATTAGGGGTATGTAAGTCTTTTCATAGGGGACACTATAGCTCCACTTGGCTTATATAATAGAGATTAAGAAATAAAAGAAATAATCTCATCAAACAAAATAAAAAAGTAAAATAAATTTTCCACTTTTTAAAGATTAATTTTTTTTTTTTTTTTTAGACATTGAGTAAAACCAGGATAAAGATTAATTTTTGTAATATCTTTTTTTTTTTTTTTTTTTTTTTTTTTTTGTTCGGGAAAGATAATTGGTCAGAAATGTTTTGTTTGGATCATGTCGGGTCGGGTCAGATTCAGGTTGACCTGTTTACCTAAACAGGTCAGCCACCCCCAACCTGAACCCGACCCGTTTATGTAAACAGGTCAGAATTTCGAACCTGAACCTGATCTGCATATAATCGGGTCGACCTGAATCCGACCTATTTAACCCATTTAAATTTTTGGAGTCCAATTGAGGGTTAAAATACGGGTTGACCCGAACCCTACCCAAACCAGATTTTAAGCAAATAATTAGTGGACATCAAAATTTCAAAAAAACTAAAAGGCTATAATGGAAGTATGACTATTACATTAACAATTTAATTAAATCTAAACATTGTATATTAAAAATCTTCCAAGACTTGGGCCAGACATGGCAGGCGCTAGATTAGTAACTCTGGTGGGCATGCATATCAACTTCCTCCATTATCTTTCACTGCATGATATTCCCAAAACCACCTCTAATTGAACAGCAAAGTTAATTTCAATATCACACTTTTGCTTTCGACAACTTGAAGGATCTCAGGTTGTTCTATGAAAAGATAAAAACAAAATGAATCATAATTCAGAGTCTTCAGTAAAGGGAATCCAAATAAAATAAGAAAGAACTTTGAAGTTAAGGGACTGATTATACATGAATTATGCGGAGAGACTGATAGTGTTGTGGTTTCAGTTCACCGGCTTGGGAGAGAGAGTGGAGACTAGAGATAAATGAAGAGATAGAGTGGAGACTAGAGATAAATGAAGAGAGAAAATAGGAGAGTGAGACAGTTAGATAGAGAGAGCGGCGCGCAAAGAGAGTGAGAATGAGAACATTAATTAGGGTTTTTGAGGAGCCTTATGTCTATTAGGCTCGTTGCTCCACAAGGTTAGAATTGGGCTGGGCCCAAAATTTGAAACAGGGCCAAAGATTAAATATATATTAAAGGGTTAAATGGGTTGGCGTGTTGAATTTTCCAACTGTTTTTGTGTTTTTACTTAATGTCCCAAACCCGCTTATTTTGGTTTTTTTTCTACTAAAGACACCACATTATTCACGTAGTGGGGATTTATACCCACAAGCAAACATTTTAAACAAACTCCCCAAATTAGGGAGTGATGAGAGTCGAACACCCGACCTCGCGGTTGGGAGGTGGGAGCACCAACCATTGGGCTCCCACGAGGACCTCTTTTGTAATATCTTTGTGATGCCGTCAAGACTCTTGACTATTAACTGGAAATTAAAAAAAAAATCGACACACAAGGACAGGTGGCAATTGATAAATTACTAAATATTTATACCCAGAAATGGAAGGCTACGATTAAAAGCTATTTTTCCATCATGCTCTTTCATTTCACCTGCCTTACTAATAAACTTTCTTCTCCATACTAGTTATTTTCAAGTTTTAGAAAAGCAAAAACCAAGAATCAAGAAAAACCCATAACCAAATTTGATTCAGTTGGAAGATTGAATAAATACAATAAAGATTATTCCAAAGTTTTTTTGTTTTTCTATTTCCCCATTTTACAGAAAAGGTTTACCCAAAGTATTTAATTGACTTCTCCTTTAAAAAAAGGGTTTTCTCTACGTTATACCCTTGTATTTCCTCAGTTTGAAAGGGTGTCAATCTGGGTTATCGGGTGGGTCTGGGTTGGCCCGAGTTGTGTCTGATTGATTGCTTTAAAGGGATTTAGCAGGCTACTCATTCTAACAAGATGCATCTTTCTGGAATCGAGTTTGGGTTGGGTCGGAGCCACTTAGGTCGAATCAAGCCCGACCAACGTATACTCGGGTGCGGGTTGGGTATGGGTCGGACCATTTCAGCTCGGCTCAAATCGATTTTGAATAGACATAAGTCGGGTTCTAAATGGGTTTGTGCGGATCAAGTTGGATTCGGATGGACTTGGGTCGGCTCAAGTCGTGTTCGGATAGACTTGGGTCAGCTCAAGTCGGATTCGGGTGGAGTTGAAATGGTCCATTATATGTTTGAGTTCGTTCGTTTCTAGTCATTATCGATATCTATCGAAGTTCGGGTCGGCACATGCATATCTGTATATGCGACAACGCGAGATATACATAAATGAACAAGTTAATAAACTTGACCAATGTTAACTATAAACATATTATCAAATATGTCCATTGATTTTATCAATAACAATTTTTTAATATCTTATATAGAAGTATTTATAAATTCATGAACTAAAGTTATGAGCAAAACATATTTGATTGATAATGTCGGGTCGGTAATGGGTTGGGTTGGCATGGGTCGGGTTACAATGAGTTGGGTCTAAATGAGTTTTCTCGGGTCTACTTGGGTCCGAGTTGACTTTAGGTCGGATGCAGATTGGGTTCGGATTCTGGTATACAGATCAAACTGGGTTCGGATTAAGTTTGGGTCGGTAACAGATTGGGTTCTGATATGCTCGGGTATAACTGGGTTGGATTGATTCCGGATTGGAATGGATCGGTTGGGAAACCTGATTGTGTCGGATCAGAACAGATCGGATGCGAAACGGATGCGGGTGGACCCGTGGGTTGGACCTGTTTTTGACACCTCTAAGTTTCTACATTGTGCCTCAACATGTCTAAAGTTCCACAAAGTGCCCCTCAACTTAACTTTCTAATGCACAATGCCCCTGCATAAATTCATACGTCTTTAATATCATCTACCTTTTGTAATCTAGTGACATTAATTTAACTTACACATAGTTTAACTCTTACAAGGAGTATTTATATGTTAGATTTGTTCCATTAAATAACAAAAAATAAATGAAACTAATGATGCATAGTTAGCGATGGGGGAATTATGCATTGAAAAGCTAAGTTTAGGGGCACTATGTGGAATTTTGAAAAGGTTAGGATACAACGACGTAGAAATCGAATAAACACGAGGATATATAACGTAGAAAAACCCCAAAACAAGTACTTCACTCTCTGTTGCCTTATAGCAAATTAAAGTCTTACTTTAAATCTGTATTGTTGGGTAATGATATGGGTAAAGAAGTGTTGTGTAGGTGTGTGTGTGTGTTTGCAATGAAGCAAGGAGGCAATGTCACGAGGAGGGAATGACCCGCAGCCTTGGAGGCTCTCGTGCCGCGCCCCCTGCTTGGTTGTCCAGTTCGCACACTGGGTCTGCCAGCCCGCATGCCACAGCCTGCGCCCGCGAGTTTTGCCGCCCGGTTTCTTATTTCCTACTTTGTTCGGTTTTCCTAAGTTTTCTAGGATTATGTTTGTTTCCCTAGTATAAATATATTAGGCCGGTTATTGTTTATTATCTTTTGGCAAGTGTATTATTCTATCTAGGATTATTATTACTAGTTTTATGTGCACGCGATGCGTACGAAAACATGTTGAAAATTAGATTAATTGCTAATTATATATAATATATTAGGGATTTTTAATCAGTTTATCCCACTAAATTAGGGATATTTAAATAAATAAAAAAATTGATTGCGAGAGAAGTAACTGACTGTGTTGTAAATATTCAGCGTTTTCTTTTTGTAGTGCCTTCTTTTATATTTTTATTTTTTTCAATTAATTAGGTAGTTCCCTTTTTATTTTTTCATTTTCTATTTTATCAAATTAAAGTGGGTAGTTACCCTTTTTTTTCTCTTTTTGTATTTTTTGGTGTCTTACTCCTCTTGACATATAGAATAGAGATATTCCTAGTAGGATTCTATTATTTCTAGTTGGCTATAAATATAAGCCATGGGACGGAAATAATAGTTGTGGTAGAGAGAGAAAAAGCCAAGATGTGAGGTGTTTAGGTAAACACGGGTTCGGGCTCGGATCTCGGAGATCCGGGCTCTATGGTGATTAGGTTAGATCGAGAGATCTTGGAAGCCTTGTAATTCACCGTATCATACACGTCATTGAAAGTCCTAGTGCATTGATTCATGGTTTTTCTCCCGGTTTGGGGTTTCCACTTTAAATTTTCTTGTGTGATGTTTATTGTTGTTTCTTGAGTTAATTCCACGTAATTATTGCTTGCGAATACATAATTGAGTACGCCACCGATTCTAACATGTATAATTCTTGCATATTTGGATATCCTAAGATAATGTGTTGAAAGTCATATTTCTTATAATATAGTGTTGAACATTGATGTGAAAGTTAATGTCTATTTCATTTTTGTTCGGTTTGGTAAGGATGAAATTATGTAAATTTTGGGTTATGGGTTATATCGTTGATTGTGTACGTGCTAGAACAAATGTATAATTCTTTGCATTATATTTCAGTTGAGTTGGATAACTACAAAAGATTTCAAATTCATGGCCCATGGGTTAGTTTCATGTAGATTTTTATTAGTCAATTCCATTTGTCTTTTTGAGTTTGTTAACTGTGAAGAATCACAAACTTCTGATTAGTATGCTGAACAACCTATAATTTGTATGCATAATTTGGATAAGTAGTGGGTGGATAGATTAATCTAAAGCAGGGTAAAAAATTTAACTAAGCTTGAAAAATGAAAGTGAATCCATGCTGTCTCAGTTTTTATGATTGTGTCTGTTTCCTTTTTCTTTAGTAATAAAAATTTGGTCTTCAGTGGCGGAAAATGAGGTTATACTATGGCTTGGAAATGATGATTTGCTTAAGTGCGATGTTTGCTTGGAACCATTAAAGGAAACTTAGTCGATGAATCGGGCCATTCGCTATGTGCGTTATGTAAAGATTCACCATGCCCTTTATTGCCGCAAACAATTCACGGCCAATAATCACAAGCTCATTAATTTACTGGAGTGTTTACATGGCTTATGGGTTAACAGGAGTAAGGGATGCAAAAACTCTTGCTTTTTGCTTTACAGTGACAGAAACAATCAAAACTTTTGTGATAAAGGTGTTGTTGGAAAATGTGTATTTTCATATTGCTTGTATACTGGTGAAGTTGAAGACCTAAGTGACCACATCTTCTGCGTTCATAACCCGACGTGAACTTTCAACCTATGGTATGAAGCGGAAACTTGATATTACACAGCACCTATGGCCCTACGTGAACTTTCAACCTAGGCGATATTTGTGTTCGAGAATCGGGAAGAGAAACAATAATTGGATTTTTGCACCTCTCACGACCAAGAAGCACAATTATGAGATATGGTATGACAATGTGTTAGTGTTTCAAGGAGCAACGATGGCTTTTTCACAAGATAGTCCACCGGCTTGGCTAGAACTTAAACTTGAACAAGGCAACACATTTGAGGGATCTTGGTATTTGCTAATGATGAGGAGGAAGATGATTTTGTGGTGGAAGACGAGGTTGTGATAAAGATGAGGGTGTGGTGGAAGTTGTGAGTGAGCTATAGTGATACTCTCCATTTCATTTTTCTTTCATTTGAAAAGCTTTATATATATATATATATATATATATATATATATATATATATATATATATATATATATATATATATATATGTATATATATATATATATATATATACATATATATATATATATATATACATATATATATATATATATATATATATATATATATATATATATATATATATATATATATATATATATATATATATATATATATATATATATATATATATATATATATATATATATATATATATGTATATATATATATATATATATATATATATATATATATATATATATATATATATATATATATATATATATATATATATATATAATACAATTACTTGATTTTGGAGAAACTGTCTCTTGAATGGTCAACAATAATCTGACACACAATGAGAAGAAAGCACATCTCGTGACATTTTCGATATTTAAAATTATTCCATATAGTCGAAGAGATCTTGCATATCTCAAGACGTCTAGAACCCCAAATAGGTGATACAACTTGAGGAGCCACCACAAGTCCCTCTATATATATACAAAATAAGTGTCATATATCAGTGTTTGAAACAAGCAAGTAATAGCAGTTGTCGATGTTAAAAGGAGTATGTTTTAACAGTGGTTGGGGAACCTTTGTGAATCATACATATGATAGCCCCTTGTCAAATGTGTAGATTTGATAGCAGTTTACAACCTAACCACTGTATTTTCCTTCTTTCATTGGAAAGCAATGTTCATATCTATCTATATAATACTATAAAGTGATAAGGATTCTGCCACGTGATAAGTCCTTATTACTTTGCTGATGTGTCAATTTTCTAGAACTCACAGCCATGTTGGGAAGGTGTTTTAATAAGCACTAATAGTAATGAAAAATATAACGAATTGATGATCACACTAGTGGAAAAAACCTTATAATATGACACAATAAAACTAATTCGGTTCTCTCAAAACCGGATCAGTAAATCCACCAAATTATGGCCGCTAAATTTTGGGTCAATTTACTGATCCGGTTTGGAGGAAAACCGGATCAGTTTTCATTAACTGATCCGGTGTGTCCCAACCGCATCAGTAACAGGCCAAAATAACAGGCCCAACATCCAAAAGGTTAGCTAAATCCCCAACACCCTACATACTACACCCCTCCTACAACAGTACCCAACCTCTCATTCTCTCTCCTCAACACAACCCTAAAAAACTTAAACCACTGCCTTTCATCTTACCTCACTCACCTAGCGATCTCTCTCCTCCCATTAAAGCCGACGAAATCCATTTCTCTCCTCCCATTAAACCCGACGAATCTCCTCCCATTAAACCCGACGAAATCCATCACTCACCCCCTTTCATCTCTCACTCTCGTCTCTCATCCTCTCCTCCTCTCTTCACGAAATCGAAAAACAAAGTAAATCTAGGTTATGTAATCTGGGCCACGGCGATGAAGAAGAGATGAAGACGAGACGAAGATGATTAAATCTGGGTTTTGTTATTATTTGAGTCCGAGTTTGGACGGCGTCGGTGCCGGCTTGCCGGAGTTGTTGAAGTTGCAGGAGCGCGCATGGCTTCTGGAGTCGCCTTGTTACTGACAACATTTGTGGGTTGGTAAGTTTAAGACCAAAAGGCCAATGTTTTGTTGTTAATTGTTAGATTGTTTAGTTACCTACTCGAATGAGATTGGGGTTTAGGTTTTACTCCAAGAAAGCATGCTCAATAGAGAAAATATGTTGGATTTTTCAATTAGAAGAGGATAATTGAAAATTTAATTAGGGCAATAGCTAATTATATAATTGTTCGAATATCAAAAGATAAATATTGGGCATTGATTAAGCAAGTTAAGACATTGGATTGACTCATATCTACTAGTGTAACACTAGATTTTTGTGTTTCTATGTTCAATGTAGTCATATATCCCTTGTCAATTTGTCATCATACATGCTTATGATGCCTATGGAGAATAAAATTAAGTGATTAAGTTTTATAGATTAGGTTTTATGAACAATGTTTTTCCCATTTCACTATATTTGCCTTTGTCAACTACTATGAAACAAAGGATAATATGTAATATGTGTTGGTCCATGTTCCATGTCCATAGACCATAATTCATTTTGCTCCCCATTTACGTCACGACATTAGTTTTTTATTTTTAAAGAAGACACTAAGAAGTAAAAACTACACTAAAATAAAATCCTTCCCCTAACAAAACAAAGTAAAGTTTCTTGTTACCTCTAAAAAAAAAGTAAAGTTCTTGTCAAAGAAAAAATAAGCACTTTGGACCTATTTATCATATCCCATGAATATCAATGAGTATATGGACCTGTTTATCTCAGATTGGGCCAAAGATCCCCTTTTACCATAACCAAATAGGATATGGACCGGTTTGTGAAAGAAAAAATAAGCACTTTGGACCTGTTTCACATATCCCATGAATATCAATGAGTATATGGACCTGTTTATCTCAAATTGGGCCAAAGATCCCCTTTTACCATAACCAAATATAATACAATATCCATAAATCTCTTGGTTACTTGATAATGATAATTACAAACTGCTTTGAGGTCTAATCATAATATTTCTTCAACTAATCAAGATTAGTGAAATGGGTGAATTTATTTCCATCAAAATCCATTAATTTTACTACTCCATCCGTAGTGATATGTTTGATTAGGAATGGCCCGGACCAGTTAGGTTTGAATTTTCCCTGAGGATTATGCAACGGAGCTCTGTATTCTTTTAGGACTAAATTCCCTTCTTAAATGTCTCTATCTCGAACCCTCTTGTTAAATGCAAGAGAAATTCTCCGTTGATTGAGTTGGATGTTATGTAAAGCTTGTAGTCGATGCTCATCTGCGAATGCAAGTTCATCATAACGAGTTTTGTACCACTGGTCTTCTGAGATTTCACTTTCTGCTTTGACCCTGAGAGATTGTATATCCACCTTAACTGGTAGGATTGGATTCATCTCGTAAACCAAGGAGTACAAGGTTCTTCTTTTTGGAGTTCTGATTGATATTCTATATCCCAAAGGGCATATGGTAGTTTGTCATGTCATTCTCTAGTCGTCTCAATCATTTTTGCAACAATAGTGTTGATTGTCTTATTAGCTGCTTCCACTGCTCCATTGGTTTGAGGACGATAAGGTGAGGACTGATGATTCTTGATTGCATATTTTGCGAGAGTTGTCTTAAGATGACCCTCAAATTGTGATCCATTATCAGAGATTATTTCAAAAGGTATGCCATACAGACAAATAATGTTGTGGATAACAAATTTCAAGACTTGCTTTGCCCCTAGTTTTGAGAATGATGCAGCTTTAACCCACTTTGAAAAGTAATCAATCTTTACGAGGATATACTGATGCCCATTTGAAGCCTTTGGACGAATTTTCCCGATTGTGTCTATGCCCCAACTTGAAAATGGTCAAGGAGATGTCATATTATGTAATGACACATGTGGCATATGATTGAGGTTCGAAAATATCTGACATTGCTTGCAAGCACGAACAAAGCTAATGCAATCACTTTTTAAGGTACTCCAACAGAATCCTGCTCGCAAAATTTTACGAGCTAACATCCTCCCCCATTCAAATGGGATCCACATGGGGTCCACATATCCCATGAATATCAATGAGTATATGGACTTGTTTATCTCAAATTGGGCCAAAGATCCCCCGCTAACAAAACGAAGTAAAGTTTCTTGTTACCTCTAAAAAAAATTAAATTTCTTGTCAAAGAAAAAAAAAACAAAACAAAGTAAAGGAGAGAGGAAATTCAGGAAGTATCTAAAAAAATCCCTTTTTAGTGACCGTTAAGACTAACGGCTAGTTTTTTCTCTACAGCTCACTTCGTCTCTTTCCTTTCATTGGCTTTCAACATGACAATCTTTCTAGTTTCTACTTTCTCCCCTGCTTCATTACCTCTCCTCATATTCTACCCCTCCTACCTTCAAACTAGATCAAAGCAAAGGAGATAGAAAATTTCTAGGGTTTCTCTACTTTTACCCCAAAACTCCTCAAAAATGGCGTTGGAATCATCCTCAAAAAATATCTAACTTTGATGCCGAATAATATAACGAATGAGAACTTGGTGCCAGTGCGATCATTTTGGGGAAGATCGATGAAGCGCAGCATCTTTCTTTCTTCCTTTTCTTTTCCCGCCAATCCGCCATGGAAATTGACGATTCTCCAACGCAAGCATTCTCAATACACAAACTTGGTATTTCTCTCTCCTACATTTTTGCTTCTTCAACTCCAAATGTTGTTTTCTTATCTTTAATAATTCTTGCTATCTTTATATATATTATAGTTTGCTGTAACAAAACTCCTTTTTTTTCTTATTCAATTTTTCTGGTAAAAAATGAGGTTTATAGAGGACAACAATATAGTCAAATTTACTATGCTCGGCTTCATATGATGCGGACTCTTCTTAACTCTCTTCTTCCTCACTGGAAACCCCACATTCCTGGTTTGTTTCTTGTTTAAAATTTTATTTATTTTTTATTTTTTGACAAGTTGTTTTGTAATTTGGATATGACCCTTTTAGGATTTGCGTCGAAATTTCACTTGGGTTTGATTGAATTATTTATTTTAGTATATTTTTTGGTTTAATTTGATATATTTTGAATTTCTTTTTATTTTGGGAGTGTTGTGAATTTTCTGGAAGATGGAGGGGGGAGGGAAGGTTGTTGATCTAGTGGTGATTAATTTATTTTATATTTTGTTATGTGGTAATTATTGAAATCAAGTAGGGTTTAGGGTTTTGAAAAATTATTGGTGGTTTTAGGATTTTTTAGAACAGAATTTGAGTTGTTTGCTAAGGTGCTTCTTTACTCCGTTTGTTAAGGTTTGATGATAGAAGTGAGAAGTCCCCTAACTTGTGGGGATATTGAGATGAAAAAAGAAGCACATCAAATTCAATGCAGAACGAGTTTCTGTTTATGATCCTCTAGTCATTATCATAGTGATACGCCAGATTTTATTGCTTCACAAAAGCTTGCATCCACCTAAAATAACGTCCTACCTCAAGGTGTCCCATAAGATTAATTGATGTCTAGGACTAGATTACACATATATGATATATCCCCCCCCTCTTTTTGGCCCATTTTAAAATTGTTGTCTAATAGCTTGGAGTACTTTTGTGCTTTAGAAATAACGGACTACATTCATCTTGCATACTCTCGAGTCTCACCCCTAGAATTTCATTTTATAACTCATGTAGAGGCTTTAACACTTGGTATTTGACTTCTAATCAACAATTTATTATATGACATGTTGTGTGTAAATTACGATCATTAGGAATGTATATTGATGGAGTGACCAAATTGGTATGTAATGAAATGCATCTAAATTAATGTGGAATTAAGTTTTTTCTGCTTGTATTTATTTATTTAAGGTTTTTCATTTAATTTGAATCTAAAATTAATGAAATGCATCTAAACATAGTTACAGGTTCTTTCTTTTTGCTTGTTTTGATAGTATTTGTAAATCCTTTTGTTATAGGAGCTGGGTAGAAAGTTTGCTTAGTGCAACAACTGTAGTATTTCTAATATGTTGATTTTGTCCATCCCAAAATTTGTTTCCCTTGTGAAGTACAGACTAGGTTGTGCTTGTCCTTGTGGAGATTTTTCATTATATTACTATGTATAAAGGGTTTTTTATGATTAATCTTTTACATAATCGATCATTTTGGCTATTGGATCGGACACGGTCTCTTTCTACTATATCACAATGCTGATCAATGACTTTCTGGTTTCCTCTTTGTAATTTCATAGACTGTAGCTTGTTCATTTGTGTTACCGGTTGGAGATGCCAATTATTTATGCATGTTAATATGTATTTACTTTTTTTGTTTGTTTTGTTAATGTTGTGGTCAAAGTGGGATTGTGCTCTAATTTATCGAACCACAAGTGCTTGAATAGGGGAATCTCTTAAAGTTTTGAGTACTATTTCTTGTTGTTTGTACAATTATGGGACTTGAACAAGGCAAGGACTATATCCTTGTCGGAACACTCTACAAGCACATCAAACTCAAACCATGTGTTCTTGATGAATATTCAAAGGAGGTAAAGAGGTTGCTTTGAAATATTTTATCATATTTGCTTTATGATCTTTATTTTAACAACGTCTCACTGATTTTTGGAGACATTGCTTGTTCTAATTTTATCCTCTCCTTTTACTTCCGTGTTGAACTTCTATTGGCAATAAATAGAGGTATGTTGAGTTAGAAATTTGAAAATGTGCTGGACAGATAAGAGCAGACACAAATTCTATACTATAATTTATATTCTGGTTGGTCTGCCAAAATGTTTCTTGTCTTTGGTGCAACTTTACCCCAGTGGACGTATTACTAAATGAAAGGGGATATTGTTAAAAGTTACTCATGGCAAAAGAAGTATATCATACTAGATACTTTTGTAGTCTTTCTCGATCTTTCCCTTTTAACGATCAATATATATTAGAGAGAGACTTAGACAACATAGAGCAAATGATAATAGTTTTGAATAATCATTCCTCTACATATCCCCCGATAAATGACATGGAAGGTTATGAATTTCCAACAGTGTTCTATCACCAGTTCTTTGATAAATCATTTAAAATACGATGCGGGGAAGGAGGGAGGGGAGGGGCGGATGGAGAGGTAGGAGGGGGCGGGGGAGACAAGGAGGGAGAGGGGGGAGACGGATGGAGAGAGGGGGTCGGTGGGAGAGAGGGAGGGAGGAGGAAGGAGGAGGAGGGAGTGGGTGGGGCCTGGGGAGAGGTAAGGAGAGAAGGAGGGAGAGGGGGGAAGAGAGGGGGCGGGAGAGACAGAGGGAGGCGAGAGAGGGTAGGGGCAGGGAGGCGGGGAGGGAGGGAGAGGGGGAGGAGGGGGGGGAAGGGAGGAGGGATGGGGAGAGGGAGCGGGGGGGGAGCGAGGAGAAGGGAAGTAGCGAGGAGGGAGGGGTCGGGAGCGAGGGGTCGGGAGCGAGGAGGGAAGGAGGAGGGGAGCGTGGGGCTAGGGAGACGGGGCGGGGGAGCTGGGGAGCCGAGGGAGTGAGGGAGGAGGGGGCCTGGGAGAAGAAGGGAGGGCGAGGGAGAGGGGCAGGGGAGAGGGAGGGAGGAGGGGGGCGGAGACGAAGGGAGGGACGCAGGCCGGGGAGAAGGGAAAGGGAGCGAGGGGCGGGGGAGATGAACGGAGGAGAGGGGGCGGGGAGAGGGAAGAGGGGAGCGGGGGCCGGGGGGAAGGTGGAGGGAGCTGGGGTGGGGAGAGAGGAGGGAAGGAGGGAAGCTGGGGTGGGGGAGGAGGGAGGGAAGGAGGGAGGTGGGGTCGGGGGGAGAAGGAGGAGGGGGAGGGGGGGAGGGAAGGAGAAGAGGGGAGGGAAGGGAGGGAGAGGGAGCTTGGGGCGGGGGAGGAGGGGAGGGAGGAGGAAGGAGGGAGAGAAGAGGGGGCTGGGGAGAGGGAGCAGGGGGGGGGGGGAGAGGCCGAGGGGGGGGAGGTGAGATTGGGGCCGGGGGAGGGAAGAAGGAGGACGGGGGCCGGGGAGAGGGAAGGAGAGGGAGGGAGGGGCGGGCAGAGGGAGGGAGGAGGGGCCGAGTAGAGGGAGGCGGGAGGAGGGAGGGGAGAGCGAGGGAGAAGGAGATAGCGGGGGAGAGGGAAGGGAGCGGGGAGAGGGGGTAAGGAGGGAGGATATGGAGGGGACCGGGAGAGCGGGAAGGGAGGGAGGAGGGGTCGAGGAGAGAAGAGGGGGGCCTGGGGCCGGGGAGAGGGAGGGAAGGAGGAGGGGAGCGTGGGGCCGGGGAGAGGGGAGCAAGGGAGAGAGGGAGAGGGGGCGGGGAGATGGAGAGGAGGAGGAAAGGAGAGAAGAGGGGGGGGGGGAGGGGGGGGGGGTGGGGAGAGGGAAAGGGAAAAGGGGGGTTGGGGAGAGAGTCGATGGGGGGGGCCGGGAGAGGCAGAGTGGGAGGGGAGGGGAGAGAGGATGGGGAGGAGAGCTAGGGAGAGGAGAGGGAAGGAGGAGGGGGAGCCGGGGAGCGGGGGCCGGGGAGAGGGGGGGGAGCCTGGAGCCGAGGAGAGGGGGGCGGGGAGCCGGGGAAGAGAGAGGGGGGCAGGGGAGTAGCACTTTCAGAGGATAATTCTATTTGTCTAAAGGTACTCTTCACCAGAGGAAACGAAGCATAGACAATTATTGGAGACAAGCATAGCTCTCTTCTTTAAGTTTAAACCTCCTATCAAGTACTGGGGTAAATGTCTCTTTTGTGCCACATATCTTATCAACAGAATGCCTTTGAAATGTTTGAGACATATATCTTCATATGAGAAGCTTCATGGTAATCACTCAATGACCTTTAGTTGTTTATAATTTGATCCAACTTCCATGCTAGAGTTATGCCATAAGTGTTCCTTGGCTATTCACCCACTCAAGAAGGGTATAAAAGTACTTAACCTTGCTACCAATATCATCTCAGTTTCAAGAGAGGTAGTATTCCTTGAATAACATACATTTTCCATTTCACTTTGAATATCCTTCTTCTCCATCATTTTTCCAGTCTCCTATCACCTCTCAATACTACTATTTCTCCCTCTTCTCACACTAATACAACTCCTTTTATTTCCATTATAGAGATACTTGTTCCTCCTCCTATCATAAACCCTTCTAGACACACTCGACGTCCTTCTTACTTATCAGATTATGTCTTTAATCAAACTTGCTTTTCAAGACCTCTCTTCCTTTCGCTGAACTCCCATCTCTCAGTTTCCTTCTATCACAGAACCTACCACTAACTTTCAAGCTTATCAAGATCCTTATTAGGTGGCAACTATGGATAAAGAATTACAAGCATTGGATTAAAAGGGGTGTTCTATTGGCTATAAATGAGTATTCAAGGTCAAACTCAAAGCTGATGGAAGCATAGATAGATATAAAGTTAGACTTGTTGCCAAAGGTTACAATTAAAATCATGGCATTGATTATGATGAAACAATTATCCCCTGTCATCAAAATGGCCACAATCAGATGCCTCCTAGCCTTGCTGCACACAAACAATGGCCTATTTTTCAACTTGACGTAAATAATTCTTTCCTCCATGGTGATCTCTTGGAGGAGATTTACATGAAGCTTCCAGAGGGTGTCCCTAACCCTTCCAACATGTTTTGCATGCTCACCAAATTTCTTTATGGCCTGAAATAGGCTTTAAAGCAATGGTTGCCAAACTTGTTCATAAACTCACTTTGCAAAGCTTTCTTTAGTCTAAGCGTGATTACTCTCTCTTTATAAAGAGAACATGGAATGATATAACTCTTGATATTGTTGTTTATATCATCATAGGCACCAACACTCTACTATCATGAGCCTCAAAGAACATCACTTTCAGCATAAAAGACCTTTGGCAAAGTCAATTATTTATTAGGCTTTGAGGTTTGTTATTTATCTTCTGGTATCACTCTCACTCAAGCCAATTTTACCAATGCAAGTGACTCTTAGCTTTCTATAATATTGATACTTGAAAGCCTATTTACTCCTCACTCCTCTCCCCTTTAATTTAAAGCTCCTTGTTGATGATGGTCCCTTCTATTATGATCCTGAGCATTATAGAAGTGTGCGTGGTAGGCAAACTGAATTTTTTTACCAACACTAGGCTAAATTTGGCTTATGTTGTACAAACTCTTAGCCAGTTCATGCACTTGCCTAGAGATTTGGATTATGATTGAACTGCTTGCCCCAACACAGGAAGGTCCATTTCTGGTAGGTGTGTGCATAAATATCCAATCCAATAAATCTGATATCTGATCCGATTTTTTAGTTTTCGGATATTTCTAATCGGATATGGATCGGAAATTTTCAATTTCATATATCCATAAATATCTTAAACATGCGGATTTTTTCGGATTTCTGATCCAAAAATATCTATTTTCAAGACCAGGTATCTGAAAATATCAGGTCACATAACCGGAAATCTGAAAATATCTGATGATTCGATCCGAAACTTATTTTATGAACTTTTCCTTTGAAAAATTCAATTTTTTACTTATCGGATATCCGATCCGAAATTTCGGATATCTGCTTTTTCGGGTCAGATTCAGATCGTATCTTGCCCTATCCCACATTTTCAAATATCCAAAATTTCATATGAGATTGGATTATCCGAAATGAACACCCCTAAATTCTAGCTATGTTTCTATCTAAGTCCACCTCCGGCCTGAATTCACATCAGTTGGAAGTCCAAGAAACAACCAATTGTTTCTATCTAAGTCCATCTATGGGCTGAATTCAGAGCTGCGGCAGCTGCGTGCTGCATCTGAGGTCACATGGACTATTAGGCTGCTTCATGAGTTTGGCTTGTCTAACTTGCTTCCTGTGACACTACATTGTTACAATCAAAGTGTTATACACATAGTAAAAATCCGGTTTTTCATGAAAGAACCAAACATATAGATATTGATTGTCACTCTACTAGAGAAAAGGTCTTGGAAGGGCTTATTCAACTCACCTACCTGCCTACACAGTCTCAATATCATGATGTTTTTACCAAGATCCTCCCTTCAGCTCATCACAGAGAGGTGTTGTCCAAGCTTGGTCTTTCCTCTCCTCAGATCACCCCAAGCTTGAGGGGAGGTGTTGATATATGATACTTCATATATCCTAGTTTTCTTCCTCACATTGTGTTCTGTTTGCTGAGTCAGCACAGTTAGCTACCTATCTGTTATTGTAATTAGTTAAGTCTCCTATTTCTTCTTGTAATGATTGTTATTTTCCTTCTCTGTATAAATAGAGAAAGGATACTGATATAATCATTCACACAAAAATGAAAACTAAACATGCACCCTCATTACAGTTTTTGTCCAATGGTGAAATAACACCTCCATCATTCATCAATGGAGTTTCATTTAGATTTCTAACAATGTCCTAAACGAAACTATTTAATTATATCCATAATTTTATTAAATTGTTAATTGTTTCAATATATAGTCATAAGTTATATAGAAAATAGTGTAGTTTATGTACGTCTAATCAGTAAAGCTCCTTGATTTCTTTTACTGTGTTGCAATTAGAAAGAACCAATTTCGTATATTTGCCGATATCTTTATTTATTTCGATAAAGGTAAGAAATTCATTAAGGTTCAAATCAAAGCATATGTCTACGAGACCTTCGTCTAAATAATCACCCTTAGAATTTATAAACATCACATCCTAATTTAATTTGTACACAAGTAAAAACAGCCTATGATCTATATACAAAGCGAAATACAGATTTAGCAAGAATCAAACCAAGATTTATTGTACATGCTATAGTAAACTAGCCTATGGTCCACCGACAAATTAAAATAGCCTATGGTCGATATTTGTCCATTTCTTGTCTTTGAATACTACTTAGTTTTTTTAGCTGCAAACTTTTGACTTTTACACTTGTTTGCCAGTACAAAACTTTCATAATTATTTCTTTAAATATCTTCAAGTCAAAACGATATAATGTTCCTATTTTGAAAATACAACAATACGAATCTATCGAGATTGTGCATGCATGATTATGTTTTTCCTTAAATTTAAGTTAAAATAGGGTATATAAAATAGTGAATATTATAAGAGTAAAATTGTTGCAAATAAAATATAAGTACGAAAGTAACAATTAAGTAATTTGACTATAAAAAGTTGTCAATAACTAATTTATAACTTTAATTTATATTTTCAAAAATATCAATTTATTTATAACTTTTACAAATAAATAATTAGAGATATTAATAGTTAATATTATTCTGCATAATCATATTTGAATATAGAACAAAGAGTTGCTTAGCTTGGTTTCATCGGCATGATAGAAAATTGTACTTCTACCTTGCTTTTCTACATGCCTTCAACAAATACTCAAAGGCCAATGTCATACAGTGACGGGTCTAAGTAGATTAAAATTTTAGCTGTTATTTATAAGGAATTCTGCATGCTAGATCTAGGACGACTCGTTGTTCATTGGTTGTTCAACGGATATACTGAATCTTCTCATTCATGTTGCTTAATAAATTATAAGATCTGATTACTTAGGGTTAAATAAAACAAAAGTCAATGGGAATTAAGCATTTGATTAGGCATATACTTTAGTACATCATATTGTGAATCTCCCTTAAAATTTTGGAACCTTATTCATCATGGTTGACAAGAAAGCCCTGTATAAAGAGCTCCTTCCCATCTTTAACTAGCACTCCTATTCCAATCAAATTCATTGAGAAAAATGGAAGCCAACAACAACAATGTAAGGTTGCATGGAATGTGGGCAAGTGTATATTCAAAGAGGGTTGAGTATGCCCTTAAACTCAAGGGCATACCTTATGAGTATGTTGAGGAAGATCTTATGAACAAGAGCCAAGCCTTGGTCGAGCACAACCCAATTCATAAGAAAGTTCCAGTATTTGTTCACAATGGTAAGTCTCTTGCTGAATCTCTAGTCATCCTTGAGTACATCGACGAGGCTTGGCCAACTCACACGCCGAGACTTTTGCCTGAAGATCCCTATGAACGAGCTATGGTCCGATTCTGGGCTAATTTCCTCACATACCAGGTAACTTTAACTAATCTAGATATATGATGTGTTGGAAATTATGTTCTTATACATCATAAGTATGGTAATAACAAGTATTAGTTAAAAAGAAATACAGGTTTCCAAACATATGTAGTTCTTATATATGATTGCTTAGCTTATGATAAAGTTATTTGGAGAAGCAAAAATAAGTTGAAAGGTATGCTCTAGATGTACTTACAATTGTTATCACATGAGAGCACATGTTTTTCCAATTAGTAAGCGCTTGGTCAATACTTCTATTTGGTAACAAATTGCTAACAGAAGAGCATTAATATTTAACATAGTAGTTGCCATCAAGCGCGAAGAAAGTGTTCTTCTGCAGTGGAGAAGCACAAGATGAAGCTCTTCAAGAATTGCATGAGAAAATGACCTTGATGGAGGATGAAATGATCGATTTGATACCGAAAAACGAGTCTTCGATCACGGCCGAGGGTCTAGGAATTCTTGACATCCAATTGGTGACACTCTTCGCTGCACATGAAGCTCAAGAAGAAGTGCTTGGGAAGAAGATTGTAGACCAAGAAAAACACCCTTTGATATATTCTTGGGTAAATGCTCTGAAGAACCTGCCTGTTATTAAAGAGAGTATCCCTCCTCATGAAGCACTTGTGGCCGCGCTTAAACAATGGTCCTGATTCCTGAATATATTTGATCAAGTGATCATGGGGTTATTTAACATATGAATGTTTGACCATCTTTATTTTGAATCCTCCACGGATAGCTGAATATTACCAAAGTCAAAATTTTACAATTTTTCAATAAAAAACCCATCTATGAATTTCTTTTAATTTTCCTTATTCTCAAAGTATTTGCTTGGATTCATGAGTAACTGGCCAACACACGTACATTTGGATTGATCAAGAATTGAGAGATTATGTATCCTATTATTCCTATGTCTCTATGTATACTTGAAAGTAATCTAAGACTCGTTTTCAGAATTACTTGTATAAAAGTCGACTATTACAAGTTTGTGCGGAACATATGCATTGATCAAAGTATTGGTCAAGTTTTTCCCTCAAAAAAAAAAAGTATTGGTCAAGTTCAACTTCATAATGGTAGGGAATAGAGCAATGCACCGATATACAATAAACTTGACCAAATATTAACTGGGATATAATAAAAGCACGAAACCACAAGCCTTGCCATGAGCCAGGCCCAAGCCCGACCCAACCATTGGCTGCACAAAAATACACTTCATATTTCCCTTATAATCTTTCCATGTAGAACAAAATGACAAATACACTTCCTTTCCCACAAAAATATAATAATCAAAATATTAGTCAAAGTTCAACATCTTTGACCATTAAAAGTCAAATATGACTCCCAATTTCAGATAAAAGAAGAACATTATTACAGCACTAGAATCATGAACCCAATTTGTTCTACAACTAGCTATATAGTATAAATGAAAACAAATATGCTTAAATTTTACAAGATAAAGAAGCTTAGTCTCCAATTCCTACATTATTAACACTACCAATTTAGCCTTTGGTAGGATCTACTTCTGGCGCATGGCATATAGAAGTTCAAGCAGCTTAGACTTGGATGGTGTGACATCTTTAACTTCAGGAACTTCACTCAGAGCCTTAGTCCATGAAACCAATAACGGGTACCTTTCTGCAGTCAGAGACTTAAAGCCAAAGAACTCCTCCATGACATCGGAGGTTACAAAGAAGGAATAAAAGAATATATCCAAGTAACCCGGTTTCGTATCCTGGAAAGATGGACCTCCATTTGAGAACATCGCCTGTATTAATTCTTCAGCGACATCTAGACTTTTCCGATACTCATTCAGTTGATCATCTGTTGCTTTACCTTCTGACAGTAGTGTTTTGCCCAATGTTTCGACTACCTGTCCGTTCCAACATCATACACAGTTAATTCGTGGACTTAGCTATTAGTTTGTGTAGTCTATGAAATGATGATGCAAATTCATACGAAGCTGTAATCTAAACCTATGTAGCATGGAAACAGAAATATTTCAAGAACAGGGTAACCTCGGATTTTAGACATTTTCAGGCCTTATTATCCCGTAAACGATTAGCTCTACAAAAACAGGGAACTTGAAGTCGGACGGGTTTCCACCATGCTTTTTAGATCAACACTAAAAACATTCAGGAATAACACATAAGGAGTACCATATAATCTGAACACAAATTGACACAAAAACATAAACATTTTAGTGTTTTACCATATAACATTTGCTTTGTATATTATTTAGGGAACATACATGATGTATATAACTATGCATATAAGAAGCTAAAAGTGACCCTAAAGCAATATCTAAGCAATTATAACACTGATTGACGCATGATTTTGTCATAAATATCAAAACAAATACTAATTTAGAATATGTATTTACTGCTAAAGGCTGCACGCACTGCATATATCAAAACCATTAGGAAAAAAAGCTCAAGAACAAGAGGCTTGCCTGTTGAAAATAGGCGGGCCAAGAAGCGGTGTTTGGACCTTTGGTAGGGATCTTTGGGAAGGAGATGCGGTGGGTCAGTCCAAGTTTCATCGATATATTCAAGGATGACGGATGATTCTGCAATTGGGAAGCCATTGTCCACAAGTACAGGCACTCTCTTGTACGCAGGATTATATCGCAAAAGCAACTCACTTTTGTTGGCAAGATCTTCCTCTATATATTCATACTCTATGCCCTTAATTTTAAGGGCAAGTTTGGCTCTTAACACGCAAGGACTTGCCCACGTTCCAAACAGCTTAACTGAGCTCGCTTCTGCCATTTTTTTTTGCCCTTCCCTGTTTCTCACCTAGTTCAGTTTCTATTGGTTGTTTTGCGTGTGTGTTTAGAAGTGTGATTATTAGTGGTTACAAGAAGAAAATGCTTGATGTAAGGTGATGGAAAGTGATTTATCCTGGACCTTTCATTCCAAATTGTTGAATCTTCTCCACAGACAATTTTGTCGTCAAACGTTAATACTAACAATCATGTGCTGAATTTTACAAGATGAAAAAAAAGCAGTCCACAATTCATACATTTATTTCAACTGATAACAATCAATCAAGCCTATGGTAGGATCTACTTCTGCCGCATAGCATACAAAAGTTGAAGCAGCTTAGGCTTGGATGGTGTGACATCTTGAACTTCAGGAACTTCACTTAGAGCCTTGGTCCATGAAACCAATGTCGGGTACCTTTCTGCAGTTAAAAACTTTAAGCCAAAGAACTCCTCCATGACATCTGAGGTTCCAAAGAAGGAATAGAAGATTATATCCAAGTAACCCGGTTTCGAATCCTGGAAAGATGGACTGCCATTAGAGAACATATCCTTCATTAATTCTTCAGCCACATCTAGACTTTTCCAGTACTCGTGCAGTAGATCATCTGTTGCCTTACCTTCTGACATAAGTGTTCTGCCCAAAGTTTCGGATATCTGCAATCCGTACCAAGACCATACAACATTATTTGACTTGGTTATCACTTATCAGTGTGTATAGTCTATCAAAGATGATCAAATTCAGACAAAGATGTAATAAGAAAGGAAATTTTCAAAAAATAACACAAAAATAGTAGTGTACACCGATCCAAAACTCTAGTTTACACTCCCTTCATATCTAATGGAAGCTTTAGTTTTTGTCTTAACGATCTCTAGACAATGTAATCACCATTTATTTCTAATTAAATGCATATAAACAAAATGTAATGTAAGTAGATATCTTGAATATATGGAAATAAATATAATAAGATCCCACATTATAAAATGTAGTTTCTTATACTTCGTCCATTTTCTTACCATTCACAATTGCAACGGTTTCAGTTGCAGTTTAACAACTTAAATCTTTGATCATTTACATCTTTAACAATTAATAATAAAAATTTTGAAAAAAATTGATATTCTGAGATTAATTAACAACAATCAATTAACAATATAAAATATTGTGCAAGTGAAATCTATGCATACTAAAAACTGTTTCAATTCTAAGCAGAGGATATATAGTTATATACCAATTTGCACAAAACATTTTAACAAAAGCTCAAGAACAAGGGGCTTGCCTGTTGTAAATAGGTGGCCAAGAAGCGATGTTTGGCCCTTTGGTAGGGATCTTTGGGCAGGAGATATGGAGGGTCAGTCCAAGTCTCGTCTATATATTCAAGGATGATAGATGATTCCGCAATTGGGAGATCATTATGCACAAGTACAGGCACTCTCTTGTACACAGAATTATATTGCAAAAGTAACTCACTTTTGTTGGCAAGATCTTCCTCTATATACTCATACTCTATGCCCTTAATTTTAAGGGCAAGTTTAGCTCTTAACACATAAGGACTTGCCCACATTCCATAGAGCTTAACTGAGCATTCTTTCGCCATAACTTTTTTGGTGTTAATTCCCCTGTTTCCCCTGTTTCTCAATTACTACAATTTCTAGTGGTAGTAGTTGCGTGTGTGATTAGAATTGATTTGTACAAGTAAGAAAATAATTGTAAGGCGAAAGTGATTCATCATTCATCCTTGTCCCTTGACCTTTACTCACACTATTACAAGTACATCTATAGAATTTTAAAATAATTTTCTCAAATTGTTGAATCTTCTTTACAGTCAATTTTGTCGTCCAACGTTAATACAATATTATTTCGCTTAAATAATTTGTGAAGGAGGAGGGGCTGACAAGTTTCAATATTCGTGAAATCAGAATATAGGATATTACATGAGCCTATGATGATTAACGACCACTTAATGAAAGACAAAATTAGTATCACACTTTTAAGTGTGATTAGGTTGGGAATGTGATAGAGTCGAATTTTTTAATCGATGTGAAGTCGGATTTTTATCTTTGACTAGTTGTTGGTCGGCACGCGATGCGCGCCGTCCCCCAAGATAGTAAAATATGATAAATGAAAATAATGGTATAACTTTGTAAGCCAAATGATTGCAAGTATGGTTTGAAGCAAGAACAAAAGAACACATTAGATTAAAGCAAACCCAGATTAATCTTTTCAATTTAAAAGTCCACATTCCAATAGATGGTTCGAATAGTGGAAACAGAGTACTTGGGTATACTTGCACTCTCTTATAATACTACACAATATGGCGTACTTGGGATTGTGGTTCCTGCATTTAGTATAAAAAAAAGGAAGTTAAAGAGAGTGATTAATCACTTATCATTAGAAGAAAGGTTATAGGTAAACTGAATTGTAAGTATCCATTGATGATTAGGTAAGTGCAAAAATGTAACATATTAAATCTACGAAAACATGTAAAAATATTCTCTCCCGATTTCAAGAGGTTTTGGGATTAATTTTCATCCTTGGCAAGTTGGGATCCTTTACTCCCCAACTTATCAAGGTTTCTACTACCTAAACAAAGGTAAATATATAATAATAAATATCTTAAGTGTTATCAAACATTCAAAATCAGGCAAGTATTCCATATGAGATAAAAGGTTCCTAGCCCTTATGGGTTGGGTAAGTATTATTGTCAAATATTAAATAATTGGTTGTAGTTTACTTTGTTACTTGTGTTATATTGTGACCAAATATTATTAGTGACTAATATAAATTGCATCACTTGATCAACAAAATTTCGTAATCCTTGTATTTACTTAATTGGTTTTATATCCAGCTTTCCAATTACCTCAATTAGCATATATATATATATATATATATATATATATATATATATATATATATATATATATATATATATATATATATATATATATATATATATATATATATATATACTGTACTTGCTAAATGGGGCATGCATTTGGAGAAATACTTCTTTTAGATGTTGAGGATTTGACTATTTCCCTATAGAACTTTACTAAATACCAAAGTACTAACTTGGTGTTGCTCATATAAAGCTTTACTACACGTCTAATACCACAACTGTTAGCACCTCATCTAAATGATACCCTTAACATCTAAAAGAATCATGATAAGGTAAAGCAAAGGGAGAAGTGAGAGAGTAAGAATGAAATTAACGATTTTGAGTACCTACCTGCAAGACAACAATAAACAGGGTCTGGTGTTTACTCTGTGTAGCGAAGTCGAATTGGTAGGCACTGGGCAGTTGTTGCGTTGTTAGAGCACCTTAGTGAATATTTACTCTTCATCTTAGTCTAATTATATCAACTTGCTGATTTATCTTACTATTTACTAAACTTCCTAATATATTTGTCTAATCGTATCATCTAACAGGTACTATTGGAGTTGTTATGCAATGAGATTCAAACATATTCACAAGTGGGTGAATGTTTTCAACAACTAAAGTTAGACCAATAAATTATGCTAAGCATTATGAACAATAAATCTTAAACATTGATGGAATTTGCGCCAATACACTTAAGGTTAAAGGGTTATAATCTTATCTTATACATAGATCTAAACTGTATCAATACGCCTAATGACATAGCCTGGAGAAGAGCTCTACTTATGGTACAGGTTAAGAATACCGAAGACAAAGAAACCAGCCATCTGCAACCATTAGAAATAGGCAATAATCAGTTTCACTTCAAAGTTTTGGCATATAGTTAGAATTTAGGAAGTAGTATATAACATGCAAAGGAACTTTGAGAGTACAAAAATGAAGCTCCATAATATGGAAAAAGCCACCAGTAAATCTCTCATATTCTTATGCTTGTATGGCCACACTTGAATCTGCAGCTCAAATGAGTCACTTTCAATTAAATCAGCGCATGATCCCAAATGAGTGAACACTGAACTGACGATTGATAAATGATAACTAAAGAAAACCATTCTTGCACGCGTTGGTCTAGACCAAAGACTTAACTTAACAAAGCATCACTTCATAGATGGAACTTTTTTTTTCTTTCAGTACGGTTAAAAGTATGATATGAAATCAAATGAAGCAAATTTTGAAGATTATAATGAGGATGATATAACTTAACTACACTGCTCTCTTAGACAAAGAATGTAGATGTTTACATTTAGGTGACACGGCTACATACATTCATACAATTCTACCTCTGTTTATTTTAGATGCAACATTTGGTTATTTTAATCCACTCACCAAAAAGGCAAGTGAGATAATAGCTCAAAAGAGGCTAAATTACCAAGGCCACCATTGAGACTAAACACCAAACATCACAAATACACCTCTAATAACAGTCTCTCGAGCTCAAAAACAAATCTTTTTCAAAATATTTTTCCAGACAATAGCCAGCAAACTGTCACACCAAAAAGTTATATTCTTATTGAATACCACACAGCCTTATTTCACGCAACACCTCGAGGCTGAATATATTTTTCAAGCCATACTGTAATTTTTGGGCTGAAATCTTAAATCATGCAAGGATCCAAATCAAGCAACAGTAAGTTTGAGAATTCAAGACAACCCAAAGCCAGATCATTAACATCTGACCATTGCATGACACATTAAAAAATGACGCTCAAGAGAAGAGGTGCTGCACAGACTCCCTCCCCACCCCCTGAAAAGAAAACAAACAAGAAAAGAAAGATAGGGGTAAAAAAGATCTCTGAACTGTCAACTACAGATTTAGCTTATCTTTGGATGAATTAGTTCACTGAGATCGTAATCCAGAGACCTCCTACAATCACATATGATTGTTAATAAAAATCCATTAAAATACAAAACATATATTTTAAAGTTCACCAAGCATGCACTATATATAGATAATCAATATAAACTACCTGCTCAAAAGCCTTATGAAACATATCTATTGACTACTCTTATTTTGCTTTAGAAACTGAGATTTGGAGAATAACAATTGTTTCGGTGATGAAACGCAGCCGGACAAGGAAGTGTCCGGTAGTGTCAGAGTAGGCGTCCGAGACTGGAAGTCTGCAAGAAAGACAAACGTGAGCTACCCTCGGGGGGGATGCGAGGAAACCCCCTCCGACGCTCAAGTCAGTAAGTGCCCGATAAGGATTTTAGAGAGAGAGAGAGAGAGAGAGAAAACTTAAGAGTGTGAGAGAATGTACCTGCAGAATAGTACCATTTGGCTATTTGTAGTAGTACTATTCCTCTGGCAGGATGCGTAATCCTTTGACACGTGTACGACTATGGTGAGTCTGGTTAGGGGGAAGGTTTCCTTGTTTTGTCCTTTATTGTGGCCGCGAATACCATCTCGGCCTACTTATCAGGAATGGCTTGGATGCTCTGAGTGAGGTCGCGTCTTTAATTGCCCATGTCGGCCATATAATATGTCCGACACCAGGCTTAGATGTACCCATACAACTAGCCCCCCCAGCATCATTGGGGGTTGCGACCGGCATTGATGTTGCATTGTGGACGCGAGTGAACTTGTGCCTGCTGGAGACAATTTTTACGTTGCCACGTGTTGCCCTGGGGAGAACTTCGAATTTCGAAAAAGTGTAATCATTACTTTTTCCTAGAATCCCGCTCATTTTTATTTTTTATTTAGGGTTTGTTTAGAGGTTGGCACTTGGCGCGCATCCAAGCAGAGTAGTTGATGAGTCTTCTAATCCTCGGCCGTTGAATTTTGTCCTTATAAGGCCATTTTTCATTTTCTTTTTGTTTACCCTTCATCTTCAACCTTAAACTCTCTCGGTTTGCGTGGTTTCTTCAAGAACTTCAAACCTCCTTTTTCTTGCCAAAATCTTGCCTTTTTGGTGACCAAATTTCCTTAAAAGTATTTCGGGTAACTTTTCGTTTCTTATTTCGAGGAATTTTAACGTTTCGCCTCTCTTCGTCCGGGGGTTTATTCGAGGGTTTCTTTTCGAAGTTTCCAACTTTCCGGCAAATTTGCTTTCTCCGGCGTTGTCGAACTTGAAGGTTCTTCTGTTCGTGCTTTTGGAACATTTCACTGCGCTTTTTTTTGGGAAACAGACGTGATTTTCTCGGCCATTTTCCATCGGTTTTTCTCGTGTACCTTTTTCCAACTTTCTTTCAACTTGTTTTTGTTTTTTCTTTCTTCTCATCGAAACATGTCGGATCGCTCGTATAGCCAAAATACTTTGAGTGATAAGCTTATGTCCGAAAGTGAGCCTTCGTCTCCCGCTTCCCTTCATGGCGGGCATAGTTCGTCTACTTCCCCCCCTAGGGAGGAGAGAACTCGTTTGTTAGCCGACTCCGCCCCTTACCGCCGATAGAGATAGGGAACTTAGATCTAAGTTTCTTAATGACCGCTCTACCTCCGAGCAAGAAAATTTAACTTCCCAATATTTGTCCGCGAGGATGAGTGGTGATAGACAAACACTCCGGAGTTAAGACATAAAATTTTAGCTCGCCGTACTTGCTAGAAACCCTTCCCCCGACGCTCGTTCCCGGACTTGATGTTCCGCCTTTGAGGGAACATGCCCGGTTAGATAACTTAGCGGATCTTGGGGTTGTGGTGGCGGATGACTTTTATGATCGCCTTGCTCTCCGAAACCGGCCCTTCTCATCCACCTCGTTATTGATTTAGGTTCCGACAACGACTCTATTGCTACAATGGACGAGACTGATGGTCCTTCGACTTCTGCCGGGATTAGAAATACTCGTCAAACCGAGATAGTTTTGGGGGAAAGTTCCAGCATGCCTCCTAATTCTCGGCCCGAGCCGATTCCCGACCGCGATGATGTCGAGCATTCCGGGGATATGGTTACCAATAGATTATAGCAAAGTGGTCCGAAATCTACGATCATATGTAAATCCCGGCGACAATGCGCCATAGATCTCAACTACTTGCGATGTTGCGGAGAAGTTGTATGCTTTCCCATCGGAATATAAGTTGATAGTCCCCGATAAGGGATCAAAAGTGACCGATTGCCCTAAGCAGGCACATAGCTGTCTACGCGCACCATTTTGAGTTTGGGTTGCGTTTTCCTCTAGATTTAACCTTGGTACGGATTTTGAAGGCTTTTAACATTTGCCTTGCTCAGCTGACACCCTTGGCCGTTAGGAACCCGATCGCTTATATTTGGACCTTGTCGTTATTTAGGGTTTCCTGAGGAACTCAACCTCTTCCGTCGTCTTCATTGGGCCGCGACGGAACGGCTCTACCGAGAAAGGATGGTGGAGCTTGATGACGGCCAAAAATAAGCTTACCGTCTACCCTAAGTTGATCGGGTTAAAAGGTTGGCAACCCGCTTTTTATTGGGTTAAGGTGCCGAATAATTTCCCTATTCGTCGCCACTTTACTAAGCCTAGGTTACTCGGATGGAAGACGTCCCCTCTTATGGTCTTTCAAAGCCTTGAGCGTAAAGCCTTTGATTATTTTGAGTCCGAGGTCGGGACTATTACTACCGTCGGTGAAGATACCGAGGGACGGATCCCTTGTACCGGCTTCCCCATGCAAAGTACATACTTGGGAAACGAACCCTTGTCGGCTTTATTTCTCGCCGCACCCACCCAGAAGGTTCGCCTCTCGACTTTTGGTCCGACGTGGGACTTGATGCCTTTGCTTTCTGTTGGTTAATATGATATTAATCCTTCCGCTTTGCTGTTGCAGGTCCTGTCAGTTTAGATCTTGAGGAGTTGGGTCTCAACGAAGATTCAACGCCAATGTCTCGAACTCCTGAGGAGCCCATCTTTGACTACGACACTGTTCATGGCCTCACTGGGGGTCTCAGAGGTGCAGATCGCGGCCGTGGTGGTCGCAACTTAGGTCGGGCAGGTGTACGCCGTGCCGGCCGCACTCCCGGTCGCACTCCCGGTCGGTCTGCTGGACGTGGGGATCAGGAGTCCCTTAGTCCTGTCGTACACGTTCCTGTCCGCCGTGGCGGGGGTGGTGTGACTATAGGTCAGAGGCGGCCTCGTGAGCTCTCTGACGATAGTCCCAGCAAGAGGCGAGCCTTGGATGTTGCCGCTGCTTCCGAGACCCAACCACCGGAAGCGGCCACTAGTATTCCGGGACAACATCCCGTCCGAGATATTATCCCCCACCGTGTTCTCTCCTTTGAACGCTGCTATTGACAGCATTGGGACGACACTGGGATCCGGCTCTTCCATGCGCCAGAAGATTTATGACATCTTAAGTGCTCCGAGCTTTTTGACAAACCTTGGTCCGGGAATATTTTCTCGGATACATGAATGGATCGAGCACAAAGAGATCGTCCTCGGTGCCGCTGTGAAGGCCGCATTTTTCGTCCCCCTTCTGTCCCCGGGAGAATTTATCAACCCAACTGGGACGTGAGGGAAGATGAATCTTTATATGCTGACATTCCAGCTAATGGCGGTACTCTCGGATATCGTCTCCTGAAGGGCCTCCAGTTGCCCATTGATTGTCCAGCCGACAAGCTGGTAGCACCGGCCGCCCAACTTGCTCACGATCTTGCTGTGGTAAGGTTTATGATCTGATATTCATCATTCATCAAATTTTTTTTTTTTTTTTTTTTTTTTTTTTTTTTTTTTTAATCTCGTCTTTCTGATGCAGACTAACAATTCCGCCATTGAGCTTATTGAACAATTTGTCCATTATCAATCTGAGTCTGAGAGGCAGAAGCAATCCTTGGATGAGCTTCAGGCCCAGCTTGATGCTGCCCTGGCTCACTCTGACGATGTACAGCAGCAGCTTGATGCCGAGAAGGCATCGCGGGCAATTGTTGATGTTGAAATGGCGGATTTGCGAACCAAGGCTGCCAAGGTTGAGAAGGCTGAGAAAAATTCAGCGGAGCTTGAAGCTGCACTGGCGTCCCTTAAGGACGAGATGGCCACTGCCATTTCTAAGGCCAAGGATGATGCCGGCGCTCAGGCTGTGGTAGCTTTTAAAAAATCTGAAGAGTTTGTTGGTATGTTGGGAGAGAGATATGACGGCGGATGGGTAGCTGCAAAAAGATGTGTTTGTCACTCTCATCCGAATTTCAACTGGGACGAGATGGAAACCGCCTTTGCAGAAAATGTTCATACGCGCCCTTTGGAGGGTGAGCCCTTTATCTCGCGATGAGCATGTCATTGCTAACGTTCTTCTCCGTTGCTCGAGATGAAGAGGTGCTTCTTCCTTGATGTTTTTGGCGGTCATCTCCAGGCTCTTCGATTGATTCTAATAGTTTGTTAGAATTTTGTTTTTCTAATATTTTGTAAACCTTGAATTCGGCCCAATATGGCATGTACCTTGGATAAGCTTTACTATTACAATTACTGTTATGAATTTTTGGTGCCTTTTTAGTGGCTGCCCACATTTTTGCTTGTAGTTGGCCGCCATGCCAGTAATTAGTAATGAAGCTTAAATTTTTGTGAGTTTCTGTGTTGTTTTCGTTCTTGACCTGTTGTTTGGCCGTTTTCGTACTTAGACCTGTTATATGGTCTTTTTTGTACGTGGCCTGTTAAGTGGCCGTTTTTGTACTTAGACCTGTTATATGGTCATTTTTGTACTTAGACCTGTTATATGGTCATTTTTGTACGTGGCCTGTTAAGTGGCCGTTTTGCACTTAGACCTCGTTATATGGTCATTTTTGTACGTGGCCCGTTAAGTGGCCGTTTTTGTACTTAGACCCGTTATATGGTCATTTTTGTACGTGGCCTCGTTATGTGGCCGTTTTTGTACTTAGACCTGTTATATGGTCATTTTTGTACGTGGCCTGTTAAGTGGCCGTTTTTGTACTTAGACCTGTTATATGGTCATTTTTGTACGTGGCCTGTTATGTGGCCATTTTTTACTAATGGAACGTGGCGTACTTAAAATAAGCGTAAAATAATTAACGGAGTGCTCATGGGAAGCTATATTATTGATATGAAAAAGTAACGGCCCTTGGCCTTTTACATGAGATATCTATGCATAGTATTTCTTTAAAACACTTGTGTTCCAGCAATTCTTAAGTTCGATGCCGTCCATTGTTTTCAACACAAATGAGCCGGGACCAATTTCTTTGGATATCTGGTATGGTCCTTCCCAGTTTGCTGTTAACTTTCCCTCAGCGTGAGCTTTTCCGGTGGCTGCCGTTCTTCGTAGTACTAGATCTCCTTTTGTTAACGGCCTTTCAAGAACTCTCTTGTTATATGCCTCTATCGATACGATCTTTGTATGCAAGCGGCTTTGAGTTCCGCTATCAGCCTTGTTTCTGCTAGAAAATCTAGATTTTCTCTCAAGGCTTGATCATTGTTCTCTAGATCTTTGTATTTAATCCGATATGAGGGTAGACCAACTTCTACTGGCAAAACTGCTTCCGTTCCGAAAGCTAGCTTGAATGGACTTTCTCCCGTTGCCTCTTTTTCTGTTGTTCTATTGGCCCATAATACTGCCGGAATCATATCGGCCCAAGCTCCCTTGAGTTCATCCAACTTCTTCTTCAAGGCTGTGAGAATCTGTTTGTTAGCGGCTTCAGCTTGCCCATTGCTCTGCGGGTGACATACGGCTGAAAATGCGAACTTGACTCTGAACTCGGATAGAAAATTTTTGATTGGCCGGCAGTCAAATTGCGTGCCGTGATCAAAGACTATCGCAGCTGGTATACCAAACCTTGTCATTATACTTTGCCAAATGAACTTTTTGACTTGATTCGACTTTATTTTTGCCGTCGGTTCTGCTTCGATCCATTTTGTGAAGTAGTCGATACCAACAATCAGGAATCTACGGCTAGAAGGGCCGTTGTAAAAGGTCCCGTGGATATCTAAGCCCCACCGTGCAAACGGTATCGGACATATTATAGGCTGGAGGTCGTTCGCGGGTCTATTGATGATGGGAGCAAATTTTTGACACTTGTCGCATTTCTTGACGTAATCTTGCGCGTCTGCCAACATACTCGGCCAATAATATCCAGCTCTCAATGCTTTTAATGCTAATGCTTTAACCCCCAATGTGATTTCCACAGATCCCCTCATGAATCTCCTCCAAAATTTTTCTCGACTCCCATGCCGTTGCACATTTCAATAGCGGTAAGCTAAATGATTTCTTATATAGCTCATCCTGGTAAATGACATACCAATTTGCCTCGCCTCTTCAGCCTTCCTAGCTTCCATCGTGTTCGAAGGGAGTGATCCCGTGAGTTTATAAGCCACTATTTGACTGAACCATTCGCCTTGCTGATTGACAGTATTTATTATCACGGTTTTTTCGGTGATGCTCTTCTCTTTCAAAACCTCCATCGTAACAGATCTTTCAATGTTCAAAGAATCAGAACTTGCTAGTTTCGAGAGTGCGTCCGCTTTAATGTTCTCGGCCCTGGGGATGGCTTGAACATCAAAGTGAGTCAGCTGGGCTATCAATTCTTTGGCCTTTTCCACGTATTTTTGCATGTTTGCTTCTCGGACCTCAAACTCTCCTTTCAACTGGCCATTAACTAGCTGTGAGTCCGTTTTCAAAGAGACGCTTTTGGCCCCAGCTGATATGCACATCCTCAACCCTGCGATTGCTGCTTCGTATTCTGCCTCGTTGTTTGACGCTGGGAAGGTGAACTTGATGGCGTATTCAAAAATATTTCCTTCCGGGCCGGGTCATTACAATGCCGGCCCCGAGCCACTTGCCGCCGACGAGCCATCTACTTCTAACGACCAAGTGCCATCTTCCACCTGCTCTTCGTCGTAAGATGCCTCGACGATAAAATCCGCCAGCGCCTGAGCTTTTATCGCGGTCCTTGGCTTGTACTGTATATCATATTCGGACAATTCCACTGCCCACTTCAAAAGACGCCCTGAGCTATCCATCTTTTGCAAAGCCTTTTCCAGCGGTTGATTTGTCAAGACCTGAATGGGATGGCAATCGAAATATGGCCTGAGCTTTCTGGCTGCTATGATCACGGCCAACGCCATCTTCTCAATCAGCTGATAGCGGCTCTCAGGTCCGTTTAGGATGTGACTGATAAAGTATATCGGTTGCTGCCTCTTTTCTTTTTCTACCAATAGAACAGCCGCGACGGTTTTTGAAGAAGCCGAGATATATAACTGCAATGTATCCCCCGTTTCTGGCCTGGTGATGGTGGGTAGAGTCTTTAAATGATCCTTGATCGCGACGAAGGCTTGGCTTTGCTCCTCACCCCATTCAAATTTCTTGTTTCCTCTCAATAACGCGAAGAAAGGTAGGGCCTTGTCGGCCGACTTGGAGATGAAACGAGTTAATGCAGCCATCCTCCCAGTTAATCTTTGCACGTCTTTTATTCCTTTCGGCTCTGGTAGATCCGTGATAGCACGCACTTTATCCGGGTTAGCATCGATTCCCCTCTTGCTGACCATGAACCCTAGAAACTTTCCTGCCCTAACTCCGAATACACATTTTTTCGGGTTGAGCTTCATCTTGTATCTTCTCAGAGTACTAAAGGTTTCTCTTAGATCATCAATATGCTCGCGGTCTGTTTTGCTCTTGACGATTGAGTCGTCCACATAGACTTCGATATTCCTTCCCTTCTGCTCAGCAAATACTTTGTCGACCAATTTTTGGTATGTGGCCCCTGCGTTTCGTAGGCCGAAAGGCATTGCTTTATAATTAAAGACTCCACAGTCTGTGATGAAGGCTGCTTTCTTTCTATCCTCTTCCAGAAGACTGATCTGATGGTATCCTGAAAACGCGTCCATAAAGCTCAAAAGAGCATGTCCGCTAGTTGAATCTACCAATTGATCAATTCTTGGCAAGGGATAACAGTCTTTTGGACACGCTCTATTAAGATCCGTGAAATCAACACACATCCGCCATTGACCATTCGCTTTTTTCACCATAACGACGTTTGCCGACCATTACGGGTAATCACGGACTTCAATAAAGTCGGCCGCTAGTAACTTATTAACCTCTTCTCTGACGGCCTTGTTCTTTTCTATTGAAAAATTCCTTTTCTTCTGCTTGACTGGGCGGACCGAGTTGTCGACATTCAGACGATGAACCATCACGGCCGGGTCTATTCCCGGCATCTCATCCGCCGAGAACGCGAATACATCAGCGTTTTCTCGAAGGAGAGTCACCAGGTTGATTCTGACCTCTGGATCCATGTCCGTTCCGACAGCCACAGTCCTTTCTGGATCATCTGCCAGCATTTCTAACTTGGATTCTCCATCAGGCTTGGCCCTTGGCCAATCCTCTGGTCGTACTTCTAGCTCCTCCATGGTTACTTCCATGGCGTTTTCATTCTTTTCCTCAGATGGTTCTTCTGCCGCGGCCTTTTTCTTAACTCTCTTATCCTTTCTTGATGGCGGACAAAGTTCTTCGATAGGGACCCTTCTTGCTGGCTGCTTTAAAGCCGTTAAATAACATGACCTTGCTGCTTCCTGGTTTCCCCTGATCTTCGCTGTTGTACCCGAATTGGATACGTACAGCATAGTCAAGTGATAAGTAGATACCACACCCTGTATGTCATGAATTAATGGCCGTCCAATGATTGCATTGTATGCTCCCGGAACGTCTACTACCAAGAACTCGGCCATCACATCCCTGGCTTCACTATTTTCGCCCACCTTGACCGGCAATTTTATAATGCCTTCGGGTATTGCGAGATGCCCCGGTGAATCCGATCACTGGGTACCGGACTGGCTGTAAGTGCTCCCGGCCAATCATTAATTTTTCGAAAGTGGATAGGAATAAAATATTGGCGGAACTACCTCCATCCACCAAAATTCTGTGAATTAAACAATTTGCAACTTTTAAGGTGACCACTAGCGGGTCGTCATGAGGATAAATCACGTGCTTTGCATCCTCTAATGAGAACGACATGGCAGGCATGGCTGGCGGCTTTCTCCACTGGCAACTCTGGTTAAAATTCACCTGATGTCGGAACTCCTTTAAACTGGCTTTTGCCCCACTGACACTTCCGCCATGAATTGGACCGCCACTAATCACATGAATTTCTCCTATCCCAGGATCGAACATTCTGGTCTCTGGGTTTCATCAAGTCGCCTTCGCTTGTCTGAGCTTTATACTGGGTGAAATACCCTCTGCGGATGAGATCCTCCAAATTATCCTTGAGGTGTCGGCAGTCTTCAGTTAAATGTCCGTGATCTCCATGAAAATCACACCACTTGGTCTTATCCCGATTTTTATGAAACATCTTCTTCGGTCTCTGCCATTTGTCACTTTCCTTGTTCATTGTGAAAATTTGTGCCCGGGAGGTAGTGAGCTGAGTGTACGCCTCAAACTTATCTTTACGTTCATTTTTTTCTCGACCATCCCGCTCCCGGTCATTTCCTTTTTTGACCATATTGGATTCTCTTCTTTCATCTCGACCACGATCAACTTCACGACCTTTATCTTTCCGTGACTTATCTTCCTTCTTCTTCTCAGAATCCCCATGCCGGCCACTAGCTGCCTTGTCAAATTCCTCTCCTCTTATGAAATCATTTGCTTTGCCCAGCACTGGCCCTAACGACGTGAAAGATTTTCGTCCGAGATAACTCCTGAACGCAGTCCCTTCTCTTAACCCCGACATCAATGCTAAAACTGCTACATCCTGCTGTAGCCGAGGAATAGATACAGCTTCCACATTGAAACGCCCGATGTAATCTCGGAGAGATTCGGTCTCGCCTTGTCTGATTGACAATAATTCCCCAGTTGTGCGCTCACGACGCCTGTTGCTTACGAAGTGAGTACTAAACATGGACGAGAGTTGAGAAAAACTGGATACATTACCAGGTTTGAGACTTTTAAACCAAGTCTGAGCTATGCCAGTGAGAGTGGACGGGAAAACCTTGCACCAGATAGCATCTATCTGCGTGTACAAATACATGTGTCCTTCGTAAGCTGCGACATGATCGTCGGGATCGAGAGCCGTCAAACTTGCATGATGGCATTTTGATTCGCGGCATTGGGTAATTAAGAACCTCAGGAACAAATGGGGAGAGTTTCGGCTTGATTAGTAGATGTCCGCCACCCGAATAGTTACTAACACCTGTGGTGCTGTACTCTCGGTATGAGCGATCGCGAGACTCTTCTCGAGTGATTGAGATCCTCAGTTTCCAAATCGGCTTCCTCGTACTCTGGATTGTCAATTTGTTCTTCCATCTGACGGTCTTCCGGTGTTAACGTGCGCATCCTTCTTACTGGCGTACCGTCAACGTTTCTACCGGCCGTGGCCAGTGATCGTTACGTGTCGAACGCCTCTTGTGTTACTAGCGAGAATGCTTTGTTAGGCCGTGGAGTGCCTTGTAACATCGGATGAAGGACGCCACGGTTTGCGGAACGATCCGGCGAGAATTGGCTCAATCTGGGCCAAGTTGAAAGGAACAAAGATCGGGACTTACCCGAGCAACATTGTTCTCTCGGAGTACGCTGGTCATTGCCCTCTGGCATGTTGGGATGGAACTGAGGTACGCCGATGGATCTGGTGATAGGTGGATGAGAAGATCCTTGCCCGATCTCCGACCCCGATGGACCACGATTGGCGTCATTTGTCTTCTCCATGACTGCTTCGCAAGGGTAGGAGGCCCCTCCTTCTAGCGCCAAGTTGTTTCGGTGATGAAACGCAGCCTTGGGACAAGGAAGTGTCCCAGGTAGTGTCGAGTAGGCGTCCGAGACTCGGGAAGTCTCGCAAGAAAGACAAACGTGAGCTACCCTCGGGGGGATGCGAGGAAACCCCCTCCGACGCTCAAGTCAGTAAGTGCCCGATAAGGATTTTAGAGAGAGAGAGAGAGAGAGAAAACTTAAGAGTGTGAGAGAATGTACCTGCAGAATAGTACCATTTGGCTATTTATAGTAGTACTATTCCTCTGGCAGGATGCGTAATCCTTTGACACGTGTACGACTATGGTGAGTCTGGTTAGGGGGAAGGTTTCCTTGTTTTGTCCTTTATTGTGGCCGCGAATACCATCTCGGCCTACTTATCAGGAATGGCTTGGATGCTCTGAGTGAGGTCGCGTCTTTAATTGCCCATGTCGGCCATATAATATGTCCGACACCAGGCTTAGATGTACCCATACAACAATCATCACAGAAAAGTGACCATGGTATTAAACAAATGTAGTACCATCTAATGGGTACTATTAAGTAGTCAGGTAAATGCCATGAGTTTGACCATCTTTATTGAAGGATAGATGAAGAAATTTCTGAACCAAACATTCAATATCTTAAAAGTCCTAAAAACACTACAGAAGTTTTCCTACAACAAAGAAATTGCACCAGAACACAACTTTGCTTCACTTATTCTGGGATGCCATGTAAAACGCAACTAAGGGTTACCTAGTACGGTATATAGTAAGAGATGATGAACTGCCCTTATACTCTCTTATATCTTCTATCTTTATCTTATTTCCTTCAATTTTTTTGGGGACAAACGCTACTGAAGGCATGCACCTCTCTTATTTCCTTCAATTTTATATTTTTCAAGGGAAGCTCCACACCATAGCCACCTTAGTTTATAGGATCTTTGGTACCAAGTGCACCACAAGGGATAGTCTTCGCCTCACAGCCAAGAGGAAATACCAATCTAACTGCGTATTAAACGTTTCCCCGAATTTGTTTAACCAGATACCAGCTCAAATATTTGAAATTCGGGCAAATCCCAAACAAACCCCCAAGAGAGCAAGCAATTCGGATTTGAAATTTGCAAAAAAACGATAAATCACTAATATTCAAAAATGTAACCACATCTCATTTTTAAAAATTGTATCAACAAGACATTGAGAATCAACATGACACTCAAAATAAACCTCACAATCTTTTAAAAATCAGCTATATATATAATCCAAAGTTCGTCATAAACCCCACCCCAAACTATATAAACGGTGGGAATCTCGTCACCAAAATAGTGGTGTACGAAATTGAGATATAAGATTTTGTGGTGCTTGCATATCAAAGAAAAGTAAATACACTTCAAAGCTAGCAACACTACAGCTAACAGTAGGACAATGCTCCACATATAGGAAATTGTAATTAAAAGAGGGAGGGGAAAGAACATTTGTCAAGAAAGTAGGTAAAAGGTTGAATAAAGCAAAAATGTTTATATCCAACAGAAAAATAATGAAATTCACATGGAGTGTAGTAGCTTGCCTGAGGAAACACTCCAATTGTCTGTCTACCTGTGGCGGAGCCAGAAGGGGGGACATGGGGACAGATGTCCCCCCACTTTAAAAAAAAATTTCACGGAAAAAAAAATTAAAAAAAAAAAAAGAAAAAACGAAGCACGCAGGGGTCGCGAGAATTGCCGAGAAACAAATACAATTACACAAAACATAGAGCGTTTGAGAAAAAAACGAAGAGAGAGAAAGTTTGAACTTCAAAACCCTATCTTACAAACACCGAACACGCCGCCCGCCGGAGCCTTAGCCGTCCAGTCGCGCAGTCGCCGGAACAAAGTACGAAGAAAGGAGAAGAAACAGCCACGAAGCACGAAGGAACCAGCAGAGGAAGTGAGTTTTAATTCCACAGAGCGAAATACGAACCAGCCTGACTGTGCCTCCACGAGCCGCCGGAAGCCCGGAATTACGCCGCCCAGAGCCCCAGACGCCCAGTCGGCAGTCACCACTCTTGCAATTACCAATCTTGCTGGTATAATTTTACATTTTTTGTTTATTTAAAATTGCCCTAACTTTTTGATAATTTGTGGTGAAATTTATCTGATTTTGGTCATTTGTTGAAATGGGTAGCTACTGTTTTTGGGGAATTATGGAGATTAGAGCCTTTAGCAACTCAGAGGAAGAAGATGTGGTGTAGAGAAATGGAGTGGTTGTTATGTGTGAGTGATTCCATTGTTGAGTTAGTCCCTTCGTGCAAGAGTTTCCGGTGGAGGTATTTTGGTTTTTAAAATGTCCCTTCGAGCCGCAGCTGCCGGAACCCGACCCACAAGCCGTCGGAAGCCAGATTTCCGCCGCAGTCCATCTGCATTGCTGGCTTTCAGCCATCGATTTGTTGGTTTTTGTTTTATAGGGTTTAGTATGCTTAGTTAAGAGCAGAGAGAAAATAAAACCCCAAAAGAAAGTTTTGACCTCTTAATTGGTTTAATCACACACTAATTGATGGATCTCAGATCTAACTTTTTTTTTTTACTTTTAACAAAGATGTTTTAGTTCAATTTGCTTTTTTCTTAGATCTTCTCTGTTTGTTTTTTATCACTTCTAAGCCTAGTCACACTGTGCGTCAATCCCTTTCTCTATTTTTGTTTTATTTTATTTATCATTTCTGAATTTCTTTCAGCTTTATTATTGTTTATTGTTTATGAATTACTTTCAAGTTTTGATTTTTATTTGTATTATTAATTGGGTGATTGGGTTTATTGGTGGGTCTGTATTTGGTTGATTGTGGATTTTATTTGGGTGGTGTTTAATTGCTCTTTTGTGCAGATTTTTTTTCTCCTGTGACGAGTATTGTAGCGTTTTTTTTCTTAATTTTTTATCCGATTGTTCGATGTCCGTATTTTGTCCCCCCACTTTGAGAATCCTGGCTCCGCCACTGCAAGTGTCTACCACTTCCATAGATAGAAACACACCACTTCTTTCGAGCATTTGGAGCAAAATACTCCGACACAAATTCTCTCAAAAATTCAATATTATTATCTTGCATTCTAAAAGACAATAAATTTACAAACCAAATAAGTCAAAAAGCATATGCGCACAATGAAGTCAGTCATAAACCAAGTCGACCTCCGGGTCTGCGCCGTCTGTAGTACATATAATGTGTGAGACGATTGGCACAAATCCCGGGTTCGAAACTGGTTTCACAGGTGACCTAAGAGGCAAGTTTGGGGGGGGCCATTGTTGCACTTTAGACCTCATCGGAATCCGATGTTCTTTGCTGCGGTGATGCAATCCGTGTTGCTGCAAAAATTAAGACGGGCGGTCGCAGCGGCTTGTGGGGCCTGCCTTAACATGGACATCTGTTATATAAGTTGCTTGATGTTCTGCTTTGGCGCATGAACATGGACAGCTTTGACTGATTGAAGCTTCATGAACAGAGAGAAGCCACCATCAAATTAACACCCAATTATAGAGTATTAACACGAGAGAAGATAAGAATTCTCGGAAGGCACACATGTCCTTGGTTTCTTTCTTCCTCCTCTCGGCTCCTCGATTTCTCTGGCTCCTCCATTATGAAGGAAGAACTCCGCATCACCTTCTTCATTCTCCATTAGCTTGCTTTCTTACTTTTCTCTTCTTTATTATGGGTGAAGAATGATAACGAAAGAGCCAAAATAAACCGAAATCAAAGAGTGATATAAAATCGAAACCGCTAAATAGAGTAATTGAAGAGCAAATCGAAAATAGTGATACAATTTCAAACAAATTGAAATTACAAACCCAATAACCTCCACAAAAATTAAAGAAACATAGAGAAATGAAATCACAACAAATTGTACCGAAAAGGAAACTAACAATGGATCGGAATAAATTACGGAGATTGATATATCATCTACCCTAGCCCAAACTTAGGAAAATGAGAAATATCTCTAATTTTGTCGCCTAAACCTTGTAAATTTCCATAAGAAATCTTAACAAATTAAAGCTAAAGGCTCGTAGTCTCTCAAAGACTTGTAGACTCTCAAAGACTTGTAGATACGAGAGGTTTTTTTCGGGGCAAAGACATGGGTGGAGACATTCTACAATTTGACCGGCGGCAAGATGGCATCAATTCATGTTGATCGAGTCCGGGCCAGTTCCCGGGCCCCCTACCACAAAGCAACACCACGGCGAAACGGCCGGTTAATGCACCAAAGCGAGGAGGTAACCGAAGCGACGGACCAACAGCGAGCATAACCCCACTATAGTCCAAGCCCACCGGCGGCACCAAAACACGCAAAAGCCCACAAAACAGCCACCCCAAAGCGAGAAGAACCCCAACCACCGAAAGTGCACAAAGCGACCCACCGGCAAGGTCCCCGAACCCCAAAGAATGACCCATAGCAACAACAACACTTACTCTCAAAATTGATAACATCTAGAGCACAAGGGAAGCTGAAAAAAGTAGGAGAGCCAAAAGGAGAAAGCAAGGCTTTTTTTACCTAATAGCGTTAAAGAGCTTTCATCGGTTTTTTATCTGGTTTCAAGAATTTATCTGGTTTTTTCAGGAGATTATTATTGAGGTCCACGAATATCAAGTTTCAAAAAACTGTGCTTGGGTAGATCTATTATTACTAACACGTACTTATTTCAGGCCATATGAATCCATCCGCTTGTTTGCTACTTGGATCTAATAAGAGAAGACTTAACACAAACGAATTGTTGATAATGTCATAGTACTAAAATATATCACATTAGCTCACCCTCTTTTTTTATGAGACATGAGTTCAGCCATCAATATTCAGCAAGTAAAAGAGATACCATGAAGAATTTCAGATTCACAGTTTACAACAATACTGAGTAAAAACATAAATTAAATAAACTTAGATTGATTTTGACAAAACTAAGACCTTAATGACTAATATTGCTAATCATATACCCAGAAGCGAACCCAAAGCAGCAGATGGTTGAACAAAGTTGCTGAAATTTAAGACTAAACGAGGCTCTTGGATTTTCAATAGTAACAAAATAAAACAAAGGTGGAATGTTAAAAAATTTTAGTAGAAACAATCAGTACATGAAAAAGAAAATAATCAAAGATTAGGCAAGTCTTGCGAAAATGAAGAAGCCTAAAATCAGATTTAACACAAAATCATCACTATCAAGAAATACAAACGCAAGTATACCTTGTTCAGGATTTATTATCACCCCATGGAATCCACCTTCAGTGTTTGATTAGACTCATCTCACTCTGTCCCAATCAGAAAAGGGAACATTACAAACTAAAAGAAATCCATTCAAGAACACAAAGAAAGTTAGATGTATGATTAACTAAAGCACATCTTACTTATTTCGAATTAAGTACCCTAATGGGGGGGGTTGAAGGCACAATAACTACCCTAATGGGGTTTCCCAGTGTTAATATTCATCCCCAATCCCCACTTCGAACGAATTTAACCCCATTGATATGAGCACAACATTGTTTCTACGCAGTAAAATTGTCCATCAACTGATTGACATTAAAATTAGATGACCGTAAGGGGTGTCAAAACAGGTTCTCAAACAGGTTATGGGTATACCCACGGTGAACCGAGTCGGACCGGACGAAGTCGGGATTCTGATTGTCAGTGCCCCAGGTCATGATTGGTCGGGTTTTGTTCAAGCGGGTCGAACACATTTGAATCATTGGATTCCCGGGTGCCGGACAGGTCTGAGCGTTCCATTTACAAGTCGATCCATTCCCGGATATGATCGCCCGTTGACATTTTTTTGGCCGGGTTTGCGCAGGTCGTATTTAGGTTTTATGTACGGTTGAGTTAAGTCAAATGTACTCGGGTTGAATTAGTAATGACCTTAGTTCGATCATTGTGAAACATCGGGTCCATTCGCTATTGAACGTCAACTCAAATTCGGGTAACTCCTGATCGGGCCATCTTGATTTTGCTATGGATTTTGTAAACGAATCATATTAATAAAAGTATTAAGATCGACATATATATATACATATGTGTGTGTGCGATAAATATATGGATGACAACGAAAAACCAATAAAAACACTATATTGATTACTGTGATGTTTAGTGTATTCTCTTAGTCAACTCTTATTTCGAATAATCAACTGCGTAAAACCACTCTAATGAGTAAAGGAGTAGAACGACTCTTCATATGTTTTAATATTATATATTATAACCAACGACAATAATAACGAGTAGACGATCAATTCCAAACTTTATATAAATGATTTATTATTATAAGCATTATGATTGATATATAAGTCTGGTAAGCCAAACAAGTCTTGGAGAAAATAGTTATGATGGTAATGAGAATAATAATACTAATAAACATAAAGCGACAATGATAATAGGTAAAAATACAAATAATAATAATAGTAATAGTAACATGGCTAACAATAGCAATAGTAATACAAATAAGAACAGGAATACTAACAATAACAATAACAATATAAATACTAATATGTTGAATCATTTTAATATAAGATTGATATCAAAATAATTATAAAACCAATCTAATACTCTATTGATTATAAATTAGTATAACGACTCTTAATATGTTATAATATTATAACAAATGACAATCATACATTCATATGTTTACAACGACGGTTCATAATAATAATAATAATAATAATAATAATAATAATAATAATAATAATAATAATAATAATAATAATAATAATAATAATAATAATAATAATAATAATAATAATAATAATAACAATAATAGTAACAATGCTAACAATAGCAATAATAATACAAACAAGAACAGGAATATTAACAATAACAATAACAAGAACAATAACAATATAAATACTAATAGTAATAGTAGCAACAATGCTAATAATAACAATAACAATAACAAACATAACGTGGTATATATGTATTATGTTGTGACTATATATGATAAAGTATAAACAAACATTTCTATCAATATGTATGTTTAATCATTTTAGTATAATATTGGTATCAAAATAATTGTAAAACGAACCTAATACTCTATTGATTATAAATTAGTATAATGACTCTTGATATGTTATATATAATACTATAACAAATGACAATCATACATTCATAATTTCATATGTTTACAAATGACAATCATACAAGTTGTTATTATTAGATAAGATCAATATAATGAATGTATGAATGTAAGTCGATAGTTCAAGATAACAATACTCCATTTAAGTTCATCATTTTTTTTTTAAGGGGAATTTAAGTTCATCATCTTGATGATGACAATATAACAAACAATCACTATCAACTCAATGAAGTTCATATATATAAGTTATATCGTTACACTATAATTTCACTAAATAGATATTATAAACAAACAATTACATAATTGACTGATATTTGCATACGTAACACTATAAGAATAGTAGCTTAAGAAGTAAATCACTATAGAGTTGTAGAGCTTTCCTTAATAGGAGATATTGAATAACATAGTTTATTATAACATATAGGGAGGTTTGTTAAATTACTATATCTTTTTGCATTTTAACAAGATCTTAATCGATTCAATCTTATTGCTTGTTCACAAGATCTTGATATGAAGCATATTGCTAATTTGCTATACTATAGTTCACGTAAATGACTATCAGTCAATGTAAGTAATACGAACGGATTAGTGTATAGATTAGTCAATGTAAGTGGGTAATCATTAGGATAATCGTCCTCGAGTGTAATGCGTTTCAAAAACAAAAAACATATACTTGAATTATTCAAATTACATATTATACTAAATGAATGTGTCAATGGTAGTTGATAGGCTAATCAAGATAACAATTCAATATTTGAGTTAATCGTCTTTATGAGAAACGCATTTTGAAACAAAAAACATCTACTTGAATTATATGTCTTAACTTGTATATATATGTGACTATAAACAAACTATTTTATCAGTAGGCTTAACTATTTTAGTTCGATATAATAATATTGGAATCATTCTATTTTAATAATATCGAAAGCTCGTGAGCAGGCTCGAAAACTTCTTACTTAGGTAATATTTAAACAAATTATTGATGTCCCACATCGATTTCCAAAACAAACAACACCCTTATTTTCCCTTACTTATTGTTAGCTTTGTCTCACATTTCTTGGTGAAGGCTATTTTGACAATTTTATAGTCTGCAAAAACTTGTTAACCTTTTGTTTTCTAACAATAAACTTAAACACTATTAAATTATTATAATATGTAAATTTGTCCACTATCTAACAATAATGTAATAATCTATAGTATAACTTTGACAAATTTCCCCAAAAGAAAAGCTGGAACTCTTCCTTCAACCTTCGTCTAGTTGTCTACAGTACACTCCACTGGTGTGGAATGTCTCTTTTCCTCCATTGCTTCTTGCATCTTCTTGTCAAAGCTCTAACAACCCATTCCATTTTATTACTGCATTAGGACAGATTTGTCCCGCAAATCATACGTTCTTTCTTGCAATTTTTATTAAAAGATATGTTTTTGAGTTCTTCGATTCTTATTGTGCTACTCAGCACTTCAGCAGACTATAACTTCTTAAGATTGAAAATCCATCCTCACAAATCGATGCAAGAAATGTTCAATGGCAACAATAGCATCACAATTCCAGTCTCCGACAACGATACCGATGAATATATTACAAAGACGAGATTCGAAACAGATGAAGCACGAGAAATCGATAACCGTCCGATCCTCTTATTTTTTTTAGAACAAAAACGCAAACTTGAAGAATCAAACAGTATTACTGTATTATCAAAGGCAAGATCAAGAATCACTAATTCAAAATTAAACCCGTCTATATTTTCTCTCACCCAATTTTTTTTTCCTTGTTTCTTCTCCAACAAAATCTCAAAGAGCCAAGAACGAAAATTTTTCAGGGAGAGAAAAAAACAAATTAAACTGACAAAGAACAAAAAGCTCCAAATTGAGGTAGTTGAGAAAGATGATTGTCTCTTTGTTAAAAAATAGAGAGGGGACGAGGAAGCTGGAATTTTGTTGCAAATGGCAATGGAGGAGTAGGACTGTAGGAGAGAGAGGGAGTGGAAAGAGTGAATCCTATTGAGGTAGAAAATGTTTGGTTTTGTCCAGGACTTTGCTTTTCAGCTTTCAAAAGTCCCACATCGAGTGTTTAGCAAGTGTAATGGGAATTCAGCTCTATAAAAATGGGTATACCTGAGGGGCTGAGATAGTTATGGATGTTGGGCTTAGCCAACCTTATGGGGCTGATTTTTTAGCATCTAAACATATTGAGATTTAATCGATCTTTTGCTATAGCCCAAGGTTTAGGATTGCTGAGATTAAAATGGGCCGAAAAATTAATAAAGCCTAATTTATCCAAGTTCTAAATCAATTTCGAGCCGAGCCTGGGTTTAATCCAGACGAGCTCGAACTGAGCCGAAATTTCTATGCTCGACGAGCCTCAAGTTCGAGCCGAGCTAGACCTTAATAATCTTCGAGCCGAGCTAGACCTTATTCTTCGAGCCGAGCCGAGCCTGAACATGTTCGGTCTCACCCCTAGTTTTATATACATCAAATCAAAACAAGAGAGCAATGTACAAAAATTAAAAGAATATAAGGTGATGACGAAAAAAATTAAAACAAACATTATTTTTATAAAAGAACATGTCTAGTTTATAAAAGAACATACTTTCTCGGTAAAAAGAACATGTGTAATTTATTAAAGAACGTGCAATTTAAATTTAAAGAACATACTTTCTAGGTAAAAAGAACATGTCTAATTTATTAAAGAACATGGGCCGTAAAAAAAAGTAGAAGTAAGGTAGAATTAAAATAAAGATTATGTACTTTTTTAAGGTCAAGGGAACACATAATTCACAATCAAATAACACGTCTAATAGTATAAAATTATGTATTTTATATGTTCGTATTCATTATTGTTATTTTTTATAGATTTATGTTTCTCAACTATTATATGTACATGTTATGTTATAATCAATATGGTGTTCTTTGTTCCATTATATCATGTTCTTTTTATGTTTTTATTCATTTTTGTTACCCAAGTAGTGCATGTTCTTTTATTATCTGAATGATGCTCTTTATTTGACTTTTTCATGTTCTTTGCATATGTATTTTTTACGTTGAGACTTTTATATGATTGTAAACCATTTTTTTCATTTTTACTATATGCTATAAAAGCGTCAACTAACATTACTAGTTATGATAGATTTAGAAAATAGACAATATGAATGTTATATATTGTATATGCTTAATTAGGATCCTTGTAATTGATACAATAGCAGGGTTTTTTTTAACTATTGAAACTACGTGTGGCTTTGTTAGTTAGTATTATAAAGCCATGTTCTTCTATAATCAGTATGTTGTTCTTTGTTTGATACCTTTATGTTCTTTTTATATTTTTATTTATTTTTGTGGTTTATTGTAGTATCTTTTTTTTCTCAAGTATTATATGCACATGTTCTTTGTTTGATATCTTCATGTTATTTTATAATCAATATGTTGTTCTTTGTTTAATATATACATGTTCTTTTTGTGTTTTTATTTATTTTTTTTAATACCCCTAATTTTTTTTTAAGAATATGGGTCATTAAAAAAAAAAGAATATATAAGAGAAGAAGATACAATTAAAACACACAAAAAAATAAAAAATAAAAAGTAGAAAAAGGAACACAAAAAGGAAAAAAAACTATACAAAAATAAAATAAAAACATCATTGGGAGAGAATATGGGGGCAAAATAGACATTTCATTTTTGAGAAACATTATGGAAGGCAATAAGGCATGAACAAAAGAAAAAATAAATTTGACTGCCAGTCTACATGGCAAGTTTTACTCTTCTTCACTCAACAGAATTAGAGCCTAGGGGAAATGTATGTTCCGTGCGTTTGATATTATTTGCTCTGCGTTTTGCACCATGACCACGCTCCTCTACGTGGTCTCGAGTGCACAGACTTAAGTGCATCCAAAACTATCTAACTTGAGATGCTGAAACACATCCATTCACCAATTCTGAGAAAAATATGGCCAAATTGGAGCCAAATCCCATACCTTTAATAACCTCAATAGGTATGCGATTATGTACAATTTCCAAACAGAATATCTATACATGACAATAGATATACAGACCCGACACCAAAATTGAAGCAAATAGGCCTCCAAGCTCATCTACCAATCCTCTACTAACAGATTGATTGTTTGATTAAGCACGTACATGCAGACAAGCAAAAATCTAAAATGATGAACACGATCGAATCAAACAACCAACTAAAGCAGAATAAAAGACAAAAGGGGGGAAAATAATTGAATTGAAACCCTAGAAAACGATAAAGAGGAAATGAAATTCCCGAAAAAAGGGAGGAAAATGAAAATAACAAGAGATAAAATTTGATGATTAGGTTAAAAATGAAGAGAAGGAAAGAGTATGAACCAGGATTTGCAGAAAACGGACCAAAATCGAAAACCCAAAAAGTTAATTGAATGAATTACCAAAATGAAATTCGAGGTTTCTTGATAAATTCGAGGAATAATCAATGTGTGGCCTTGAAAGTATACCAGTTCCTGCAAAAAAGGAGAAAAATGTACACAGTCAGTACAACAAAAAATAGAAATAGAAATTCTTTAACCAAACCCAGCTTGCGATTCTAAAATACGATGAACACAATCTAATCAAACAACCGACTGAAGAAGAATTAACGACAAAAGGGGAAAAATAATTGAATTGAAACCCTAGAAAATGATAAAGATAATAGAAATTCTTTAACCAAACCCAGCTTGCGATTCTAAAATACGATGAACACAATCGAATCAAACAACCAACTGAAGAAGAATTAACGACAAAAGGGGAAAAATAATTGAATTGAAACCCTAGAAAACGATAAAGATAATAGAAATTCTTTAACCAAACCCAGCTTGTGATTCTAAAATACGATGATCACAATCGAATCAAACAACCAGCTAAAGAAGAATTAACGACAAAATGGGAAAAATAATTGAATTGAAACCCTAGAAAACGATAAAGAGGAAATAAAATTCCCGCAAAAAGGGAGAAAAATGAAGATAAAAAGAGATAAAATTTGATGGTTAGGTTAGAAATGAAGAGGAGGAGAGAGAGTGAGAGACGCAGTGAAGAGAAGGGAGAAGAAAACATTGTGCGGCTCAGATGGAGGGAGGAGATGGAGGGTTGAAATTGCCCAAGCCTTATGAACAGTGATTTGCATGCTTTTGTGACTCAGAACACTGTTCAAATGAACAGTAGCCGATCTTTCAACTTTTAAAAGGTCTAGGAAGAGATTAGGCTTCAACCTTTATGGTAATCACTATCATAGACTCATTATTATACATATACCTTGGACTAATGTTCCTAAAGTGTTCACCCTCTTTTGGCCAATTATGTGCTCTCTGAAACAACATGAAACCTAATCTGCACTCAACTCATTCATATACGTCAATATGTGAGCAACATTTTTCTTGCATCTTCTAACACTCCCTGTTGGTATCAGTTTGCTAAATGTTCCGATGACTAAAAAGATATTTCTCTAAAAGAACCCTAATTCTCTCAAGAGGTGCAACAGCAGCCTTAGCAAAAGCAGTTAATTCTCTGACATAAATAGACAACAATCACTTCTCTAACAATTAAACCAGCAACATTCGAAGAGGATGACGATGTTGAACTTTATGATGAACCCATCTCAGAAAGTAAGACAAACCCTATTCAATTGCTGATTAGATTTGCCCCGAAGTCATGAAAGAATGATAATTAACTAAATTGGAGATTCTTAATTATGACGGACTTGGGTGATTTTATGGTATTGTTATTCATCTGAATTAATAGAGTTATCAAAGCAAAATGTCAATTCAAAATGTCTCAGCTCAACAAGATTCTATTTTCCTCATTCTAGAGTGTTACCAGTTTACCACCCACAAATTAATTAATTCAAAATGTCTCAGCTCAACAAGATTCTATTTTCCTCAACAAGATTCTATTTTCCTCATTCTAGAGTGTTACCAGTTTTCCTCATTCTAGAGTGTTACCAGTTTACCACCCACAAAATGGCCAAGTTAACATAACTATTTACACACAAAGAAAAGATGTGAGACAAGCTTGATTTGCTATTCAAGGACTCAAGGTAAATTTACCAAGATAAACCCAAAACTAATTACACATAAGGAGAAGAAGAGAGAAACAAGTTTGATTTGCTATTTAAGGTAGATTCTTCAAATCTGCTATCAATTTCTTAGATTGAGATTGCAATAAACCAAACATCAAAACCCTAGGATTTTCCAACAAAGAGAAGCCCAAAATATACCAAAATGAATCAGGAAAAAACTTGCTAAAGGAAGTATAGGTAGCAGATCCCCAACAAAATCCATCAACTCAGCAAAAAATCTTTAAAAATGAACATGAAACAATTGAAATCTCATTAAGAATACAAAATCACAAAGCATGAAATTGAAAGAAACGAAGGTGATGAATAAAAACAGACGAAATGGAAGGATGAAACCACAACCCAAACACAATTTCGGATTACTAACCTCTTGTGAAAGAGATATAGATTGCAGATCTCTATCAAGAGCTATTGAATACCAAAATCCACAGAATAAATTGGCGAGTTGGAAGTGGCAACATAAAAACAGACGAAATCGCTCGACGGTACACTCCTGCAAACATTGAAAAACCCCAGATAATTAGGACGATCGGAGTTAATGAACAAGGGCGATACTTGAAAAATCGATGAAACCAACATACACAAATCCTACGAGGAGATTCAGGAAAACATACGAGGAGAGAGAGAGCGGATGCGATGAGATTCATATTATCCCAAAAAACATCAAATAACATGAGATAAAGAAAAGAATAGTTGAATTCATGAAACAAACAGGAACAATCGCGTAGAATCAATCGTATGTTTAATTTATGAATTACGTAGATCTTAGAAATCGCAAGAAGTTAAATTTTACCTCACGAATTCTGACCTCAGGAATTGGAAGAAGAGTCGCATTGGTTGTTTTTCTGGGCGATTTTTTCAAGTATTGATGAAGCCTTCAATTATGCGTGCTCAGCCATAGCCAAAACCCTAACTTTTTCGAGTTTAGATAGATAGATAGATTAGATGAGAGAGAGAGAGAGAGAGACAGAGAGGAGAGATGAGAGATGAGAGAGGAGAGAGTCGCATTGAAGAGGAGGGAGAAGAAAAGAATTGTGAGAGAGAGAGAGACAGAGAGACAGAGGAGAGAGGAGCAGTGAAGAGGAGGGAGAAGAAAAGAATTGTGCGGTTGAGATGAGGTGAGAAATGGAGGGCTGAGATTGTCCATTGCTAATGAACAGTGAATTTCAAGCTTTTGTCACCCATAACACTATTGAAAGGAATAGTGTAGGGAATTCCAACTTTTAAAAGGTCTAAGATATCAGCTCTCATTTTTTTCCTCAGGACGACTGGATCGAGTCGGAATCAATCTGAATTGTTATTCCTAATTTGATATGTAAGAGATTTTTTTCTTCTATTCATTATTACTATAAAATTATATATCGGTTTATATGGTAAAATCAAAAATAAATCCTAAATGGATAACTTCAAGTTTCCTTATTTTTTCCTAATAGTCTCTATTTTTCAGTAGAGCCTATACCTTACCTATTGACCTTAACAATGCAAAGCAAGACGGAAATCCGGAAAAGGTTTCATTTAGCAAAAAAAAAAAATTAGTTTTAGGTTTCATTTCGCAAAAAATTTTGGTTTTAGGTTGTAAGTTGCAAAAAAACTTTTAAAATGTTGTTTTTCGCAAAAAAGTGGTTTTAAAAGGTTGTTTCTGACAAAAAACTCTTGAATATACTTTATGACTTCAAAATGTAAAGTTTAAACTTGGTCAATTTTGTCATATTATAAGTTAAATGTACGAGACTTTTGATTTTGAGAGCTTGATTTAAATACTTGTTTCGCTTCCCATACCATCTATATTACCTTCTTCGTTCTTTTTTAATTGAAAAAATTGACAATAGGAGTCTCAACTTTGGGTGATAATCTTTAAAAGGTCTGAACTATTGATTAACCAGTTTAGGTCCCAACTTTAGGGGGTTTTAACTTTTAGCAGGTGCTGAGTGACTTGAACTGGCTTAATAGGTCAAACTTGTAAAACGTGGGTCACACCAGAAGGGTTAATTGAGGGAGAGAAGTAAGAATTAGGTGAGATTTAAAAAAAAATCATCAGTTTTAAGTCACTGAGACCCGCTAAAAGTTAAGATCCCCTAAAATAGGGACCTACACAGGTTAATTAATAGTTCAAACCTTTTAAAAATTATCGCCCAAAGTTGAGACCCCTAGTGTCAATTTTCCTTTTTATTTATAAGGTTTTTCTTATTTGGAAGTTTCACATTAATTGCAATGTTTCTTTTATTTGGTAATAGTGCGTGGCGGCCAATAGGTAGTTTGGGCGGGTCGGACCATGATCTAAAACTGGCTAGGTTGGCTCGCCATGGACCAGACCACGAGCTTCGTGCACAGGGTGGTTGGTATGGTAGGCTAGTTTGCTCAGCCTACGACGATCTGGTTTGGGCTTTCGCGATTCATAGAGCGGGTTTAGCGAGCCGTGGAATTAATGGGCTAATGGGTTGTATTTATTAGCAATCATTAGAATTACTGATACATAAACTTTGGCATTAATATAAATTTAGACAATTAGTAATTTTAATGATTAATTAATTATAATCATTATATTTTAAAGTTATTCTTTAAAGCTAATTAAAAATGAAAATCATGATTCAGTTAGTAATTGTTAATGATATATTAATTTACAACATTTAATATAAAATTTTGCTCTAAACAATTTTCATTATCAGAATATTAGATATTTAACCGTTGGAATTTAACTTATATAAATAATGATTAGTCATTCTCATGATCAATATCATATATTCTGGTTTAACTTGTTTTACAATCATTACATCTTACTCATTAGAATTTTGCACTTTCATAGTAATTTAAATAAAACACTAGTAGAATAATTGTTTATTGTTGCGGTCATTAAGTGGCCTATTGCGGCGGTTTTCGCTGCGCAGCAATAAAGGGCGCAGCAATAGGTAATTAATATATTGCTGCGGTTTCTAGCCAAAACCGCAGCAATATATTTTTTTTATTAAAAACGTACAACGTATTGCTGCGGTTTTTGCAAGAAACAGAAGCAATAGCTTGGCCTATTGCTGCAGTTATTGCCCAAAACCGCAGCAATAGGTCCTGGTACAGGTAAAAAAAAAATTTTTTTTTTGGAATTTCGCAATTAAATTTGAAAGATTAAAACCATGCAACTAACCCATCCACTATCTACCAAATTCGCAGACAAACTAAAGATTAAATAACATGAATTTCATTAATATATAAAGCTAAAAAAACTAATTACATAAATAATACAAAAGATCAAAAAGTAAAATGAAAAAGCAAAAATAACAAAACAACTATTACAACTTAATGACTAATTACAAAAATTATAATAAAAACAAAAAATAAGAAACTGATCTAAAAAAACGAAAAAAATCAAAAAAAAATCCTCTAATGTATTTCTTCTCTTCTGAGTTTAAGAGTTGCAAACTGAATCATGCCAGCAGCCAAAAAAGAGCAAAAAGAAAAAGAAAAAGAAAAGAAATGAAAATAGCAATACTCTTATCCAGGTCCAACAAATGAAAAGGTCAATGACAGTTAGTTCTAAATCAATGAACATGTCATTGCAGATCTTGCAAAAACACAATAGTTGTTTCGTTCAACAGTTCTGAGTAGATTACAGCTAATAAGCATCTAGAGGAAAATCCCTAGACTAGTCTTCCAAAATCATACCTAATGCTGAACTTATCACCCTTTCTTGGCAGAACGGGAGACAAAAGGCAAATGGCCACTTTGGAGCACTTCACACATCCGCTAAATAAAATTTCAGAGGAGAAGGAGTTCAAATGTGATGGCTGTGAAAGATTAGGCGAAAAAATGAATTGAAAGAGAGGAGAGAGAAAGAGAAAATACCAGATCTGAAAATGCGATTAAGCAAAAGCAACGAACCTTTGAAAATGCCGGTTGTGGTTTGCTTGTGGAGCAACGACGCAGATGATGAAGATGAAGAACCGATTCGAAGTGGTCGCGACGGAGACTCGCCAACACCATCGAGCGACGAAGGACGCGAGCCACTAGCGACGAAGGACGGCGAGCCACGAGCGACGAACCGCAGCGACGAAGAGGGAAGTCCGGCGAAGTCCCATTAGACTTCAGCGAATGAGAGAAGAGAGAGAGAGGAGAGAGAGAATAGTAAAACGGCTGATGAGTTAAAAGAAAAGAGGAACAAAACCCTAATTGGGCCGCACACTTTTTTTTTTACTTAAAACAGCCTATTGCTGCGGTTTCTGGTAAGAACCGCATATATTGCTGCGGTTTTTGCCACAAACTGCAGCAATATGTCTGGTCAAAAAGTCAACTTTTTTTCAAAAATTTTCCGTTGAAACCATATTGCTGCGGTTTTTGGCCGAAACCGCAGCAATATGTTTATTTTATATTTTACTTTTTCTTTCTACGTGATATATTGCTGCGTATGGGTAAAACCGCAGCAATACTACCGCAGCAATAAGCAATTATTCCACTAGTGAAACAATTAGAAATATTCAGAGTTCATAGGTCATAACATTAAGAATATTTTGGGCGGAGTGTTGTTTCCACCACTTAAGAATATCAAAGTCACATAGCCTCTTGGACAGGCAAGTTCAAAATATGTGCACAACAACGAACATGTAATAGTGCACTGTCTATAAGCAAGGGAAGCTCGGTATCGACTTTTAAGTACCCAATACACTTTGTGTTAGCACTTTTGTTATAACAGATGTGAGAAAGAACAAATAATGAATGCAAAACAATAAATAAACACACATAGATTTACGTGGTTCACCAACGGTATGTTGGCTACGTCCATGGACAGGAGAGAGAAAAGCTTTATTGATCTTGAGGAATTTCCAGATTACAGATGTGATTATGAACTAATCGTCGAATAAACGAATTAGGTTAAAAGTATTTATATAACCCGATACGGAATCGCGCATCCCGCGTTAAAAGACCCGTCGCCCTGTCCAAACCTCCAGGTCGCCCGGGCCAAGCCGCCCAGTCGGGCGCGAAACCAAAACTGACGCACATCTGCCCGGTCACCGCCCAGGTGGTAGAATCCAGACACCCAGTCGGGCGAGCCAACGAACTCCACTTCTGACCAGATTCAAGGCATTATTCGCTACAAATCTCCACCTTGACTTGAATCCTCTCACAACAAACCAAATAACCAGATGCATTGATCACAATGCATAGATCCTCCCTGCAACCAGATTTGTCCCGAAAGACAACCAGATTAGTCCCTAAGGGCCCTAGACTTGCCCCAAAGGGCAACTAACGACCTCGAACATTGAGCAAGTCCAAACAATGTTGAAACTTACTCTGCGGAACCGGCTTGGTGAACATATCAGCAGGATTATCAGCTGTACCTACCTTCTTCACCTGAACCCTTGTCTCACTTCTTAGGAAATGATACCTGACATCAATATGTTTAGTTCTCTCATGATGAACTTGATCCTTGGCCAAGCATATCGCACTCAAGCTGTCACAATACACTATCGCTTGATCATGATGTAGACCCAAATCACTGACTAGCCCCTTTAACCAAATTCCCTCATTAGCTGCTTCTGTCAAAGCCATATACTCTGCTTCAGTGGTTGACAAAGTCACCGTAGGCTGCAAAGTAGCTTTCCAACTCACAACAGAACCACCAAGAGTGAAAACATAACCAGTCATAGATCTTGTACCATCCACATCTCTAGCATAATCAGAATCAGAGAAACCTGTAACTAAACATATCACATCACCACCATAAATGAGACCAATATCTAACGTACCTCTAAGATATCGAAAGATCCTCTTGACTGCCCGCCAATGCTCCATACTAGGATCACCCATGAACATACTAACAACACTGACTGCATGTGCAAGATCCGGCCTTGTGCAAACCATGGCATACATCAAGCTCCCTACTGCACTAGCATCAGGAAACCGAGTCATGTACTCCTTCTCCTCAGCTGACTTAGGTGCGAAAGCAACCGACAAATGATTATTGGTCGCACTTGGACTCTTGGAGTATCTATAGGCTTAGCTGTTGACATGCCAAACCTTGACAATATCTTCTCAATGTAAGCCTTTCTGTGACAAGAAAAGCTTCGTTTGAGCCCTCTCCATATAAATCTCCATACCCAATATTTTCCGAGTCGCACCCAAATCCTTCATCTCCAACTCAACACTGAGAAGCTCCTTCAACTTCTGAACATCCGACTTGTTTCTTGCTGCTATCAACATATCATCTACATATAGAACTAAGTAGATAAAAGATCCATATGTCAGCTTGTTGTGATACACACAACAATTGTAACACCCCGACATTTCTTTTTTTTCTAAAATACCCTTTTTAATATAAAACTTAGAGAATCATCAAAGCATTATCGCCCGTGTGATAACGTATCGGCTTATTCAAAATTTGCAGCGGAAATAATAATAATAAATAACTTTGAAAATAAAACTTAGTCAACCAAAAGTCAACTCCAAAAGTCAAACCAAAGTCAAACCGACAATAAGTCAAAAGTCAACTATAATAATAATAATAAAGTCAACACAAGCTCTCCAACTTCCCGAACCCATGATGCATCATCTTCAAACATGTAATCGACGATGCTCTATTGATCCCGAGAGACTGCTCACCAAATGGGTCATCACAGGATCAATAAGGTATAGCCATGATCAACACATACACACAAAGCACGTAATCAGCAAAGCTGAGTAATACATAGTAAATAAATATAAAACCTACATGATACTAATAAACATTAAGTAGGGATAAATAATAATATAATAACACAGCAGACTACTTTACTGAACTAAACTCCACAACCAATAAATTAATTAATTTATATGGAATAGGCAATGGAAAGAGTTGTCCAAACCAAACCAGTCTTCACTTTAGAAGACGAAATACGGGCGCGACTCCGTACTCCCCTAACCTACGATATCGAGGAACCTTTACAAAAAAGGGCAAATATAACACCCCTAAATTAACTCTTATTTTACCAACCGTTATGTAAAGTCTAAATTTAACGTTTTAACAGAAGAACTGTTATCTTAGCTTGTATTGATAATATATCACTTAACACTTATCTCAACATGTGTTATCTTTGCCATGAAATTATTATGTGGTGCTTTATTATTATTTTTTTATGGGAATGTGGTGCTTTACTATTAATAATAAAAATTATGTTAAAATAATTATGTTGAAAAAAAACCGTTTACTTCTGGCTAGAGATTAGGAACCAAACTTTCTACCCTTCGTAAACCCTTTTTCTTTTATTTTTCAATTTTCTGTAACTGAACCAAGTACTGTACTCGGCTCGCTCAACTTCGGTTCCCACCTCCGGTTCCCCCCTTCGGTTCTCACCTCCGGATCTCATCTCCGGTTCCCCCCTTCGGTTCATTCCATCAGACTTCGTGGAAATATTCATTGGAATTCGCAAGTTCATTCTACCGACCAAGTCGTTTTGGGAGAAACCGACAACCATAATCGCCATTGTTACCGGCAATTTAAGGTAAATCTTAATTTTCAAGCCCTTGTGTATTCTTAATACATAAAGAAACTGATGTTGGTAGCTTTATTGTTCAAATTTTGTTAATTTAATCAATTTTGGTGATTTAATCTTCATTTCCTGCTGCTAGTGTAGCGTTACAATGATTTCACTAATATGTAAGTCTCTGTATTTAATCAGTTACAGTGCTGGGTGAGTACATGAAGGTGGGTTTTTTGTTCTTTATTATTATAGGATTTACTGTTATAAAAAATTGGAATACAATCAATACATCTAATCTTTTCTGCATGTCGATCTGTTTTGTAACAGAAAAAGTAACACTTCTGGAATTGAGTAGAAAAAGGAAACATTTAGTGATACTATTATGAAAAGTAAATAAAAAAAATAATATAAAGAAGGTTAGCTTGTAAATGGATGAAAGGGAAACAATCAATGAAAAAGACAAGAAAAGGGTAATTTCTAGAACAGAAAAGATCAGTGTGCTAGCAGGATTTGAACCTGAGGCTCATTGCATACAAGCAAAGAACTCAACTGCAACGCTAGTGCTGAAGCAAGATAAACATTCAGGTATATTATGCTACTATAAGTTTACAACTTAATCTTTATGAGAGATAGCCTATAATATAAAGGGCCACAACTTGGGCCAGGGTGGTCAGCCCTCCCCCCGCTCCTTATGTATGCAAGTAGCCAAGTAGGTACCAACTTCTTACTTCAATACGACAATACCCTTGGGTGTTTTCTGGGTGGCTTCTTAGCTTCCTATTTTTCTAGGCTTGTTGGGTTGACTAGCTTTAACCAGGATGTGTGAAAGATGTCCAGGTTGCTTGCGAATGTAGGTTTATGAACATGTGAATGATTAAATTGGTGGAGTTTTCGAGGGCATAACTGTTCAAGGCATAAACCTAAGTTAAAGACATAGAATTTACTGCTATTTTGAATTGAGGACAGCATTAATCTGAATACAGAGGCAGAATTTACTGCTATTGTGAATTGAGGACAGCATTAATCTTGGAATGGAGCTTTGGAGTTGTTAGAATTGCATTTATGTTTTCTCTTTTGTTTGCTTTCCTCACTCTTCATGCCATGTTAAAGACTGAGTTTTACTGAGGAATGCCCTGTTCACTCCAGCTTTTAAAAATCAGTTTCAACCAATTATAAAGTCATTAAAGTGCAATAGAGAAAACCCCAGAAAGATCAGCAAAAATCAGTTTATTCTGTTAAAGCCAGATTTTGAAAAGTGATTTCACGAGTCTTTACTATTAGTATTTGGAGTTTGTGAGTGTCTCGAGTCTTTCCTGCCCCTCATAGGCGCTGTTGATGGTTCACTTGTCTCTACTCCTTTGCGACGTTGTGGGTTAAATATCGAACTGCCGCCTATCAGTGCATACTTCAACTGTTCATAGTATTACTTTTTTTCTCATTTGTTTGCTTTCCTCACTTTTCATGCCATGTTAAAGACTGAGTTTTACAGAGGAATGTCGTGTTCACTCCAGCTTTTAAAAATCAGTACTATTTCTATAGATAGCATTTCAACAATTCAGTTTTGTTGCAGTTTTTATGGAATTTGTAGTGGCCTGGTGGCTTTTTGCCTTGTGGTTAGGGACGAAGCAAACGTTATTGGTGAAGGTGTAACTTTGTTTTGAGGCTTGAAGAGCTCATCTTTATATTTGTTGATGTTTATAAAGTCACTAAAGTGCAATAGAGAACACCAAAAAGATCAGCAAAAATCAGTTTATTCAGTTAAAGCCAGATTCGATGTAAAATTATGCTTCAAACAAGCTGTGCTGATTGTCCATATGCTAGCTTAAAATTTTAACCTCTAATCTAATTATAATATACTATTTTATTATTTTCCTAAACTTGTTACGATCACATAGGGGAATTATCAAATTTAGCATGTACCATCGAAAAGATATCAAGAAGATTAAAAAGAATCCGGAAATTAGATGGAATCAAGTAGAGGTATCTGACTTTCATTTTATTATTTTGATACACAAAAATATTCTTCATTGTCTATATTAAAGTATTTGTGATTTCTTGTGTATAGTATCCTCGCCAACCGTTTGGTACTCTAGAATGTGGATATTATGTGTGTCGCTACATGCTTGAGACGGTACAGTTGAGACGACTAGTTATTCCAGATAAGGTACTTGAACATTAGTTATGATTTGTCTTTTTTCTATATGATTACGAATCTTTGAGACTGTAGATTTGTATCTATATTATATTAGAGAGATGAAGAGTAGTTTGAGTAAATTAGTTGAAAACACTTGATTATTACTTTATATCTAAATGATCTTGCTACAACTATGATGAAAATTAAGCATTGTTTAAAGTGGATTTCCTCAACAAAATAAGCAAGAAAAGCATTGCTAGCTAATGTACCAGGAAAGAGGATGTTAGACTTTGGATCAGACCATTGAAGCCATGAGCAAGAGCTTTCTCGATCAGTGTTTTTTCTCAAGTCTCTTATGGTCGTATGGCCTAAAACAATTGTGTGCACCAATTAGGACTCATCGTGCTTGCACACTTTTATTTTAGCCTCAATAGTTAATAACTACTCCTTTAAACTTTGGAGGAAAAGAAACATTCATCTTCTTCTCGGTTTCCTTTTTAATTTGTGCATGATTAATTATAGAATTTAATTACTTTTTAAGTTTTTATGAATACTTATTTTGTAAATACCTTTATTGTAGTACTATCAAGGCATTGGTCCAACCTATTCTCATGAGAAAATTGATGAACTCGGAGAATTATGGATTACATATGTCGGGGATCAACACGAAGCACAAATGATGAATGAATCTAACTTCCCGCTAATTTTTTTACCTTAATCCATTTTTGGACATACATTATATTTTTGGATTTGGATATTGATATCAGGTGGATGTGGTTATAGGCTAGATTTGATCTTATTTATGATTTAGATTAATATTGATATGTATATAGTAGCTTTTGGAAGTTTAGAATTATCAATATTGGTTGAATTATTTTGTGATATAAAGAATTTTGGAGGTTTGGAATATCATATTCAATTTATTGGTTGTAAGATCCTATGGATTGAGTATTAATTATACAGCATGTACTATACGGAATTGTTGTGCTGCGTGCTGCAATGCCTACTACCAATAGTTGCGTGTTTAGAGAAATGAGAATTTGATTATTTAAAATAAAAATCATAGATAACAGTTATAGGTAAAATTAGTTGTATATATTATAGGAAAACATAACAGTTATTCAAGATAGGTGTTAAATTTTCCTTCTTTCAATCTGTCATATAAATAGCAAACATAACACTTATTTACAAAATGTGTTATCTAGCGGTATAACGTGTATTATAAATGACTGTTATGTTTTCTCTGCCAAACATAACACTTTCATCAGGTGTTATGTTTACTTTACATTACGCTGACTTGGATAACGCCTCAAAAGTGTTATGTAAAACCTTATTTAACAGTTATCTTTGCCCTTTTTTGTAATAGTATAATTAAGTGCAGAATTGGTGTTGCATAATGTGCTTTTGGTGGAAGGTTTTAGACATAATTTGATGTATATAGGCCAACTGGTTACTCAGTCTGGTATTACACTGGTATTCACTGAAATTAGTTGTTACTTTCAGGGCCATTCTAGTAAGGATGTCTTAGTTGTTGGCAAGAAGTACAATGGGTTATATTACTTCAACACTGCATGTTTACTGACTTCAAGATGTTCTGAAAATACTGGAAACAAGGTTTCTTGTAATATTGCTATTACAGAGCTACCTGTACATAATGATGTTCTGCCTTCTAAGACTAGTACTAGTCTTAAAAATAAGTGCAGTGATGTTGTTTCATTGGATATGCTACATGCTCGTTTAGGACATATGTCTCTTTCAAAGATGCAACACATAGATATGTGTAATTGTCAAGAAATAAAGGAATACAATTGCAATGTTTGTCTTCATTCCAAATTCCAAAAACTTCCTTTTCCTGTTAGCAAGACTAGAGCTGTGAAATGCTTTGATTTGGTGCATATAGATCTGTGGGGTTCTTATAAGGTTAAAACTTTAATGGGGCTTCATATTTCCTTACAATACTAGATGACCATAGTAGAGCTGTTTGGACATTTCTCTTGCATAATAAGCTTCAAGTGTCTAAAATTGTGACTGATTTCTTCAATATGGTTGAGACACAATTTTCTACGAGAGTGAAAGGCATTAGATCATCAGACAATGGCACTGAGCTAATCAAAGAGCAATGTTTACAATTATTTGCTGACAGAGGTGTTGGTCGTCAGAGAAGTGTGCCTTATGTTCCTCAACAATATGGTAGAGTTGAGAGGAAACATACGCACCTTCTAGAAATATCTAGAGCTCTTAGATTTCATGCAAATTTACCTAAGAAGTTTTGGGGAGACTGCTTGTTGGCTTCTACTCACATTGTTAATATGTTGCCTGTGAAAATATTACAATGGAAATCACCATATGAGTTATTGTTTCACAAACCACCTCCTTATGATTCTTTAAGAGTCTTTGGTTGCCTATGTTATGCTTATAACATGAACATTAACAAAGACAAGTTTGATGCTAGGGCAAGAAAATGTATTTTTCTTGGTTATCCCTGTGGACAAAAGGCTTACAAAGTCTATGATATTCATACCCACAGTTGCTTTGTCTCAAGGGATGTTATTTTCTTTGAAAACATCTTTCCTTATCCTACTTCATTACAATCATAAAATCATCCTGTTGTTCCTTCCCTTATTTATTTCAGTCTTTCTAATGACTGTACTACTCCTCTCACTAATAATGTCTCTTTTCATGATAATATTCCATCTTCTTCTCTGAATTCTTCTCATTTCTCTCCTGTTCCATCTCATAATTCACCCTCAATTTCTGAATCATCTTCACACACCTCATCTCCAAATATTCCTAATACTTCTCCTACTGTAGCTTCAGTTCCTGTTGCTACTACTTATGTTCATCCACCTTCTTCTATAGTTCCTAGACATTCATCTAGGATCATTAAACCTTCTGTCAAATTTAATAATTTTGTTTCCACCTACATACCTCATACAAATTTACACCCTTTTGAGCCTATTTCTTCTAGTGAATCTGCTTCAATTGCAGTTAATTCACACCATATTACTGAACCTAAACATTATAACCAAGCCAAAAATAATTCTAATTGGTTAGCAGCTATGGCCAAAGAGCTGGAGGCATTAGAGGCTAATGAAACTTGGGTTTTGACTCAGTTGCCTGTGGATAAGAAAGCCATTGGGTCAAAATAGGTTTATAAAGACCAAATTGAACCCAGATGGTAGCATTGAGAGATACAAGGCTCGTTTGGTAGCAATTGGGTATCAACAGATTGAAGGGCAGGATTTCACTCAAACCTTTGCTTCTGTGGCAAAATTAGCCACTGTCAGAGTGCTTATTGTTGTTGTTAAAGCTCATGCTTGACCTCTCTGTTAGCTTGATGTGAACAATGCGTTCCTTCATGGCTTCTTGGATGAAAAAGTGTATATGCAACCTCCTGCAGGGTATCACAAACCCAAACAAGGAGAGGTTTGCAAGTTGCAAAAATCCATTTATGGTCTTAAACATGCCTCTAGACAAAGGAACAACGAATTAAGTAAATTTCTTAAAAGTTTGGGATTTATTCAATCCAAACAAGATTATTCCTTGTTCACTAGAGGTCATGATGGTCAATTCTTGGCTATCCTTGTGTATGTTGATGATATGTTAGTGACAGGGACATGTATGTCTCAAATTACAGAAGTTAAACAAGCTCTTGATAAAGCATTCACCATTAAAGATCTTAGAGATCTTAACTATTTCTTGGGCATTCAGATATCCAGGATTGCTCAAGGCACTTTTTTGTCTTAGAAAAAGTATATTAAAGATATACTTATTGATTGTGGCATGGAAGATTGTGATCCTTCACCTGCTCCTTTACCTACTGGATTAAAATTATCCATAGACATTTGTGATCTTCTCTTTGAACCAGATGTTTACAGGAGATTGATTGGTAGATTGTTGTATCTAGGTCTTACTAGGCCTGATTTATCTTGTCCAGTTCAGCATCTTAGCCAATTTCTACATCGACCAAGAGTCCCTCATCTCGGAGCAAAGATTACATGTGGTGAAGTATATACAAGGAACTTTAGACCATGGTCTATTTTATTCTCGCTAACAATAACTTGCAAGTGTCTCGCTACAGTGATTCGGATCGGAGTGCCTGTCAATTCAAAAGAGCGGATCCTTGAGCACTTATCTTTGTATTTCTTGGTGATAATCTAGTATCTTGGAAGACAAAGAAGCAAACTACTGTCAGTAAATATTTTGCAGAAGTTGAATATTGGAGCATGTCAGCTACTGCCTGTGAACTTGTGTGGATTCATGGGTTACTAGAAGATCTGAAGGTCAATGTAACTCTACCTTTACAATGTATTGTGACAATACATCAGCTGAATACCTTGCTCAAAATCCTAAATTTCATGAGAAGACTAAGCATCTCAAACGAGATATGCACTATGTTAGAGAGCATGTTGAAGAAGGCTTCCTTGGCTTGACTCATGTCAAAAGCTCGCTCAATTAGCCGACTTGCTCACTAAATCCCTTGCTTCAACTCATCATCATACTCTTTGTTCCAAGCTTGGTCTTGTTTCTAAGTCCAGCTTAAAGAGGGAATATAAGATTATTTAAGTTTATTTAACTTAATTATCCTAGTCAGCTATCCTAGTCATCAAGATTAGTTAGAAGTTTGTTACAACAACATGTATAAAGAGAAACTTCCTGTAATGAAGTTAGTTAGTTCAGTTTTCTAACACTAACAATTCTCTTCTTGTATCTTTTTTCTCTCTCTAGATTTCTCTAATTCATAATGAAATAATACAAGTTTCTTAGTTTCTTCAAATGATGATGCAAATTCTAATGAAGCTGTAATCTAAACCTATGTAGCATGGAAACAGAAATGTTTCCGAACGAGATAACCTCGGAATTTAGACATTTCCCGGGCCTTATTATCCCGAAAATGATTAGCTCTACAAAAACAGGGAACTTGAAGTCCGGCGGGTTTCCATGCTTTTTAGATCAACACTAAAAACATTCAGGATTTACACATAAGGAGTACCAAACGATCTGAGCACAAACTGACACAAAAAACAAAAACATTTTAATGTTTTACCATATACTCCTAAGATGCATATAAGAAGCTAAAAGTGACCCTAAAGCAATAATTAAGGAATCATAACACTGATTGACGCATGTTTTTGTCATAAATATCTATATTTATAGCTAAAGGCTGCATGCACTGCATATATAAAAAATTCAAAACCATTAGACAAAAAGCTCAAGAACAATAGGCTTGCCTGTTGAAAATAGGCGGCCAAGAAACGATGTTTGGACCATTGGTATGGATCTTTGGGAAGGAGATGTGGGGTCAGTCCAAGTCTCATCGATATATTCAAGGATGACGGATGATTCAGCAATTGGGAAGCCATTGTGTATAAGTACAGGCACTCTCTTGTACACAGGATTATATTGCGAAAGCAACTCACATTTGTTGGCAAGATCTTCCTCTATATATTCATACTATATGCCCTTAATGTTAAGGGCAAGTTTGGCTCTTAACACGCAAGGACTTGCCCACGTTCCATACAGCTTAACTGAGCTCGCTTCCGCCATATTTTTTTGGCCTTCCCCTGTTTCTCACCTAGTTCAGTTTCTATTGGTTGTAGTTGCGTGTTTGTTTAAGACTGATGTTTAAAAAGAAAAATTTTCTCTCTCTAGCGAGAGCTCATCTCACTAAAAGTGAGAATTCCAAAAAACTCTAGGTTTTCATTACCCTATAGTTGCCTACCGCCGGAAAAGAATATCTTTTCAGATCTCCCTGCAAACCTTCCCTGCAACCCAACAGGTGGCATCGGTGCATGATGTTCTACTTAGCATTATCATTCATTTTGTCCCCTCAACCCTCTAGATCTTTGCATGTCGGGTTTTTTCACACTTTTATATAATCCCACTTTAGTTCTAAATCTACCTACTTTCCTTACACCCCTCATCTTACCTTCCACTCACAGCATGAATCAAAGAAGCTCATCTTCGTCAAGTGCCAGTTTTCCTCCTCACCACAACCCCACTAATAGAATGGGCATATTAGTCCATCCACCCACCAACCCCACCTCAACCACTCTAGATTGACTGGTCCTTCTCAGTGATTGGGGTTTTCATTGACGCATCTCCACCGCAAACCAGTCTAGTCTCCAGCGTGGCTAATAACTAATGGGTTACACGAGCACCAATTCGAGTTCACAGGACCGGAAATTACTTCATATTTGAGTGTGAGAACCGGCGTGACCAAGAAGCCATATTGGAACAGCATACAGCTACCATTGAAGGTAAAATCATAACCTTCCATCACACCTTCGAAAACAAATACCTAACTCAATAAATGTTAATTAGCACGCCTATGGGTTCGTGTTCACGACCTCCGCTGGAAATTTTTAGATCCTGAATGGACGATCCGTATACTTAGTCACGCACGTTATGTGGATTTGGTTGAGAACCATGGGCCGGGTTTACCTTATGAACCGCAGCTTCGAGCCCGTCTTCTAGTAGATTTATCTCAACCCCTTGTGCCGGGATACTTCCTCCCATTGGATGAAAATCGAGTGGTTTGGGTGTTCTTCAGATATGAAGGTGTCTTTAAGTTTTGTAAAGAGTGTGGATGTGTGGGACATCGCACAGGACGGTGCAATTTGTCGGCCTACGACGCCCAAAGACTTATCAACCGGCGTATGAGCGCATTTGAAGCAAGTGGAATGACAGTACTTCAAGGGCCGGAGGATATTCCATTATACACTAACTTAATCTGAGGATTAAGTGATAGGTATGTTTTTCGCAACTCTCGCCTAAATCTTTTCCAAGGTGCCCATCTATCAATCGCATGCAGGACCCGTATTGGATGGCCCATCGGAATATCCACGACTTTAATGGATATGAAGCCTCGACTGATTCCTCGGAGGACCTACCTAACCCGCCTAAACTACCTATGTGGAGGAGGCTTCCTTCGGATGGGCAAAATTCAGATGCCCACACGAACCCCCCTCCAGATTTCTCGAGTGCCTCAAAAAATCCCACTTCCTCTCCCAGGTTTCGTCACCGGCACGAACAAGTGCAGGTATTCCCGTCACCTGGTCGTCGTTTTGGCTTTCTTTTGGATCCACATGGGGTACTTCAACAACCGGGGTCTAGGGCTGCTGCCAATGAGCCAGGACCTTTTGAAAGAGTAGAGGTGGACGAATCCAAATCCCACATCTCAACGAGCCGCTCTACTCATCCCGGAAGCTTTTTTCAGGCCCTTGGTATTTCGGGCTGGGCCCATAGGTCATTTCGTGCTGCTTGGGGGTTGTGTCATACTTCTTCGACAAATGTTCGTGCACCCACTCCCTTGGAGACTGGTATTTCAAACCCTAACCCTAATGATAATATTTCTCCTATTACTTTTGCTTTGCCTATCACTGGTACAGGCTCTTTGGATGATCTAGTTGCCCAAGGTTGGCAACGACCACGACCACCTGGGCCCATGGAAGCTGGCCCAAGTAACTGGTTTCAATCAGAAGCAGTGGCTCTAAGGTCCGTCTCACCAGGTTTGGCGGAAACTCAAGCCCAGTCGTTTCCCCGCCTATCAGCTTTGCATGGCCGTTTCAGGCTATCTCCGCCACTTTTTGCGGATCCTTCAAACCCATTGGTGGTTGGAGGGGAGCCCAATAATAGCCCAGTGGACTTTACTATAACAAGGAGGCTTTACTCACCATCCTCGCCCCTGCAACCGGATACCTCCTTTTCATCTCCTTCAGTTGATCACACCACTACCTTGGTGATGATGACGGATCCTCCTGATGACTATCCTAATTTGTAACACACTCTGGGCCCTACCACCTGCACCACCTTGCTATATCAGGGAAAAAAGAAGCGGGGCCCTAGCCACCAACGTGGCAAATAAGTAGACAGTGCACTTGGAGTGGATATTCTGCATGAACATTATAGAAAAGAAGTTAAGAAGAAACGGCTAGAGGTTTGGGAAAGCCGTGGATCCTTCAACCTATGGCCATCCATGTACTACTCCAATTTTCGGCCAAAAGCAATTACAAATGTCTTTTTAGCACGCACTCTTGGTGTTGAACCTGGACTCTAAATCACTTCACATATCACTAAGAAAAGGGTAGCGGGTTCTTCCGCTCCACCGTCCGACCAGCCATGGGTCCTGAAGAGGAGCAGGTCTGAGCATGCTATTCCAGGGCAGGAGACTTTCAACACTAATGAACAGCGGTCGGAGGACATGGACCTCCACTTTTCACTTCTTGTTTCGATCGGTGATGATACCGATGGGGTAATGGCTAGCCCAGATCAGCCACCACCCCAAGTATGAAGCTTATGTCATGGAATTGCCGGGGTATCAGTACCAGTGATAGCCCTGCAATTCCTTATCTTCACTGGCTAGTTACTACTTACAAACCTACTTTTTTGTTTGTCCAAGTGACAAAAACTGTTGTATCTAAAGTAGAATCTTATCGTAGGTATACTAATCCAACTACTGTACTAGGTGTAGATGCAGAAGGGTCAAGGGGGGGTTAGTTCTTTTTTGCTGCGCCCCTTTTGTTGTTAATGTAGTTAAAAGCTCTAGTAGTTTTATATTTTGTAAAATATTAGCAAGTAATGGGATAGTATGGCACGTTCTTTTCTTGTATGGTGAGCCTCGGCACAATCTCTGTCACGTCATTTGGGACAGAGGAGTTAGCTACCCTTCTCTCCTCATTTGATAATTTTCTCATTGGGGGCGACATCAATCCGGTCGAATTCTACAATAATAAAATTGGGTGCACCGATTTGATTCAGGGTTGGATGGAATTTACACAATGGAAACAATCTCTTAATCTCCAAGATATCCCCTTTTTTGGGCCCCGATTCACCTGGACGAACAACCGAGATGGTAATGATCTCGTTATGGAACGTCTTGACCGAGGCAATGCATTTCCAGCGTGGATGGAGACATATCCGTTTACCATCATTCAAAATTTACCAATAGTACAATCGGACTATGCGGCCATCATCTTAGAGCTCAAGCCTCCTACACGGACATAGAAACGGCCGTATCAACTTGAAAATTAGTGCTTGTATTACCCCGAGATCCAAGCCCTAATTTCTGAAGCTTGGACTCAAATTATACCTGGCTCTCCAATGTTCGCTCTCACTCAGACTTAAGCTCAGAAGGTGGTGCCTGGATAGGCGGTCTTTTTGGGGTATTAATTGGCACTCTATATCCACAACCCTTCAATCTTGTGGGAAGCATATTTCATCCCTTACTCAAGGTTATTCTTTTATGCTCCGTTCAATAAAATTTACTAGCCGAAGCACAATTAGGGTATTCTTATTGGTCACAACGTGTTAAGGACCAACGCCTTATGTTTGGGGATCTTCCGACTAAGGTATTCTTTCGACAAATGAGAAAACGGCAAGGACAAAATCGTATATATATGTTAAAAAATACTCAAGGGGACTGGCTTGATGACCCGCAGCAGATATCGCTCCATATTCTTCAATATTTTCAAGAAATTTTTTCTAGTAATAGTGCATTGCTAGCGGATTCACCAGGCCAACAAGGCGAACAAGTGGACCTTGTGCTTCGACAACTTGATCTTCCATGCTTAACAAATAGCCAAAAAAAGGATCTTCTTCGACCTTTCTCGAGGGAGGATATTCGTCAGGCTATGTTTGTTATTAGCAGCTCGAAATCCCCAGGTATGGATGGCTATTCAGCAGAGTTTTTCAAATCTCAGTGGCCTCTCCTCGGGGATACAGTCATTCAAGCAGTCAATGGGTTCTTAACCACCGAGTATCTCCTCAAAGAATGGAACCGATCGCTAATTGTTCTTATTCCTAAAGTTGAGAATCCTGAGGAGGTAAGTCAAGTTCGCCCTATTAGTTTATGTAATACTCTCTACAAATGTATAGCAAAGTGTCTAGTTAATAGGATGAAACCACTGCTTCCATGTCTCATCTCGGACTTTCATAATGCTTTTGTGCCTGGAAGACATATGGATGACAATGTGCTTATGAGTCATGAATTGATCCATGTCATTAACAAAAAAACGTACTAGTTCCCGATATCTTGTGGCTCTTAAACTTGATATGAACAAGGCTTATGATCGAGTATCTTGGATTTTTCTACTGAAAGTTTTGACAGCATATGGCTTCCCACCCTAGTGGATTACTATTATTCATTAGTGTATTTCAATTGTTTCATATCGAATTCTTGTCAATGGTACAATTACAGAACCATTGACCCCGTCTTGTGGACTTCGACAAGGTGATCCCCTGTTACCATATTTATTTCTCTTCTGTATGGACATTCTTTCTCGAATGACAAGCCTGGCTACGGACATCAAACTATTGAAAGGCATTAAAGTGAATAGATGGGCTCCTGCTGTTTCCCATCTTTTCTTTGCGGATGATGCCTTATTCTTCTTCAAAGCCTCCACTCCTTCCTGCCACGCTATGATGATATTCTCCAGCGGTTCCGCAGTATTTCAGGTCAAGTTCTTAGCCTACATAAGTCATTTGTCAAATTTAATCCCAACATTCCAGTTTTGGAGCATGCAACTTTCAAGAATGAACTCCCAATCTTCATTTGGGAAGTATTTAAGAGCACCAGTTGATTTTCAAGAGACGAAAGTCCGTCACTTCACTTTTCTTCTTGACAAGATTTCGGCAAAAATATCATCTTGGGATCGACGACTTCTTTCTCAATCAGCAAAACTCATCCTTATTAATTCGGTTTTAATTGCCTCCATTACACACATCCTATCGATTTTCTTGGTCCCTAACACCATTGCCGATAAATTGGATGCAATGATTGCTTCCTTCTTCTGGGCGAAACAAGGTAATAGGGGTTTACCATGACGGAAAAGGCAAACGCTACAGCTACCAAAAGGTATGGGAGGCTTGGGTATTCGTAGTATCCATACCTTCAACAAATCTCTCCCGATGAAGATGGTGTGGCGCCTCTACCGCCATCCACTACTCCTCCTCTCAAAAATGATCACTAGGCCTAGTTATTTGCATTTAGGTGCTGCTACTAATACCCCTTTCTCATTCTCACAAGGGCGCCATTCATGGGGTACAAAGGGTCTCCTTAGTGTGACTCCCCACCTACTAGAACAATGTGCTTGGAAGGTGGGGGATGGTCATGATATTATTGCTTCTAGGCATCATTGGGTTAACGGGGCCACCCCTATTTTCAAAGTTGATGTTCCATTACGTACGGTGGCTCGACTAAAAGCGGCCGGTTTACTTAGTCCTTCCCGCATCTCCTGGAAGAGCGGTCTTGTCCGACAACTCTTCACCCCTCCTGGGCTAGGCGCATTCTCAGCATTGAACTCCCACAATTACTAGCTCAACGAGATACTATTTATTGGAAATGGCACCAATCGGGGGAGTTCACAACGAAATCAGGCTACTTTTCTTTTTATAATTTACAAGAAATCAACAGCATGACAAACCCTCGGGATATAAGATTATTTCGTCTTATATGGGGTCTGAACATCATGCCAACATGGAAATTATTCCTTTAGAAATTATGACACAATAGCATTGATGTAAATGGCAATCTGGCGACTCGAGGAATTAATATTTCAAGCTCTTGTCCTTTGTGCGCTCAGGCACCTGAGGATTTACAGCATGCCTTTCGGTTTTGTCCTTTTGCGGGTAGGACATGGGTCACAAGTCCCTTTGCCATTATTTCTACTATCAATGGGCAGGCTGCAATGCGTGAATGGATTATTGCCTGGCTATTATATTTTCGAAAAGAGGATGGAGTAGATGGACCACGTCTACCCAGTTTTATAGCCATACTATAGGGCATCTGGCATACTAGGAATCATTCAGTCTTTAGGAATATACAATGATTATCACATGAGGTGAGCCAGGCTATTCTTCAAGCCATGGAACAACATGGTATTTTTCTGCAAACCCCCCATATTGTCACCCCTCATCAACGGGAGGTGGGTACCGTGTTTCCCCCTGGGTTCATTGTAGCAAATATAGGAAAACATCTGAGGGGAGCACCTGACCTTCTATTCCAGATTGATGGTGCTTGGCAGAGTCGTGCGCTCAAGGGTAGTCTTGCCTGAGTTGCCTGGGTGGCACTTTCTTTGGAGGGGCAACCTATTCTCAAGCATGGGGAGGCACTTTATGCTACTACGGTGCTTGCTACGGAATGTCTTGCTTGTTTATCAGCCATGATATGGGCTCAGTAGCAAGAGTACAAGTCCATCTCCATCCACACAGATAGTGAACTCCTAGTTCAATATCTGTGCTAGGCTCAAGCTCCAGAGGCTTCTGTTCGATGGATTATACAAGACATTCAGTCCCTTGCAGGGACTTTTACTTGGTGTGTGATCACCAAAGTGTCTCGACAACAAGTTCAGCTTGCACATAATACCGCCAAAATTTGCTGTCATGTGCCTCTTATTACTAGTTAAGTTTAGTCTTATTTCTGGGATGTAAAAAAAAAGATTGGTGTTTAATTGCTTACAAGAAGAATTAATGTAAGGTGATGGAAAGTTTCTCAATGCACCATACACAGCAGAGGAAGTCAAGAAGGCTCTACTATCAATCCCTGGCAGCAAAGCCCCAGGTACTGATGGTTTTGGCTCTTTCTTTTATAGAGATGCCTGGAACATAGTTAATGATGATGTAATACATGCTGTGTTAGATGTTTTACAAAGTGGCAGAATTTTAAAAGAATTAAATACCGCAGTCATCACATTAATACCTAAAACAAAATGTCCATCTAATGTGACTGAGTTTAGGCCTATCTCTTGCTGTAATACATTATATAAGTGTGTTACCAAGTTGTTATGTGCAAGATTAAGGCAGGTGCTTCCTGATCTTATTATAGAAAACCAAGGTGGTTTTGTACATGGGAGATACATTGTACATAACATCATGGTTATTCAAGATATGGTGAAGCAATATGGAAGAAAACAGGTGAAGCCTAGTTGTATGCTCAAGATTGACTTGCAGAAGGCATATGATACTGTAAACTGGGACTTCTTAAAGGAAATGCTCACAAACTTAGAATTTCCTCAGGAATTCATTGATTTGGTGATGCAATGTGTGACTACTCCAATGTTCTCTCTCATGATTAATGGGACAATGCAAGGTTTCTTTAAATCCTCAAGGGGGTTAAGACAAGGGGACCCTTTGTCTCCCCTATTATTTGTGATAGGGATATTTCCTCATGTACCCCTGAGGTTTGGCGTAATTCCCAAGATACCCCCCACATTTGGGGAATTCCTCAGATACCCCTGAGGTTTGTATTTGGGCTCAAGATACCCTTACTATGGACGGAACCCTAACGCCGTTAGGTTTTCCGTCCATAGTATCCCCAATTTTCTCTCTCCTCCCATTCCCCCACCTACGCCAACTCCCTCCCCCGACCCAGCGGCCGATGGCCGGCGACCACCACCCCCACTTCAGCGCGGCGACCCTACCCCTCCCTTCGCCGACCGGAACAGCAAAGAAGACCCCGGCGTTGGCTCCGGCGCCGGCGACCCTACCCTCTCCCTTTCCCCCACCTCGACACCCCACCCTAGCCCTCCCTTTCCCCATTCTCATTCCCCCATCCACCCCAGCCCGACACCACCCCCTCCCCCCTTTCTCCCTATCGGAAATGGCCCCCTTCCCCTCGCCCCCCATCGTGAGTCGACCCCCCTCCCCTTCCCCCACCTGATACGCTTCCCCTAAACCCTTAAACCCACCCCCAAAACCACCCTAGGGTGCTGCTGTGCTGTTGTTCTGCTGCTCTGGCCGGCGCCAACACCGGGGGTGAGGAATCGGGAATGGGGAAGGGAGGAGGTAGGGTCACCGGCGCCGGAGTGGGTTGTGATCGCCAGCCGTCGGCCGCTGGTTGGGGGAGGGGGTTGGCAGTTGGTGGGGGAATGGGAGGAGAGAGAAAATTGGGGATACTATTGACGCAAAACCTAACGGCGGTAGGGTTCCGTCCATAGTAAGGGTATCCTGAGCCCAAACACAAACCTCAGGGGTATCTGAGGAATTCCCCAAATGTGGGGGGTATCTTGGGAATTACGCCAAACCTCAGGGGTACTTGAGGAAATATCCCTTTGTGAAATGCATGGAATATCTTTCAAGGATTTTGAAGAAACTAGGTGATTTTGAGCAATTTAAATTCCATCCTAGATGTAAAGCTGTGAAGTTGAATCACATGTGCTTTGCTGATGACTTGATATTGTGTTGCAAAGGTGAATATCCTTCCATTTACCTGTTGCTTAGAGCTTTCAAGTTGTTTTCAGATTCATCTGGGCTGCAAGCTAATATTCACAAGTCAGCTTTTTACACTTGTGGTATGGGATCTGCTGAAATTCAAAGAGTAGTTGAAGCTTCAGGCTTCTCTCATCAGCAACTGCCATTTAAATATCTTGGGGTCCCAATTTGTGCCAAAAGAATTTCAAATGCTCAATGTGAGGCACTGATTGAAAAAATGACAGTGAAGATAAGAAGTTGGAATTCTAGGAACCTATCCTACACAGCAAGAACATTGTTGATCAATACTGTGTTACTTAGCCTTCACACTTACTAGGCTCAAGTGTTTATATTGCCAAAGAAAGTTTTGCAGGCCATCAACAAAATCTGTAGAGCTTTCTTATGGGGTGGACAATAACATAGACAAAAGCCAGGTGCCATAGCCTGGGAGAAATTATGTTCACAGAAGTCAACAGGAGGCTTAGGTTTCAGGGACACGGTTTTGTGGAACATAGCTAGCATTGGCAAGTATGTTTGGGCTATATCCACTAAACAGAATAGTGTTTGGTTGAAATGGATACACTCAGTATACTTGAGAGGTGTAGATTGGTGGAATTAGCAGCCTAATTCAGGGGTAGCTGGTATTGGAGAAAGATTTGTATGGTAAAGGAACAATTAAAGCAAATCATCACTCAGGGTGAACTTTGTCAGATGAATAAATACTCTGTGAAGCAGATATATGAGAAATTGGTGGGAGAACAAGCTAGAATTCACTGGGATGCTGCTGTTTGGAATAGACTAAATTTACCTAAACATAGGTTCATATTTTGGTTAGCAGTTCAACAAAGACTGCAAACTACTGCTAAGCTTGTTGCTGTTGGTATTAGTTCTAATGATAGCTGTCTGATTTGTGCTAATGAACCTGAACTTCATGCTCACTTATTTTTCAAGTGTCCATTTAGTGTTCAATGCTTGAATAACATTAAATCTTGGCTGGGAATACAAGCAACTGCAGAAGACATGCATCAATTATTAAACTGGGTGCAGAATTGTAGGAAATTGAAATTTCAAAGAAATGTAATGTTAGCTGGAATTGCAGCACTGGTTTACAGTAATTGGCAGGCAAGAAACAAGAGTTACTGGGACAATTGTGCTCCTAATATCAGTCATGTTTGTAAACAGATCAAAAGCCTTGTAAGAGCTAGAGTCTTTTCAGTTTTACCTAAGAAAATAGCCAGGAAAGATTATGAGTGGTTCACTAAAGTTTAGTCAATGAGATGAATCTTTGATTGTATTAGGGTATGATGGCCTAGTTGGCTTGATTCTAGCCTAAAGTGTAAAGGGGGTCCAACCTAGTTGGTTTGCTTTCTTTGGGCTAGTTTAGGTTGTAATTGAAGTTTCATAAATAACATTTTACTTACTTAGCAAAAAAAAAAATTGATGGAAAGTGATTTATCCTGGACCTTTCATTCCAAATTGTTGAATCTTCTTCACAGACAATTTTGTCGTCAAACGTTAATAATAAGAATCATGTGCTTAATTTTACAAGATAAAAAAAAGAGTCTACAATTCATACATTTATTTCAATGACAACAATCAATCAAGCCTATGGTAGGATCTACTTCTGCCGCATAGCATACAAAAGTTGAAGCAGCTTAGGCTTGGATGGTGCAACATCTTGAAATTCAGGAACTTCACTTAGAGCCTTGGTCCATGAAACCAATGTCGGGTACCTTTCTGCAGTTAAAGAATCTAAGCCAAAGAACTCCTCCATGACATCTGAGGCCCAAAAGAAGGAATAGATGATTATATTCAAGTAACCCGGTCTCGAATCCTGGAAAGATGGACTGCCATTAGAGAACATATCCTTCATTAATTCTTCAGCCACATCTAGACTTTTCAAGTACTCGTGCAGTAGATCATCTGTTGCTTTACCTTCTGACATAAGTGTTTTGCCCAAAGTTTCGGATATCTGCAATCCGTACCAATACCATACAACATTTTTTGACTTGGTTATCACTTATCAGTGTGTATAGTCATGATCAAATTCAAACAAAGATGTAATAAGAAAGGAAAATTTCAAAAAATAACACACACCAAAACTCAAGTACCAAAATATCTGAACACATTTAAATTAAATTTACACTCCCTTCATATATACCTACTTAATGGAAGCTTTAGTTTTTGGCTTAACGATCTCTAGACAATGAATCACCATTTATTTCTAATTAAATGCATATAAACAAAAAGTAATGTAAGTGGATATCATGAATATATGGAAATAAATATAATAAGTTATAAGATCCCACCTTATAAAATGTAGTTTCTTATACTTCGTCCATTTTCTTACAATTCACAATTGCAACGGTTTCAGCAGTAGTTTAACAACTTAAAACTTTGATCATTTACATCTTTAACAATTCATAATAAAAAAATTCAAAAAACGTGATATTCTGCAGATTAATTAACAAAAAATCAATTAATAATAACATTGTCCAAGTGAGATCTATGCATACTAAAAACTGTTGCAATTCTAAGCAGAGGATATATAAATATACCACTTTACACAAAACTTTTCAACAAAAGCTCAAGAAGAAGAAGAGGCTTGCCTGTTGTAAATAGGTGGCCAAGAAGCGATGTTTGGCCCTTTGGTAGGGATCTTTGGGCAGGAGATATGGAGGGTCAGTCCAAGTCTCGTCTATATATTCAAGGATGATAGATGATGGGAATTGCTAAATGACGCCATTTTTTTGCTTACTAACGCCATAAATACATGTATAATACATGTATTTTTGTACATTATACACCATTTCTTTCCTCCATCCCTCCTTTGCTTTCCCTTTCTTTACTTCATTCCTCCCACCTCAACTTCATTACAGGAGCCACCACAACACCTCCGGCGCACACCACCACACCACCTCCGGCGTCACCACCACACCACCTCCCGCGTCACCGCCACAACACCTCCGGCGCGACCACCCACAACAGCAATATGCAAAAAATAGACCTTGAATTCTCGTCTCAACCACAGGTGGGGCGCCTAATTTAGGCACCTTCACCAGAGGTTGGGCGCCTAAATTAGGCGCCTCCACCACTGGTGGGGCGTTTAATTTAGGCGCCCAACCAGTGGTGAAGGCGCCTAAATTAGGCGCCTCACCAATGGTGAAACCGCCTAAATTAGGCGCCCCTACCCAATTTCATTTCAAATTTTACATTTTCAGCAGTACACAAACCAATTTCTATTCTAGCATATGCAATTTTCTACTATAAAACAACATAATTAACAAAGTTTTATAATTAATAATTTCTAAACAATTTTTTTTTTCATAAATTAAAACAAAAAAAAAAAATTTAAGTTGGGCGCCTAAAAATGGCGCTTGCACCTTTGGTGGCCCGCCTAAATTAGGCGCCCAACCACTGGTGTCAGGCGCCTTTTTTAGGAGCCCCATTATTTTTTTTTCATTTGCACACTAACCTTTTGCCGGAATTCTTGCCGGAGTTGGCCGGAAATGAAGTCTTCTCCGTCACCAAAGTCTCGTCTGAGCCGAACTTTTTTGCCGCCGGAGCCGATATTCCTTGCCGCCGCCGGAGCCTTTGTTTCCTTGCCCGAAAAAAATGACAGTGAAAGAGTGAAGGAGTGAGAGACAGTGAAGAGAGTGAAAGAGTAGGAGAGTGAGAGTGAGAGAGAGGAGAGTCTTGGAATAGTAATATACATGTATTATACATGTATTTATGGCGTTACTAAGAAAAAAAATGGCGTCATTTAGCAAATGAGTAGATGATTCCGCAATTGGGAGATCATTATGCACAAGTACAGGCACTCTCTTGTACACAGAATTATATTGCAAAAGTAACTCACTTTTGTTGGCAAGATCTTCCTCTATATACTCATACTCTATGCCCTTAATTTTAAGGGCAAGTTTAGCTCTTAACACATAAGGACTTGCCCACATTCCATAGAGCTTAACTGAGCATTCTTTCGCCATAACTTTTTTGGTGTTAATTCCCCTGTTTCTCAATTAGTACAATTTCAAGTGGTAGTAGTTGCGTGTGTGGTTATAATTGATTCGTACAAGGAAATAAGAAAACTTAATCTAAGGCGTTGGAATTGGTCATAATTCATCCTTGGCCCTTGAACTTTACTCACACTGTTACACGTACATCACTTGAATTTTAAAATAATTTTGTCAAATTTTTGAATCTTCTTTCCAGTCAATTTTCTCAAATTATTTCGCTTAAATAATTTGTGGAGCAGGGGGGGCTGACAAGTTTCAATATCCGTAGGATATTACATGAGCCTATGTGATAAACGACCACTTAGGGTGCGTTCTCTTCACCTTAAAAAATTAAGTTTCAGGTCCAATAAGTTCAGTTCAGTTCAGTTCAGTTCAGATAAGTTCAGTTCAGTTCAGATAAGTTTCAATCGGGCCCAATCGGGACAATAAGTTCCAATCGTGCCTAATAAGGCCCAATAAGTTCCAATCGGGTGCAATAAGTTCCAATCGTGCCTAATAAGGCCCAATAAGTTTCTAATCGGGTGCAATAAGTTTCAATCGTGCCTAATCGGGTCCAATAAGTTCCAATAAGGCCCAAATAATCAATGATCAATAAATATTTGTATTATTGTCCATTATTTTATTATTCATATCACTATTAGCTGATTATGTTATTATTAGAATTTTAATTAAAGTACCACAATGATTATATCGTATTATACTTGTATTATTGTCTATTATTTTATTATTCATATTACTATTAGCTGATTATATTATTATTAAAAAATATTATAATCATGGTTAAATAAGGTTAACAATAATAATATCATAATTACAATATTTTGCAATTCGTCTTTAAATAACTAGAGATAACATGTTTTCGTTACTAATAACAATGAGTTCTACTACTTTAGTCATAAAACTAAGTGGAGTGAGAGATAAATTTTTCCATATGTGGCAATTTCTCACTTGTTAGCAATAAATGTTAATCAACTTTTGGTTTTCTACTAGTGCTTTATGAAATCAAAACAAGACTATTAGATATATTAGTGGTGAAAGTTATGTATAGGCAAGTATATAAATAGTATATTTTTTTTGTTAAATTGTTTATCATAAGAGATAATTAATAATTATAATTTTTTTAAAGGGCGAATTTTAATAATTATTACTTCATAATAAATTTTGAGGGGTAGTATTTACGTTAGGGGTAATATTTATGTTATTACTCATTAATTTTTCTATCTAATAAGGTCAAATAAGTTCCAATTAGGTCCAATAAGGTCTAATAAGTTTCAATCAGGTCTAATAAGGTCTAATAAGTTTCAATCAGGGCTAATAAAGTCTAATAAGTTCCAATCAGGTCAATAAGTTTCAATCAGGTCCAATAAGTTCCAATCAGGTTGAATCATGTCCAATAAGTTGAATCATGTCCAATCAGGTTTAATAAGTTCCAATCAGTTCAGTTCAGGTCCAATAAGTTCAGTTCAGATAAGTTCAGTTCAGTTCAGGTCCAATAAGTTGAAGAGAACGCACCCTTAGTGAGTGTGATTAGGTTGGCAATGTGATAGACTCGAACTTTTAATTGATTTGAAGTCGGATTTTTAATTTTGATATCAACTCTGATTTTTTTTTTGTTTTGGATCGAGTTGGAATCAACCTGAATTGTATATCTAACTTGTAGGAGGATTTTTCTTCTATTAAGATTACATAGCAGTTTCTCTATACCAAGGATGTCTTGGCCTAGTGGTTAAGATTGAGGTGTTGTGAACGATAGGTCACAGGTTCGAATCCCCCCTCCCCTTCTTTGTAATTTGTACTGCCTTCGTGGCTCATATGGATCATAAAAAACATAGCAGTTTCTCTATGATGTCGAAAATAAATCTTAAATGAAGTCTGATCTATCCTGGCCCATTGTTGTTCCCATATAGGGAGGGCCCAATAATAGTGTTTTCCCCATGGAAGGGTGTTATTTCAGATGGGCTCACATGTGAGGGGAAGTGTTAAGGTGAAAAAGAGATAGAGTGACTAGCATATAAGCTTAATGGGCTACTCTTCCTATTGCCAATTGATTTTAGGATGGAACCTCATTTAGGCTTGTGTGTGGTCACTCTCTTCTTCGGTGTGGGCCTTCGATCAATCAATTGTCAAAAATTTCTGTGAAATGTAGAAAATTTATTGCTGCTCTCACCTCTGTTTCGGAGCCCAAATCTTTTAAAGAGGCTATGCAGGATGCAGGTTGGCGAAAATCTATAAATGATGAAATTCGGGCCTTGGAGGAGAATGGTACTTGGACTATGGAGCCTTTGCCCCCGGGTAAACGTGCTATTGGTAGTCAGTGGGTCTATAGAAACAAATTTGATTCTGCTGGCAATCTGGATTGTCAAAAATCACGCTTAGTGGTTCTTGGCAATCATCAAAAGGAAGGCATTGATTACATTGAGACATTCGCCCCTGTTGCTAAGATGGTCATTGTTCATGCTTTCTTAGCAATTGTTGCTGCTAAAAATTGGGAACTCCATCAAATGGATGTCCACAACGCCTTCTTACATGGTGACTTGGAAGAGGAGGTGTACATGAAACTTCCTCCCGGTTTTGAGTCTTCTCAACCTAATATGGTTTGTCGTCTTCGCAAATCTCTATACGGCCTTAAACAAGCTCCCAGGTGTTGGTTTGCCAAGCTAGTTACTGCTTTGAAAGGGTATGGCTTTCTTCAGTCTTACTCTGATTATTCTCTCTTCACCTTCACTCAGGGTTCGATTCAGATTAATGTGTTTGTGTATGTGGATGATCTTATTGTTGCTAGGAATGATTCCGCTGCTTTGGAGGCTTTTAAAGCCTATCTCTGTGCTTTTTTCAAAATGAAGGACTTGGGTCCTTTGATATATTTTCTTGGTATTGAGGTGGCCCGCAGCTCTTCTGGCTTGTTTCTTTGCCAGCGGAAGTACACTTTGGATATTATCTCTGAAGTAGGTCTTTTAGGCTCTAAGCCTGCTAGCTTTCCTAGTGAGCAAAATCACAAACTTGCTCTTGCTACAGGTTCTTTGCTTGATGATCCCGAGCCTTATCGACGACTCGTTGGTCGTCTCATTTATCTCTCTGTCACATGTCCGGATCTGGCATATTCGGTGCATATTTTGTCTCAATTCATGCAGGCACCTCGTGTTGACCATTGGGAGGCTGCTTTGCGAGTCATTAGATATTTGAAGGGTACTCCCGGCCAGGGTATCCTTCTTCGTGCTGATAGTGATCTCACACTAGCAGGTTGGTGTGACTCTGATTGGGCTGCTTGCCCCCTTACCAGACGTTCTCTCACTGGATGGCTTGTTTTTCTTGGTGCTTCTCATATTGCTTGGAAGACCAAGAAGCAAGCAACTGTGTCTCGTTCATCGGCCGAAGCCGAATACCGTTCTATGGCGGCCATTACTTGTGAGTTTAAGTGGTTGAAAGGTCTTTTTATTAAGATTGGGCATTCATCATCCTACTGCTATTCGCTTATTTTGTGATAGTCAATCTGCCCTTCATCTTGCCAAAAATCCTGTTTTTCATGAGCGGATTAAGCATATTGAGGTTGACTATCACTTCGTTCGTGATGCTATCACCGATGGTCTTATTGCTCCCTCTTATGTGCATACTACGGAGCAACTTGCTGATATCTTCACCAAAGCTCTTGGGAAGCTTCAGTTTGACACTCTTCTTGCCAAGTTGGGCATTTATGATCTACATGCTCCAACTTGAGGGGGTATTGAGGTATATATTTTAGGAAATATATATTTCTTGATGTATTGCCCTGTAAGGAGGATCCTTAGTTGCCAAAACTGGTTGTACTATATATTGTTCAAGAATCAATGAAACAAAACAACACAAATTAAACCTAATAAACTTTGTCAATTAATTATTGACCTTAACAATGCAAATCAAAACGATACATATCGATGCAGAATTGCAAATATAGTAGCAACAAATTGGGATAGAGGAAGTATCTTTATGTTGTGTATACTACTACAATATTGGTGGTAAGGACACACAATCTACATACTACAGCATCGACGGACGCATGAACTTAATTATTCTTCAAATCAAAAAATAGTCCCCAAAATTGGACAATTCCTTGTGAAAATTGATGATCATTTAAGCCTCCTTTGGTGGGAGGTACTTTTGCAACACAACTTGAAGATACCAAAGCATCTTAGGCTTCGGCTGTGTTAGTTCTTTAACTTCAGGAACTTCCCTCAGTGCATTGAGCCAAGATGTTAACAGAGGATACCTTTCTGAGGTTAAAAGCTTAATGCCAAAGCAGTCTTCCAGAACATCGGACATATCAAAACAAGAATAAAACACTATATCCAAGTATCCAAATTTCACATCCTGGAAAGATGGAGCACCATTTGGGAACATCTCCTTCGTTAATAATTCTTCAGCCACATCCAGCTTCTTCAAGTACTCGTTAAGCTGCTCCTCGTTCGCTTTGCCTTCTGTAAGTGTTTTTCCCAAAAACAGCAAGACCTGGCCAAACCATACACCGTGAATTAGATTCTATACAAGAGACTAGAGAGCATGATGTGCATCATGCATCAAGTTTTCAGTAGCACGTACAGAGTAGATTAAAGTTAAGGGAAATAGTTACCCTCCTTTGTTGTCAATTGAATTTGGAATAAAACCACTTAAAAGTTAAACTAAATCTAGTTTGTCTCGTTAATGGTAATGAATTTTAGTGTAATTTGTAAGAGAAATCTCATATCAACTTACATAGTCATGTTCGTTCATAGAACCACTTTATCATTTCCCCAAATTTCATTATAATTTATTACAACCTTAGAAGGTGATATTGAGTGATAATGGAAATCCACGAGAAAAGAAAAATGGTTTTCATTACTTTCAACATTAACATGAGATATATGCGAGATTACTCTAACTCATTATCAAAAGATTGAGGGAGCTTACTTGTTCAAAATAGGCTACCCAAAAACGATGTTTGGCCCTCAGATAGGGATCTTTAGGCAGAAGATGTGGAGGATCATTCCAAGTCTCATCAATATATTCAACGATGACAAATGATTCTACAATTGGGAGGCCATTATGCACAAAGACAGGCACTTGCTTGTACAATGGGTTATATTGCAAAAGCAACTCACTTTTGTTGGCAAGATCTTCCTCTATATATTCATACTCTATGCCCTTAATTTTGAGGGCAAGTTTGGGTCTTAACACAAAAGGACTTGCCCACATTCCATAGAGTTTAACTGAGCTATCTTCCCCCATGTAATTTTTGTGGATCTTCACCTCTTTCTCAATCAATACGTGTCTAACGGTAGTATTTGTGTGTGTTTATAATGGAAGTGTTAAAATGTATTACGCGAAGTGTTGGAATGCGCTTCATCCTAGACTTTTCCTTAAAACTATTACATAAAAATTTAGAACATGTTTTTCCACCGTTGAATATACTTTATGACTTCAAAGTGTAAAGCTTGAACTTGGTCAATTTTGTCATGTTATAAGTTAAATGTACGAGACTTTTGATTTTGAGAGTTTGATTTAAATACTTGTTTCACTTCACATACTATCTATATTATCTTCTTCGTTCATTTTTAATTGAAGAAATTGATAATAGGAGTCTCAACTTTAGGTGATAATCTTTACAAGATTTGAACTATTGATTAATCTGTATAGGTCCCAACTTTAGAGGGTCTTAACTTTTAGCGGGTGCTGAGTGACTTGAACTGGCTAAATAGGTCATAACTTGTAAAACGTGGGTCACACCAGAAGGGTTAATTGAGGGAGAGAAGTAGGAACTATGTGAGATTTTAAAAAAAAAATCGTCAGTTTTAAGTCACTGAGACCCGCTAAAATTTAAGATCCCCTAAAGTAGGGACCTACACATGTTAATCAATAGTTCAAACCTTTTAAAACTTATTGCCAAAAGTTGAGACCCCTAGTGTCAATTTTCCTTTTTAATTACAACGTTTTTTTTATTTGGAAGTTTCACATTAATTGCAATGTTTCATTATTTGGTAATAGTGCGTGGCGGCCAATAGGTAGTTTGGACGGGTCGGACCGCAGTCTAAAACTGGCTAGGCTGGCTCGCCATGGACCAGACCACGAGCTTCGTGCGCAGGGTGGTTGGTATGGTGGGCTAGTTTGCTCAGCCTACGACGATCTGGTTTGGGCTTCGCGATTCATGGAGTGGGTTTAGCGAGCCGTGGGATTAATGGGCTAATGGGTTGTATTTATTAGCAATTATTAGAATTACTGATACATAAACTTTGGCATTAGTTTAAATTTAGACAATTAGTAATTTTAATGATTAATAAATTATAATCATTATAGTTTAAAGTTATTCTTTAAAGCTAATTAAAATTGAAAATCACGATTCCGTTAGTAATTGTTAATGATATATTAATTTACAACATTTATTATATAATTTTGCTCTAAACAATTTTTATTATCAGAATATTAGATATCTAACCGTTGGAATGTAACTTATATAAGTAATGATTAGTCATTTTCATGATCAATACCATTTATTATGGTTTAACTTGTTTTGCAATCATTACATCTTACTCATTACAATTTTGCACTTTCATAGTAATTTAAATAAAACAATTAGAAATATTCAGAGTTCATAGGTCATAACATTAAGAAAATTTGGGGCGGAGTGTTGTTTCCACCACTTAAGAATATCAAAGTCACATAGCCTCTTGGACAGGCAAGTTCAAAATATGTGCATAACAACGAACATGTAATAGTGCACCTCTATAAGCAATGGAAGCTCGATATCGACTTGTAAGTACCCAATACACTTTGTGTTAGCACTTGCATTATCAAAAGACAAAGAAAACACTTTACAATTCAAATTAAAGATTTTCAAACAAGCAATTAGAGGCCAAGGGCTTCACGGTTTTTTGGTTATGGTCTTGGTCCATGGGCTAGGTTAGGCGGGGTAGCGGGTGGGCTGGGCTAGGTTGGATTGGTGAGTTGGGTTGGGCGGTTTTTCTAACGGGCTTTCATAGGCTAGGCTCAAAAAAATAAGCGGCATACCCATCAATTTCACGGATTTCATGATTGGACCGGGCATCCATGGGTCTGGCCCACACGACCCACGGGCTGGGCTGGACTAGGTTGGCTGGATTGGCCCACATTGTTGGCCACCCCTATTTTTGTCCATCTCTATCCATCTTCTCTTCACATGGCTTTCTTAATTAATGTGTCAAGGTGTGATGTTGCAATAATGTAACAAAGGAAGTATATACTAAAGTAGAATTCGTACTATAAGTTAAAATAGAAGCTAGTAAGATAGTTTTTCCTCCTAAAATTCCCTCCTAGATATATCAACACTTAAAATACTTAATAAATGATTGCATAGTTAGATTTATAAATATATTTATTGAAAATTATATAGATCGAGGATTGAAGTGCAGTATATCTTAGCATTCAATATCAAACATCAACCAAAAAAAAAATATTTAAAGCATCAATTAAATTATTAATTCAATATCGGATTGAATTCCCATTATATCTTAAGCCATTCTAATATCAAAGCAATTTTCCCCAACCGGTATTATCATACCAAGTATATTTGACAGCAAACATAGGGTTTTGTATTTGTAACTTCAAGGCGTCAGCCCTCAAGGGTGATATATGACCTTATGACCATTAAGTATCGTTGAATTTTCAACCACATTTACTCATTAAGTATCACTATATGGACAAAAATTCGTCATATACATGGACTTCATCCTTATCTATATAATCACATCAAGAACCCCGCTGACTTGTTCTTGTGATTAATTGGGCAAAGGCTATATATACACTGGGTGTATGTGGGCCACATTCACTAGGTGTATGTGTTACTAGTAAAATTTATACCTTGTGTATGTGTTACTACTAAAATGAATATTATTACTAAAATTATTACAAACTTACAATGTTTCGACAAATAATATTATTTTTCATGATTTGTTCTTTATCTTTATTTAAAAATTTTGTTTTATGAAATTTTCTTTGTTTAAATTTGTATGAATCCTTTGTTTAACTAAAAAAAATAATTGTAATTTTTTTTTCCAGATTATTCATATATTAGCTTCATCTTATTCATCTTCACCATTTTTCTACTATTGATTCCTACTAAATTTTCTTGTCGTTTTCAATTATTTAATTTGTTTGTAGAAAAATAATGTTATATTTTCATCCCTACCATGTAATAAAATCCAATTCGAAATATAGTATTTCAATTGTCTATGTATTATGTCAATTCAAATATCGTTGAATAACAAAACAAGTTCAAATGATTGTAAGTTTGTAATTTTTTTTAGTAACAGTATACATTTTAGTAGTAACACATACAAAAGGTATATATACATTTTAGTAGTAACACATACATCCAGTGTATGTGTGGCCCATATACACCGAGTGTATGTGTATCATCTCTCGATTAATTGGTAAGTCTTCTCTACATCATTATATGCAACTACTCTGACTATGAGACTACGACTACGAGTATACGAATTGCAATACAAGATATTTGCTACAGGTTGGATGATTTCATGATTTTGGACACAAAAAAAGTAAGATTGAGGCCCTATTTGGCAAATAGAGTTCAGAGTTTAGATGTGGTTCTTTTTTTTTGTGGTCTTTTTTTTTTTAAATAACAATGTATGTGGTCCATTTGTCCTTTTCATATTTGGTTTTCTTTATAGCTTTTTCAAAAAAATAAAGTGTATAATGTGATAGAGAATATATACACAATATTATCTTCCTAGCCTTAGGATATATTTTTGAATTTTGTGTGTTTCTTTCATAATAAATATAAACTATTGAAACATGTAAAATCAAGCTTGAATTATATTGCTCTCTTAGACTTGCTATATAATTTATCTATATATCTTAAAGATAATTATAAAAGTTAGTATGAAGGATTGAGATGTATCTAACAAGATCAGGCAAATAATAATTACTCTTAAATATCAATAAATTGACAAGAATGATCAAAATTAATAAACTTTGACTCCCAATAATGAAATGTAGCAAACAAAACAAAAGGAAGCACAAGGGGTACTATTTGTGTCAAAATTGAAGAATTTTTGAAATATCAACTCTTCTTATTCTTTAATAACTTGTAGATTACAATAGTAATACTTAAAGTTGTGTTTTGAAAACCCTAGATCACCAAAAAAAAAGTAAGATTTTATTGAGTGAATTGAGTATCTCATAAAATTTAACATTAAAAACATACAATTTCACTTCGATTTGATTTTTAAAGTTATCATTGTTAAGTAAAAAAAATGCATATTTTCCATTAATATGATAAATTTTCCATTAATATGATAAATTTTCTACATGTTTCGGCACACTCACCCATTCACTTTCTAAATATTCTTACACTCTCCATCCCTTGGAAATCCATAGATTTAGCATAGAACACACTAAAATTTTATTCCTCCGATATTGGTAGCAAAAAAAACACACTTTATTCTCATAAACAACTGACATTCACCATCTCATTCAGCCGCCTTTTTTGACATGTACTTGGGCAGCACAGCACGAAGATTCTGAAGCAGCTTATCTTTCGGTGGTGTCAATTCTTTGAATTCAGGAACTTCACTCAGTGCATTGATCCAAGAAGTTAATAACGGATACCTTCCTGCGGTTAAAAGATCCATGCCAAAGCACTCTTTAACAACATCAGAGGTTCCAAAATATGAATAGAACATTATATCCAAGTATCCGGGTTTCGAATCCTGAAAAGATGGAGCGCCATTAGAGAAGATCTCCTTGATCAAATCTTCAGCTACATCCAGCTTCTTCCAGTAATCGTTCATTTTGTCCTCGGTCGCTTTGCCTGCTGCCAATAGTGCTTGGCCTAAAGCATCGGATACCTGCCCGTCCCATACACAATTAAGTTGTTGACTTATATAAGTAATGTAAACTATGATGTTACGTACTTATCTGTGATCGTTGTTGGGGAAAAATATAACCAACATATCAAATCATAGATAAATACTTTCTGCGTTCTAAAATATTTGCAACACTTTGATAGTAAATGTGAGAGCTTTTTGGTCAAAATGTTGCAAGTAATATGGAACGGATGAAGTACATATATCAAGGGAGTAAAGGAACTTACCTGTTGGAAATAGGTTACCCAAAAGCGATGTTTGGCCCTTAGGTAAGGATCCTTAGGCAGGAGATATGGAGGGTCAGTCCAAGCTTCATCAATATATTCAAGGATGATCATGGACTCCACAATTGGGAGGCCATTGTGCACGAGTACAGGCACTTGCTTATTAATAGGATTATATTGTAGAAGCAAGTCACTCTTGTTAGAAAGATCTTCCTCTATATATTCATACTCTATGCCCTTAATTTTCAGGGCGATTTTAGTTCTTAACACATAAGGACTTGCCCACATTCCATGTAGCTTTACTGAGTTCTCCTCCCCCATTATTTTTGTGTGGCTTTCAACTCTTTGTCACTTAATACATTTATAGTGGTTTGTAGTTATGCGTGTCTACTTTCTATTGGATGTGTTAAGAAATTTAGGTAAAGTGTTGGAAGTGCTTCATCCTTGACCCATTCAATGAGTACTACTTTAATTTGTTATATATGCATAAGGAATAAAAATTAATGTGGGAATTTGTTGGATTCATATCACATACACTTTTTATATATAATTTTTTATCATTTTAATTAGTTATATTTAAAGATATTAATGATCAAAGTTTAATATCGATGCTTAAGCTCAACCCGTATAGTTAAAAAAAAAAAAAAAGAGGTGGTACATCTTATGACTTTACCAGCTAGTCTTGCATACTACCTCCCAAATCTATCTATATTCTTCTCTTATGAGAATTATTATATGTACTTGTTAGATGTGGATTATATGAAATCAATTTTTTAGAATTAATATCTTTAAATTAGTCCAAAAACTGGTTAAGATTAATATTTCTTTTTTTTTCTTCGAATAAGAAGAAAGACCTTGTCTACACGTCAACCCGCACAATGTTCTTGGTCTAGCTTTTACGGGCCATGCACTTAAAAAAAGGAGAAAAGGTAAGGAGAATCCCTACCCGAATCACCGCGGTTAGGAGGTATTCGACTTTGTGACCTTTAAGATTACAAGATGAATCCCTAACCAACTATATCAAACAAGCTTCGCTAAGTTAGGTACGTTAGGATTAATATACGAACAAAGAGTTGCAAATAAAATAAAAAACGAATGTAGATATATATCAACCAAAAGGAAAAACATTACATGAATTACTTGTTATTTATGCCTCTAATAATTTCTTATAGTCCTCTGAATTTTCAACCACATTAAAGATACTATGACCTCGTCAATTACATTAATTTCATCACTTTGTTTAGTTTATCCACTATTCATATCTCTTATTGAGGAACATTGCTACACCTACCCACCGGGTAGACAACCCACTACTAATACTCTAGTCTCTAATAGAACATTAAAAAAAATTATGCTGAGTTGGATTCTATTACAACAACCTTCAACATTCAACAAGTCTTTATAAATGGTGGGTAATCTACCCGGTGGGTAGACAAAGTTTTTTCCTTGTTGAGTTATTCTTTTCTAACCACTTGCATAATTTACTGAATTAGATATTACAACAATTACAGCTACTTTTTTGGCAGAGAGTGCTTTCATTCATTAGCTAATAGTAACATGGTTCATAGTAGACAGACAGTTGTGCATACTACTATACTAGGAGTATTTGTTACACGAAAAAATAGATGTAACTAAAACAACCATAGACCTTATTCTAGCACAGTTTCAATTCAGTTCATTTTTTCAGTTCTGTTCAACTCAATTCAGTTTACTTCAACCCAAAAAAACAGGACTCTAATCTGATTACAACAAAATAAAATAAGTTATTGTGGTCTTCATGTGTAGCTCTCTTACAGTTTTCCCTTCAAGCTATGGTCTGCATAGATGTTTATGTTCTATTTATCCGTCGATGCTTCATCGCTTGTAGTAGTAACAAATATTTACTATGTGCATGAAATAAATGTTAAAGCCAAGTACTATATAAATTCATATGATCGATCCATTTAGAAGACGGTCGTCAACAGGAAAACAAAAATGCTCATTCAAAATGCAATCACCTCATAGTAGTATTAGACACAAGTACGGACTGTAAACAGGATTCTTCCTAAGTCATCATCTCCTCTTAAAAACAAAATTTCCTCTTGGAAAACTAGGACCAACAAAAAAGCATCATTGCACTGCCACTCTAGCTCTTTGAAGACTGCTTTTCTTTTGTTTTCTTAATCTTCAACACCTTCTTCACAATCTTCTGCTCTTCGACCAAGAAAGCTCGGATGATTCTGAAGAGACAATGAGCAAAACAAGGAGTTAGCAACAAAATGGAGGCACAAAAGACATAAGCTGCATAAAACTAGAACTTTAAATCATGATAACATGAAGGCTTGGAACAAACCTTTCACGAACAGCACTGCCAGATAGAACGCCTCCATATGGACGATTCACAGTACGCCTGTTCCTGGGTAATCTGCTTCTCTTGTACTCAGTGGGCCTCAAATGAGGAATCTGTAAAGCAAAAGGCCAAGAGAAAAATTAATCATCAGAACACTAACGTTCAATAAACTTATAAACCTACTTGGGGAAATTAAATAGTACATGACAAATAAAAGCATATGTATCTATGCCTTGTAGAAGATGCAAAGATCAGCAGCCTAATCAGCCTAATACATTATTATATCTTTAGAACTTGCTGGAGATAGACCACGAAGGCAATTACTTACTACAGACAAAAATGAAAAACCAACTACATATCACTAGTAAACAGAACCACAAGAGTCTACAGGAATAGTGGATATACAGGTAGAAGATACTCGGATATGGGAACCCCAAGTCCCAAAATAACTTATTCTCAAAGGAAAGGATGCAACAATGTGAAAAACAGGTGCAACATTCATGGCTGAATGCAAGTCAATATACTTAATCCTAAAAAAGGTTAAAAAGATCTACATACATTGTGCTAAGTCAGAGAAGCAATGAGTTCAATAATGCCACATCTTGGCTCTAATGGACCTACAAACCTAAAGCCGTTAAAACATCAAACAACATGTGGACCATTTGGCAATTGACCAGAGCAATATCTACACCATCCATATCCCATACTTCTATATGTTAACCCAAAACATGCAGCTAAAACATCATGTTGAAAGTAAGCAAGTGATAGTAAGGTGCAGCTGATCAAGCCATACAATTATTCCTCCACTAAAAATTGTAGCTAGTAATGCACAACATCAATTTAACCCAACTAATTTATCCGAAACTAAAACCGTCAATAATACTCAATAAAGCCAGCACAGAACCAACAAATTTCCATCAGCATTTCAGCTAGTATCCAATCAGTAAACTACATTTCAAGGTCATCACATAATTGCATTGCAACTAGTAAAAAGAAGTTAAATTAATCCCCATTGATTAGCATACGATCACGGTACCACCCAATAGCTTCCTTTTGTATGTACAATCAGCCATTGCACCATATCACTTCCACAACGCAATGTCAGTACCTCAATGTTCGAGAAATTATTAAATTGGGGCATTGGACGATATGTAAGTACAGTCACCCATTGCATAAAACTAACTTATCAAATCCAATGCTTCACAAAAACCAACCTCAACTAGCAAAATTAACAATCATGCATTTTCAAATTTCACTATCACATGCTTATATTGTTATCAATGTCAGTTCAAAATTCATCATAATACATAAATTCAACAGTCAAATCAACATTACCAAGATTAATCCAAAACATAAAAAAAAAATAAAATAAAAAAGAACATACCCCTTGAATCCTCTTTCCAGTGACAGGGCACTTGGGCCCACTTGCTCTCTTCTTTGTGGTCTGATAAACAAGCCGCCCACCTTACATAAATCACAATGAAATCAACATTATGCTCCATTATAATCAAAACCCAGATAAATAACGAAGAAATCAAACATAAAAACAAAAACTTCAGGTAAAAATCTAAAGAATTAAGATATGGGTCGAAGAATTAAGATGATAAAAAGTAGATTTAAAGTTGTTAATTTTACCAGGGGTTTTGACGATGCGGTGTTGGTTGGATTTGGTGGCATAGCTATGCCGTCTACGGTAGGTGAGACGTTGCACCATTTTTGAAGCTAATGAAGGTCTAAGTCTCACCCCTGTCTTTCTCTTTCTCTCTCTTCCGGGAGATGGAACGACAGCACAGAAGGTTTTGATATTTTGTGGAGGCGAACAATAAAACCCTACTTTAGTTTTTGAGTAGCACTAAATCTAACGGTATTTACTAGCTCCTAATTCACGATCTGGATTTGGCCACGTTATTTTTTTTTTTTTTTTTTTGAGAAGACCACGTCATTTTTTTTGTTTTTGAGGGAATTGGTCACGTTATTTACTAGGAGTACTTGTTATCTTTCCATGTTTATTCTACTTTTGGGATTGAAAATGGCATTGACTACCGTTTGGTAGTCTAATAAAATCAGTTATGGGAATGAATTTTAAGATAATGTTATTAGGGAAGACCCTTAAAATCTCCATGGAGAGCGATTTTTTCTCATGGGCAAACAATCAATCTCACCCCTAAACTTCGTTGCTTTGCTCCAAGGGGAAGCAATTTTCATTACCACCTACAAGCGCAGATTGGATGGGAATGAAAATTCAAGCAAGAAAAGTAGACACTTTGGGATAAATTAAGATTACCATGGGAATGGACAATGATATTCTTCACAAATTTACACACACATTCATTCCCATTACCACCATTTATAACCAACTACCAAACGGTCGTGAGAATATGTGAGATGTCGTTTAGATGATGCAATTGCAATGTTTTGGATGGTGGAACTGTGGAAGGTTAGGATATTGGAGATTTTAGAGCCTGATCACTCATGATTTATAAAACATGTCATCATTTTTCTCATCAACTTTCTCTCTCATCTTATAAAAGTTTGATTATCTCTATTATATAAGTGAAGGGGAGGAAGATGGTGCCCCTTACAAAACGACCGATATACCCTTAATGCATGAATTTGAATTGTCATATATATTAAATAATCTTTTCTTCTTCCTACTTGCCATATATATTGAACAAGTTAACAATGGAATTAAATTTGAAATTTCAATTAAATATTAAACTAAGGAGAATGATTTCCTCTTCTTACATATGTGCGAAAAACTCTGATAAAAATTAAATTGACAATATAACTTGATTGACATAAGAAAAAATAAAAACTTGATTCATATTAATTATTATACTGATAATATTTTAAAACCTAAATGTTGATTATCATTCGGTAATCTCAATTATATAAATCAAACTATTCCACTTTATTAATATTCAAGCCTAATACACAAATTCTTCCACTTTATTTGAGCACAAGCTTTCTTCTACTTTATATTTCCTTCTCTCAATACTATATTGGAATAATGATGAACAAATAACTAAAAAAAACCAACGAAACATTTATTTAAGAAAAAATATTTAAAAAATTATAAATGTCTCTTCGAATCAAATTTTTTTGTAATACTGATGAATAAATAATTGAGAAAAAACGTTAATATGACACGCACGCATAACGTGCAAACAATGCTAGTGTCTCATGACCCATGTTTAGGGCTGGCAATTCGTGTCAATGGTTCGTGTTCGTGTTTGGTTTCGTGTTGATTTCGGGTTGGCCCCCAAATGTATCAAAAATAATATAAAAAGTGGAATAGTTGCATAATATGATAAATGTAACTAATCGGGTTGACTTCGTGTCATTCGTGTTCGTGTCGGGTTCGTGTTTCTCTCGGTAACTTCAGGTCGGGTTCGTGTCGTGTTATCAGGTCGTGTCAGGGATTGCTAGGCCTACCCATATTGATGAATGTACCTCACTCATGACTAGATTGAAAAACATCATCCCAAAATAAAAATTCAAGTACATAAAATTTGAAAAGAAAAAAAAATATCCTAAAAATGTGTCAAAATATAACATAATGAATTTCTATTTATAGATCTCAAAAAATTATGATCATTGGTAATTTTTTTTTTTATTATTGTACTTTGTAGTTCTTAAGATATTTTAATTACAAATTTTGAATTATAACTAGTTGTTGCCCCCGGGCGATGCCTCGGGTCATTGCGTATAATACGTTTATTAATTTTTTTATGAAATTAATTGAAATACATGCCTCCATATCAGCGTATGCATTTAGATGACATGTAACTACCTCCAATGCTTCATAACTTTCAATTAGTATTGAGTATCGGGTGCATAATAAATTTATTGTGATATCATTCACTTTTCGTAAAATGGGTCACTCTTTTAAGTCAAAATGAGTCATTTATAAACAAAGAATAGTTGCTTACCATAAATGAGTCACTTGAATATAAGTAAAAGTGGCCCCATTTAGGACAAAAGGTTACCTGGGTCTAAAGGGTAGCTTTTTATCTTAATAGAATTTATAAGTGTCTAAGACAAATAGTTATCCGCGTCTCACAAATTCATGTCATACAATGGATCGTTCCTTTAAATTAGTTGATTCGACACGACAAAATTTGTAATATCATTTTTCGGGTCATAATGACACGTTACATTTCCGTTCCTATTTATACATTGATTTTAATTAACTCCAATATATTTTCTCAAATTTCTCCTTCAGATAGTTAATATTTGTGTTTTCTATCTTGTAAAAGGCTAAGCATAAATTAAGGTTTGGTGGGCTCATTAGAGATTTTTATAATGCAGTAAAGTTGATTTGATGTTTTATTATTACTATTATGATAAACGGAAATTTGATAGGTAATATAACTTGTAACATGGGGATATATTAGTATATTACTCATTTACTCATTTACTTGATAAGTCAATTAATGTAGGAGTCGAATTGGTGTGTCAACTTAAGAAGCATAATTACTTCTATATACAATAAAAAATCAATATGAACTTATAGATGAGTTGGTTAGTGCATTTGTACTAGTGTGTAGCTCGGGCGGTGCCCCGAGTTTTTACTTTAAATAATACTTCTATGTTTTGTGCTTCTATTTTTTTCAGATTAGTTTATTATATATATTTATATTCCAAGTTATAAATATTTATGCGGAGTAAAGAGCATATCTAATAGTTGGTTGAGATGGTAAGATGTCTAATATACAACTTAATGGTTGCATGTTCGAATCTTACTACACAAAGTTTTGTAGTACATATTTCTTGTTAAGCATATGATATTGCATGTTCCTAGTGAAAGGGAGGTTCCACGTGGCAGCATATACTTTATTACGAACGCCTTTTAATATATTAGTATAGAGTATAGATTTGTGTCACTTGCTTAGGAGGGGGGACATGTGGCAGATGGCAATTGTTTGCTTTGAGTTTTAGATATATACTAGTTGTTGCCCCTCGGGCTAAGCCCCGAGTCATTGCGTATAATTCGTTTATTATTCTTTTATGAAATTAATTGAATTACATGCCCCCATATCAAGCATATACATTTAGATGACACGTGACGACCTCCAATGCTTCATAATTTTCAATTAGTATTGAGTACCGGGTTCATAATAAATTTATTGTGATATCATTTACTTTTCGCAAAATGGGTCACTCTTTTAAGTCAAAATGAGTCATTTTTAAACAAAGAATAGTTGTTTACCTTAAATGAGTCACTTGTATATAAGTAAAAGTGAACCATTTAGGACAAAAGGTTACTCGAGTCTAAAGGGTAACTTTTTATATTAAATAGATTACTCCTATATAAGTTTATAAGTGTCTATATATTTAAGACAAATAGTTACTTGTGCACAAACTCATATCATTTAATGGATCGGTCTTTCATATTAGTTGATTCGACACAACAAAGTTTGTAATATCATTTTTCAAGCTCATAAAGACACGTTCCATTTTCGTTCCTACCTATAATTGATTGAAATTAACTACAATATATTTTTCTCAAATTTTTCCTTCAGATAGGTAATACTTTATTTTTTTATTTTGTAAAAGGCTAAGCATAAATTAACTTTTGGTGGGCCCATTAAAGATTTTTATAATGCAGCAAAGTTGCATTTGATGTTTTATTATCACTATTATTATGGTAAACGAAAACTTGATAGGTAATATAACTTGTAACACGAGGATATATCAACATATTACTCATTTACTTATTTACTTGATAGGTCAATTAATGTAGGAGTCGAATTTGTGTGTCAACTTAAGAAGCGTAATTACTTCTACTTACAATAAGAAATCAATGTGAGCTTGTAGATTAGTTGGTTAGAGTATTTGTATCTCAAAGGAGAGGTTGTGGGCTCGAGTCTTAACACACACATTTTTATTGTTTAATTTATGTCAATTACTTGGGAGGGGAGAATACGTGACAAGCATTGATAATTGTTGCTTTGGGTTTTAGATATATATATATATAGATATAGATTTATGCATGTGGGCCCCACCTTCACTTGCTCCATGACTCATTTCATCATTTCATGACTTATATCATATAAGATGATCTAAATTGAGATTTGTCATGGCATGACCGAAATTAGATCACCAAAATAACATGAGTGCGATTTTTTTTATCAAGCTTCATACCATAATATTTTCATGATCAAAAAATACATGAGTGGTCATGCTCTTAGAATAAGTTAATTAGGGGAGGTCGAAGATGAATTGGATAGAAGATGTTGAAAACAATATGAAAATTACATTTGCAGTTTGATGTAGCACTTGATAGGATGAGATTAATGTAGGAGATTTTGACTCATGTAGCTGATCCCCAAATATAATATTTTTGTAAAATTTACATCATTCCAAAAATATTTAGAAAAGAAAAAGTAAATGTGAATCCACTTTTGATGGAATACAAATCGTCTTAAAATAATAAATACCTAAAAATAAACTCATATTAGAAGTATTTGATTTTGCTCAGGAAATTAAGAAGTGATATTTGGGGAATAGTATAGGAGTTACGCCCATATATACATGATCGAGTCTTGTTTCATTGCTCAGGTTGACTGAAATCTTAAATAACTGAGGAATTTATGTGGGGTATAACCCAAGAATGTTCCCTACTACGATCAAGTTAGAAAACATGTTTTATGGAGATAACCTAGGGAATAATGTCTCGGGATCAAGTATATTGGTAAACATAAACATGTTTTATGGAGATAACCTAGTGAATAATGGCAAAGTTATAATTGTAAGGAAAAATTTCAAAAAACTACCTTTTATAACCAATTTTTTTTTCAAAAAACTACCTTTTAAAAATTTTCTTTCAAAAAACTACCTTATATAACAAATTCTTTTCAGTATACTACCATTTTACGTTTATATTTAATATTAATCGATAAATGACAATCGACGTAGGTGTTGCTGCCGGTGGAGTAGCGAGAAAAGAGAAAAGAAACGAGAGGGGGAGAAAGACAGGCAATTAATTGGTGATTCAATTATTGTGATTTAACCCCATTAATGGTAAAATGGTGTAGTATATTGAAAGAAATTTGTTATATAAGGTAGATTTTTGAAAGAAAATTTTTAAAAAGTTGTTTTCTGAAAAAATTTGATTATAAAAGGTAGTTTTATGAAATTTTCCCTGATTGTAAACAACTTTAAGGTACTTTTGTCAATCCACACGAGCAATTGGGTTGGTATTGGGTGGGATCCAGACAATATATATTAAATTAGAAACATAAATATTTTGATAATAAAAAAACTAATATTTGCTACCTACAAACTAAGCATGATTCTATCATAAATGTATAACTTAATTATTTCTTTGGAAATATACTTAATGATAAAATTACAACAATTGTTAACTCCAAACGAAGCGTGAGTATGTCATAATTAAGCAATGAAAATCGTAAAACAATAAGAGATTATGGTATTATATATTATTCCAAGATTGGATATCCAAATGGGTTGTAAGTTCAGAGTGAATTGGAGGTTGAAGTAGGGGCGGATCCAGCGTGGGTTCAGTAGGTTCAACTGAATCCACAAAAATCTGGAGAAAAAGAAGAAGGAAATCGACGAAAAATCGAGATAAAAAAAACCCGTTATAAGCTTCCTGCGCCGCTCTATATCACTGTTTTAATGTTTGGTTCAATGGTCTGATGGACCGCATAATTACAATCCGCATTGAATTCATGCGGGTTCGATTCCTAGGTCTACGGAAAGCTTTTCAGCTTTAGTTTCCTTCATTTAATGTTTTGGTTTTCTAATATGCAAATTTTACTTCTGTTTTCTCTTTTTCATCCAGGTAGAGCTACTTTTTAATTTTATTTTAGTTTCCTTTTAGTTTAAAGTTTTGTATAACATTTTTCATCATTTATCTCTTGAAAATTTTCACCCCAATTAACCCCATTTTTACCCATCTTCTTATTGTAATTTCAGTTTTCGCTTATTATGGAAAATACCTAAGTTCGAGTACTATATTATTAGAATAATATGAACTCTTCAATTTCCTATATAAAATATACAAAATATATTAGTGACGAAATATATTAGTGACGTACTGACGTTGTGACGGCAAAAAAGATAAAGAGTTTGAATTATTATGAAAATAATACCAAAACTTGAAAATAAAAATGGATTATTCAAATCAGATATTCGTTTCTTAATTGTTTTTAAGTACCAGAAGTTGAGGATTTAATTGTCCTTTTGTACATCTATATTTTCGATTACTTAGATAAGTGTTATATACTTACTCTGGTATTATTAGTAAACTCGCTTTCCTTTTTTTGGGTTGTCCCTTCTTAGTTTAATTACCCACTTTTTTTTAGTTTTTAGAATGGCCTCACAAATTGTTTATTATTATATTTACCTTATCACTCTACTTTTCTTGACCCACAACATTAACTTCGATACAATATGCTAATAAAATAATATTTTCTCGTTCCATCTATGATAGACATACATATTTCTCCTAAAACTTTGTGCCTAAAGATGCGGGCAAACTAATAAAAATCGGAGAGAGTAATTGCTAGTGCATAAGCAACTCTGATTTTGATTTTATTTATCTTAGATTTTTTTCGAAATACTCCGAACCCACGTGGGTCGATCCCTGGATCCGCCACTCGGGTTGAAGAGATAATAGTCTTTATTAGAAACAATTTGAGAGTTTAGACTGAAACAATATATTATAAATTAGAAACATGAATATTGTATATCGTGGATAATTTTACAATGTCTACAATATTATATCCATTATAACTTGTCTAATCTAAACCATTCATTTAATTAAATTTTATAATTAAACTAAAACTAAAACTAAAACTAACAATTATACATTAATAAATTCATAATTAATAGTAAACCTGGTTTTGGAAAATTTCTTTTGAATGTTTTAAAGGTAAACGAAATCAATGGACAAGATGAACCACTATAATAGAGGGCTGAGATTAAGTAATTGCAGTGGCTAGAATTTTATTGTAGCCACTTTTTTTTGACAGGAGGAAAAAATGATTTCATTCTTAAGGGATAGCCAAACGACACTTACAATCAATTCCCAAAAAATCGAAAAAACCAACACAAGTACATAACACCTTAGAACTAGATACATATATAGCAAATTCGAACTAAAATAGCCTTAATAAAAAACTTCATCCGAAGCAATACTTCCGTGGTCTTCTAGATTCTTACAGAAAATAGAGATTGTTTGATCTTCCTTCTTCATCAGATGAACAAAAAAAGAAATTGAACACACTAGAATAAATATCATCTTAAGGATGGGATATACTTATTCGAATCAATTAAAAGAATTTTTGGGGCTTACCATCGGTAACAACACCATTGGAAGCCCCTACAAAGATTCACAATTGACGCCAAGAAGAAAATAAATGAAAGGGAAATAGAAAGAAGGGTAAAGAATGAAGGAAATACCTTCAAAAAAACCAGAAAAAACTTAGCAATGGAGGCTACTAGGAAAAAACCCTCCCAAGGAGGAAACCTAGAGGGAACGAAAAAACCCTCCTAAGGAGAAACCCTATTTACTGCAGGCTCCTAAGGAAAGACCTTCATGTAGCCACTTAAAAAGCTTCCGTATATTAATATTAGAACATGTATATTGTATATTTTCAACAATTGTTGCAATTAACCAAAATAAATGTGAATTAAAAATAAAATCTCATTGATAATATTTTCAATAATTGTTGGTAATGTAATATTAATCTATTTTGCATGTATAGTTGTGTTTTTTTTGTAAGTTCGGTGTCGTTGCTTTCTGGTTGTTATGGGTTGTATTGTAATAGCTTCTCTGTTGGAGGTTAGGTTGTAAATTAAACATCAATATATTTCTTTCTTTCTGACCCAAAAAAATGTAATATTAATATTTTTATAAATTTTCATTTCCCATCTTACAATCTAATTGACAAACTCTCATTCTCACATACTAAATGGTTCAGCAGTAAAACAAATTCTTCAACCTTAGGGCTTGTTCATTAATTATCTTCTTTTTGTTTTTAGTTTTCAGTTTTTTATTAAAATAAACAAAAATATGGAAACCAAAAAATGGTATGAGCCTGTTTGTGATCATTTTCTGTTTTCAGTTTTCACCTTTCTTGAAAACTAAAAAAAAATGGAAATAAAAAAATGTAGGGCCCGTTCGGTATTACTGTGGTTTTCTGTTTTTTGGTTTTTTGATTTTCAAAGTCATGTGATATATGTCCAATAATGAATAAAAAATTAGTCAAATTTATTGGGAACATGATGATTTTGAAAACTGACAACTAAAAAGTGAAAACCACTTTTTCTGGTTTCCTGTTTCTGGTTTTTAGTTTTCAAAAAAAACTGAAAACAGAAAACAAAAAACGATAACGAACGGGCCCTAATTTTCAGTTTTTTGTTGTCAATTTTTCAAAATTGACATGTTTAGTATAAGTATGACTAATTTTAAGTTCATTATAACTTTTATATATCATATGACTTTTACATTCATAAAACCAAAATCGGGAACCGACAATGATCTTTAATGGGTCAGTAGTTTACAAGATTGTCATGTTTATTATAAGTATGACCTAATTATATCATATAATTTTTACATTCATAAAATTAAAAATTGAAAAGTGTCAGCAATTCTGATCGAACCCTTAGATATTCAAAGTAACGATGCCCAAACCTAATGCACCCAAAATTGTATTTTGTTAAACCTCAAAGTGGAGATATTGAACTATTGAAGTTCACTTTTCTACGTTGGTGGGCAAATTTGATCATAGTGAAGCTTTACCGTTGACGTCATGAGGAACATTACAATTTGGAAAAGGTGTTAGAATTTTCCTTAATCAGATGTATAACATAGTAACATTGTAAGGAAAGGTAAAAAATGAAGAACTTTCCAACACTTTGCGTAAAGCATTTTAACACATCCACGCACAAATCAATACTACATAAGACCTGTATTGTGTGAGAAAGAGGTGAAGATCCACAAAAAAATATGGGGGAAGAGAGCTCAGTTAAGCTATATGGCATGTGGGCAAGTCCTTATGTTCTAAGAGTCAAACTTGCCCTCAAAATTAAGGCATAGAGTATGAATATATAGAGGAAGATCTTGCCAACAAAAGTGATTTGCTTCTTCGGTATAATCCAGTGTACAAGAAAGTGCCTGTACTAGTGCACAATGGTCTCCCAATTGCGGAATCCTCTCTTATCATCAATATATCGACGAGACTTGGAATGACCTCCCATATCTCTTGCCTAAAGATCCCTATCTAAGGGCCGGACATCGATTGTGGGTCGCCTATTTCGGCCAGTAAGCTCCCTCACTCCTTTGGTATATGAAGTACTACTTACTAGTTACTACTCTCTTCGTCCTTAAATAATTGTCCTATATACTCCTAAAGTAGTTTTTATTTCTCATTTTTCATTGTATTAAGGAAAGTGAAACATATATCATAATTTGAAAATTTTTGTTGTACTTGTGTTCGTAAGAATTAAAATGGTATTTTCTTTCTTTTAGCAAAAAAGCAAAACAACAGTAATTGAAACATTTTGTAAATTGTTTCGATTGTTTCACCAATAAAACTTAAATGAGCAAAAATAACTAATAGAATTATAATAAAGTAAATAATTAAAATAGAGGGATACCTAAAAAGAAAAATATGACTTATATTATAGGACATAGGGAATAATATTTGGTCAATCTCTCGAACGATCGTCCCGCTATCGTAAATGGAAAATCCACTCTACTTAACCCATGTGAGATGTGATGCAGTCCCTCCTCTAACCCAATCAATCTCACTCTCTCTAAATATTATATTATGTGGGACTTGCTATTAATTCTCTCATCTACTCAATCAATGCTTTATTATTGCTTTTACTATATAGGTAGAGGAGAGATTTGAAACCTAATAACTAGTTTGATAGGCGACAACAAATTATAGCGTAATTCTTTTTTTAAAAAAATCCCCTAATGTAACCATGTTAAGGTCTAAGTTAATGAAGATCCATAATGAAACATGGTTTTCTCCTCATGAATTACCACCTTTTAGAGTAGTAACTAGTATTTTGGCCCGGGCGATGCATCGGGTCAATTACAATAAACAAATATGTTATTATTCATAAATTTCATAATTCATTTGTTACTTTTCGTATTTTTTTGTCCAGTGAGAAATTGAAAAATTGACGTCATGACGTGATAAATAAAAAAACCTTAGAGGTTACATTTTCAAAATAATAGCTTAAAAGAAATTAGGGTAGGACAATATGTCATCAATAGTCTCTTGGTCGTCGTACTACCATAATAAGAGTTTTAGAGATCTAAATACTTGATTAAATCTTTTTAGTTAAATATAATTATTATAAGACTTTATCATATTTTATTTGAAACATTAGACAATAAAGTGATAGTGTATTGATAGTTAACCTCTCACTTTTCATTTCAAAAGTCACATGTTCAATACCTTGCAATTACACAATATCTATATTTTTTAATTGAGGAGTTCACATGGACAAATGCATTGGATGCTTGATGAGAGTGCCACGTGGCACATATGCTTCCTTAAGAACGCCTTTTAATATATTTGTATAGATAAAATGAAATTTGTGAAGGTACTATTATGTACATCTAACATTAGATCCTTACAAATTACACAATAATTTATGGTCACAATAGCAATGCATTATTGTTTATAAGTCAGGTCTTGAAAACTTTAACTTCAATAAGGTAAATATATCTCTATTATAATTTATACTCCCTCCGTTTTTTTAGATGTAACATTGGACTTTTCACATTTGTCGAGGCATAACTTTGATCGATAATATCTCTAATTGTATAAAAGTAAAAATTATAAAAAATACATATTTGGAAAGTGTATACCGTGACGAATCAAACAAGATCCCACATGACTATATTTTTTCTTATGTATAAATAACAATTAATGGTCAAAGTGTATTGGATGAATAGTGCCCAAAGTCAATATGTTAAATCTTAAAAAAACGGAGGGAGTATATATACCTTTACCAAAAAAAAGATATATATACGGAAATCTTGAGAACTTTGGTGTCCACCTGAATTCCCTTAAATACCCTTTTTGTATTTGTTATTCCAAGATAATTAATGAGGGAAAAAAGGTCATGGAAATTTTAAAAAAAACTCTAATATAACTGCCATATTTTTTGAGTGAAGGTACCTTCCAGATTTATAAAAACAAAAGAAACATGTACAAATCTGAAAGTAGTAATTGAAATTTTCTATCTAATCCTTATTCATTATCTATTGAGATATATTGATACACTTATATCTTACGAGTAAGTTTTCACAAAAAATTATCAAGCCCTTTTTATAGATATATAGTTATACACTTATTTGTATAATTACATTTAAAGTAAATTTTTAACCCAAAATAATGAATGAAGATTAAATTGAAAATTTCTACAAAATTAAACACATGATGTCACACATGCATCGCGTACAATGTAAGACAACTCATCCTTTTTTTTAGGTGAACCCATCCTAGTAAAAGGTTACAAAATGGATAAAAGAAATTAGTTATCTAAGTTCCCAAGATAAGTAGAATATCTAAGTTCCCAAGATAAGTAGAATTCCTCCTAATTAATCAAAACAAAATTTTGCACTTCCTAATAATTGCAACTACAAGGGAAAAGTAATTTCATAAGAAGTATAATTTCTTATGTTCAACCAAGCAACCACTTAGTTAATTAACCGATATACTGTCTCGGTGCGGACAGGTTTCCGAGTTCATATTCAAAACACTTTCAGAAGGTAAAGCCGCAGATGACTTGCTGAAGGAGTGCTTGAAGAAGCTGGATGTGGCTGAAGAATTATTAATGAAGGAGATGTTCCCCAATGGCGTTCCATCTTTCCAGGATATGAAACCAGGATACTTGGATATAATGTTTTATACTTATTTTGGCATCTCCGATCTTGTGGAAGAGTGCTTTGGCATTAAACTTTTCACCTCAGGAAAGTATCCGTTATTAACGTCTTGGATCAATGCAATAAGTGAAGTTCCTGAAGTAAAAGAACTCTCACCACCGAAGCCTAAGATGCTTCAGCATCTTCAAGTTGTGCTGCAGAAGTACCTCCCACCAAAATCGGCCTAAATGGTTGTCAATTTTGGTGGAATTGGAGACTATTGGTCTCATTTCAAGAATTATTAAGTAGATGCATCTATATTGATATTTTATTTTTTTGAGGGGATGCATCTATATTGATATCGTCCATGTATATTGTGTGCCCTTTACTAGTAGTGTTGGAATAAAGTTTTGTCAAGTGTCGGATTAAGTAATGGAATGTTTCCTACTTCGTATTATTCCCTATGTTTAAATATAAAGTTTTCATATGTTGAATTTCATCAAGGTCAAACATAAATTTTGCGGTAATAAATTATCATCAACAACAGAGAAAATGTGATTATGTGGAATCTTGTTTTAGATTTGTATGAATATGTATACCTTTAAAATATCAACCTATTATGATTTATATTAATAAACGGATAAAAGATAGTATAATTATGGTCATAAAAAAGGAAGAGGTTAGAGATTTTACCTAAAAAGAGCAAAGGGGATTAAAACTTCTTGTAAAGTTTTATAATGACGGTAGATAGTTGGGTAAATGAGATGGTTTCTATTTTCTATTTGTTGGAAGGTGAAATTAAGAGTTCTCAAAGGATTATCTTCTAGTATGAAAAGACTTAAGTTTTTTTTCCCTCCCCCTCTATCTACTTTATTTGATCTGTTTACGTTCATTAACATGGTCTTAACTTGCATCCATTTTGAAATTTCCTCATGTTCTTTGATAATAAAGTGATCAATTCTGAAACGTATTTTTACAAGATAAAGACAATGTACCTTAGACCTTAGTACTAGTGTTTGTGATGAAGCATACTTATACGGAGAGAGGTATATATCGATGTACGGCTTTATTCATCTCACCTTTTTTTAGGGGCCTTATTCATCTCACCTTAGTAAAAGTTATGTACAACTAGAAAAGTCTTAATTAGTAAAACTAGTTTTAATCAGGCAAAATTGGTTTTGATTAGTTGTAAACTTATACTTCCTCCGATCCCGTTTCATATTACATGCTACACTTTGAGAATTGCGGACTCTGAGGCAATTTTTCTTAGTGTATAATTAGATGGGAAGGGGTATGTGATTAGTTTAATTAATAATATAACTAATACATTACACCAACACCTGGGATCCACCAGCACCACTCTACCACCGCCAGCCGCCACCACTCCGCCACAACCACCCCGCCAACACCCCGTCACACCACCACCACAACCACCCCGCTAACACCACCACCACAACCACCCCGCCACCACCATCAAAACCACCACCACAACCACCCCGCCACCACCATCTTCCATTTCTTTCAAATCCTTCTACCAAAATTCCCGAAAATTCACCAAAATCCTTCTACCCAATGCTTCTACAAAATAGATCTACAAAAAATCATTAAAAATTCACCAAAATTCACGAAAATTCACCAAAATCGCGTGGAGATCTACAAATAAAGACGAACACATGAACGTCGCGAAAGAAGGAGACGACGGTGGAGATCATGAAGACGAAGGAGATCGAAGGAGAGAGTAAGAAGGAGACGACGGTGGAGATCATGAAGACGAAGGAGATCGAAGGAGAGAGAAAGAAGGAGAACGAAGGAGAGAGAAAGAAGGAGATCGACAGAGAGAGAAAGAAGGAGAAAGAAGGAAAACGAAGGAGAGAGAAAGAAGGAGATGACAGTGGTGGGGTTGCGGTATATATAGGCGGTTGTGGTAGGCGGTTGGTGGTTTTGGAAGTTGTGGGAGGTGGTAGTTGTGGTGGGTTTAATGGTGGCTGGTGCTGTTTAAAGGTGGGAAGGAGAAAAGAGGGTGGTTGATGTGTATATATTAGGAGTGTTTATTAATTTAATAATATGAGGTTAAGGTAGATTAGTATAGATTAATATTATAAGTAAGGGTAAAAAAGTCATTTTGCTAGTAAAACCTTACTAAATAAGAAAAGAAAAAAAAGTGTAGCATCTAATATGAAACACCCCATTTAGGAAAGTGTAGCATCTAATATGAAACGGAGGAAGTAATAAGTTAGAACTAGTATACTGCGTAAGAGGACTAGACTCAATGTAAGCAAAAATAAACCAGGTTAACTACTAGAAATTAGTCACAAAAATACAATTTAGCCGATCAATAAATAGTTTCAATCAAGTAAAATTAAGGTGAAATAGTAAAGAAAACTGAGAACCTTACTATTTTCTCCCTTTATCCCTTTTGTTTGTGACAATTTTCCTGTTAGAAGTAATAAAACGAACCTAATTAGTTTCTCCCTCTATTCCCTTTTATTTGTGGCTATTTCCCTATTTAAATATCGCCAAAGATTACAAGAATTCTCTTATGACTCTCACATTCACTTTATGTCGTCTCTTGTCTTACAAAACTTAATAGGGGTAAACAAATAGGGACGGAAGATCACACTAGGGGAAAAAAAAGGAAGGGCTGCGGTTTCCAAGGAAACCGCAACCCTTTTTGTGAAGGGCTGCGGTTAGACTTAAAACCGCAGCCCTTCATGCAGTATGAAGGGCTGCGGTTTTAAGGCTAACCGCAGCCCTTTATGTGAAAGGCTGCGGTTAGCCTAGAAACCGCAGCCCTTCATACACGAAGGGCTTCAAGGATAAGCGCAGCCCTTCCAATCTCGCACTGCCCATTTCAACCTGTGAGTTTTGCGCGCAACACACAGTAGCACTCACTCGCAAATTTCCCTCGCACACTCAGCTCACCTCTCTCCCTCACACTCACTCGCACACTCACTCCTCTCCCTCACACTAACTCGCACTGCCCTAACGGCCATCACCGGAGCACCGACACATCGCCGGAGTGCCGTCCCATCGCCGGAGCGCCGTCCCATCGCCGGTGCACACTTCTTCTTCTCTTCTCTCAGCGTTGCCTGAGCTCCTTCTTCTTCTCTTCTCTCAACGCGCCTTGACGCCACCACCACCACCACTACTGCATTGTCGGTAATCCCCCTCTCATTCTCTCTCCTCTTTGTTTTATTTAATTTCTCTTCTATTTTGTGTTGTAAAATGTGATTGTAGGGGGTGGGGGAGGGCTTGTGGAGGGTGGGTAGGGGGTGGGGGGTCTTGGGCGGGGGATGGGGGATGGTGGGGGAGGCTGGGCATGGGGTGGGGGAGGGCGAGGGGGATCTTTGGAAAAGGGGGTGGAGGAGGGGGCTGGGGAGGCCGGGGCATGGGGTGGGGGAGGGCGGGGAGGGGGATCTTTGGAAAGGGGGTGGGGGATGGTGGGGAGGCTGGGCATGGGGTGGGGGAGGGCGGGATGGGGTCTGGGGAGGGGGTGGGGGAGGGGGGGGGGGAGGCTGGGCATGGGGTATATTTTAGGCCTATTTTAGCCTTTTCGCTTCCGAATCGTACTTACCGAGTCATTTAACCCCAAATTCTTTTGAACATGATTATATGAGGTATAATGTAACTATTGTGTAGACTTTTAGGTTTGCAATTGTTGTAGGTTGAATTTTGGGAACGAAAAGGGCATTTTAGGCCTATTTTAGTCTTTTTCGCTTCCAAATCGTACTTATCGAGTCATTTAACCCCAAATTCTTTTTGAACATGATTATATGAGATATAATGTAACTATTGTGTAGATTTTTAGGCTTGCATTTGTTCTTGGTTGCATTTCGGGAACGAAAAGGTCATTTTAGGCCAAATTTTGCCTTTTCGCGTCCAATTCGTACTTATCGAGTCATTTAACCCCAAAATTCTTTTTGAACATGATTATATGAGGTATAATGTAACTATTGTGTAGATTTTTAGGTTTGCAATTGTTGTAGGTTAAATTTTGGGAACGAAAAGGGCATTTTAGGCCTATTTTAGCCTTTTCGCTTCCAAATCCTCTCCCTCCCCCCCCACCATGCCCCCCCCCCCCCCACCGCACGCCCCTCCCCTCCCCCCTGCTGCCCCTCCCCCCCCCCTGCACCCCTCCCCCCCTCCCCAGCCTAGGGGTGTTAACGAGCCGAACCGAGACCGAACATATTCGGGCCTCGGCTCCCCCCAGATTGAGCTCGGCTCGAGCTCGAAGCTCATCGAGCTCAATAATTTGGGCTCGACTCGAGCTCGAAAGGACCAAAGCCAAGCTCGGCTCGAAGCTCGGCTCGATAACTTGATATTTTAAATATTAAAAAAACGTTCAACTTAACTTATCCATTAGGTACGACCCAATGTATTATTGTCAAACTTTTGTTAAATATGGATGTCAAAGAGTGATATTTAATTTTATAGGCTAGGCCCAACATCCATATAAATTATCTCTCTATACTCGCTCTTTAATAAGAGCGGCTCCGTAGCACTCTTACTTCCTTGTCGATGTGGGATCAAATCCCAACTAATCCCGTAGCACTCTTACTGCATGTGTTGCACCGAAAAAATGAGATAGGCGATGTGGGATCTAATCCCAACTAATCTCGTAGCACTCTTACTGTGTTGCACTGAAAAAATGAGATAGGCAGTACATAGACATTTCTTTGCCGGGGAATAGACATTTGCTAACAGGTTATGCTACTTCTTCAATTATGTATTATATAAATGTATATATATAAAAAAATATAAGTTGATTGCATTACTGAACAGATGGAAAATTTTGTATAAGTTGCAGTCCAATATATACAAATGCAACATTAGAAAATAGTCCACTATACAAATACATGCTTTTTAATAGTAGATTTTATAGGAAAAATAAGATTGTTGTCTATTTTCTCTATCGATGTGGGACAATATTATTTTACCTACAAACTATCTAAAATATTTTCGAGCTTGCTCACGAACTTTCGAGCCGAACTTATGGAGGCTCAGGCTCGGCTCGTTAAGGTCTCGAGCCGATCCCGAACTCAAGTCGAGCCTCTCTCGAGCCGAGCTTTGATCGAGCTTTGGCCCGAGCCGAGCTCGAATAGTTTCGAGCCACCCGGGCTCATTAACACCCCTAGCACGCCCCCCCCCTCCCCCCCCCCGCCACGGCCCCCCTTCCCTCCCCCTCGCCGCCCCCCTCCCCCCACCGCCCTCCCCCCCCCCCACTGCACGCCCCCCCCCCCCCCCCCCCGCCGCCCTCTCCCCCCCCCCTGTTGCCCCCCCCCCCCTCCCCCTCCCCCTCCCTCCACGCCCTCCCCCCCCCTCCCCCCCGCCCTCCCCCCCCCCCGCCACGGCCCTCCCCTCCCCCCCCCACCCCACCCTCCCCTCCCCCACCACCCCCTCCCTCCCCCCCCCTGCCCCCCCCCCCCCCGCACGCCCCTCCCCCTCCTGCGCGGCCCTCCCCTCCCCCCCACCGCATGACCCCCTCCCCCCCCCTGCCCCCCCCTCCCCCTTCCCCGCCCCTTCCCCTCCCCCACCGCACCCTCCCCCCCCCCTCCCCACCCCCTCTCCCTCCCCCCTGCCCCCCCCCTCCCCCCTGCTGCCCCTCCCCTCCCCCCCCCCCTCCCCCTCCACCCCCTCCCCCCTGCACTGCCCCCCCCCTCCCCCCCATCAGCCCCCCTCCCCCCCCCCCCCCCCCCCCGCGCACATCCCTCCCCCCCCCACCTGCACACCCCTCCCTCCCCCCACCGCACTGCCCCCTCTCCTCCCCCCCCCCCCCCCTCCCCCTCCCCCACCGCCCACTCCCTCCCCCCCCCGCACAGTCCCTCCCCTCCCCCTCCCCCCCACATCCCCTCCCCCCCTCCCTCCCCCCCCCCTCCCCCCGCTGCCCCTCGCACACGTAACCCCCTCCCCACTCCCCACCCCCTTAGTGGCAATGTTAATTTTAATTTTTTGTTATATTAATGCATTATTTGTACAATTTCAGGGAGATGGCGGATGTGCATACGGATAACACCACAAGTGGTGCTGAACACACTACCGAGGATGAGTCTTTCGATGCGAGAAAGGAACGGGGTAAATTGTCTCGATTTCGCCGTGAAGAGATAAATGCACAAATGCCTAGGAAGTCATTGGCGACGAAAAAGAGAAAAGGAAGGGGACCTACAAAGTCACTAGGGAAACACACAAATATGACTTTGGAGTACGATAACATGGGTCAACCTTGTGGAAAGTGGCGTCAAAAGTATGGCATGCAAGTTGGCATTTGCATGCATAAACTCTCCATTTTGCACTCATGGAAAGAGGTGCCCGAGGGATTGAAGCGGTGTCTATGGGAAGATACCATGGTAAGCTTCAAGTACAATAACGTTTAGTTTCTTAATTATCTAGTTAAATATATGTGTAATATTACTTATAGCATATAAATTACAACATTTGCGAAAACTAATTTGTGAACTACGTTTTTTGTAGAATCAATTCAATATCGAAGATGATGAAGCCAAGAAGAATGTATAGAGATTCAGAGATTTCAAGGCTAAGTTAGTGTCTGGGTGGATCACTAAGCGGAGGAAAGTAGTAGGTACAAAGAAGAAGAACATCTACGGCGGAGAAACACAAGCCGATCCTGAGGCTTCACTTGGAAACATCATCTCGCACCATCCAAATTACCATTTCAAATATGGAAAACTATCAAACCCGAAGAGTGGGAAGCATTTGTTGCCAAGAAAACAACCCCACAAGCTATTGTAAGAATATTTTATTAAGATTTAATAAACTTAGATCCAGTATTATTGTATAGCACCGTACGTAGCTAACCTTTGTTTATAATTGTGTGTTTTAGGCAAGTTGTGAGAAAAGTAGCTCGAGTGCAAAAGCTAGGAAGTATTATCATCATTTGGGTGCTCATTCGTACAATGAGGCGAGAGAGAAGTGGATGTTCAGCCATTACCCCACAATAGGGTCGACAACGGCAACGGGGAGTGGCTCAATGACGACAGTTGCACAGCCTCGGCAACCAGATAGAGTCCTCGATTGGTGGTGTTCGATGCATGGGGTTGATGCAAAGGGAAAAAGAGTCTTGCCGACCCCGGAACACAACGAGATAGCCAACGCCATTGTAAGTACAGATTATATGGTTATATAAGGTATATATAATATAACTTTTGCGCTCACAAGCATTTCTCTCTTATACTTATGTAGATTGGCTTGAAGGAAAAAGAGGCAACCGGTGAGTTCACTCCTAAAGGACACATTGATGCATTGCACGAAACTTTAGGACCGGACCACGGTGGACGCGTGAGGGGCGTAGGAGGTGTCCGCCTCGGTTTGAGAAAGGTATATGGTGATCAATACACTACGGCGACAAAATCAAGTGTAAGTAGTGTGAATTCGGCAACGTCGGTAGATGTGGAGGCTATGAAAGCCGCAATTCGGGAGGAGCTAAGGGAGGAGATGACCCATAACTTCAACGCCATTTTGGAGCAAATGGGTTTACCGACTTTTGCTGCATTCAAGAAGGGTAGTGATACTACACCTAGCCGACTGATCCACCGTAGGACCCGAGTTGAAGGTAATCACTTAATCCCTTTGCTTTGTTAAACAACTATTGTTACGTTCTTAAATGCATGAAATTCTTACTATATATATGTTGTTTCATAGACTAACTATAAATAGAGTTTTTTTTTACAGGAAGAGACACCATGTGAACTATTAGCTGGAGGAGATGGTTATGATAGTTTCATCCTCGTAGCTCATGGCCATGCACAACCCCCTAGTGACCGAGTATGATTGCATAACCAATTAGTGGATCATAATCACTATGTGGTCACCCTCAATGAAATTGTGTCAGGTTTCGAAGAATTACCTCTTCCGCTGCCGAAGCCAGAAGTTGGTCTACAGTTTACTAAATGATGCCCTTGGCAGTTATGTTCTGTGGCCGCGTGCATTGGTGCGGTTTTCAGATGAGGTACAATGATTAACATTCATATATATATATGCGTGTTTTCTTTTATAGTTCCTATGATAGTCAGTAATATCTTTACTTTTAACTAAATACTAGGTTTGGGGGAAGGCCGACTCACATGCCAGGAAGGGAAAGAAGGCATGTTCACCTTATAAGAAAGCAAGTTTACGTGATGAAGGTGAACGAAATGTGGTGACGGGAAATGTTTCTAAGACAAAAAATCCACTTATTATCGATCCAGAGGTGGTGCGGAGCCTTACTACGCCATGCTTTTGGTTACATGAGTGCGCTAGCGATTTACCCGATGAAAGCGCAATTGAGGTTGCTTTGGGGGAGCAACAATTCCACTACCTTGAGAACTCATCGACATTCATTTCAAAGGTTGATATTAAAGAATTCTTATGTGGGGTAGAGTTGAATGTTTCCATGATACAAACATTCATGAGGTAATACATAAGTATATAAATTAAATATACATATACATATATATGCCTTAAGTAGTTTTCAAATCCATAATAAGTAATTGTTGGTTTACTTTTAATATAATCAATATAATTTCTCAGGTTATTATACAATGAATTGCTTGCAACATCTAGTGCAATGTTTGGTTGGTTATGTCCAAACATAATACGAGATGACAATTGCTTACAAAACAAAGCCGAAGTGAAAGAGTATCTCGACATGAGTTTCAAAGCATCATCTCGTTTTGGATATCATCAGATCATTCTTGTTCCTTATATTGAAAAGTATGCTTGTTAAACTCGCTTTACTTTTATTATTCGATACTTAAATTGACCTATTAATTGTTCTACGATTAATAATAACTATATTTTCTTGTTGTAGGGCTCATTGGACACGCGCTTGCGATATGTTTGTCACGTAACGAAGTCTACCACTTTGATTCTTTGCGTCGACAACCACCACGGACCTTACTAATCAAATCATTGTTAAATAAGTAGCCTAATCGAAACTCAATATATGCGCACTTATTAATATTACACATTATTCATCATCTTTAAATATATAAATAATTAGTACATCTAATCTTATAATAATGTTGTTGATGTAGTGTGATGAAGCATATTAGTGCAACAGGACTTCGAGCACCAAAAGCTCCTGTTTGGATATCAGTCGAGGTAACATGACTAATTTATTTGTCCTTATATAGAAACACTTTTAGCCACATACTACACATCTAATTAACATGAATGTCATTGGATGCATCCTTTGGTGAACATTTAGTGTCCGCAACAAGAAGATGGACTTGCATGTGGCTATTACGTGCTGAGGTACATGTTCAATATCGTCAACCAGTGCACTAACGCCGATGATCTTCAAAAGGTATGCAACTTATTAGTATATGTTAGTTTAGATTAGATCGATTGGTAATAGGTATTAATTGGTTTAGAAACCAAAGTAGCACATGCATATATTTGGGAACGAAAATGTCATTTCTAGGCCTATTTTTGCCTTTTACGCTTCCAAATCGTATTTATCGAGTCATTTAACCCCAAATTCATTTTTAACATGATAATATGAGGCATAATGTAACTATTGTGTAGATTTTTAGGTTTGCAATTGTTGTAGGTTGAATTTAGGGAACGAAAAGGGCATTTTAGGCCTATTTTTGCCTTTTCGCGTCTAATTCGTACTTATCGCTTCATTTAACTCCATTTTATTTTTCAATATGATAATATAAGGTATAATATAACTAGTGTGTAGAGTTTTAGGCTTGCATTTGTTTTTGATTGAATTTCGGGAAGGTATATGTCATTTTTAGAACTACTAACTACGGTACGTAAATGATTGAATTCTTATATTATGTGTTTATTCCTTGGTTGTTTTGCAAGGTTTATATGAATAACACACCACGTTTGAGGGCCTTCACCACAGACGAATTACATGAAGTTCGGGATAAGTTGGCGTCCCACATTTGCGATGATTGCTTATGATACATCTACTAGTTTGTATTAATTCCTATGTACATTTTTTCACATTATTAAATATATACATATTTAAAGTTAATTATTATATTACGTTCAAAAACTTGTCATATATTATTATTGCAATTTGATCGGTTTTTTTTTTGTGTCGAAGGGAGGTTTTGGGTGGGGGGTGGGGTGGGGGCTGCCATGGTGGGTCTTTGGGCGGAGCTATGGGGTGGTTGGGTCTTTGGGGTGGTGGCAAGAATGGGTGGAGGAGGTGGCGAGAGGGTGGGCCTGGGGTGGGGGTGCGGGGAGTGAAGGGGGTGGGGCTGGGGTGGGGGCGGGGCTGGGGGGCGGGGCGGGGAGTGCGGGGGTGGGCGGGTGGGCGGGTGTGGGGGGGGGGCTGGGGTGGGAGTGCGGGGGTGGGCGGGGGGTGGGGGTGAGGGGGCCGGGCGGGGGGGTGGGGTGTCTTTGGGGCGGGCGGGGGTGGGTAGGGAGTGGGGGTCTTTGGGGTGGGCGGGGGGGTGGGGTGTGCGGGGCGCGGGGAGTGGGCGGGGGGGGTGGGGGTCTTGGGGTGGGCGGGGGGTGGGGGTGAGGGGCCGGGGGGGTGGGCGGGGGGGGGGGGTCTTTGGGGTGGGCGGGGGTGGGGTGTCTGGGGGCGGGGGGTGGGCGGGGGGTGGGGGTCTTTGGGGTGGGCGGGGGTGGGGTGGGGTGTGTTGGGGGCGGGGGGTGGGCGGGGGTGGGCGGGGGGTGGGGGGTACTGGGGTGGGCGGGGGGTGGGGTGTGCTAGGTCCGCGGGGGTGGGCGGGGGGTGGAGGGTGCAATTTATTTTTTTTTTAAAAAAAATTTGAATGTGAAGGGCTGCGGTTTTACGCCTAAACCGCAGCCCTTCACTTAAATAGGGCTGCGGTTTAGGCTTAAAACCGCAGCCCTTCACATAGAGAAGGGTGCGGTTTAAGCCGAAAACGCAGCCCTTCAAGCTTATAAGGGCTGCGTTTTTGGCCTAAACCGCAACCCTTCGTTGTGAAGTAGCGGCTAAAAACCGCAGCCCTTCTTATCTATTGAAGGGCTGCTATGGAAAGGGCTGCCCTTAGGGCTGTTTTGACCGCAACCCTTCCTTGTTTTTCCACTAGTGTCAAGGAGCCCAAAAGAGAACACCATGTCAACAGTCAATTATAGGAGGCTCATTAGCCCCCCAAGTTGGAGCATGACTCTCTCGGTATTGTTAGGGGGCTCCATCACTTAGTCAAATATTGGCCAAGTACCTCTCATCCACCCAACTCGGGATTATAGGAGGCTCATTAACCCCCCGAGTTGGTACATAACTCTCTCGGCTGCCAGGGGGCTCATCACTCAGCCAATTTTATGTACTTCTCATTCACCCAACTCGGGGTTACGTGTTGGTGCATGACCTCCTAGGCTTTGTTATGGGGCTCATCCTCTCATATATTCGACTCGGGGTTCTAAGGGTTCATCATCCCTTGAGTTGGGGCGACTCCCTCTGCCTTGTCAAGGGGCTCACCTAAGTGACTCTCATATGCCCAACTCGGGATCATTGGTGGCCTATTAGCCTCCGAGTTGGGTCGACTCTTTCTCGAGGTTGCTGAAGTATCTAGTTTACCCTACTCGGGATTACATTCCCGGATTGGCAACGCAGCCCGTTCCTATCAGAGAACTTACTTGACTTCAGTTAAGGGTAAGAGTACTTACCAAGAAGCCCAACTCGGGATAAGCTCGGGGAACCAGCTCACCCTCACTCGGGATCTGCGGCTCCGCATCCTGGGGGTACGGAACACCCACTCATGGCTGGTTCCTTGCTTGGCGATGTAGGGTACTCGAATTATAACAAAATCATCCCTGCATCCCCTCCCCATCTCGGGTTAGTTGGGTATTAGGCCCTGTGGCTTGAATACTAACTCGGGATAGCGGCGTCCCAGACCTAAAGGGTACTCAGGAAACCCAAGGGATTACCCTTGGTAGCCCCAACTCGGGATTGACCCGATAACAACATATGAGTTGTATTCGGGAATTCGACTAGACAACCGCCTCTCGGAAGGAAGGGATACTTCATAGCCCGTTATGCAATGTGGGGATAATTGTTTGGACCCATGATCTGGTCAAATAATATTTTATGAAACCCACCTAATGGGTCTGTATAATATACCCCCAAGGGGCCCATCAACCTTTTTGAGCTGGGAGGAGTTTTACCATACAAGGGAGACAACTTTCCTAAAAGTTGGGATGATCCCCTTTAGGTTTTCCTGTCTGGGAAATCCCCAACATTATAAAAGCATCTAGTCTCATCAATGAATAGGTATTTAATTCCAACCTACCAAAGTCAGAGCATCTCTCTCTACATTTACTCACTTTCTCTCTCTACCTCAATCTCAACTGACTTGAGCGTTGGAGGGGCTTTCCCAGAAAAATCCCCTGGCCAGTTTGATTGTTTTGCCGGACCTCCGGTGACAAGACTTGGGGTACAACTCTAACTCGGGATTTCAGACTCTCAATTACGCACACATCACTCTTTTGACTAGTTTCTAGACAGAAATAATAATTATGACCTATTATATCATATAATTTTTACATTCATAAATTTAAAGTAGGAAAAGATGAGAGATAAAGTTAGAGAGAGAGGCTCTAGTCTAAAGTCTTTGAAAACTAGGAAAAATAGAAACCCTAGCCCCCCGAATTATCCCCAATTCGATTTCACGAAGTCCATAGTCACCCAATTTGCGAAATCTTTTCTAAGTATAATCATCATCTCAATAATACTAGTGTTTGTAGTATGCAATATATGGAACCCATTTCTCCAAAATTTCCTTAATTCAGACCAAAAAATTTCCCCAATTTGGGTTCATAAACTCTCAAAAGCAAATTTCGAGTTCTGAGAGAAATAATTTTTCACTCTCTGAATGTCCCCAGATAAGTTCATTTTCATCTTCAGTTCAGATTTCGCTCTATGTTGTTGATTGTATTAAAAATTTCTTTTTTCTTCCCTTCAAGTTTAAAGTGGGTTTCCTGGCTAGGGTTTTAAGGGTTCGGTTTTCATTTCGGTGGATGCCTGGATTTGGATCTCATTTGATTTCGTCGGTGCGATTATTCCTTCCTCGTGTGTTCGTATCTCTTTGCTGCTCATTAATGGTGCTCTAGTGGGTGCTGGTGTGCTATTGTGTGTTTATGAAGGTGGTGTTTTTTTCTCAAAAAATTTCGGGGTTACGGTGAGTGGGAAGTCACTGTATTGTGACTTCCTTGTTTTTTCAGAACTCAAACTTCCGTATTTTGGGGTCAAAGTGAGTGGGAAGTTACAGTATCTTGTCTCCATTGTTAATTTAAATTGTAAGCTTGCGTTAGTTGCTAAGGTAAGGCCTTTCTTAGTCATATTGCTTTTTAGTACAAGTGATTATTTGTATCATGTTATAATTATGTTAACATTAGAAGCTTGTTCAAGACTTTTCAATTGTTTCAAAAAGTATGCATAAATTCATTTCTGTATTTCAAGAACTTCTTATTTTACTCCATTTTAGGCCCCAGAAGCTATTGGAATGGAGAAGAATGTTCTTCTCATCCTGTGCCAATAGAAGGCCTTGGTTAGTTTGTGCGTCAGATCCCTATTATGAAAAAGTGTAATGAGTTCTTACAAGTTGCTCATGAATCCTCGATAAGTATATACTGTACTCTCCTTCAGGAGATCTTTTGGATGCTTTCCAATGTTGGAATTCTTATTAATCTGAAACTTTGTTTCATAAGATGTAATGCCTGTTTTGAGAAAGTAATTTTACTATCTATGCCTTTATGCAGTTATGATTTTATATCAGCTTTATATTACTTCATCTGCTTCCCTCAAAGAAATAATATGGCAGAGTATGAGGGGGACTCTTCACCATGAAGTTCTATAGACATCATGTCAGTCTTACCATACTAATTGTAAATGTATGCTCTTTTTTTAATTCTTACCTATGGTATAAGTGAGATTTTGAATCCAGCTAGTCTTGTATTAAATACGGTCAATTCTAGTGTGTTATTGCCTAGATTTTACGCTATTATGCATGGACTTTCAACGAATTTTAATTCTCTCATCAAATAGTCTCTAGCAGTTAATTCAGGGGTCGGATGGGCATGCTCTCCTTCACCCTCATGCTTTTATGTTCTTGGTTTCTTCGCGCTTCATCTTTCTTTGCAGCCTTCGGTTGCTTTTTTTCCAGTCGCTTTTGTGGTGGTTACGTGCCTAAAGCGAGCTTCCCGGATAACTTTTGTCATTCTATTGTGGACGTTGAATTTGTTGAGCTATATCTTCTTAAGAAAGTATATCGCACTTGAAAACTCCAATTATGCTTCTCTATATAACTATAAAGGTTGCCATTTCTTTTATGGTGCTACTTTTCGGTTTCAATGTCATATTTAAAGGGTGGTGGTACCCTACTAGAGGTTCTTTCATCAGTATTGTAAATAATAATTTAAAGCATTATTTTATATTTTGCTATGTATACTTGGGGAAGGACTTAGCTAAGTCTTGCCTTCCAATTGTCTATGTATTATGATTATCAGTAGTTGGAATATAAGAGGTTCGAGGAGGCCTTTAGCTATGGAAGAAGTGAAAGTTTTTTGCAAATCTAATAAAGTAAGAATTATGATGTTATGTGAGACCAAAGTGCCAACTCCTCCCTCTGAGGGATGTGTTAGATATTGTGGCTTCACTCATTTTGACTTTCTTCCTTCAATGGGGTTAGCAGGGGGGATGTGGATCATGTGGAAGAATGATAGTTGTAATCCTTTTGTTCTGTCATCCATTAGTAAAGCTTCTCGTTTTTGGGCTTGTAAAATTGAGCTATTAGCCATTAATTTTAGCTTTATTGCTATTTTCATCTATGCTCCTCCCAATTATAATATGAAGTATGAATTTTGGGATGAATTTATTAGAATGCTCGAAATTCCTTTCATTATATTAGGTGACTTCAATGAGTTAAGTTCTCATTTGCACAAATTAGGTGGGGCTGAATTTAGATTTTCCAGATTAGCTATTATGAATTATTTCTATTCTGCTATCGAATGCATAGAACTCCCATTTGAAGGGAACTCATATACTTGGCGAAAAACAAGAAGTGGTTCAAATAATATTTTGGAAAGGTTAGATAAGGAGGCTGCCAGTATAAGTTGGCTAAATGCCTTCCCAAATGCAAAAATTATCCATCATCTTTTCACTTCTTCTGATCACTGCCCTATATCATTGGAAATCAAAACCCATAGTAATCTAAAAGCTCCCCCATTTAAATTTGACAAAATATGGACAACCCGAAAGGATTTTGATATTTTAATCAAGAAAACTTGGTGTCAAAAGTTTCAAGGTTCGAACATGTATTGTTTGACAAGGAAGTGTAAACTATTAAAGGAAAAGGCTAAAACTTGGGTCACTACTAGATTTGGCAAAATATCTAGACAATTAAGTAATGTCGAAGGAAAGCTGGCTAGAATTCAAAAATAATTACTAGAACATAATAATTGCCCCCAATTAATTAGACAACAAGATTTGTTTTTGGCTAAGCAAACAAAATTGTTAGAGTTTCAAGACTCTTATTGGAAAATCAAGGCTAAGTCTAATAATTTAAAGTTTGGGGACGCAAACACAAAGTATTATCATGCGTGTGCTTCGATTAGACGAAATCGTAATTTAATTACATCTATAAAAGATCTGTCAGATCATATAGTTACTCAACCAAAATTAGTAGAAGAATGTATGACTAATGCGTTTAAGAAAAGATTTACTAAGAATATGGATTGTTGTTATAATTATGACTCTGATCTATCATTATTAGAGTGTATAATTTCTGAAAATGATAATATAGACTTATGTGCTGATATATCGATAGAAGAAGTCAAATCCGCTCTGTTTGATCTAGCACCGAATAAATCCCCGGGACCAGATGGTTTTACTCCTTTCTTCTATCAAAAGTATTGGACTCTTGTGGGAAACTCAATGTATAGGGCTATTAAAGCCTTTTTTCACTAAGGAAAAATTCTAAAAGAAATTAATCATACTTTTATCACTCTAATTCCTAAAATTGAAACTCCTTCTAACCCAAATCATTTTCGACCTATTAGTCTTTGTTCAACAATTTATAAAATTATTTCAAAAATTCTGGCTAATAGATTGAAAGTAGTGTTGGGTCGGATTATTCATCCTTTACAAGGGGCTTTTGTCCCTGAACTACTAATACAAGATAATATTCTATTAGCTCATGAAGTGTTTCACTCTTTTAAAAATAAAAAAGGTAGAGAAGGGTGGTTAGCGATTAAATTAGATATGGAAAAAGCTTATGATAGACTAGAATGGAGCTTTATTTTTGCAACTTTTAAAAAATTGGGCTTTTGTGAAAAATGGATTAATTGGCTCCATCAATGTATTACAACTATGTCTTTTTCTGTTTTGGTAAATGGTATTCCTGGAGATATGTTCTTTCCTTCTAGAGGTATTCGTCAAGGAGATCCTCTTTCTCCGTATATTTTTATTCTATGTGCAGAAATTTTAGCTCGTCAATTGTTTCAAGCTAGTTCAATAGATTCTAGATTGATAGGGGTCACTCTTGGTCATTCTAGAATTAACATTCCTTTTTTAACCTTTGCGGATGATACAATGATTTTTGCAAAAGGTAAAGTAGAAAGTTGTCATGCTATTAAATATATTCTTAACAAGTACTGCTCAATGTCAGGCCAACTTGTCAATTTTCATAAGTCTGCTTTTCAATGTACTACTAATACCCCAGTTGAATTATTAAGTGTTTTTCAGAATATTCTCCAGATGGACGATTCTCTATCACTAGGTAACTATTTGGGTTGCCCAATCATTAGTAGCAAGGTCACAAATGCAACTTTTAGTTCTATTCAAGAAAAAGTCTCCTCTCAGCTTACCAAGTGGAGAGCCAATTCTTTATCTCAAGCAGGTAGAACTATTTTAATTCAGTCTAATCTGGCTTCTAAAGCTAGTTTCCAAATGCAAAGTTTTACTCTCCCTCCTTATATCCTCTCTTCTCTGGATAAAAACTATAGGAATTTTCTTTGGAATAAAGATCCGAATTCTAAAGCTCCTAACTTGATAGGTTGGGATAAGATTTATAAACCTAAAAAATTTGGAGGTCTGGGGTTGAGAAAAGCTAAAGTTAATAATTTAGCTCTTCAGTTTAAACTTCTTTGGAAAATAATTAGGATGCCTAATAATTTATGGGTCAAACTTGTTAAGCAAAAATATTTAATACAAGACAACTTATTCTCTTATAAAACTAAAGCTAATGTCTCTTGGCAATGGCGTAAACTAATGACGCTTCGTACGCCTTTTAAGCAAGGTCTTAGATGGATGGTGGGGAATGTGGAGAATATCTTGTTTTGGAATGACAATTGGGTGTTTAATTACCCTATTAAAAAGAAATACTCGTCTTTTATTGGGTCAGAGGAGTTGATGGTTAATTTTTTCATTACAGATGCTGCTCAATGGAATAAAGAACTTCTCTTAAATTATGTTCCGATTAATGTAGTGGATAATATCCTAAATTTTTTTATCCCTTCTAATGAAATGACAGATAGGATTTTTTGGGGTCTTACTGCAAATGGAGAATATTCGGTTAAATCAGGTGTTGCACTGCTTCAAGGGTATGGCTTAGATCCGCCCAACCAGGTTAGTTTTGCTTGGATTTGGGGTTTATCCATTCCACCCAAGATTAAATTCTTTTTGTGGAAACTTTGTCAGAATGGTCTTCCCACTAAAAAGAGATTAGAAATGAGTCATATTTTCCTTCCATTAGAGTGTGTTTTTTGTAACTTCCACTCGAAGATGACCATCACTTATTTCTTGATTGTCCTTTTATGCATGATGTTTTAGAGATAGTTAATGTCAATGGGGTTCCCCCCCTTTCTATTGATAATAATGATCTCTCTTTCATTGAGTATTTTTGTAATCTTAAGTTTTGTTTGACTCTTAAGAATCTTAATTTCTATGCTATTGTTTGGTGGTTCATTTGGTATGCTAGAAATAATATCACTTTTCGTCAGGAAAGCTTTTCTCCAGCCAAACTAGGGGCTATGGTTAAAGCTTATATGCATAATCTAGATTGTTCTCAGTCTAAGTTTTCCAATATTGGACATAGTCAACAAGTTGTTAAAGATTTTAAAAAGCCTAGGCCTAACATTATTTGGTCCCCCTCCTCCCGATTTTGTTAAACTTAATTTTGATGGTTCCAGTATTTGCAGAATGGTAGCGAAACATGGTTTTGTTATTAGAGATTTTGGGGGGAAAATTTTGCTTAGTGGTGCTAACGCCATTCTTGAAAGTAATTCAATTTTAGTTCTTTGAGGCCGGGGACTAAGAGAAGGTATTAGGGAGCTCTCTTTCTGGGGGCCCATAATATTACTATTGAGGGTGATAATCTCTCGGTTATTCAAGCTATCAAAAGAATCTGGAAAATTCCCTGGTCTATTAATGCTCTTATTGTTGATGCAGTAGAGGATCTGAAAAAATTTGATAATTATAATATTCAGCATGTTTTTAGAGAATAATTATCATTACGCCGCCGATGTGCAAATCGTGGCCATTCCACTACTAATCTCTCGTTATTGGTTTGCAATCTCCCGATATTGCTTTTTCCAAGATCATCCAGTAAGGACGCTTTAGGAGTGGCGCTGTTAATTAGGTTCCTCCCTAGTTTCTTTCTTTTCGGCTAAAAAAAAATATATAATTTTTACATTCATAAAACTAAAAATTAGAAAGTATATGAGCAATTCTAACCGGACCCTTGGATATTCAAAGTAACGATGCCCAAACCTAATGCACCCAAAATTATATTTTGTTAAACCTCAAAGTGGAAACATTGAAGATGAAAACTTTTCTACGTTGGTGGGCAAATTTGATCATAGTGAAGCTTTACCGTTGACGTCATGAGGAACATTACAATTTGGAAAAGAAGTTATGAATTTTCTTAATCAGATGTGTAACATAGTAACATTGTAAGGAAAGGTCAAAAATGAAGAACTTTCCAACACTTTGCGTAAAGCATTTTAACACATCCACCGATCCACGCACAAATTAATACTACATAAGACCTGTATCGTGTGAGAAAGAGGTGAAGGTCCACAAAAAGTTATGGCGGAAGAGAACTCAGTTAAGCTATATGGTATGTGGGCAAGTCCTTATGTGCTAAGAGTCAAACTTGCCCTCAAAATTAAGGGCATAGAGTATGAATATATAGAGGAAGATCTTGCCAACAAAAGTGATTTGCTTCTTCGGTATAATCCAGTGTACAAGAAAGTGCCTACACTAGTGCACAATGGTCTCCCAATTATGGAATCCTCTATTATCATTGAATATATCGATGAGATTTGGAATGACCCCCCATACCTATTGCCGAAAGATCCTTATCTAAGGGCCAAACATCGATTATGGGTCGCCTATTTCGACCAGGTAAGCTCCTCACTCCTTTGGTGTATGAAGTACTACTTATTACGTACTCTCTTCGTCCTTAAATAAATGTCCTATATACTCTTAAAATAGTTTTTGTTTCTCATTGTTCATGGTATTAAGAAAAGTGAAACATATATCATAGTTCGAATTTTTTGTTGTACTTGTATTCGTAAGAAAAAAAATAAGCAAAACAACAGTAACTGAATCATTTCGTAAATTGTTCTGATTGTTTCACCAATAAAACTTAAAATTAAAATAGAGGGATACCTAAAAAAAAATAGAACTTATATTATTGGACATAGGGAATACTGTACTATTTTGGTCAATCTGTAAACGACTGTCCTGCTATCGTAAATGGAAAATCCACTCTACTTAACCCATGTAACAGTAACACGATCCCTCCTCCAACCCAATCTTTATCACTCTCCCTAAATATTATATAATGTGGGACCCGCCATTAATTCTCTCATCTACCCAATCAAGCTTTATTATTGCTTTTACTAATATAGGTAGATGAGAGATTTGAAACCTAATAACTAGTTTGATAGGCGAGTGGCGACAACAAATTATAGCGTACTTCTTTTTTAAAAATATCCCCCCCCAGGCCCCATGTAACAATGTTAAGGTACAACCGTACAAGTTAATGAAGATCCATAGTAGAACGTGTTTTTTTCTCTTCATGAATTACCAATATTTTCACTATTATGTACATCTAACATTAGATTCGTACAAATTACACAATAATTTATGGTCACAAATCACAATAGCAATTCATTATCGTTTATGAGTCAGGTTTTGAAAACTTTAACTTCAAGAAGGTAAATAGTAGTATATCTCCATTATATATATATATATATATATATATATATATATATATATATATATATATATATATATATATATGAACTATTGAGGATTTTGGTATCCAGTCACTCCACTTGAATTACCTTAAATACCCTTTATGTATTTTTATTCCAATATAATTAATGAGGGCAAAAAAGACATGGAAATAAAAAAAAAATTTAATGTAACTGCCATTTTTTTGTTTGAGTGAAGGTAAGTTCCAGATTTTCAATAACAAAAACAAACGTGTACAACTCTCAAAGTAATAATAATTGAAACTTTCTATTTAATCCTTATTCATTATCTATAGAGATATAATTATATACTTATATCTTACGAATAGGTTTTCACAAAAATTTATCAAGTTTTTTTTATAGATATATAGTTATACACTTGTTTGTATAATTACATTTAAAGCAATGTTTAACCCAAATTTCCACAAAATCATACTAGCTTTAATGTAAGACAACTCATCTTTTTTTTTGACGTGACAACTCATCCTAGTAAAAGGTTACAAAATGGATAAAAAAATTAGTTGTCTAAGTTCCTAAGATAAGTTGAATTTCTCCTAATTAATCAAAACAAAATTTTGCACTTCCTAGTAAATGTAACTATAAGGGAAAAGTAATTTCATAAGAAGTATAAGTTCTTATGTTCAACCAAGCAACCACTTAGTTAATTAACCGATATACTGTCTCGGTGCGGACAGGTCTCCGATCTCATAGCCAAAACACTTACAGAAGGTAAAGGCGCAGATGACTTGCTGAACGAGTGCTTGAAGAAGCTGGATGTGGCTGAAGAATTATTAATGAAGGAGATGTTCCCCAATGGCGTTTCATCTTTCCAGGATTTGAAGCCAGATAACTTGGATATAATGTTTTATACGTATTTTGCAACTTCTGATGTTATTAAAGAGTGCTTTGGCATTGATCTTTTGAATGCAGGAAGGTATCCGTTATTAACGTCTTGGATCAATGCAATGAGTGAAGTTCCTGAAGTAAAAGAACTCTCACCACCGAAGCCTAAGATGATTCAGCATCTTCAAGTTGTGCTACAGAAGTACCTCCCACCAAAATCGGCCTAAATGGTTGTCAATTTTGGTGGAATCAGGAATTGGAGACTGTTGGTCTCATTTGAAGAATTATTAAGTAGATGGATCTAAATTGATATCGTCCATGTATACAAATTGTGTGCCCTTTACTAGCAGTGTTGGAATAAAGTTTTGACAAGTGTCGGATTAAGTAATGGAATGTTTCCCGTATTATTCCCTCTGTTTCAAGATTAAGTTTTCGTCTGTTTTTATTAGGCATATTTTTTTTTTGACGGGATATTAGGCATATTATTGATGTATATCTTTTGCATATATTTAGGTTGGTATAGCTGCTAAGTTTCCTTGTATGTAGCTTAGTTTCCTAACTTCCTTAGCTAGCATTAACCTAGCATGCGTGTATATATTGGAGGCAGCCGCAAGGCATTACACACGAAATACAGAAGAGAATTGTTCTCCTTCCTTCATTCTTGAATATAGCATGGTATCGGAGCAGGTTACTCTATAAGACGATTTTTTTTTACTCTGATTTCTTTATTTCGCACAATTCTTTTACTTTACCAGCAACAATGGGCGACTCTAAGGGTATTGATAGTACTTCTCCTTATTATTTACACCCCGCATCGAGCACCGATCGTGTTATTTCTCCGATCGTCTTGCGTGGTGCGAATTACAATGAATGGGCTCGATCGGTCCGCAATGCCTTCAAGGCAAACAACAAACTTGGGTTTATTGATGGCTCGATTCAGCCACCCAAGTCGACTGAATCTACGATGTATAATCAATGGGTGCAGGTGAACTCTATGCTCGGGGCATGGTTACATAACACACTCGACGCATCCATTCGTTCTTCTGTCCCCATTACTGACGATGTCAAGGATATGTGGGAGGATATTAGGGAACGTTTCTCAGTTGGAAACGGCCCTCGAATTCATGAACTGACGAGTCAATTGACTCATCTTGAGCAAGGCGGCGACTCGGTGGTCGACTATTATGGCAAGATACGTATGATTTGGGATGAACTGGCTAGCTATTCAGCCCCTGGTTGTACTTGTGGCTGCAAGTGTGGTGCGAAGGTTGCATTGGTGAAGGAACGAGAAGATCAGAAGGTTCACCAATTCTTAATTGGTCTTGACTCCTCCATACATGGTACGGTTCGATCTCAAATTCTAATGCAAGAACCCCTACCACCATTGAACACGGTTTTTTCCAAGGCATTAACCGAGGAACGTCATTATTCCATTGTTCGTCATGGTGACAAGAAGGCAGAGGCCGTGGGTTTTGCGGCACAAGGCTTTGCTCGTGGGCGTGGAGCAGCGTCTGGCAAGGAGGGTGATAGACCTCGCTTCACCGGCACATGTTCTCATTGTGGCAAAGTCGGACATGACAAAGACAATTGTTTCCAGATTTTGGGATTTCCTGAATGGTGGTATTCTGAAAACAGGGCAGCAGCTCGGGGTGGCGGCAAGCCCACCCGTGGTGGCAAGGGCGGTGGCAAGGGACGTGGGAATGTGGCCAATGCTGTTGGGAATGTGGCCAATGTTGCTGGCCACTCCTCTAGCAGCACTTCGAGACAACAAATTGGCGATTTGGATCGTAATGGAGTTCAACTCTCGGATGCCAGTGGCAACATTTGTTGGGTATGCTAAAACCCTCCCAACCCAATGATACTTCTCCAACACATGATGGTAAGTGTTGGTCCACTCAATGGATTATTGACACTGGTTGTTCGAATCATATGACCGGGAATATTAATTTATTCAAAAGTTTGTATGATGTTTCTCCGTCTCCAGTTGGTTTACCCAATGGCAACCAAACGACAGCAATTAAGGAAGGCACAGTTGTCTTGAGTGATGGCTTGATTTTGAAGGCTGTGTTATATGTTCCTGACTTGAATGTTAATCTTCTTTCCGTTTCACAATTACTTGCTACATTGAATTATTATATCACAGTAACTGATAAGCTATGTATCATACAGGACCGCAATTCGAGGACCCTGATTGGAGCAGGTGAACAATGTGACGGAGTATATTGGTTCAAGCCACGGAAGCGGATTCAAGCTAATCAAACTACTGTGGTTGGGCAGCAAGAATTGTGGCATCGTCGGCTTGGTCATCCCTCTCGAAAAGTGGTGTCTCTTTTGCCTTTTATTTGTCAAAATAAAGCTCATAGTGAGAGCAATGATTTTTGTGATTCTAAGGATCCATGTGGTATTTGTTTAATAGCTCATCAAACTAGAAGTGTTTTTCCGATTAGTGACACTAAATCCGTTGATTTATTTGAGTTGATTCATTGTGATATTTGGGGTGATTATAAAGTTGCTTCTAGTTGTGGTGCCTATTATTTTCTCACGATTGTTGATGATTTTTCGAGAGCCGTTTGGGTTTATTTGATGAGTGCTAAGAGTGAGGTCGGACAAATCATCAAAGATTTTTGTTCTATGGTTCAAACTCAATTTAATAAACGAGTTAAAATTTTAAGGAGTGACAATGGGCATGAATTTACCTGTTTACGTCGTTTTTATGTCGAAAATGGGATATTACATCAAACATCATGCGTTGATACACCCCAACAAAATGGTAGGGTAGAACGTAAGCATCAACATTTACTTAATGTGGCTCGGGCTCTTCGTTTTCAAGCTAATCTACCTTTGAGTTTTTGGGGTGAATGTGTCTTGACGGCGGCTTATGTGATCAATAGAACTCCTTCTCGTGTCTTGAATGGCAAGTTCCCGTATGAAGTGTTGTTTGGCAAATCTCCAAACTACTCCCTCATACGTGTCTTTGGTAGTTTGTGTTATGCTCATTATCGTCCTAGGGTAAAGGATAAATTTGGTCCTCGCTCTCGAAAATGCATCTTTGTGGGATATCCGTTTGGTCAAAAGGGTTGGCGACTTTATGACTTGGAGAGGAAAGTTTATTTTGTGTCTCGTGATGTTATTTTTATGGAACATAATTTTCCTTTTGACAACATGGATGAACCTGTAACAATTGACGGTGTTGGTATAAATGACTTATTTCATCGACAACCGCATATTATTGATGATGGGAATCATGGAGATATTGGAGTTAGGGGGAGTCATGAGGTGGAAAATGATGCTATGGGACATGAGGAGGGGGATGTGGTAGGCGTTGCTGCTGCTCCCCTTGACAACCAGCAGCCTCCACGGACTGGTCGTGGCACAGATGCACCAGCCACGGCCCCCTTGTGGCCTGACCAGCAGCAGCTTGCAAAGGAGCAGCAAGCTCCGCAGCTTGGGTGTGGCGATCAGGTGTCTACCACAGCCCAGTTGCGGCAGCCCCATACTAGCCCGCAACCTTCGATTGAAGCACCTCTTGGTAAAGGGCAACGTATCCGAACTCCGTCAACAATATTAAAAGGCTTCATCACCAACACGGTTCAAACAAATACTCCCGTCACCGTCACTGCTTCATCTCCTCCAAAACGGTCCTCAGGTACGTCTTTTCCCATAGTTTATTTTGTTAACTGTGATAAATTTTCTGTGAAACATAGGCAATTTTTAGCGGCGGTGACAACTTGGGTTGAACCAAAATCTTACTCTGAAGCGGTTAAACATCCCGGATGGTGTAAGGCCATGAAAGAAGAACTTGACGCTCTTGAACGGCAAGGCACATGGACATTGGAATCTTTGCCTCCCGGAAAGGTCGCCCTTGGTAGCATGTGGGTGTACAAGGCTAAGCTCAAGCAAGATGGTTCTCTTGAGCGATTGAAGGGGAGACTTGTCGTCTTTGGCAATAGACAATTGCTCGGTATTGATTTTAATGAAACATTTGCACTGTTGCGAAAATGGTCACGGTTCGCATGTTTTTAGCAGTGGCTATTGCTCGAAATTGGGAGCTTCGTCAAATGGACGTGCACAACGTATTTCTTCATGGAGACTTGGAGGAAGAGGTATATATGAAACTCCCCCCTGGCTATGCGCCATCGGGTTCGACGGGTAAGGTTTGTCGTCTTCGAAAGGCTTTGTATGGTCTTAGGCAAGCACCTCGTCAATGGTTTGCCAAATTATCTTCCGCCTTGAAATTGTTTGGCCTTAAACAGTCAACTGCAGATTACTCATTGTTCTGCTACACTAAGGGGGATGTGTCGTTATATGTTCTTGTATATGTGGACGATCTACTCATTGCAGGTTCAGGTCATGATGCGATACTAAAATTTAAGACATATCTGCGTGATTGTTTTCATATGTAGGATCTAGGGGTCCTTAAGTACTTTCTTGGCATTGAGGTGGCTCGTGGTCCTGATGGCTTGTTTATGAGTCAAAGAAAGTATGTCTTGGATATCATCAGTGAGGCCGGCCTCTTAGGGTCTAAGCCTATCTCCACTCCCATGGAGCAAAATCATCAATTGGCTCGTGTTGAGGGGGATCTGTTTTCAGAACCTGAGAAGTATAGGTGACTTGTTGGGAGGTTAGTCTACTTGACGATTACTCGACCCGAGCTTTCCTATTCGGTGCATGTGTTGGCTCAGTTCATGTCTTCTCCTATGGTAGACCATTGGGCGGCAGCTCTTCGTGTCCTTAGATATCTCAAAGGGTGTCCCGGCCAAGGGATTTTGCTACGTCGTGAGTGCAACTTACAGATATATGGTTTTTGTGATAGTGATTGGGCAAGTTGTCCTATGACCCGACGCTCTTTAACTGGTTATTTTGTGCTTCTTGGGTCTTCTCCAGTATCTTGGAAGACAAAGAAGCAACCCACAGTTTCTCGCTCTTCCGCCGGCGCAATATCGTTCAATGGCTACAACTACTTGCGAGTTAAAGTGGTTGAAGTCTATTTTATTTTGTCTTGGTGTACGACATGATCGACCTATGCGTTTGTATTGTGATAGTCGGCGGCTTTACATATTGCAAGCAAATCCAAGTGTTCCATGAACGTACGAAGCACATTGAGGTGGATTGTCACTTTGTTCGAGATGAGCTTAAGGCTGGCAATATTGCTACGTCCTATATACGAACGGGTAATCAATTAGCGGATATTTTTACAAAGGCCCTTGGGAGATCACAATTTTTAGTACTTCTTCGCCAGTTGGGCATTCGAGATCTTCATGCTCCAACTTGAGGGGGAGTATTAGGCATATTATTGATGTATATCTTTTGCATATATTTAGGTTGGTATAGCTGTTAAGTTTCCTTGTATGTAGCTTAGTTTCCTAACTTCCTTAGCTAGCATTAACCTAGCATGCGTGTATATATTGGAGGCAGCCGCAAGGCATTACACACGAAATACAGAAGAGAATTGTTCTCCTTCCTTCATTCTTGAATATAGCAGTTTTCTTCAAGGTCAAACATAATTTTGCGGCTATAAATTATCATCAATACAAGAGAAAATATGATTATGTGGAATTTTGTTTTAGATTTCCATGGATACCTTTAAAATATCAACTTATTATGATTATTAATATATAGATGAAAAATAGTATATGTTCTTTTGGACTTATTTTCAAAGAAAATAAGTAAAAATAAGTTCGGTCTCAAAAAAAATAAGTTCGGTTCAAAGAAAAATAAGTAAAAATAAGTTCGGTTCGGCAAAAATAAGTAAAAATAAGTTCGGTTCAAAGAAAAATAAGTAAAAATAAGTTCGGTCCGCAAAAAAATAAGTTCAGTTTTGTCTAATGTTGTAATTATTATTTTTGTCTTCAATAGTACAATTAATATTGTTATTATTATTAATATTATAATTATAATAACGATGAATTTGTATTTTTATTTTTTTTATGTTTTATATTTATTTATTATTATTTATTATTATTATTATTATTATTATTTATTATTTATTATTTATTATTTAATATTTAATATTTAATATTTAATATTTAATATTTAATATTTAATATTTAATATTTAATATTTAATATTTAATATTTAATATTTAATATTTAATATTTAATATTTAATATTTAATATTTAATATTTAATATTTAATATTTAATATTTATTATTTATTATTTATTATTATTAATTATTTTTTTTTATTTTTTTTTTTATTTGTTATTATTATTATTTATTGTTATTATTTATTATTTATTATTTATTATTTATTATTATTATTATTATTATTATTATTTATTATTTATTATTTATTATTTATTATTTATTATTTATTATTTATTATTTATTATTTATTATTTATTATTTATTATTTATTATTATTTATTATTATTTATTATTATTTATTATTATTTATTATTATTTATTATTTATTATTTATTATTTATTATTTATTATTTATTATTTATTATTTATTATTTATTATTATAAAATAATAAAATAATAAAAATAAGTATTGATAATATTATGTTAATATTTATTGATTATTATAATAATAAGTATTGATAATATTATGTTAATACGAGTTTAGTTCAAAGAAAATAAGTTCGGTTCGAAAAAAATAAGTTCGGTTCGGCCAAAATAAGTTCGGTTAAGCAAAAATAAGTAAAAATAAGTTCGGTTCCGAGAAAAATAAGTAAAAATAAGTTCACTTCAGCAAAAATAAGTTCAGTTCAGCAAAAATAAAATAAGTTCAGTTCAATTCAGCCAAAATAAGTTCAAAAGAACAGGGCCTAATTATGGTCATAAAAAAAGGAAGAGATTAGTGATTTTACCTAAAGAGCAAAGGGGATTAAAACTTCTTGTAAAGTTTTATAATGACTGTAGATTGGGTAAATGAGATGGTTTCCATTTTCTATTTGTTGGAAGGTGAAATTAAGGGTTCTCAAAGGATTGTCTTTAGTATGAAAAGACAATTTTTTTTTCTTCCTCCCCCTCTATCTACTTTATTTGATCTGTTTAATCTTGTGTGACCCTGGCTCACATTAAAAATAGTGTGGACTGCGCCTAGACACGTGCCCCACTACAAACTAGTCACCCCGCTTTCCGTAATCCGCGCGATTTTTCTCTCTCTTCAATAAGATTCTCTCGTCCTAAAATTTTAACAAAAACAGTTGTTCAGAACAAACATACACTATATCATTTTAAAATACACTATATCATGTCAAAATACACTATCATGTCAAACACTATAACGATCGATTATGATAATTTTGTGTAATATACAAATAAACTACACTATAACATTTCAAAATACACTATATCATGTCAAAACACACTATATCATGCAACACTATCATGTCAAAAAATACAGCAAAACACTATCATGTCAAAATACACTATATCATGTCAATATACACTATAACATGCAACACTATCATGCCAAAAAACTCAGCAAAATACTATCATTTTAAAATAAACTATATCATTTTAAAATACACTATATTATTTCAAAATACACTATATTATTTAAAAAATACACTATCAGGAGAGTGAAGTTATCAGAGGAGAGAGAAGTTATCAAGAGAGAGAAAAGAGCGGAAGACTGAACGCGGTAAAAACGGAAAGTTGTAATCATTAAAACTCACGTGAGATGGATATGGTGCACACTAAGTTAGTGTGCACCGGGTTCATATTAGTTTTTTTATACTTTAATTAACATGGTCTTAACTTGCATCCATTTTGAAATTTCTTCATGTACATTTGATAATTTTGAAACCTTTTTTTACAAAATCAATACAACGTACCTTAGACCTTACTACCTTAGTAGTAGTTAGTACTAGTGTTTGTGATGAAGATACATATATGGAGAGAGGTATCGACGTACGAACATCTCACCTTAGAAAAAGTAATTTACAACTGGAAAAATTCTTAATTAGTAAATTTAGTTTTAATCAGGCAAAATTAGTTTTTTTTTTTGAATAGCAGGCAAAATTAGTTTTGATTAGTTGTAAACTTATAATTAGTTAGAACTAGTATACTGCGTAAGAGAACTAGATTCAATATAAGCAAAAATAAATCAGATTTAACTACTAGAAATCAGTCACAAAAATACAATTTAGCCAATCAATAAATAGTTTCAATCAAGTAAAAATTAAGGTGAAATAGTAAAGAAACTGAGAACCTTACTATTTTCTCCCTCTATCCCTTTTGTCTGCGACAATTTTTCTGTTAGAAGTAATAAAACGAACCTAATTAGTTCCTCCTTCTGTTCCTTTTGTTTGTGGCTATATTCCTACTTCCTCCGTTTTTTTACCCGCAACACTTTTCTAAAAGGGAAATAATTAATTACTTGCAACACTTTCTATTTTTGCTTTTCCTTTCTCTCTATCTCTCTCCAATCACATGGACCCAGGGCCGTCTTATATATTTTGGAGGCCCTGTTCTAATCCTAGAATTGGGCCTAAACTTACTAGGCTACTTTTCCATTCGAATATAGAATTCGTAATTTTTCTTCCAAAAAATTAAACTTTTATTCGTCCACTAGAAGATAAATAAATAAAGGAAAATCCAATGTCTAATATTCCTCCCAAAACAAACGGGCCAAGTAAAAGCAATAAACGCCAATACAAATTTATGAAGATTCAGAACATAATCATTCTCCATTCTCTTCAATTCTCATAATTATCTCTAAATTGTATATGATATTTATACCATAAAAATTGAAAACTTCCTAACAAACACAAAATAAAGAGACTTTGACAGCTTAAAAAGGGCAAAAATTGTTCTTACAATTTACCTGCAGCATTATTGTTTGTTGACCAATAATTCCTGCAGTCTTACTTCATTTGCAATCTTCATTAATAAAGGAAGTGTCAATGCTCCATACTCTCACAAATAACTCGTCTTTTGAGTTTGTACAGTAGCTTCTAACTTGCTATTCAACTAGTAATGACTGAATATTGATTAGTTTGGTCAACAACAGGTGAAGGGGAAACTTTTTTCTCTTCAAGCGAGAGTTTACTGTCCAAGTTGAGGGATTTGTATACTTCAGACTTAATTGGAATCATAAATAAGAGACCTAAGAAAATTTCTCTACTGTAAAACATAAATTCCGTTACATAATCAAATCATGAGGGGAAAAAATACTTCAATTAAGCTAAATAAGGAATGCTTGACTATCCTATTAATATAGGAAGGAGGAATTAAATGTGACAGGAAAAGAATTAAAAAAGGATTTCAGTCTTGATTGTTATCAAAATTAAAGGCTAGAAAATGGAAAGATGGAATTTCAGAGTAGAATCTTTACCACTAGGTCAAGCCTTGCTTGGTGGTCAGAAGAGAACATGGATGGTCATGGAATTGTATACTGCGTAACACTCCACGTATCTTAATTTTGATGGCCCGCTCAACTGATTTTTTTCTCGTGTCTTGCGTACAGTCTACTACTAATTTAAAGCCTTACCTCATTTTATTTTTTGAGAAATCAGTCGATCGTTCAATTATGGCTTTTCCAGGAACAATTCGATTCTCCCCATCTAAATTACCACTTCAATTTCAACTAATTTCATTTGTACCATCTCATTCTCAACCCACTTTATACTCAAAATCTCTTACTTTCAAACATTTAAGAGTTAATGCTTCAACCTCAATTGGTTCTTCTAATGTCTCCGTTTCTGATAAGCCCTCTACTTTGATAAAGGTAATAACTTTTTTTAAGTGGAATTCGTTTAATTTGCTCTTACATTGTGTACAATTTGCTAAATTTTTGTGTTTTTAATTGGGTGGTGTTGAAATAATTTGTGAGGGTATCTGTTGACTGTTTGCAATTGTCACTTTATTGGGTTTTAATCATAATCATGTTATTGGAATTTAAGCTGTTGAAAATCGGAAATTAGTGTTTTTAGATAGAAGAGAATGGAGGCAGAGGATTCATGTAAATGACCCTCGGACATAAAATCTTGGCTCATGCAGTTGACCTCATTTTAACGGGATTAAGGCTCTAACATTGTTGTTTGTATTTGTAGATAGGGAAGTGGTATGCTGCCAATGCTGGAATTTTGTTAATTTGCAGAATTCTTGTGAAATTACTTTTTTTTTTTGGGTGTATGTGTTCTCATTAGTATTCTGTCATATTTAATTTCAGAATGATTGTTGGAAATGGAAATTCAGTGATAAATCCATCAATATTTATTTTGAGGAACATGAAAAGGAGGGTTCTCAGCCTACTAAGAATATGCTTATGATACCCACAATTTCTGATGTTAGCACAGTGGAAGAATGGAATTTGGTGGCTTCAGACATTTTGCAACGGGATGGTAATGAAAACTTGAGGGCTACGCTTGTTGACTGGCCCGGTCTGGGAAAGTCTGACCGGCCAAAGCTAGATTATAATGCAGATGTCATGGAGAAGTTCCTGGTTGATCTGATTAATTCTTCTGGCAGTCCTGCTTGTAGATCAGGTGTGCTCAAATAGCTATCTTTCATGCCGTTACGATTTAAACATGGTTATTTATTATTTTTCATTTGTTTGCACTTCTGATTGGATAGCTTTACACATACCTTTTCCCTTTTGTGATCTATTATAATCATTTGATATGTGATGTGAAGATGGGGTAGTTTGCTTATTGTGCTGGTGGACGATGGCCTATATACTAAAGGCCCGTTTGGTAGTTGATTATACATGGTGGTAATGAGAATGAATTTGTATGTAAATTTGTGAAGAAAATCATTGTTCATTCCCATGATAATACTAAATTGTCCTAAAGTGTATTTTTTTCTTAAATTTTCATTCCCATCCAATACCACCTTGTAGGTGGTAATGAGTGGTAATGAAATTTGCTTCCCCTTGGAGAAAAAACACAAGCTTAGGGGTGAGATTGCTTCCCCATGGAGAAAAAAACACAAACTTGGATGTTGAAATTGCCTCCCCATGAGATTTTAAGGGTGCTTCTCTTTTAACATTACACTTAAAATTTATTCCCATTACCATCATTTATTAACAACTACCATAAGGGCCGTAAAAGATGTCCATGTTTAAGGGTTGTTCTGTTATTTCTTAGCATACTTTGGGTGTCTGGCCTAAGATGAAGATTCTAAGTGTCTTACTCTTGAAAAGTAAGATGAAGGCCCGTTTCTTTTCACTCTAACAGAGTAAGTTTGAGGAATAGTTTAGATATGGGTGAATAGATTCCAATGAAGGCTAATAAGTTTATATAAGGGCTAACTAAGCTCAATTCATAACTAGTGTAGATAATCATATGGGCTCATAAGTTTAGACAAGTGGTAACCAAGCTCAATACATTGCTAGTTTAGATAATCATGGGGGATAATAAGTTTAGAGAAGGGTTTTCCAGTCTAAAGAATGTAGGACCAAAGAGTTCTTGCAAGATAATCATTTGTTGCTGAGGTGACTATTTCGTTTTAGGAAAATTTGATATTAATATTTCAATTATCAAATATGTGAACGAAAGTGCATTAAATGACACAATATATGGAACTTTTGACTACAATAAATATCACATTAATATACTAACAGTAGAAGGTATAGTAGACTTCTAAAGAAATCTTACCCTTTGCTGGTCAGACTAATGTCCTGATTTTGTAGCTGGAGATTTCACTTTTAATGTCATTTAATGTACTCCCTCCGGTCTTTATTAGTTTACCCGTTTCTTTTGCACGTAGTTTTAGGAGAAATAATGTCATGGGACATAGAAAGAAAGAGAAACTATTATTTTATATTAAAGTTGAATGTATGTGTGATGGAAAGTTAGTGGTCCCATTCCAAAAATAGAAACAAAAGAAATGGGTAAACTAATAAGAGACATCCCAAAAAGGAATACGGGTAAACTAATAAATACCGAAGGGAGTACTTTTCTTCAAATAATGATAATTTGGGTATGTTTGGTCTATATATTTTCATTAGAACACCTCATCGATGTTACCCAGATTGTGGGTTGGAGCCCTCAAGCGCTAATGAATCACGTGTTTTGAACACTGGGCAAACGCAACCTAGGTTGCGGATTACCCATTAAATTGGACCTTTGTGCTAAAAAAACAAGGAACCCTATATCTGAGGGATTCCTATACAATCTAGGAGACTTAAAGCATAGGCGTTTGGTTGCTGGAGTGATGTGAGTTGTCCAGTGTCTTCGTCAGCATGGGATGTTGTTTGTGTGGTATGTTCACCTGCAAGTTAATGTGAGACAGTGAGGGAGAGATGGTGGAAGCTTTTACTTCTTTTTTCCCCCGAGAGAGAACAAGAGCATTTACTTTGCGGGTTAATGGGTTGCACATAAAAGTAAAAGTTATGTGAGTAACTTGTCGAGTACCCACACTGTCTTATTCCTTTTTCTTTCCCTTCTTATTGAATTCTGACTCATTAGAAGCAATCACCTATTAACAGTTACTATATCTCCTAACCCACTACCCAATACCAACTAAAATCTTTTAGAATTACAGATGAATTATATGACTATAGGTGGCATTCTGCATATCCACTCCTGCACACCCCATCAAATTAGATCCTGTACCATGTAACATTGTCACCCATAGTTGGATATATGTACTTTAGATTCTACTTTGTTGTATCAGTCCTTTTATGGATCACACTTTGAGTTCACAAACATGATCTGACGCCTGTGAGGGCTGTGGCCTAAGCCATACCAAGGGTGCTTAAATCAATGTTTTTGTGGAAACCTTGACCTTCCTAGTTCTTTGCTCCAAAGGAACTTAGCCGAAATGCTATCCATTTTAGAGAGAAGTTTTTTAGGAAATTGGATTCCTTGCATGAAGTACCTAAGAATTGATTGGAGAGTGGAGGAGATAAGCATCATTCTGCCGGCTTTAGATAGGCAATTAGTTTTCCAGGAGGCCAGTTTGTTAGAATTTCTCCACTATGGGCATTAGTTTATTAATTGAGGTCTTTCGTGAGACAGAAGAAAACCCAAGTAAGTTCCTAGGTCCTTTGTAGTTGAAACTTCAAGTTCTTGCTCAAACTCATCTTTGATGTCAATAGAAGTATTTAGGGAGAAAACAATTTTGCTTTTAGAGTTATTCATCTTTTGACCAGAGATTTTTTAAAAAATTCCCATTGTGTTTGTAACAGCTTTTAAGTTGCTTAGGGAAGCTTCCCCGAATAGGATAAAGTCATCAACGAACATTAGATGAGAAATTTACTCTTGTCTCTTACTCCCACTTCCCATTATCATCTCAAAGGAAAACCATCACAAGCTCAATGTTTTTTCTGCACTATTGTGAAGCTCAAGGCTGACTTTGACTCTTGGTCAGACTTGGTGGTAGGTTGTAGCTCTAGAAGCTGAAGCTCGGAGGTGTAATTTGAGCATCATGAGGGGTTCAGTCTTAAGTACTACGGGTTTGATCTGCCACATTTTAATACTCCCCCCTCTCTTTATCTTTCTCTAGTCGGTGCTTTGATCAGAGTGAAAATGGATTGGACAGGATGGTGGTAGTGGTGGGGTGGACTGAATGCTGGTGGGATGAAGTGACGGAAGGCATTAGTGCTGTTGCGACGACTAGGAGCAGTGACAGACATAGTACAGTGGCAATTGGTGATAATAACTGTGGCTTGTGGTGGACCTATGGCTCCATGAGTCCATGGTGCTTTAGCTGGTGCAATTATTGGGAATGAGGTGGTGTTGGGCACTTGGGCTGATTCAGAACCCTAGCCTGGTGAAGGAATGAGTAGAATGGAGTTTGGGCTATAATTATTTAAGAAATGAACCGGGGGGGGGGCTTCCATACTTCTTATTGCCCAGCTAAGCAATTATAATGTCTCGTGGGAATTTTATATATTTCTTAGGGGACCTGGTACATGGAAGTTGGCCTTCTTGGTAACATAATCTCTTTTTCTTTTCCATGAAACTTTGAATCTTTTGTAGCTACTCAGAAATAACTAAGCAAGGTGTCCATTGTCTTTCGCACATCCACTTCTTTAGATTTATTCTGATTTAATATTAATATGATTTAGTATTCTCAAAATTGATATTTTAAGTTTAATATTGTGTTTTTTTTTTCTTTGAGAGCATTTTATGTTCAAGCATTGTTTAGTCTCGCTGTAAATTTGAGAACTTTTTTGACAGACAGATCTCTCATTAATCCCAAATCAAACCTTCTTAATTTTTGGTGTGTGTGTGTGTGTGTGTGTGTGTGGTGGGTAGGGGCTGTTTAGTGTTTTTTTGCCAAAATACATTCTTTGGCTATTTCTGCATATTAAAGACAGTATTTAAATTATGACTTATGTGCATGGGATTATCGTATGATCTGATTATGAAGATTAATATGAATGATATTTGGATTTCTGAAACTTTGTGATGCCTAGAATGTTCCAATTTCTGTATAGTGCTGAGTGTGTGGAGGATTTAGTTCATTGTCGTGTTGGTGTTTCAGTTTACTGTTCTTTTGTTTGGTATAATTGGAAATTTAGATTGTCTCATCTGTATTGATTACACATAAGGCTAGTCCTTAAGTATCTTTTGTATTCCCGTTGTTTGTATTGCTCATCTCGCCCCTAATTATAATCCGGTGGTACTACAGACTACACTTCCTTCAAAATGCATTTGTTTTGGTCCTCTTAAATTTACCCGTTTGTTTTCTGGTGTGCCCAAGTGTAATGAACTGACATAGCTAAGGCAGAATAATGAGGATGATTAGAAAAACACATTGAACTTTGATTGGTGATTGGGAAAATTACAGAAATGATCATAGAATAGAAAGGCTTCCGAGTTGGCCTGATTCACTCCCAAGAGAACTAATTTTGACTAAAAGAACTCACACAATATTCAACATGCTTTCTTCTTCTGTGTTATCCTCATTTTATACAAAAACTTATTCTCTTTTTTCCTCTCCCTACTGTAAGTAACTTCCTTCTTGCTCAAGCTACTTCTAACTAACTAAATATGCAATATTAAAACTCCAAAAGTGCCCCCTCTCCTTAGACCGTTTCACTACGTGTTTCATGGACTAGTACCGTGTTTGTCAATGAAAATAGATATTTATCAATTATCAGATCTCTAATGCTGATGCCTTCTTTTTTGTCATATTCAAATTCTAGAATTGCTGATTCCTCTTAATTGATTGCTAGAACTATGTTGCTTAAAGCTGCACATTCATTTTTTGCTCTGAAATTGATAAGTTTTCTTGTAAGGAAACATCCATGAGATTGAACATGTTGGCTTGCTTTCCAGTGTCCTCTCCAAAAGCAGTGTGATTGCTGGCAACGGACTTGAGGAAGTCTGCTAGTAAAGTTTGCTTGATCCTGATCTATATCTCATTCATTGGCAAACTTTATTAGAGTCGGGGGTCCCTTTAACCCCCGTTACCGAGGCGTAGATTTGACTTAATATTCAAGTACACGTGGTTGTAAAAAAATGGCCGTTGGGCGTTGGCCCTTTCTGTTATCTAATGTACTAGTCCTATATGGACAAGATGTGTGCGTTGATGTACATAATACATAATTGGTAGAATAAAATAGCTTTAGAAATTTATTTCATCACTGAAACAATGACAACTTTTTTAACACTTTTAAATACCTATTAATTACATAGGGGTATTTTAGGCCTTTCAGGGTGACACCAAGGTTCTCAGGTGTTCCCTTATGGAATAGAGATATTCACATAATTCCTTTTTCTGTTGGGGACTTCTAATCTTTGTGTTCTGCACTTCTGCGGCTTCACTCAGTATGGCCTATTATTCTGCTCTGACCTATTGGTGCTTCATATTGATTGCTGTTTGTAATCATCACAGTTTAGATAGTTAGATATTTAACTTCTAGTTCTTATTTTTCAATCACTTATAATTAGTTTGCTCCATGCAAAATCCTTATTTATTTGGCTTTTCGGTGCATTTGTCTTCAACTTTTTTGCTACCTTGTGCCCTATAATTTGAGCTTATCACTTTTTTTTTGGCTGTTGAACACTTTATCCTTTCTTTGTAAAAAAAAGAATGAAAATCTTTATTGCAGCTTATTTTGCTTATACCTTTTATGCTAAGACAGGCAACGATTTGGTGGTTATTGGCGGTGGGCATGCTGCCACTGTCGCAGTACTAGCTGCAAAGAAGGGATTAGTGAAGCCAGCAGCCATTGTAGCTGTAGCTCCAACCTGGGCTGGTCCTCTTCCAATTGTCTTTGGACGTGATTCCAACATGGAGAGCAGGTAGTAAGTAGTAACTACTAATTGAGCTTATGTTTAGATTTACTTCAGCTTTTGAGTGCTTATTTCGGACATCTGGAAAAAGCAAATGACATCGGATCATAAAATTTCAAATCAGATAACTTTATTTTAGAAAACTTAAATTTCATTTACTATAATTACTTCCTCCACTCCAAAATTATTGGTACACTTGCATTTTTCAGTAGTTCTTTAATTAATACAACACTTCTGACTTCTATATATGGAAATTGGAAAACCACACATGGGACCATTTACACCAAACAACTTTTCTCTCTCCTTAAATTAACGCAAATACTCACATAATTACCCATTTCCAACTCCCTCCTAAATCTCCGTGCCAAAGGCAAGTGTTGCATTAATTTTGGAGCGGAGGAAGTACTAATTAATACTTCCTCTGTTTTTTTTAGTTGCAACAATTTCTATTTATAGGTGTTTTTATTTAGTTGCAACATTTCCTTTCTTGGTGAAGGTTTTGGGACAATTTGACAATTTTATCCCCACTTTAACTACCCTGCATACAAAAAGTATGGGCAATTGGGTCAAATTTTACTCGCTTTCTCCTCTTTCCTTAATATTTGTGCAAAAAGGTATTTGTTGCAACTAATAAAAAACAGAGGTAGTATATTCTTCTTTGTATTTCTAATTTTTATACCTATGAATTATAAAATATGTGGCTCTTTCTATCCTACCGAAGAATTATACTTCTGTACTCCCTTCATCATATATTTCAACTTCCCACTTTTAAGTGGCATGGAATTTAGGGAATTTTTTTGTTAGAAATAGTCTAAAATAAATTGATTGTGGATAGAGAGAGGACAATAGTTAAAGAATTAGAATTGAGAAAGAAAAAAGTATTGATGTGATGAAGGGAGCAGGTAACACTATTTAATTTTGGTAAGTAATCAGTAAGGAATTATATTGCTCAACTGAAGCCATTTTACAACCTAGGAAGTAAGGAGGAGGTACCTACTAGGTAGGGGCTCGCCTTTGATCCTTACTGCCAAAAGTAAACAACCAGAACAATCTCTGGCAAACTCTACAGTTTTACAACACTAACAAAGCCAAGAAATTATAAAATTCTCAGCCAAACTAAACCACATTGACTCAATTTAGTACCCTTCATCTGCTAAATTCTATTTTTTATACAAACTGAAGACAAGTTCATATTTGATTTCCTTCTAACATCATCAATGAAACAGTAGAGAGAAAATAGCTCAACCTCTTCTTTCTTTCATTCATTCATTCTTTCTCTGATAATTCCCAGATATTTCTCACCAATGTATTTATATTGGCGGCTCAGTACAAATCCCTAGGTTACATATAATAGCTATCCACTCATTACATGACAGCTAGCCATTCACAAAGTGACAAAATACAGCTTGTGATATCTACCTAGGAGGAAGAGTAATAAGAAGCAGTAAAATATATAAGGGGCCTGACCAAGATATAAATAAGGGCCTAGAACTATATTGGACCCATATCTCAACACAAACCTTTTCATGGACGGCCTTAAGCCCTTAATATTGAAATCCAGAGCATTATTCTGTTCTTGCTTGATGCAGACGCAGACGCAGACGCAGACGCAGCAGCCATACAAACTCCCCTTCGAAATTGAGATCCTTTATGCCTCTGCAGCCATATGATAGTCTGTTGGTAGTTAACAGATCTGACACTGATATCAAGCCATTGTTTAAACTTTAACGATAGCTATGGGTTGAGCAATTAAAAGTATTAATTAGACTCAGTATCTCTTTCACAGAGAGTACAAGCATCAGAGTTGCAAATACGCAGAGCATTAAGTTTCTGCCTGTTGTGAAGTCTTTCCAACATAGCCAACCATGTTATGGATCTATGCTTGGGAACATTGTATCTGTCCCAAAACAAGGTAGCTTTTGCTAATAAAGAAAATGGGAAGTTTTTTTTGGGACATTTCAGTAAGAAACTGAGAAGCTAACTATGGGACGAGGGAGCATTATTTATCTGGTTTTCATGGTTCTAACTATTGTTTACATGAAATAGAATTGCAGGTTCTGATTTTTAATGCATTATACCATTTCTTATCTCTTAAACTCTGGATGTACTGACTACTGATACCTGTCCATGGTCTGTGTGATTATGAAAGGTATGGGCTTCTTAGGGGAACCTTAAGAGCTCCAGCTTTGGGTTGGATGATGTATAATGTTCTTGTCAGCAACGAAAATGCGATTCAATCCCAGTACAAGTCTCATGTTTATGCAGATCCTGCAAATGTGACTCCAGAAATTGTACAGAGCAGATATGCATTGACAAAGAAGGACGGAGCTCGATATGTACCTGCGGCTTTCTTGACAGGTCTCTTAGATCCTGTCAAATCTCGAGAGGAGTTTCTTGATATATTTGCATCTTTGGCCGGGAACGTTCCAGTTCTAGTGATCTCAGCTTCGGGTGCTCCGAAGAGATCAAAGGCTGAGATGGAAGCCCTCCGAGGAGCTAAAGGGGTCTCTAAGTTTGTTGAAGTACCCGGTGCTCTTTTACCTCAAGAAGAGTACCCCAAGGCTGTCGCTGAGGAAATCCAGAGATTCTTGCTAGAGATGTGAAACTGGGGATGATCTTAAACCAAGTTATCTAAAAAACAGGAATCAAATGTTTTTTTTTTCACCCACATACCAGTATATGAATATATGATTACTACATGTACAACAATGTAAGAGTAGAAGAGAAAGCTGTTCAAAAGTGGAATTTGTTTGATATGAAGCCATGAAGTTGTATTGCGTATGACTAATACTTGAGAGTTGGAATGGCGAGTCAGGGCAGCGGGCCAACCTCCCGATCTACAGCACATAAACTTTTTGACATGAGGTTTCCCCGTTTTCGAAATCCTGATCATTTCTATTCTAATGAAGTTTGGAAACTAATGATTACTTCTCCGTTTTTTGTTGTTTCATTTTGCCTTTTTATATCATTCATCCATCTTACTCTTGATCATAATTTACAACGAAAAATATAATCATATCGGATCTCATTAGTTTTGTCCCGATATAGATTTTCAAAATATATAATTTTCATTATTTTGTCAATTGCACTTAATAACATTAAGGGTCAAAGTTGCGCCTTGGCATATGTACCAACTCAAAATGGAACAATTTAAAAAATGGAGGAAATATTGAAGTTGAGTAAGGCTATTTCCCGAACCATTTGGTGCCAAACAACTAACAACTTTCAAATTTTTTTTTGTACTTTTTTTTATTTAACCAACAAAAGTATCAATTTTTGTACATCCAAGCCTATATTTGCACATCCAAAATGTATATTTGTACCTCCAAAACATATATATATTTGCACATCTAAATAATATGTTTGCACATCCAAATAATATGTCTCCACATCCAGAATAGCACATCCAAATAATATGTCTCCACATCCAAAATATATATTTGCACATCCAAACTACATATTTGCACATGCAGAAACTATATTCGCACATTCGAAATATATGTTTGAACATCCAGTAAGTATTCTTGCACATCCAAGAAATATACTTGCACATCCAAAAGATAGGTTTGCACATTGAAAGACTATGTTTGCACATTAAAAGACTATGTTTGCACATCCAAACTGCATATTTGCACATCCAAACTAGATAGTTACACATCCAAACACTATATATGTACATCCGAAAAATATGTTTGCACATCCAGCAAGTATTCTTGCACATCCAAGAAATATACTAGCACATCCAAAAGGTAGGTTTGTAACATCCAAATACTATGTTTGCACATCCAAACTGCATATTTACACATTCAAAGACTATATTTGCACATCTAGAAATTATGCTTGTACATCCAAAAAATATGCGTGCACATCCAAAAAATATGTTTGCACATCCAAAACGTGTGGTTGCACATCCACATACTATATCTGTACATCTAAAGATTGATTTATGAATTAATGCATTCGTGGATATAAAGATATAATGGTCTTTTCGTCCATTTTGTTCACAGAACAATTTGGAATTTAGCCTTACTCATTGAAGTTTGTCCTGTTTCTGAAATGTTTATGTTTCCGTACTAAGTTTCAACGAGTGCCTCAAGTTGATTTCCAATAGGCTCAATTTGTAGGGATGACTCCCTTTTCTCCAAGGTCGATCCCAACACCTTACCTAATTCTTTTTATCATTATTATTTTAATTAAAAAGTACACCTAAGAGCCATGGCATGTGAATTGTGGTAATAAGTCTTGATACACATATAGTAAGAGCATGACTATTATCTTATAAAAAAAAAAGAACAATGACTATTTTAACTAACATTACTTTATTTATAGTTTGTTTGGACAGAAAAATTTGGAGGGGAAGGGAGGGATTAAATTTCCCTTATCTAGATACAACATGTGGGAAAGGAAGGTGTTGTAGCCTGAAATCTACGGTTCCTCTGATGGCACTTGGGCTCATCTGAGCCGTACACGTGTCCTCCTCTGATAAATGGAAGAAAAAAGATCTACCCTTTGGGCTAGGCTCAAATTGTTTAAAAGGCTGCTTTTCTGGCCCAAAAGGAAGTCAGAGGCCAGCCCTGTGAGGTGGCTGCATAAGAGTGGTTGGTAAACTCTCCCAAATCATGGCCTGCCACGTGTCATGATTTGATTCTTCAGCCAATCAGAAGCCACTATTCTAGGTCAGATTTTAAGGTTAGCTGTCATCTTGCTATCACTATAAATACCCCTGAAATCAGGAGAAAGATCATTCAAGGCAAACAGTGCAAAGTTACTCTGTAAAACTACTCTCTCACTTTCTCTCTCTAGAATTACTTTTCTCTTACAAACACCTGATATCTGACTTAAGCTTCGGAGGGGGAACCACCACCCAAACCTCCAGGGTGGGTCCCTTTTTGCAGGTTCGGGAACGAAGCTCAGGCTTGGACTTGGTTGATTCAGACATTGTTGCACAAGTCTCCAAAGAAGAACATCAAAGGGATACTAGTTCACTTGCTCGACAAGAAAGCACCATCTACAGCTTACTTGTTGGACAAGGGACAAAACATTTGGCGCCGTCTGTGGGGAGACGCAACGATGACTGATTGTCAATCGTCCAACCTTGCCAGAAACCGAAGTCTTCAGGTTAATGTCGAAGACACAGTAGAACACGAGAGACCGCCTCGAGGAAGGGATAGACCCCCATCCATCGTCCAAGTTACTGGACCAAGCCAGCAACCTGTCATTCAAGAGAATCTTGAACGTCCAGTGATCGCCGCCCATCTAGAGAACGCCTTGAATGACTTCCGTGCAAAGATGGCTACGGTCGTCCCAGAACGTATCAAGAGCAATATCTTGTTTTTCCGGCTTAACCCCGAGCGTGCTAACAATCCACCTCCCCCTAGGGGACGTTCCCAAGAAGATCGTCCAGGCCCTAGTCGGCCTGTTCGTCTGGAACCCTCTAGGAGGACGGCAAGAGGAAAGCAGCCAGAGGATAATGATCAACGAAGAAAGATGGACTGGAACCTGGTGGTTAGGACCCAGGACCATGTTCGTCCAAGCGGGCACCGAATGGAAACAGATGCCAGAGAATATCTAGAAGCAAAGAGAGTTGCTGCAATACAACGATCAGCGACAGGTTCTACATCATACCTGAGAGACCCTCCTTTGAGGTTGTCGTCCAGAGGGGAGGGACGGAGTTTAAGTCACTCTCTTGTTCATCCACGACAGGAGAGGACGGTGGCTCAGCCCATGGTCTATAGGCGTCCATTGCCTGCAAACACGTCGTCTGATCCGGTGTTAAAGGAATATCGTAAGGAGTACATACCCATTGAGGGACAGATGGGAGCCCTCCAGATTAACTGGCCCACTCCATTCTCGGCCAGGATAATGGAGGCGCCCCCCTTCCCAAAGGTTAAACTCCCTACTATAGAACCTTTTGATGGAACAACAGATCCCGATGATCACTTATCTGCTTACAAACATCAGATGTACGTCCAAGGAGTAGATGATGCTACCTGGTGTAAGAACTTCCCAAAGCAACTCGAAGGGAGTAGCTCAGAAGTGGTTTAGCAATCTTCCACCCAATTCAGTCAATAATTTCACGGAACTCAGTTTCTTATTCACTAGTCACTTTGTTGCCAACAAGCAAGAACAAAAAACAAGCATGCACCTAGGCAAGGTCGTCCTGGGACCTAAGGAGGCTCTTAGAAGTTTCGTTAAGAGATTCAACCTTGAAGCCCTTCAGATCCAAGATCTTAATGCTGGAGTGGCCTTTGACGCCTTCATTAGGGGTCTAAGGCCAGGAAGCTTTAAGTTTGATCTGGTTAAAAAGAAAATCTCCACTCTTGCCGAAGCCTTAAGGGAAGCTGAAGCGTTTATTCACGCTACCGAAGTGTGTGCTGAGGCAAAGCATCCCGAGTCTAAGAAGCCTGAAGAGGTGGCTCAGCCAAAGAAGAGCAACCCCAAGAAGGCCGAGACTTGGGCTATAACCTCCACCACCACTTCGTCCAGAAGGAGCAAGAGAAAAGAGGCTGAGCCATCCTCATGCAATCCTATTGAATTTAACAAGGACCAATACTCCATTCTCATGGAGATTAAGGATCAATATGAGTTGAAGGCCCCAGCGGAGATGAAAACCCCTTATAGAAATAGGGATAAGAGCAAGTATTGCCACTTCCACAAGGATTGCGGTCACGAAACTAATGAATGTAAGCACCTCAAGAAGGCTTTGGAGGAGTTAGCTCGAAAGGGAAAGATGAACTCCTATATGCCTCAAGGGGGAAGGAAGTTTCAAAGAAAAGACAATTGGCGCGTCTAAGAAGAAGGAAAGTGAGAGCACGAGACGAGGATGTTGTTCTCGTAATTTCTGGAGGGTTTCTTCTTGGAGGACCAACCAATAGAGGACACAAAAACTACCTTAGGGAGCTTGGCCAAGTTTTGTTAGCTGATCAGACAAAGGTTGAGCCCTTCCCAAGGGTGGTAGTTAGTGAGCAAGATCGGGGCAGGTTGAGGACTCCCCATGATGATCCTTTGGTTGTAGAAATGAAAATAGCAAACTTGAGAGTAAGAAGAATTCTGATCGACACTGGAAGCTCGACGGATATCATCAGTGCTGACTGCTTGTCCAGATTAAAATTTGATGAGAAGAACTTGGTTCCCGTTCACCATCCCATCATAGGGTTTGGGGGAGGAGTCATCCACCCAATGGGAACTGTTACTTTGCCCGTTCGAGTGGGAGAAAAGGATGCCGCTAGAACTCTGTTTATCAAGTTCTTGGTGGTCCGAGATTTGACGACCCTACAATGTCATTCTTGGACGACCAACTCTAAATCACGTCAAAGCCGTAATAGTAACTCACCCGATGTTGATGAAGTATGAGTGTGATGATGGCCGATTCGCTCATTATATGGGGACCAAGCAGTGGCTAGGGAGTGTTATCTCGACTACCCTCAAGCCGTCATCATGGAAGATATGCAATGAAGATCGACGAAGGTTCTTTGGTGAAAGGAAATCGTCCGAAATAGAGAAAGATAAGACGAAGGTGGTTAGCGAGAGGAAAACGTCCGGATAGTCAAGGACCAATTGGCCTCATTGAAGATGGCCATTGAGAGCCCCTCGGACGCCTCTCGCTCCCTTAAGGAAGGCGTCCGAGCATCTTCCCAAAGAAGAAGAGAAAATATGAAATCATCAAGGAAGAGCCTCCCTTGCTCGAAGAAGTGATGGCCATCATGGGACTAGCAATAGAGCCCGTAACCGGCCGAGGCCCCGGAAGACGTCCCTGCCGGATGAGGCTCGCCCGTAACGAACCTTGAAAATTGGTTCTTCGCTCTCTTTGGGTTTGAGGAGCCTCTTAATCAGCTTTTGAAAGAATTTCAAGACGTGTTTCGCCTATTGTGTTCAAGAAATGCCCGGAATTGATCCAGAGGTAGCCGTCCATCTGGCTAAATGTTGATCCAAAATTAAAGCCAAATCCGTCGAAGAAAAGACATTTGGGGCCGGCCAGAATCAAGCGGTCGACCGGGAAGTTCGAAGTTGTTGGAGTCAAAATTCATCAAAGAGACTTATTATCCGGAATGGATAGCAAATGTGGTCATGGTGCCCAAGCCCAATGGCCTTGGAGGATGTGTGAGACTATACCGATCTCAACAAGGCTTGTCCCAAGGACAACTTCCCGCTGCCGAAGTTGGATCGTCTAGTGGACTCCACAGCCGGCCACGCTTTACTAAGCTTCATGGACGCCTATTCAGGTTTCCATCAAATTCCCATGTGGCCAGAGGATTAGGACAAAACGTCCTTCATTACTGAAAAAGGATTGTATGGCTGGTTGAGAATGCCATTTGGTCTGCGTAATGCTCCGGCCACATTCCAAAGATTGATCAATGCTGTTTTTCAGCCACAGTTGGGAAGGAACATGGAAGCATATATTGATGATATGATAGTCAAGAGCCGTCAAGAAGAAAGTCATGTGGGTGATTTGAGAGAAACTTTTGAAACTCTCAGGAAATACAAGTTAAAGCTGAATCCCAGCAAATGTGTCTTTGGGGTTTTGTTAGGGAAGTTCCTAGGCTTCTTGGTAGACCAGAGGGGAATTGAAGCAAATCCCGAGAAGATACAAGCTATTTTAGACATGAAGTCTCCGTCAAAGGTAAAGGAAGTTCGTAGAGCGACGGGTTGCTTTGGTCGCCCTTGGACGTTTCTTGTCTAAGTCAGGCGACAAGTGCCATCACTTCTTTGCCACTATTAAGAAGAAAGCCAAGTTTGAGTGGATAGATGAGGCGGAGCAAGCACTACATCAGGTTAAGGACCACCTTCGGGCAGCTGCCTAGGTTGGTCAGCCCAGTCAAGGGGGAAAAGTTGTTTGTATATTTGGCTGTGTCCACTCAAGCTATGAGTGCCGTTCTGCTGGCTGAAAGAGAATCCGTCCAAGTCCCAATATACTTCGTGAGTCACGTACTCAAAGACACGGAAAATAGGTACATTCCCGTTGAGAAGTTTGGATTGGCCCTCGTCATGGCCAGCAGAAAGTTGAGGCCCTATTTCTTGGCGCACAGTATACTCGTCTATACTGATCAACCTTTGAAGCAAGTTCCGCAGAAGATGGAGGCCGCTGGGCGAATGCTAAAATGGGCAGTTGAGCTCAACATGTTTGATATTTCATTTGAACCAAGGAAAGCCATTAAGGGGCAAGCCTTGGCAGATTTTATTGTTGAGCTTACTCGGCCAAATATAGAGCCAATATCAGATCCAGCTAAAGGAAGGAAGCATTGGACGCTCATGGTCGATGGGTCGTCCACAGTCAATGGATGTGGGGCAGGAATCATTTGTCAATCTCCCGAAGGAGACAAGTTTGAGTATGCATTAAGATTCCAATTCAAAGCATCCAATAACGAAGCTGAATATGAAGCACTCTTAGCTGGAATCAAAATGTGCAAGGCGGCTGGAGCTGTAGAGATTGAGGCCAAATCGGACTCTCTCTTAGTCGTCAGTCAGGTCAATGGAGATTTTGAATGCAAAGAAGCATCAATGAGCAAATACATGCGACTGATCAAGGATGAGATTGAGCCATTAAAGCGATTTATTCTCGACCAAGTACCAAGGTCGGAAAATCATCAAGCTGATGCTCTCTCTAAATTGGCCAGCTCGGCTGAAGGAGATGTGCCAAGAACGGTTTTTTGGGAAGTCAAACCCAAAAAGAGCATTGACCAAGAGCAGATTATGTTTCTTAGCCGAGGAGCGGTCTGGATGGAGCCGATCATAGAATACAAGAAGACGGGGCGATTGCCTTCGGATCCTGTAGAGGCTAAGTATGTGAAGGCTAGGGACAAGTGGTTTGAGCTATGGGATGAGACCCTTTACAAGAAATCATTCAACCGTCCTCTCCTCAAGTGCATCACTAGAGAAGATGGCCTGAAAGTTTGGAAAGAACTCCATGAGGGAGCTTGTGCATCGCACACTGGTGGAAGAGCATTAGGAGAAAAGGCTTTAAGGACGGGGTACTACTGGCCTACTTTGAAGGAAGACGCCCTCGTCTATGCAAAAAAGTGCGATAGTTGCCAGAAGCATGGAAACCTGCATCAGAAGCCGTCCAACTACTTAAGTCCCATTTTGTTCCCCCTGCCTTTTGCCAAATGGGGCATGGACATATTAGGACCTTTTCCGGTGGCAGCTGGGCAAAAGAAGTTCGTGATAGTAGCAGTGGACTATTTCACTAAATGGATAGAGGCTGAAGCCATGCGAGGAATAACAACAAACGACGTCAAGGGCTTCATCTGGAAAAACATTATAACTCGTTTTGGCATGCCTCAGTCCATCGTCTTTGATAATGGTCCACAGTTTGAAACGCCTAAGTTGAAAGATTGGTTGTCAGAAAGAGAAATCAAAGCTCACTTTGCGGCAGTCGCCCACCCTCAAGCCAATGGACAAGTCGAGTCCTTCAACAAGATTCTATCAAATGGAATCAAGAGGAAGCTGGAAAACACCAAGGGACAATGGGTTGAAGAGCTGCAATTAGTGTTATGGTCCATTAGAACAACTGCTAAGAATTCAACAGGCGAGACGCCTTTCATGTTAGTCTATGGCACTGAAGCCGTCTTGCCCATTGAGATTGATGAACCCACCCTGCGAGTCATGTTGTACACAGAAGATGCCAACTGGGCTGCATTACGCACGGCTTTGGACCAAGTACCAGAAGTCAGGGGCAATGCCTTACTGAGAATGCAATTGTACAAGTTGAGAATGGCTCGGGAGTTTAACAAAAGAGTTGTTAGACGACCACTCAAGGTGGGGGATCTTGTTCTAAGAAAAATGGAGGCGGTTGGACGAGCTAAGGAGCTAGGGAAGCTAACACCAAACTGGGAAGGACCTTATCTGATTATCCAAGAGCCGCGCAAGTGGGACTTTTCGTCTCCAAGCTCTAGATGGACGACCTATACAGCGTACTTGGAATTCAGATAATTTGAAGAAGTACCACGTTTAACTCAATCGTCGTCAGGAATCCAGCTGAAAGTTGTAGTAAGTCCAATGTGCCACGGCACAGACTAAAAAAAAAAAAAAAAGAATTGTATACATGTATCTTGGCACTTTGTCAAGCAAAATTCATATAATACAATTCCTACTATCTTACCGTCAGTATTTTCATGTTTATTTTCACCAAGTTGGTTCACTTTGGGGCATTAAATCAGTTATTAGTGTAAAAGTGACAATAACTTGGAACAAAAATACTCATTTCTATGCCGAACATCACTCCCTCGAAGAGACCGGCCAAAAGTATAACGACCTAAAGGTTGATAACATACATTGGCAATCAATTTGACAAAATCTCTAGTAAGAGAAACGTCAAAGTCTCTAAGAGAAAGCTGACCAGAAATAAGCCCTTGGTAAAGGATACTTATTTTCAAATATACGGACAGCTAAGTAGTAAAGACCCTAGTAAGGGATCGCTACTTTCGGACGAGTATTGCTCGCTCAAGGAAGGCGGCTAGGCAATTGTTGAGACCATGTCTCTAAAGCTCGTCCTTGGCAATTTCAAGCGGGGCTTGGCCAAAGTTGGCCGTTCTCCTTCTTAGACTATGGCTCGTCCATCATATATGGTTGAGCTTAGCCCAAGAAGGGGGGATGAGACAAGCCTATAGGACGAGCTAAAGAGAGAAGGTCGTCTAAAAAACCAGGACAAATCAGAAATGCCTTTGAGACATTTTGATACTACAGGACGAGTGTTACCAACTCAAGAAAAACGGCTAAAGTGTGGCTCGTTTAAAAGGCGAAGACCATCTAAAGTTCCAGGACGATCCTCTATAAGCACTTGGGCACTTTTTGAGAAATTTGTAATCGTCCAAGGGCAAGGATCAGAAGTGGCATGCGCAGTTCAATTAAATATCGTAGACCGTCCAAAAAGTTCAGGACGAGTCACTTCTTTTGGATGCATTTTCGGTCGTCTAAAGGCAAGCACGTTGTTATTTCCTTAAACATCTGTGATGATCGTCCAACATTCAGGACGAAGCTCATTCAATACTTAGTCAAATTGGAATTCAGAAAGATAAAAGACAGGCAATTGACAAAAATTCTCCTTCATATATGATTGATCAAGAATTACAACCTAAGAGCTGAAGAGTTAAAGGTACAACGGCAAACAAGCCAAGAAACGTGAAAATAAACCTAAAATTAGGCTTCGTCTTCAGAGCGAGTTTCTTGGTCGTCTTCTGGGTTCTCCTCAGCCGCAGCTTCGTCGTCTGACTCCGAAAACTCTGGAGGTTCCTCGGCACATACCATAGCCTGATGGACGCTCTGTTGATACTCCAGACGACGAACGAAGCTGGGGACCTCAGCTTCCTCAGCTAACATCCCTAAGGCTTTGATGGCCCAACCCTTAGACGTTTCAACAACTTGAGCCAATCCTTCCTTGGCATCGTCATAAGCCTGGGCTGCCTCCCTTTCCAGACGGGCAGTCTTCGCCCTTAGGAGAATGTTCTCCCTTCTTAGTTCAACGGCGGCAAGGAGAGCAACATCTCTCTCACCCTTCAGATCAGCAGAGACAGCATTAATAATCATCTTCAGACGATCCAGCTCCTTATACAGATCGTTGATGGTAACAAGATAATTCTTGTTTTCTGATTCTAGGAGGGCTGATCTCTTCTCCAAAGCCTCCAGAGATTGACGATGAAGGGTGTTGGCCATCTCAATGTCATGGATGGCCTTGTCGCCTGCCGTTGTAGCCAAATGGACGAGCTTCTTATTCTCTTTTCTCAGCTCTCTAGCCCAATCTTCAGTAAGCATGCTGCGAGCAAAAAGCTGGGGCAATGAAAGCAAAACAAATCATTAGACGAGTTTCAAAAAGAAATAAATATACACAAGTACTAAACAAAAGCGGCAATAAGTTATACCTCAGCAGCCAGTTGAGACATATAGCCCACATGCCCGGCCGATGCTCCCCTTAATCCTTTGATATAGGATTCAGGGTAACACTTGAAGAGTTCCTGCTTAAGCCGTTCCTTTTCTGCCTTTGACATTTTGGCAAAAGCAGGAGAAGACTCCTCGTCCGAGTCTAAGGTGGGAGCAGGTGAAGGTATAGCTGGGACTTTGCCCTTATCTGAAAGAGGGGGAGAGTCAGATATCTGGATGGGAAAGACGATGGCTTGTCTATTAGACGGACTCATAGACTGTCCGTCGACCCGCACCGTCCTAACTCTATTGGAGTAAAACGACTCACCAGACGAGATGGATGCCGTCCTTACAGCAAGGGGCATCTGGGAGACCAGCTTCGCTACCGAGCCGCTGAAGCCCGGATAGTTCTCGACAGCCGTCTCCTGCCCCGGCACCACCAAAGCCAAGGCTGACTCTGGTCTAACTTCGGCCGAGTCTGGTCTGACTTTGGCCGAGTCAGAAGGCAAAGCGTCCAGCTGACCAGCGAGGACAGGATTTTCTCCCACTCCTCCACTAGGAGCGGCAGTAGAAGGCCCCTCCTTCAGAGCTTTGTCTTTAGGGGGAAGCATGGTCTTCTCTTCCACTCCCCCACTTGGAGTAGCCTTCTCTGTTTTCTTTCTTACAAAGCCCTTAGGCTTTTTGGCTTGAGGTTGGTCCGTGGCCGTTGTAGGCCTCTTCTTGGACGAAGAAGACTTCCCAGGAGGGAGTTTGTTGGTAGGAGCATTTTTCTGCGAGAAACAATCAAGTTAAAATGACAGACGTCCACAGATCAAAATCTAAATCAAAGTGCAAGGCTTCAGACGAAAATCACCTAAAGAAGGAGGGCGCCTTAAAATGAACACCTCCTCTCCTAAGGGAATCTCGTCCGAGCAAAATTCTGAATACAGACGAAAGTGAGGAAAAGAAGGAAGCCGTCCCAAAATTAGACAGGCTAACATGTCCCCATCCAAGGATAGGAAATCAACTTTTCATCCAGCGTCAGAACTCAAAACCTCCCAAACGAGTATGGTCCCAAAAGTGAAGCCGTCCTAGCATGGACGCTCTCCTTTCTCGGGCTATCCTCGTCCAAGGATAGGTGCTATTACCTGGACGAGTCCAAATGGTACTCGTCCAAAGACTACAAAATCTCCCCGACGAGTATGGTCCCAAGAGTGAAGCCGTCCTAGCATGGACGCTCTCCTTTCTCGGACTATCCTCGTCCAGGGATAGATACTATTACCTGGACGAGTCCAAATGGTACTCGTCCAGAGACGGCAAAACCCCTCAGACGAGCATGGCCCCAAGAGGGTGACCGTCCTAGTATGGACGCTCTCCTTCTTCGGGCTATCTTCGTCCAGAGAAAGTTACGATTACTTGGACGAGTCCGAAGGATACTCGTCCAACGATTATAAAAATTTCAGACGAGAATTTCCCAAAGGTGAACGTCCATGCTTGGACGTTTTCCTTCTTGGAGTAATTCTCGTCCAAAGTTTGGATGCCAATTCCGGACGAGCCACAATGATCCTCGTAAAAAAAAAAAAAATAATAATAATAATAAATTTTTTTGTATGATTTACCGATTGTCTCGACCCTCTTCTCAAGCACTTGCTTTTGGCATATTCCTTCCAAAGATTGTCTGTGAATTTAGACATGCTTATGTCTCCCGTCCAAGAAGCCTTGAGACGCGTTCTGACTGAGTCTGCAGCAAAGACGGAAAATTGGTTAGTCTAATGAGCTATGGACGAAGAGTTTTACTTGGGATTTGAATGAATACCTTTATCATCGGCTAACCGCAAGCCTGCGGCAACCAAGAAGTCGTCATTATAAAACATTTCCTTAAAGGGTATCCAATTAGCTGGCCCTTTAAAGGATTTCTGGCCGGGCCTGGAGTACTTCTTTATTTTAAAGTACTCCACTACCTCCTCGTCATACTTATCCTCCAGCTCCAGCCAAGATTGCTTTCGTCAAGTATTTGTGACGGCTCGGTTATGGAAACGATAACTCTCCGTGGCCGAGTCATTGGCCGCCCTTAGATATATAAAATCGGCCTTCCATTCATGCATCTTTGACGGTTTGCCCCAGGCTGTTAGAAAGCCAGGACGGTTGCAGATGCTGAGCCATGTTCCATCCACGGCACCAGGAATTTTGGCCGCGTAATGAATGTGGGTAAAGGCTTGAAGAGAGAGAGCCAGGCCGCGTAACTCGCAGACGGCTATGAACGTCAAGACGTTGTGCCAGGCGTTGGGAGCCAGTTGGTTGTGGCCGATGTTGTAATAACGAAGCACTTGCTTTATAAATTCATGAAGGGGGAATCTCAACCCCGCGTCCAGAGTCAGCTTGTAGACAGTAAAATGATTTTTGGGAGTGCTCAAAATAGTGGCCTCCTTATTAGGGATGACGAAGGAAAAGCCCGGCATGGGCATGAAGTTGGATAAAAAGCTAGGGTCCGGCCCTATTTTCTCTAGCCATTTGCGATTGGCTAAAATAAATGCGGGGTCAGAGAGAGGACCTAATCGTTTTCTAATCTCAGACGAAGTAGTGGAGGCTTCGTCTGACTCATCGGCAGCCCCAGAATCCCTGCTGTTATCGTCTTCGCCAGTTTCCTCCATCTAAGTGTCCCGTCCGTAAGGACCGGCTTCCGGGTTTATTTGGGACTCCTCAAAGCCGCGGCTAGGGGAAAGGGGGTCGCCTAAAGGCCCAGCACTTCGGACCTCCCTCGTCTCATCTGGAACTCGTCCAAGTAGATTCCTCCATATCTGAGCTGTTTGACGGGATTATTACTCTTCGTCTTAGACGGGCCGTTTGCTTGACGCGCGCCGTTTACCCGCACAGGTAAAGACTGGGTCGTCTGACTTTCTCGGCCAAAACTATGAAAAAATATGTACTCCGGCCGTAAGAGGTCCAACTCTAGAATGTGCCGAAGAAGAAGTATCGGTTCTAGGGTCAAGACAAGCTCTTGGTCGGCTAGGATTGTTTGACGAAGAAGATTCCATTTTATTGTTTTTCTAAGAAAGAATAAAGAATAAAGAAGAAAGAAATGAACAATGAAACGATACCTGCTAAGAACGTCTGGACGATTCGGTGAAGAATGCTGAAGCTGGACGATCTCCCTCTCTCTCTAGAAAATTTGCAGAGCTTCTCTCTCTAGAAAAATTCGTTCAAGGTGTGAAATGATCAAATGTTTTCACACCAAGTTTATTTATAGAGGAGTAAGAAACCTGTGGAGCCGGCCAAGAATGACCGAAGAAAGGGTCCAACGGTCGGTTATGACCGGTAAAACCCGTTAAAAGGCGAGTCCTTTCATTCATTTCAAATAAGGCTACCTTGGGTAAAAGGGCCTTAACTGTCAGATGGGCCTAATGAAGCTACGTTGGGTAAAAGGGCCTTAACCGTCAGATGGGCCAACAGTGAAAACCCTTTTAGGGGCAAATGTTGTAGCCTGAAATCTACGGTTCCTCTGATGGCACTTGGGCTCATCTGAGCCGTACACGTGTCCTCCTCTGATAAATGGAAGAAAAAAGATCTACCCTTTGGGCTAGGCTCAGATTGTTTAAAAGGCTGCTTTTCTGGCCCAAAAGGAAGTCGAGGCGGCCACCGTGAGGTGGCTGCATAAGAGTGGTTGGTAAACTCTCCCAAATCATGGCCTGCCACGTGTCATGATTTGATTCTTCAGCCAATCAGAAGCCACTATTCTAGGTCAGATTTTAAGGTTAGCTGTCATCTTGCTATCACTATAAATACCCCTGAAATCAGGAGAAAGATCATTCAAGGCAAACAGTGCAAAGTTACTCTGTAAAACTACTCTCTCACTTTCTCTCTCTAGAATTACTTTTCTCTTACAAACATCTGATATTTGACTTAAGCTTCGGAGGGGGAACCACCACCCAAACCTCCAGGGTGGGTCCCTTTTTGCAGGTTCGGGAACGAAGCTCAGGCTTGGACTTGGTTGATTCAGACATTGTTGCACAAGTCTCCAAAGAAGAACATCTAAGGGATACTAGTTCACTTGCTCGACAAAAAAGCACCATCTACAGCTTACTTGTTGGACAAGGGACAAAACAGAAGGGAAGAGGATGGGAAGGGTTTATTTTCCCTCTTCTCTTAATAAACTAGAACCTTTTTATATTGAAAAGATTTGAAAGAAAAATACAAGCTTACTTTTTCTTCCCATCGATTTCTCTCTATCATTGCGATGCAAACAAAGTTTATGCGAGTAGACAATTACTTCCTTCTGGAGAGAAGCAATTTTGGGGATGTATTTGTGCCAATGCACAAGGTGCACACTTAATGACCTTTATAAATTATAACTACACTATGGCCACTGGATCTCTAACTAAAACAAATACCTCTTATATATAGCTTTTCTAACCAACTTTTAATTTGCAATTTGTAAGATTTTTTGTGGCGATTTGTATGATTTTTTGATTTGCATTTGTAGTGTAATTTATGTTAATGTGTTTACAATCTCTTGTTTAGAATAAAATCCTAAGTATCAATAGGATGTAAATTATGTCTTCTACTCAGGGCTATTAGAAACATATTTACACAGGGTTCTTTAGAAACAAATTTATGTGGTACACTTCTGTTTTCTTCTCATTATAGGCAAAAAATAAAGTTTTTTCGTTTTTAGTAGGCTTACAAATCTATTTATTTTTCTATTTTTCCACACTTTAGTCTATTTGGAAAAGACAAGGAAAGAAAAAGCTCCTTTGTGAATGGAATTTTAGGACTATCTCCTTCCATTTAAAGTTAGATAAAGGAACTGACGCACCTCCTCTTTGGAAGCTAATAGTGTTCTAGTATTTAAAAGCATCCACGTGGCAGCAAGCCTTACGCTTGTTTGCGATAATTACATTAATGTTTTCCGTACCCTTTGAAATCTTAACTAGTTATTAGGCCCGGGCGATGCCCCGGGTTATTAATATTTTTATGTCAAAACAGAGCATCTAATGTTGCATAGTTCATTGGATATAAACTTTACTATATTAACTGGAGGTCACATGGTCGAATTTGTACGAAACATGTTTCTAATTTTTTTAATGTATATTGATGACATGGAAAACAACTAAAGAGATAGTGTCACGTGGTGTGTAGACTTGCTTCAGAACGCCTTTTAATATATTTGTATAGATACTTGTGCAATTATTGAGAAAAAGATTTCGGCAATAGTAAGCTATAAACTACAAGTTTTTAGATTAGATAGTAAGTTGTTCCATTTTAAATGTAACTCTTGGGCTCCAGCTTCAAAAATGTAGTAATTAACACTTGTTTCTCCGACTAGAAATCAAATTAGACTAGAAATCAAATTAGTCTGTATCTAGTAGGCTTTGAATTATTCAGGTGACTTTTATTTAAAAATGAAGAGCAAATATCATACATAAGAATGTATAGAAAAGGAAAGATACCATATAAGTGTAATACTCTTTTCTAAAACTACACTTTATATTTTTCTTGATAAATATAACAAGAAACTTCAAAATCCACATGATAGTATTTCGTTAATTAGTCTTATTGAATGACTTGAATTATGAAAGAAACCATTAACCAACACAACATTTATACTATTGTTGTGTTGATAAACCCTAATGCATGAAGACTTGGGGACTTGGAAAATAAGCTAAGTGGTTCCTAATATTTCCCCTCAAGTGGGAACGTGATATTACAAACGCTCTACAATAGGTTCTCCTACGAGAAGCAAGCAACCTCTAATATCAAAATTCAAAGTTGTAATACAATTTCGTCATGGTCTTGAATGACAACTCCAATTTCTGCAAAACAAAATCTAGACGAGCCTCCTTTCGAAAAAAAAAATTCTAGACGAGCCATCATAATTGCGTTGAATGACCCCTAGATTCACGTTGAGCGAAACAGACTATCCTGTGTAGATATTTTATAACCGATTTTGGAATTTTTTTAAAATTTGAATTAGATTTAGTATCTGTTAGAATTAGGTTAGGAGGATGTGGAACCGATCCCAGACTTGATAAGAATCAGCTCTAGGTACCAGTCCACTCCCTCATTCATTTGCACATTAATCTATACTAATATATTAAAAGACGTTTTTAAGTCAGTCTACGCGCCACGTTGGCACTCTCTCTTTAGTTGTTTCATTTCATGTCATCATTATGCACATTAAAAAAATAGAAATATGCTCCATATAATATAAGATTCGACCACGTGACCTCAAGTTAATACACTAAAGTCCTAACCAATAAGCTATGCAACATTAGATGATATTTTTTAACATGAAAATGTTAATAACCCGAAGCATTACCCGTGACTAAAAACTATTTTTTTAATGACAGGCCGTGAAATGACATTCACATAATTAATCAATTTTTACTGGTTACCTTATCATATCCATATGAGAAACCAAAATCTCACTCGTTAGTTGACTAGTACAATAAGGTCAGTTCGGTTCCCTTCTTTACTCGTTAATTCATCCGTTTTATGTAATATGCAGTGCTCCACTAAATTTTTTAACCAAGCTAAGTTTGGCCAAGTGGAAAGGAAATAATATTTCAACTATAAGATTGAGGTTTCAATTCCCACTAGGGGCACTTTGTGAGTGTTAGAAACTGACAATCGCAATGGCAAGAAAGAAACTGATTTCAAGGCTGTGCCGTGGTAGGAGACCACTGACTTGAAAGCAATTACGGCCCGACAACGGTGGTAATCGATCTGGCCGGAAAGCTCCCCAAGGTTAACACAGCAACCTAAACTGTCACCACTAACAGAGTAGGCTATGGAGATTAACACGTACCCAGGAAGAAAAGAGAAGAGGAGAAGAATCGAGAGAATAATTTTTTGTATATCCAACTGAAGAATAATGTACTGATCTTATAAGAAGAGATCAGATAAAAAACGGAAGGCATTCAATCCGGGGAGGATATCAAGGGATTGCCATAAATACTGTAACGTTCAAAACGTTACAGTCTTCCCACAACAGATACACACGCAATCAGCCTGGGTCCAAAAAGATAGTTAAGTTAAGTTTATTCCCCAAAGCCCAAAGCCCAAAGCCCATGGCCCGGTCCGGGCGGGCGGCGCGCGCGTGTGTGATAGCAAGCCCAAACCAAAGCATGATATCCAACCACAAAAGCATCTCAAGTACCAACTCAATAAGAATAAGAAAGAAGGGAATATAAAAACAAGGAAGTATTCCCTCCCACAAGCAATGTGGGACTTTTAAAGAAAAGAAAACAAGGGCTTTTCAAGCCTTGATTCCAACAATCCCCCACAAAGGCTCTGAAAAGCAAAAGAAATTCCTGGGTAAGGAAAGGAAAGTACTTAAGCATCAATATCTTTCGATTTGAATTGATACATAGTGAAATGAGGCAACAACTTACTTTCTAGTGAGTGAATTTCTCTTGAACTCACCAGAGTTCCGTTGAGACCCCCACAACACATACCTACCTTAAGATCGTGCAGTCTCCGCGATACATCACAAGCGCTTTATAGCCATGCGCATTCCTTGGGTCTCATAAGTGCTCTAGAAAGACAGCCCAATCTTTCATAGAAGGCGGCTTAACCTCCACACTTACGTAGGTAGTCCATCAAGTGTTTCTCAATAACACCACCCCGAAGGGATATGGAACCATTAAGAGCAAAGCTCAACCTCGCAATATAAATCCATCAAGTGCGTCTCAATAGCACCACCAATAGGCTATGGATTTAAGAAGCACTACCATGCGCCATAGGGATGAGAAATGTAGTGCAAGTTAAGATTCCATGGCTTCGTTTCACCACAAAAGGGTATCCACCTTAAAATCTCAACTAATGGGCTTTAGCCCCATCCCCCTCGACAACTCTAGGACAACTCTCCTAGGTAACCCCTTGGTAAAGGGATCAGCAAGATTTCTTTCGGACCTCACATAGTCCAAAGAAATCACCCCATATTTCAGGAGTTGTTTGACGACTCCATGTCTGATCCGTATGTGTCTCCTCTTACCATTGTAGACACTGTTCTTAGCAACACCAATGGGTGCTTGAGAATCACAATGAAGAGAGACAGGTGCACCCTGTCCTCCCCATAAGGGAACATCTGACAACAGATTTCTCAACCACTCAGCTTCTTGCCCTGCCAACTCGAGGGCAATGAACTCAGACTCCATAGTGGAACGTGCTATACAAGCCTGCTTCGAAGACTTCCATGATATAGCACCACCACCCAGGGTAAACACATAACCACTAGTTGAACTGATCTCATCATTACCAAAACCCAATTTGCATCACAAAATCCTTCAAGAACAACAGGAAATTTAGAATAATGCAAACAAAAATCAACAGTTCCTTTTAGGTATCTGAGAAGACGATGGAGAGCATTCCAGTGTTCATTACTAGGGTTATGAGTATATCAACTCAGTCTACTCACTGCATAAGCTATGTCAGGTCGAGTACAGTTCATGAGGTACATCAAACTACCTATGACTTTCACATATTCACTTTGAGAGACACTTTCACCTAAGTTCTTGGTCAAATGAATAATAGGATCATAGGGAGTACTCACTGAAACAACATCAAAGGAATTAAACTTTTTAAGCACCTTTTCCACATAATGAGACTGACTAAGGGAAATGCGACCGGAGAATTTTTTAAGTCTTACTCCTAAAATCACATTAGCTTCTCCCAAATCCTTCATCTCAAATTTTGATGACAAGAAAAGTTTAGTATCATTAACAACCTTTAAGTTGCTACCAAAAATCAACATGTCATCCACATAAAGACATATAATAACACAATCTGATCCTATCAATTTAGAATATACACAGGAGTCAGAGTTGTTGACAATGAAGCCATTTGACACAACAGTACTGTCAAATTATTCATACCATTGTTTCGGAGCTTGTTTGAGACCATATAAGGACTTCCTCAACTTACACACTTTACCTTCTTGACCTTGCACCACGAAACCCTCAGGTTGAGACATGTAAATCTCCTCCTCTAAGTCACCATTCAGGAAAGCAGTCTTAACATCCATCTGATGTATAACTAAGTCATGAATAGCAACAAGAGCTAGCAGGGTCCTAATGGTGGCTATCTTAGTCACAGGAGAATAAGTGTCAGAGTAATCTATTCCTTTCCTCTGAGTAAAGCCCCTAATGACAAGTCTAGCTTTAAACCTCTCTATAGTCCCATCAGGTCTCAACTTCTTTTTAAAGATCCATTTACTATCTATGGTCTTTGACCCCTTAGGTAAGTCAGTTAACTCCCAAGTAGAGTTAGATACTATGGAATCTAACTCGCTCTTAATGGCCTCTTTCCAAAAACTAGCATCCACAGATCTCATTGCCTCTTCAAAAGTCTTTGGATCCTCTTCTATCATGAAAGCATAAACTAGTTCATCACTCAACAAGTCAACACAAGAACTTTCAGATAGAAAAGCAGTGACAAAATCAGAACCAAAGTCTTTTGCTACTCTAGGTCTTTTACTTCTCCTAGGCTCATCTACAACAGAAGAACTACTAGCATGCATGTCAACTGAAGTACTACTTAAAGTCAAATCAGCAGGAATATTACTAGTAGATAAAACAACATCATGCGTAGAACAAGTAGATAAATCAACAGTATGAGAAGAACAAGAAGGCACAGATGCAAAATCACCCTTTTTCAAAGGGAAAACAAGTTCAAAAACTCAGCATCTCTGTATTCACAAATAGACCTATCGCTCAAAGTCATGAACCTATAAGCAGCATGAGCATAGCCAATAAACACAACATCAAAAGTCTTGGGTCCAATGTTTGACTTCTTATAATCAGGCAGCCCAACTTTAGCTAGACACCCCCACACTCTAAGAAAGCTCAAGTTTGGAGGATACCCCTTCCACAGTTCATAAGGAGTCTTATCTAACCTTTTGTGAGGTACTCGGTTAAGAACATGGCAGGCTGGAAGGACTGCTTCCCCCCACATTTCATCAGGCAACCCAGAACTTACAAGCATATCATTCATCATATTTTTCAAAGACCTGTTTTTCCGTTCAGCTATACCATTTTGTTGAGGTACATAGGGTGCACTAAGTTCATGAATGATACCCAATTTCTCACAGTGGTCATTCAAAGAGAAGTTCTCATACTCTCTACCCTTATCAGACCTAACCCTCTTGATTTTCCTATCAAGTTGGTTTTCTACTTCGGCCTTATACTTTATAAAAGCTTCCCCTGCCTCACTTTTGGCTTTAAGAAGGTATAACTTAGTGTACCTCGAGTAATCATCAACAAAGGAAATGTACCAAAATTTTCCTCCTCTACTTCTAGTGTTCTGGAAATCAGCTAAGTCCGTATGAACCAATTCTAGAAGTTGTGTGGTCCTTTGAGTCACGGTTTTGCAAGGTTTCTTAGTAAATTTTGCTTCAACACAAATTGGACACTTAGAAAACTCTGTTGTGGACAGATTAGGAATTAAAGCTAAGGTCCTTAGTCTCTTAATAGAAGCAACATTCACATGCCCCAATCTACCATGCCATAAATTTAAAGACTCAGCAATATAAGCAGAACCAGAAATAGTTTTATTAATAGCAGGAACAACAGAAGAAGCAACATTCAAAATAAATAAACCCCCACTTAAATACCCTTTCCCCACAAACTCCCCACCACGAGTCATTACAACCTTGTCAGCCTCAAAAATAATTTTCAAACCAGCTTTGTTTAACAAGGCACCAGACACTAGGTTGCGACGCATAGTAGGAACATACAAAACATTTGAAAGGGAGAGGGTTTTTCCAGAGGTAAGTTTTAGAGTGACCTTTCCTTGTCCAAGCACTCCAGCAGTTGCCGCGTTGCCCATGTAGACACACTCGCCTTCAGTAGCATCCTGGAAGTCATGGAGAAGCTCCTTGTTTGCACAGAATTGCCTCGAGACCCCGGTATCTAAAATCCAATCAGAACTATTCTCGATCAGATTTGCTTCAACAACCACATCAGCAACAATGTCATCAGATTCAGCAAGGTTAGCCTGAGGTGCTTTATTTTGAACAGAACCTTGGCGTTGAGGACATTGGTAAGCCTTATGATCAGGCTTGCCACATACATAGCAAAGAACATACCTCATCTGAATCTTACCATCAGGTTTGTTGAATTTCCCTTGCTTCTTACCTTTGTTGTTGACCTTCTTACCTTTACCCTTAAACTTATCAGATCCTGATGAAGCAGCAGCAGATTCCACCAGGTTAGCTTTGGTAACATTAACAACAACAGAGTCCTGATTGTCCTTGATTCGGTTTGCCTCTTCAATCCTCATATGACTAATGAGTTCCTGTAGACATAATGGCAGCAGGACAGTCTTTGAAAAGAACGGAGTCGATGTCCAACTGTTCAAAAAACATTAGCAGTTTTTGAGCCCAGCGTTTGTAGTTATTCCCGTCAAGAGACTCAAGCTTTGAAAGGTGAGCCATGGATTTGTTCGAAACGTCAGCCATTGCAAATAGTTAATTGCTTTCAAATTGTTAGAAACTGACAATCGCAATGGCAAGAAAGAAACTGATTTCAAGACTGTGCCGTGGTAGGAGACCACTGACTTGAAAGCAATTACGGCCCGACAACGGTGGTAATCGATCTGGCCGGAAAGCTCCCCAAGGTTAACACAACAACCTAAACTGTCACCACTAACAGAGTAGGCTATGGAGATTAGCACGTACCCAGGAAGAAAAGAGAAGAGGAGAAGAATCGAGAGAATAATTTTTTGTATATCCAACTGAAGAATAATGTACTGATCTTATAAGAAGAGATCAGATAAAAAACGGAAGGCATTCAATCCGGGGAGGATATCAAGGGATTGCCATAAATACTGTAACGTTCAAAACGTTACAGTCTTCCCACAACAGATACACACGCAATCAGCCTGGGTCCAAAAAGATAGTTAAGTTAAGTTTATTCCCCAAAGCCCAAAGCCCAGAGCCCATGGCCCGGTCCGGGCGCGCGGCGCGCGCGCGTGTGTGATAGCAAGCCCAAACCAAAGCATGATATCCAACCACAAAAGCATCTTAAGTACCAACTCAATGAGAATAAGAAAGAAGGGAATATAAAAACAAGGAAGTATTCCCTCCCACAAGCACTGTGGGACTTTTAAAGAAAAGAAAACAAGGGCTTTTCAAGCCTTGATTCCAACAGTGAGTAAATCCTCCATTGCTCTCGAGAAGTGCTCCCTCTCACATTTTTCACCAAGCTATGCTTGGCCTAGTGGAAAGGAGCGAACCTTCCAATCTCAAGGTTAGTTGGGGTTCAATTCTCACTCAAGGTACTTTGGGAGAGGGGATCCTCTTATTTTCCTCTCCTTCGCTACCCAAAATGTCTAGCCCGCTTACGTGGGTCCGGTTGACCTACGAGAGGTTCCACCTCCGTACGACCCTTCATCTCACCTATCCAAACAAAACAAAATGTAATGAATGCCCTTCTTATATAAGGACGTTTGATATTAAACAAAATATGTTCTTTATAAGTTTTCTGTTGAATTACGTCTAATTAGAGCTGATCATTCGATCTAATTAGATAAGTGAAGTGTAAATATAAGGTGAAATCAGAGCTGATCATGTCCAATAATGATGTCTAGTTATTTACTCCCTAGGTTATTTTTTAATCTACACACTTTGTTCGTTGACACATTAACTTTAATTTGACCATCATTGTAATTTATACGTATCTGTCAAACTTTTCTCAATATATAATTGCAAGATGTAAACTTGTTATAATTTTATAATAAAATAAAAATTTCATCTGTCTTCCCAAAATAATCCCAACTTTGGATTATTCAAGAATAATCCCAACTTTTGAAGGAACCTTCTCAAAATAAGCCAAACTATATATTTTCTTGCCTACACTCATCCAATTTAGGTCTATAATATATTGAAAATTAATAGCTCGGGTTATTTTGAGAATGTATCCTCTAAAGTTGAGATTATTCTGAAATAATTCAAAGTTGAGATTATTTTAAGAAGACTGGTGAAAGTTGGGATTATTCATGTCAATTATTCCTAAAATATATTAATGGTCAAAGTTATCCGTTTGCAAACATGGAAATCAAATTGTGTAGATATAAAAACAACATAGATATATCATATATTTCCTCCTTTTTTTATTACTTGTATCATTTTCCATTTTTGGTAATTCTCTATTACTTGCATCATCTCTAGTTTTAGCAATATATTATCTCTTTCTCTCCTAGCATACAAATCCCACTAGGGGCTCTTTAGGGTGGAGGTTTCCCTTACCATCCCCCCTCCCTCCAAGGAGTCTGACTTGCAAACCTGACTGGTTATACCTGTGCGAGGTGCCAGTTCAGTAGGGTCCTTCATCTTACCAAATTAAAAAAAAAATATAGAGTTCCTTTTTTTATCTCTCTCCTCATCTTGGTCCTTGTGCAAAAGAAAAAAAATACAAGTAATAAAAAATGAAGGAAGTATGTATTAGATTCATGACCAAACCAGTGTCACCCAGGTTTGGAACCCACTCTTTAGTCTTTAAAAGTTTATATGCGCGCATGCATATGTCATCACCCCTTGCATTGGTCGTCAGAAGTCCAATGAGTCCAAGATTGAAAAAGATTCTAGATTCTTAGTTGTTCTTAGAAGAGATAAAGAGTAGAAACAAAGGGTATGCTCTCTAGAATATTTGCTCGGAGCTGTTCACTTTCACTTGGTCGTAGTTATATAACTAATCTCTCAGATTTTCTGGTATCGGAATCGATTCCAACTAGTACCCTATGAATATCCACGAGAAATTTTATAGCTAGTAGTAGTACCAATCATGGTAGGTCTAATTTTTGAAACTCAAAATCGGTCCCAATAGTATAGTTTCCGCTATCAAACCCAATGAAATTTTACCGGTTTTATGTATGCCGTCTAGCCGATGTTTATCTTAACCCCAGATAGAGATAAGTCAGATAACTTCTTTTTCTTCGCCAACTAATTGCATTATATTGATGTGATGGTTGCTACAAATCTTCGCCAAATCTCATTAGCTTGATCCCAGCTTAGATATTTGACTTTGCTCAAACCACAAATTTGGAGTTAAAAGATACATACATTGATACATACGGGTCCTATATCATTATATGAGTATTTAGTATATACTGTAGCTTTTGCCAAGTCAACGCCTTCAATGTTGTGTTTCGTACCACAAATACAATCCCACATGATGCTCACATATGCGCTAATCACGTGGCCCACATGTGATCTTCGAGGCTTTTGCTTTCTTTCCTTTTCATCAGTGTACCTTAAGTGTTGACATTAGAGTTAAATCACCCAATAAAAACAAAGTGGGAGACCAAGTCTTAATGACTAGCTTTTTATTTTCTTACAAATACTACAATACTCCATCCGTTTCAAAATATAAGGCACGCACGATGTTCAAGGTCGAACTTTGAACATTAATTACTCTCAATTTATGTTAATAGAAAATTTTAAAAAATAATGCTATTATAGTATTTTTCAAGACGAACCAACGGTATAATGTTTATAATTTTTATTTATCATATTATGAGAGATATTTGTGGTTAAAGCAAATTTTCATAAAACGTAAATGCCTTATATTTTCAAACAAGAGGAAAGATATTATGAACAATATAAAATTTTATCTTTAATATTTTGTTGTCACTTTCCGAAATAAACATGAGTAAGTTAGAACTTAGAATATGATTACTTTAATGTACAATTGTACATGATGTTATCTAGCTTAGTTGATCAAATTTTGTGGGGGTGGTACCCAAGACTTGAGATCGAATTCCGTCTACATCACAACGCTTAGTTGCTCATTTACATCAAATTTTTTTTACATAATTTATATAATTATGACTTATAAAATCTTTTAACCCAGAAACTGAAAATTGCCAATAATGTCAACCGGGCCGCCTTAGAAATTTAGATAAAAGTTCCAGATGAAAGCATTGTTATATTTCCTTTTACCTTAGTGGGCCCTGGCCCATGCCGACTCGCTCCGGCTATTCATTGCGTAGCCCACTCCCGCCGTAGTTGTGAAAGTATTTTATAGGTTTAAGTTTTAGCTTGTTTGGGTCAAGGCTGGGCTCACAATGATATCTACAAAAGCCCAATCAAAAATCTTTGATGTTTCCATGCTCGCCGTCAAACATTTCTTGCCTGATAATTCAGATCATATTGCCAAACCAGGTGTTTTGATATCTAGCCATACACGCCATCAAAAAAACAAAAAGAAATCTACAATACACGTATAAATCATTACCACGTGGAAGGTTCTTTGTGGTTACATGGGGACCATTTGGGCCTATAGTTAGTTAGCTTGACCCCTCAAATATTTCTTAGGACTTAATTTTGGTTCTAATCTCTTTCTTATTATAGAAAAGCTCTATTGATCAACAAGTTAGACGATTAGCTTCAAAATCAATTACCGAAATATTCTTACACTTTGTTCGGATAGGAGGGAATAGAGAAAAAATGAGAGAAGAGAAAGGGAGAGTTGGAGGGAAACAAGTTTCCCTGTATTTGGATAAGGTGTTGGAGAAAGGAAGGAAAGGAGGATGGAGGAATATAGTTTCCCTCCATATTTAATAACATTATTCCTTCAAAATTGGAGAGTTTTGGAAGCTCCACCTTCCCCCTCTCCTCCACTTTTCTTTCCCTTCTATCTTTTTGTCCAAACTGAAAATAATTAAAGTGATATAGAGATTTAGCCGGATGAAAAGGTGGGGGCCCTATGCGAGGACAACCCATAGAATTTCTTCTTACATTAAAAATAAATACATATATACATATATGAATATATACACATATATAGGTTCAAAGGTATTACTATGAATCACAATACAAGTTCAATGGTATTACTATGCATCGTAATATAAGTTCAAAGTTATTACTCCTCCATTTCTACATATTCTTCCTATAGCGAAGAAACCAAAGAAAACCCCCCTTTTGTAATAACCCTCTTATTTTCTCAAGTCTTTGTAACTTTTGAAATTTCTTGCTTACTGTCTTGTACGTAGTTCTCTTTTACTTTCTAATACTTCTCTTTAATGTTTTGATACTTCTTTCTTATTTTTTATTATCCAGAGACAAGGTAATATTTCATCCAGGAAGAACTTCTTGAAACATTCTAATCGGAAAATCTGGAAAAATCTTTTAGAAACGAAAGAAGTTTAATTAAGAAAAAGAGTTGGTGGAGCTGTATACGACATAAGATGTATAGAAAGAGTGTGTGAAAGCTCGCAGGAAAGTGAGTGATCAGGGTCTAAATTATATGGATTGAGCAAATTAAAATTTCTTATCAAGGTAACATAATATTTGATTGTAGACTATCAATAAGGGATTCATAAAGTTAATTTGAGGACGAAGAAAGTATTGCCAATGTAATTTGACTAATTCAACTAAATATTAAATATGAGTAAAATGACGTGCTATGTTATTTTGAAACAGAAGAAGTAGGTTGTAGTAGCTCACATATAAACCAATATATATGATGTTCATACTCGTAATATTAAGAATAAAGAACATAGTATACAAGACAAAACTTTAGAAATCATTGATTAGAAAAAAGTTTGATAGAAATAGCTGTTGAGGATTTAAAGTCAATTGTTTTGATCAACTAATGGGGAAACACTAGTTAAATTATGCGGACCATAATTATTAAGTAATGATAAAGACAATTTCTTCACAGCTAGTTATGTTGCTATTAATGTGATAGAGATTATTGTAGATCTAGTAGCTTTTGTGGATACCATAAATATCACTCGCCTCCCTCTCCTTCAAACTCAATAGTCAATACCACTTTATGCTTGAAATGAAATAGGGTCTAGTGTCTTAATTATGATTAGACCTGGTTATTGGATAGGGTAGCCCAATGGCTAAAGGGTTAGGGTCAAATTTACAGGGCTTTTATTGGACAGGGCTTTATTGGACAAAGTCGTTATTGGACAGGGTCATTATAGGGCCAACAAAGAAATCCAATAATTTTGAAAAATAAAATAGGTTTTGTAAAAACAATTACATATTCGGATTCGCATACATTTATACTCACTTTTGGCTCTCTTTGTTCTTTGTTTTTCTTGCTCGTTTACCGACCCACCCATAATCGACCCGCTACCCATTTAACCAGACCCGCTACTGACCCTCTTATGAGGCGACCCTCTTATGACCCGACCCGCTTCCGACCCGCACTGACCCTGACCCGCCCCGCCCAATAACCAGGTCTATGCATATTGATGCTAGAGCATTCCCTTAGCTTCTTGCTCGATATTTCATATCTAACAAAGTTTAAACATTTACGTGAACAAGTTACCAGCCAATGATGAGCATGTTGTTTCATGCATATCTAACGAAGTTCAAACATTTTTATATTCAACTAATAGAATACATCTTGTGCTAGGATTCTAGTTGCAAAATGAGGAAATGCACTATATTTTTAAGAAGAGATATATGCATTTTAATAACCAATGTGTTTATTTGTTGAAAAAAGACACAAACAGATCAAGATTACTGTTAAAACAAGTATGTTAAAACTATCTTAAAAATTCTAATATAGGATAGTTATTTAAGTAAAACAACTCAGGAAGTATGTGAGTGTGAGTGTGAATGTGAATGTGAATGTGAATGTGGTACGAGCAAGATGTTGGCTACTGGTACAAGGCATAAATCATGCATGGACACCTCATAGAAGATCATTAATAGAGAATTGATTGAGCAAGAAATCAATCTCTTTTCGTTTTTCTGTGGAATACATATTCCATTTTCTTTATGTTATCTTATAATGATTGAAATGTTTCTGAAATAGTAATACATACAGCCAAAAACACCCTTTAATGTTTCCTGTGCCATCAATATTAATTGAATATTAAAATTAAATATAATGTATAAACGTGGAGGGGATTATACGGCCTCTTGCTCAAAGATTGACAAGAGAACATGATTCATAATATAGCCATGTCCATTTCAGCATTACGCGCCCACCCAATAAATATAACTTCAATCACCAAATCATATAAATTTTTTAAAAATTGGCCAAGTAATAACTCAAATAATTGGTTCATCTTTTTTTTTTTTGAGAAACATAAAAAATAATTGGTTCATCTTATGCCCTGAAAGCAGGGGCAAAGCTATATTATCATATGTGGGTTTATTTGAACTTATGTTTTAATAATCAGAATTTCGTAATAAAAAATGTAGTGCAATATTTATTTTTTTGGAAAACCGAGCATTTAATTCCACTTTGATTTTCTGGATTTTATGATAAGAAAACAAAAATATATAGTGCTTTCTTTGAAAATTGGCCACTTAACCCCACAATAATATTTTAAATTTCGCTGCACCCATAATAATATTGGGCTAGATCTACTACCGCTAAGAAGCATCAACTATCCCAAAAAAAAAGATGTAAATGTGAATGTATGAATAATATGGTACACAAATTATACATGACAAAACCTTCAATTAATTAGTAGGGTTAAATACCACTTTTGTATTGAACCTGTTTAGTTACAAATTAAAAATGATTTGCAGATTTTTTTTTGAAAGAGAAATTTCATTGATTGAAGGCCAAACGACATCTACAATAGGTATTAAAGAAAAACAAGATACAATCAAACAAGGTTAAATCAAATTCGTCTTCCAAGAAACTACAATGAACCAGATCGAGCAATACAGCGCATCCCCCTTGTATTTGCTGAATCAAGCAGCTATTGATGAGGAAGTCTATCATTCTGACATAGTTTGGGAAGAACATTCTTGATCGAGCCATGTTGACTGCATCCGAGATTCCAATACCTTCATGTTGAGTCTCGAACTTCAACCAATGAGAACAATTTCTCATACCTAAAAACAAAAAAACCATACTCACAACTCCCATAGGGGAGAAGGAGATCTCCACAACAGAGACTAAAATCCCCATAATAGGGTTTGAAAAAATCGCATAAAGAGATACTAATTTATTCAACAAAACAAGAAATAAATGAACCAAAAACTGAAAATAAAAGGGAAAAAGGGGCTTAATTACCATGGATGAAATCATCCATGGCAGCCCCTAAATGATGAAGAAGGGGTAGGGGAGGCTAGGGTTTGAGAGAGAGAAAAAGAGAGAGAGAGGGATGCAGATTATAATTATCATTGACGAGTAAAATCGACTTTTGCTAATTAAAATCAACTTTTACTAATTATAGCTAGTTTAAAGTAATACTACCTCCGGTCTTTATTAGTTTACCCCTTTCTATGGGGCACATTTGCCGATACACTAATTTGAACCTTAATATCTCTAATTATCAATAAGCAAAAATTACAAAAATTTGATATTTGGATACTACACATTGAGATGAATCTAACAAGATCTCACATGACTATATTTTTCCTTAAGTACAAATCACAAGAGATAGTCAAAGTCATGTATGTGAATAGTGTCAAAAGTCAAAAGGGGTAAACTAATAAAGACCGGAGGGAGTATCTAGTATAATGTGTTCTTACACGCAATCTACTGATTTTTATTGATTAAAACATATTTTACTGATTGAAACTGATTTTTTATTTTAAAACTAAATTTTAATGAACATTTATTTTTTTGAGTTGAAGTCAACAAGGCCTTCCTAGTTAAATGATTAACGACTATTAACAATTACTAGTCACACAATACTCAAGTATCTACAAATTCTTAGGTGCTTCTAAGAAAACGTAGAGCTATGTGCTCCCAAGCACATTTTTTTTTGCACATCTGTCACATATTTTGCTTAAATGAGCAAAATATAAAAATATAAAATGTGGAAAAAAAACGAGGATGAGCATTATTAAGGCTTCCTAAGATCTTCATACATGGTATGTTATGAATTCTTTCTTTAAGAATGCTAGAGTGATATGGAGGAAACACGACATGTTGACACTTGACATGGGCGTGCAACAACAGGCATGTGCGCGGCGGATGCACAAATAACCGCACTCCCAGAATCCTTCTTTTGTACTTCGCCTTGTTTCACTTTATGACCTTTGCGAATGCCCATTTGTGACACTATTAGCTCCCTAACCACACGACTATTTGTTTGGCTTGTACACATTTGCGTCGTCATTGGGATGGCAATGCATGCTTTCGAACTACATGCCCTCTTTAAAGAAAAACATGTTCCTTGATTCTTTGCTTTCTTTCACGCCAAGATTCAAAATCACGATTATTGGACCAATGGACTTTGATGCATGCCAAATTGCCAATAGACGCAATAGTAGATTAGTAGTATAGTACTTCAATTATCCACAAGCCTCTTTATGCAGACTAGCTCTTATCTTGACGTGCAAATGGTGCGATGCATTTTACAAATAGGAAATCCTTATATATTTATTAGGAAGTCTATTGTAAATAGAATCCCTTTATCTTGTGTAGTTTGGAAAGTAAATCTTGGTTTATGTGGTATAGCTTGTATAGGAGTTTTGGTGGCTGTTTTAGGGTTGTATAAATAGGTGTGATATTCTAATGAGAAGTTGAGCCGTTTTACTCCTAATAATTCTCTAATTAACATGGTATCACAGCCACCCAAATAAGGGTTTGTTTTTTTTTTTTTCGATCCTCCCTTCTTCTTCTTTGTGTTGCTGCGTTTCTCTTGCTGCCATGGGAGACGCCGAGAAAGCTTCTTCAACCCCACGTTATGAACCTTTCTCTGCTTATTATCTTCATCCTAGTGAAGGTACCGGTGCTATTATTAGTCCTATTCTGTTGAAGGGAGACAACTATGAAGAATGGTCTCGTTCTCTACGTAATAATTTACGTGCCAAAAACAAGTTGGGGTTCATTGACGGCACGATTGTTGTTCCTGATAGCAAGTCTTCGGACTACCATCAATGGGGTATTGTCAATTCCATGCTCGTTGCCTGGCTTTTTAACACTCTTGATATCTCTGTTCGATCCACTATGCGGTTTCCTGAAGACGTAAAAACGTTGTGGGACGATCTACGTGATCGCTACTCTCTCGGCAACGGACCTCGCATTCTTGAACTTAAAAACCAGATTCGTGATTGCCGTCAACGGGGCCGCTCTGTGGCTGTAGTTTTTGGTGAACTCCGTCGCCTCCAAGATGAATTAGCTAGTTATTGTAAGCTACCCACTTGCACTTGTTCCGCGGCTGGGGAGTACGTTAAATTGCAAGAAATTGAACACTTGCATCAGTTTTGTTTGGGGTTAGACTCCAAAAAGTTTGGAACTTTAGTTTCCGGTCTTCTTATGATGGATCCCCTACCTTCTCTCAATGTTGCGTATGCCAAAATTATTTCCGATGAACGGAAACAGGCTGTTTCGGATGCCAATGATTTGCCCAGGCCTGATGCCGTGGGTTTTGCTGCTACTGGTGCCGCTATTTCTCGTCAACCTTCTGGTTCGCAGTTTGACGAGCCGCGAGTCTGCAGTTATTGTGGTCGACGTGGGCACGACAAGGAACGTTGCTATGAATTAGTGGGCTGGCCCGAAGGTAGTCGTGGGGGACGTGGTGGTCGTGCAGGTCGTGGGGGTCGTGGGGGGCGTGGTGGTGCTCGTCCTAGCAGTAAGCAATTTGCTGCTAATGTTGGCAGCACTCGTGCTTCCTCCTCCACTGATGTTGGAGAGCAGGATCGTGGTTCAGTACCTACTCTCACTGATGACCAATGGAGTCAACTAATGGCTGCTCTAAAGGTTACAAAATCCTCCACTTCGTCTGAAAAGTTGTCTGGTAAGTATGGTGTTGATGCGTGGCTCATTGATTCTGGAGCCTCGAATCATATGTCCGGCAATCTCCGCTTGTTTTCTGATTTACATTGTGCATCTTCTACTGTTGGTTTGCCAAATGGCTCCAGTACCATTGCTACTCAAGAAGGCCGAATTGTTTTGGGACATGACTTGGTGTTGGATAATGTTTTATATGTTCCTGAACTTGCCTGTAATTTAATTTATGTGTCTCAATTGTTAGAAAATAAAGACTTGATTGTTATACTCACTAACAAGTTGTGTGTTATTCAGGACCGCACTTTGAAGAGCCTGATTGGAGCGGGGGTGCAGTCTAATGGGGTCTATACTTTTGTGCTCGTTCTCGCTCGTGTTACTCAAGCTAATAAGGTCAATGTTGGAGATGAACGGATTCTGTGGCATCGTCGTTTAGGACACCCTTCCATGAAAGTTGTGTCGTCTTTATCTTTCTTAGCTTGTCATAGTAGTAGAGGCTTCTCTAAACAGTGTGATTTGGATTGTTCTATTTGTTTTATGGGTAAACAACCCCGTAATTCTTTTCCAACTAGTATCAATAAAACAACAAGTGTGTTTGAATTAATTCATTGTGACATTTGGGGTCCGAATAAAGTTGTTTCTAGTGGCAATGCTCGTTTTTTCCTCACTATTGTCGATGATTTTTCCCGTGCTACTTGGGTTTATTTGATGGTTGGAAAATATGAAGTTGGTGATTTAATTAAACAATTTTATGCTATGGCTAAGACTCAATTCAATAAGAAAATTAAGGTGTTACGGAGTGACAATGGCCAAGAATTTTTGTGTTTGAAGTCTTTTTTTGCTCAGAAGGGTATTTTGCATCAAACTACTTGTGTTGACACGACACAACAAAATGGCCGCGTAGAGCGTAAACATAGGCATATTTTGAATGTTGCTAGAGCTTTGAGGTTTCAAGCTAAGTTGCCAAAATATTTTTGGGGAGAATGTGTCTTGACTGCTGTGCATCTCATTAATTTGACTCCCACTCCTGTTTTACATGGCAAATCTCCCTATGAGTGCTTGTTTGGTGTTGCGCCTTCTTATGCTCATGTTCGGGTTTTTGGTTGTCTCTGTTATGCTGCTCATAGACCTCGTGTGAAAGATAAATTTGATTCAAAGTCTCGCAAATGTATTTTTGTTGGTTATCCTCATGGAAAGAAAGGATGGTGTCTCTATGATTTGGAGTCTCATGAATTTTTTGTTAGTCGGGATGTTGTTTTCATTGAGGATACCTTTCCTTATATTACTTCTCTTTCGGACTCTGCTCGCCAACAATGGGAGGCTTATTTCTCCCAACCTTTGCTATGTTGGATGATAATAATGGTGGTGTTGGTTCTGGTGCTTCCGCTGTGCGTATTGGTGACATTTTGTGTGACACGGCTACCCCACTTCGGTTAAGGGGGAGCCCGGTTGCTCGTGGCGAGTGCCCAGCTACAGCCGAGCATGATGGTCGTGGCGAGCGCACTGCTCCTGTCGAGTGTGCTGCTGGTGGACACGCCGAGCCTGATGCTTGTGTTGGTCCCAGTGTGGGTGATGCACGTGTAGGGGTGAGTGAGCACCCTGACGATGCTGCTGGGGTTCGAAGTGGTGCGCCTTTAGGAAGAGGTCATCGTGCGAAAATTCCGTCTACTAAACTTCGAGGTTTTGTTACCAACACTGTTATGTGCCAAAAGTTAGACCCCCCTGCTGCTACTCCGTCTTCGTCTCGCTCTTCAGGTACGCCTTTTGACATCGCTTGTTATATTGATTATAATAATTTTTCAACGAGTCACAGATGTTTTCTTACCGCTGTTACGAAAGGTTGTGAGCCTCTGTCTTTTCAGGAGGCTGTTCAACATCCTGGTTGGCGAAAAGCTATGCAAGCAGAAATTGATGCTCTTGAACGGAATGGCACATGGACCTTAGAGGATTTGCCTCCTAGTAAGCGTGCTATCAGTAGTGGTTGGGTTTATAAAATCAAATATACTTCTTCTGGTGCTATTGAACGTCTTAAGGGACGTCTCGTTGTTCATGGCAATCGCCAGGTGGCTGGTCTTGACTATAATGAAACGTTTGCCCCTGTGGCAAAGATGGGTACTGTTCGTCTCTTATTCGTCGTTGCCGCTCGTAATTGGGAACTCCATCGATGGATGTTCACAATGCTTTCTTACATGGTGATTTGGATGAGGAAGTTTATATGAAACTTCCTCCGGGTTATAATTGTTCTTCTCCCACCAAGGGTTGTCGTTTGCGCAAATCTCTCTATGGTTTGAAACAGGCTCCCCGCCAATGGTTTGCTAAGTTGTCTGCCGCATTGAAATCGTATGGTTTTGCTCAATCTTATGCCGATTATTCTTTGTTTAGTTATCTGCAGGGAGATGTTTCTCTTCATGTGTTAGTTTACGTCGATGATTTGATTATTGCTGGCTCTTCTTCTGAGGTTGTTCAGCGTTTTAAACGCTATTTGAGTTCTTGTTTTCACATGAAGGATTTGGGACTGCTTAAATATTTTTTGGGCATTGAGGTGGCTCGGAGTCCTTCTGGTATTTTTCTTTCCCAGCGCAAGTATGCCCTTGATGTTTTGAGTGAAGCAGGTATGCTGGGATGTAAGCCTCTTGATACGCCTATGGAGCAAAATCACAGTCTTGCTCGTGTGACAGGCGCACCCATGGAGGATCCTGATCGTTATCGACGCCTTGTGGGTCGTCTTGTTTATCTTTCTGTTACTCGCCCGAGCTTAGCTATGCTGTTCATACGCTTGCTCAGTTTTTAAGTGCTCCTCAAATTCCTCATTGGGATGCTGCTCTGCGCGTGTTGCGTTATCTTAAAGGTAGTCCCGGGCAAGGTGTTTTGCTTCGTTCTACCAATGACATGTGTTTGTCCCTTTTTGTGATAGTGATTGGCCGCCCCGTCCTTTGACTCGTCGTTCTTTGTCGGGTTACTTGGTGTTTTTGGGCCGTTCTCTTGTTTCTTGGAAAACCAAGAAGCAACCCATCGTGTCTCGTTCTTCCGCTGGCGGGAATATCGTTCCATGGCCGTTACCACTTGTGAGTTGAAATGGTTGAAGTCCCTGTTATTCTCTCTCGGTGTTTTGCATTCTCGGCCTATGCAGTTGTTTTGTGATAGTCAATCTGCGCTTCATATCGTCAAGAATCCTGTGTTTCATGATCGTACAAAGCATATTGAAGCTGATTGTCATTTTGTTCGCGATGAAATTCTTTCCAACAATCTTTCTACATCTTATATTCCTACCGGTCATCAGTTGGCTGATATTCTCACCAAAGCTCTTGGTCGTCAACAGTTTAGTTTCTTGTTGCGCAAGTTGGGCATTTGTGATTTACATGCTCCAACTTGAGGGGGAGTATTAGGAAGTCTATTGTAAATAGAATCCCTTTATCTTGTGTAGTTTGGAAAGTAAATCTTGGTTTATGTGGTATAGCTTATATAGGAGTTTTGGTGGCTGTTTTAGGGTTGTATAAATAGGTGTGATATTCTAATGAGAAGTTGAGCCGTTTTACTCCTAATAATTCTCTAATTAACAATATTGGATGGAAGAGTGGGAGATCATTTTGAACAACCTATCATAACAGGAAATCCTTATATATTGAAATTGGTTCATCAAGTTGATGATAAAATCCATGGACGTTCTAGTGGACATTATGCACTTTTTACACAACAACCCCTTTGGGGAAGAGCCAAGCAAGGAGGACAACGGGTAGGAGAAATGGAGGTTTGGGCTCTAGAAGGATTTGGTGTTGCTCATATTTCACAAGAGATGCTTACTTATAAGTTGGATCATGTTGGAGCTCGCCACAAAGTACTTGGTACTACGATCATTGGCGGAACCATACCTAACCCCGAAGATGCTCCATAATCTTTTCGACTGCTCATTCAAGAACTAAGATCTTTGAGTCTGGAACTGAATCATTTCCTTGAATCTGAGAGGAACTTCCAAATTTATAGGATGGAAGCTTAATCGAAATAAATTAGAATTTTTCATCTATGATCAATTAGTATAAACATCAACAACTCCGAACTGGATCAGTCTCTCCTCAACAAATAAATACTATTGGGCCACAAAGATCTTACGTAATGGAGAGATAGTTGGAGCGGTGACAAAACCTTTTACTTTTCACTACAAAACCATTAAACCAGAAAAAAATGGATTATTTTGTGAAAGAATTTTTGGGCCTACAAAAAGTGGAATTTGTGCTTGTGGAAATTATCGAGTAATCGGAGATGAAAATAAAGACCCAAAATTTAGTTGTACCTCGTAAAAAGACTTTTTTGTGCTTTTGTGGAATTAACCATTCTTTTTCATTTAGAATGAAATTTTGTTCATGTAAGCAAGAAAAAATGTTATGGTTACAAGATTCTATTCGCATATATATAGGCTTTAAGGGCATCGTAGTATAACCGTCGAGGTGAAGTCGTGACCCAGAAGATCGAATAGAGCAATACATAGACAAGTAAATTCCTTCTTAATTGCAAGTTACTTTATTTATTTTTATTTTTATTTTTAGGGGCTTCATCTTTCGAAGGGAGGTAGACTACTCAAGAGTTTCGATGTTCATTTTTATTGTAATTTTTTGAATAGAAATGAAAAGTTCACAGAATTACAAAGAATAAGAATGAATCGAGAAACCGGTTCTTAGGTCATGTTCTTTTAGACTTATTTTCGTTCTATTCGGTTCGCTTCGTTTCGGTTTAGTTCGCCCGTTCGTTCGGCTTCAGTCTTGTCTAATGTTTTAATTAATATATTTGTTTTCAATATTACTATTAATATTGTTATTATTATTAATATTATGATTATAATAAAATTCAATTTTTATTTTTTTTTTATTTTTTTATTTTCATTATTTTTTTATTATTGTTTTTATAATAATAATAATTATTCTTAATTATTAATTATTGTTATTATTATTAATTATTATTAATTATTATTATTAATTATTATTAATTATTATTATTAATTATTACATTATTAAGTATAATAATTATAATAATTTATTATTATATTATTTATTATTATTATTATATAATTATTATTATATTATTTATTATTATTATAATATTAATGTTAATTATTATTATTATTAATTATTATTAATTATTATTAATTGTTAATATTATTAGTATTATTATTATTTAATAATAACTACTATTATAAAAATTACTAATATTAATATTAATTATTATTATTATTATTTAAAAATTATTATTATTATTATTATTAGTTCAGTTCAGTTTCTCTCATTTCAGTTCAGTTCAGTTCAACCCAGTTCAGTCCAAAAGAACGGGGCCTTAGTCTTCAATGAAACTTGAGTAAGGAGTAGATCTTTTATTTTGGAGAATTGAGTGGAAAGCAATATTTCCTTTCTTTATTTGTTTATAGTAACTACTTGAGCCAAAGTAGGGGAAATTTCACGTTCGGTTTTGAAGGGGGATCTTGTATGATAGGATCCTATCCCAAATTTTCATTTGCTAGGCCTACAACGAAAAAATCTACTTTTTTACGGTTACGAGGTTTATTTGAAATCGTTATTCGTGGTGGTGGTGGTGAGGAGAGAGGCGAGGTGAGAAGGTTGGGGATGAGAGAGGCAGGGTGAGAGAGGCGGGAATGAGAGAGGAGGATGGGTGAGAAGTTGAGAACCCTAGAAGGAAAGAGAGGAGGGTGAGACGAGTGAGAGAAGGGCTGGAATGGATCGCCTTTAAATACTCGCGTTTTAAGCCTTGCAAGTTTGGCCCACTCAACTGATCCAGGTTATCAATGAACCGATAACTGATCCGGTTTTTTTATCAACCCGGATTAATTAACTAATCCTACTTTTTTGCGCCCAATTATCTTGAACTAACTGATCCGGTTCTCAACTTATGATTACTTGAACCAGATCAGTTTATTTATGACATTGAAGGTTTTTTCCACTTGTGATTACTTGAAAACATTTTCACTTCAATCCTGATTCAAGTCTCTCCACTTCAACCTTGATTAAAATATTCTCTTTGCTTACTCCATAATGATACCTTGCACATTCAAGAAACTAAGCATACATTATTAGTAAAACTAGTATATAAGTCTTTTCTTTCCATCTCATCATCAAAACTAGCTAATGGTCAACAAATTCTCCCTTTTTGAATGACAACAAAGGCAAACTACGGAGAATGATAATAAGTTAACTAAGTCCAATAAAGTTAACTCAATCCAAATTACTTTTAGAGATCTAAGCTTAAAACAACTTAGAAATATAAAGCTAGGGAATGCAAATGAAAATGTTACTTTGTCCTACCTTTTACTTTTCACCCTTTGGCATCTTCAAAAAGAAGTTCCAGTTCTTATGAAAGCTAAATTTAAGAAGCCAAAGTCATCACAGTACAATGATAGGAATCAAAATGGTTTGCAAAAATAGTAGATGCATCCAAGTAGCTCAAACTTCAATCCAGGAATATTAACTAATCATAATAAACAGTTTAGTGCAAGCAAAAAATCAAATTTGAAATTTAAAAAATATTACGTGTTCCATTATCCTAAAAAGAGAAAAGAAAATTCAAGGCACAAAGTAGAGAAAAACAAAAGAAAAAGAACACTAGTTCCATAGAAGAAACAAAAAAACATATCGCTTAGGTTTCAAAAATGCTTTTGATGTGGCCAGTGTTGGAAAAGCGGGATGTCTTTGTATATTTTGGAATGAGGACATCAATTTCACTCTGGTGTCTTTCTCCTGAAATTACATATGTGGTGATATTGAGAATGATGGTAAGATTTGGCGTTTCACGGGCATCTATGGGTGGCCGAAAGAAGAAGATAAATATAAGACTCGGAGCTTAGTTCGACATCTTTATGATGAGTCGGATCACCCGATTTTGTTTGGTGGTGATTTTAATGAAATCCTTTTTACTAGTGAGAAGGAGGGAGGTATTGACAGAAGAAGACCAAACATGACTGCTTTTGAGGACACTATGGATGACTTGGAGCACTAGTAGAAAAACGACGATTTGCGTCTCACCATCTGCGTCGCATAACAGGACAAACGTCGCAGAAGACCTATCGGCGTCGCATACAACATGGAATCGACACAAAAGACAACCTATCTGTGTCGCACCTTCCTTTAGTGCGATGCAAAAAAATAATTGCGTCGGACTCTATGGCCCATCCGACGCAGATGATTTGGGCTAATTTTTAGATATAAAAAATGCAACCTACTACTTTTTTTGACCAGAAAATGAATTGGGCTTATCTGCGTCGCATGGCCTATATGTGCGACGCAGATAAGCGGGCTCCTTATTTTCTAAAACTCTAACAAATTAAAACGCATCAACCACAATTCACATCACCACCAGCCGTTTCTCTCTCTCTCTCTTCTCCCTCTCCCTCGCTCTTTCTCATACCACCAGATCTTCACCGCTTTTCTCTCTCTACCCTTCTTCATCTTCTCCTTCTTCTTCTCACCAACCAACCTCCTCAATTAGCAATGGCGGCGAATTCAATTTCGTTGATTTTGCAGAGTAAAGAGCTCGAAAAGCTCGAGCAAGAGAAGAAAGACCGAGAACTCAGTGAAATTGAGGGCAAGAAATTAAGAGACGATCTCAATCGTCGAATTCCTGGCCGATTCGCCGAAGCCCGTAAAGTGAAATCTGATTTCGAGAGGCCGTTTGGCGAAGGATCGTGTTCATCGTCTTCTTAAGTTGCCACTGCTGATTTCAGGTTATTTAGTAGAAATTATGAAGATTTTGTTTCATTATCTTGAATTCTTGCTGTTTAATCGTTATATATCAAATTCAAGAACGAAATTGAAGAAGAACGAGATTTGAAGAACGAGAACGAAGTTTGATCTGATTTTGGCGATTTAGGTTTTTTTTTAAATATATTTAGTGCAATTTCATTCTTGTATGTTAGATCTGATTTTTTTTTTAAGTTCAGTTTTTTAATTTCGTTTTTTGTATGTTAGATCTGAATATTTAAGTTTTTAATTTCGTTTTTTAATTTTGTATAGATTAGGGTTCTGTTTTTATACTTGTTTGATTATGGTTCTGTTTTGATTATGTTTTTCTTTTTTTATGTTATTTGTTGAATTTGATTATGTTTGATTATGGTTCTGTTTTGAATTGTGTATTACTGGAGTTTTTAATCTTCCTTTTGTTGATTTTGAACATATTGTTTAGTGAATTTAGGTTTGTGTATGCGTTTAGTCGTGAATAATGTATACGTGAATTTATTTATTTTAACAAAAATTACCCATTTGCGTCGGATGTAAGGCAAAGTCCGACGCAAATGGAATTCTTTAAAATAAAAAAATGGTTAATTTGCGTCGAACGTTGACTAACATTCGACGCAAATGAGTATGGCTTGCTGGGCTGCTGTCTCCATCTGCGTCGCATGTTGGGCAGGGTCCGACGCAGATAGCTCTTCAACTGCGTCGTGTCCTAGTCCGACGCAGATCCTGTCTCTTCATCTGCGTCGAGACCTGTGCTGTTGGACCCATGTCCGACGCAAATCGTCGATTCTGTACTAGTGGAGTTATGTGACCTTGGCTATACTGGTTTGTGGTATACTTGGGAGAGGGTAAATTCTGCCGCTACTAGAATCCGTGAGCGCTTGGATAGGTTCATTGGTTCTGCAACATGGGTGGATATGTTCTCGGGTACTGTCGTTGAACATTTGATGCGTTATAAATCGAACCATACCGCCGTTGTTACGTGGTGTAATAGCTATAAGAAAAGTGGGAGGAAGGGGAAAGGGTTTAGATTCGAAACATGCTGGTTGCTTGATCATTCTTGCGAGGAGTTGGTGCGCCAGTCGTGGGCTAACTCTACGGGGGATCGAATTTTCACTCGGCTCGCACGTTTGGGGGGAGAATTGGCTGGGTGGAGCAAAGAGAAGTTTGGGAATTAAGTTAGGAGATCAAATTGTTAAGACTGAAAAGAAGCTGCTTGCCGCACAACAAAATCCTATTTCAGATGACAATTGTGTTGAATGTGCTGAACTAGAAAAGTTATTGATGATCTTAATGAGAAAGATGAGGCTTACTGGTACTTAAGATCGCGGGTGTCTGAAGTTCGGGATGGTGAAAGAAACACTAAATATTTTCATCACAAGGTTTCTCAAAGAAGAAAAAGAAATTATGTTACAGGACTTTATAACAGTACTGGTGTCTGGAAGGAAGATGTGGATTCGATTGAAGAAATTTTTAGAGACTATTTTAGTGGCATCTTTACCTTTACTTTTCCCACGAAGTCGAGTTTACAGGAGGTTCTTAATCATATTAGCCATGTTGTGTTAGATGTCTGTAATCAGAGCCTGTTACGTTCCTTCACAAAAGATGAGATTTATACTGCTCTACAACAAATGCATCCCTGCAAGGCTCCTAGCCCTGATGGTATGCATGCTCTCTTTTATCAAGAGGTTTTGGCATATTGTTGGTCATGAGGTGACGAATTTTGTGTGTAGTATACTACATGGTTTTTCGTCCCCTAATTGTATTAACAAAACTAATATAGCTTTAATTCCCAAAGTAAAAAATACCACAATTGCTGCTGAATACAAGCCTATTGCGCTATGTAATGTGTTGTATAAGTTGATCTCTAAAGCTATTGTGATTTGCCTTAAAGCTATTCTCCCTGCTATTGTTACTGGAAAATCAGAGTGCTTTTGTTCCGGGGCGCCTTATCACTGACAATGCTCTTATAGCCATGGAGATCTTTCATTCTATGAAACACAAGAACCGTAGTAGGCGTGGGATTGTTGCTATGAAGCTTGATTTGAGCAAAGCCTACGACAGGGTGGAGTGGGGTTTTCTGAGGAAACTCCTTCTGACTATGGGTTTTGATGAGAGATGGGTAAATAAGGTAATGGATTGCGTTTCCTTTATTTCTTATTCCTTCATTATCAATGGAGGAGTTTGTGGTGAAGTTACTCCTGCTAGAGGTCTCCGTCAAGGTGACCCCCTTTCTCCGTACTTATTTATTTTGATTGCTGATGCTTTCTCTAAAATGATTCAGAGTAAGGTTCAGGAGCGATAGATTCATGGTGCTAAGGCTAGTCGCAGTGGTCCGAAAATCTCTCACCTTCTTTTTGCAGACGACAATCTTCTGTTTATAAGAGCCACTCATTAGGAATGCGCAAATATAGTTGATAAACTCAACCAGTATAAAAAAGTATATGGGAAGAAAATTAATTATGAAAAATCGGAGGTCTCTTTTAGCAGATGTGTTACTGTTGAACAAAAGGAAGATTTGATGGGTATCCTGAAAATGCGTCAAGTGAAGAAACATGAGAAGTACCTTGGTATCCCCTCTATTGCAGGTAGATCAAAGAAAGTTGTTTTTGATTATCTCCTCGATAGAATTTGGAAGAAACTCCAAGGTTGGAAGGAAAAGTTGTTCACGAGAGTCGGGAAAGAAATCCTCTTAAAATATGTACTCCAAGCCATTCCAACATACCTCATGGGTGTGTATATAAGCTTCCTAGTTTGATAATTCAAAAGATTCATTCGGCCATGCCCGTTTTTGGTGGGGGAGCTTTGATTCTCATCGAAAAATTCACTAGAAGAATAGGGATTCATTGTGCACTTTGAAATGTCTTGGTGGACTCGGTTTCAAGGATCTTACTGTTTTGAATGATGCTTTTCTTGGGAGGCAAGCTTAGCTTGTCATCTTATGCGCGAACCTAACTCTCTTTTTCGCCGTGTTATGAAGGCGAATTACTACCCAAAATTTGATTTTCTTGATGCTTCTCTCAGGTATTCTTGTAGCTACTCTTGGAAAAGCATTTGGAGTACGAAGGCTCTTGTTAAGGAGGGTAGTATTTGGAGAGTTGGTGATGGAAGGAATATTAAGGGTTGGGAGGATCCTTGGGTTGGTGCATGAAGAAGGGCGATTTATCACAAGTGGTTAGTGTAAGAGTATCACTTAGGTGAATGATTTAATTGATCTCGATAGCAACCTAATTGAAGAGCAAATCAATGAGCGGGATGTGCATGGCATCCTTGCAATTCCTTTGAGTTCGAGTATTTGTTCGGATGAATTGACATGGGCTTTAACAAAAAATGGTCTCTATTCGGTCAAAACTTCTTATATGCTTGGTAAAGGGTGTAATTATGATCTTTTTCACCAAGCTTGGGTTACGATTTGGGGTATGGACACGAGCCCAAAAGTTCGACACTTCTTTTGGCGCCTTTGCACCCACTCTCTCCCTACTCGAGTGCTACTTCACTATCGTCACTTGGTCGATGATGCGCTGTGCCCTTGCGGGATGTGGTGCTTCGAAACAAAGAAGACACACTATTTTTGAGTGCCCTTGTATCAAGGACCTTTGATCCGATAGTGGCTATGGTTCAATGAGCGACATTATCGCCCCTAATAGCTCAATGTGTGAGGTAGTCGAGAGCTGGAGTTCTTTGGATAAAAATGTCATCTCAAAAGGAGTTTGTTTGGCTTAGTGCATTTGGAGTGAGAGAAATCAAATGGTTTTTCAAGGAAAATGGGCTCCTCATGTGGTGCTTGCTCGCGTAAACCGTCTAGTGGAGAAGCACAACAAATACTCCTCCCGCATTTATTCAATGCCGAGCGCTAAGGCTGCTCCTAGATCCCGCAAATGGCTCGCCCCACCTGCTGGCTTGGTGAAGCTTAATGCGGACGCCTCGCTCGAAGTGGAGGGATGGGTAGGCATGGGCGTCGTGGCTCGTGATGATGTTGGGACTATTTTGTTCTCGGCAACTAGGCGCTCCAAAGCCTTCTGGACTCCTGAGATTGCGGAAGCAAAGGCTATTTAAATGGCGGTGAGATTAGATAAGCACTATGGACTCAAGGAAGTTGTGATTAAGTCGGATTGCCAAGTGATCATCAACCGGTTGTCTAAGAGTGCTGTCTTTCTTTCGGATCTTGATACAATCTTTCATGATATTCTCTCTTCTTGTGTTTCCTTCTCTTCTCTTAGTTGGTCACATCTTAAACGTGATGGTAACTTTGTGGCTCATCACTTAGCTAAGCTAGTTCCATTTGGTTTTAAATAAATTTGGAAAAACCACACTCCTCCGGAAGTGGCGCCCTATATACTCATGGATACTTTGTCGTTGAATTAATGCTAGCTTAACTTTTCCAAAAAAAAAATCAATAATGTGGACTGATTACTTAAGGGGAAAAAATAAATCTTATCTTATTTAGATGAGAGAGAATACAAATTACTTACTACTTAATTATAAGTATGTGGATTCATTTAGTGTAAATTTCTCATTCAAACTGAAAATTTCCAACAATAAATTAGTCATTATCAAAGGTGTTAATGTCATAAATTTTGTCCATTATGGTGTGACGATGGCCTATAGCTTTTGACATATATATCACACAATGTATGCACTATGCACCCACTCTATATTCCACTATCATCTAATGCAGTATTCAGCAATGTTATACTTTTTCATTCCTGTATTTATGTGTATCATCATTTTTGGTTTAGGCAGTGCGATTTCATTTGTTTTTTCCTGCAAAAGGGAGAACTCCCGGTTGGATATCTGCTTTATCGTTTTTCTATTTTCCCGAACTTTAAAAAAATTCCAGTACAATTTTGGCAGTTCATACTACATATACGTACCTATCTTATTGATTGAACAACTTCTAGGATAAATGGTGGATACTGGATATAATAATATGAATATGTGATGATGATGACAAGAAAATATGTATATGTGGATTTAATTGTTTAAATCACTTAAGTAAACTATAAACCAGCTTAAAATAACATTATAGGTGTTGTAACATACTCGGTAAGAAATAAACTCTCCAACTGAATAATATATCCAAGAGAATAGAGATTTGATATTTATTTAAGATGATAAGTGTCTCGAAACCATGTTTTAAGAAATAAATAAACAAATTATAGATATGCAAATGATATCATATATTCATATACATGTAGCCAGAAGTGTGTATAATATTACTGATAGTACAATATGTTTAATTTTTAATTATATGGAGTACATTACAATCATATAAGCTCCATCGATCGTCTAAATCTATCTTATAAATATTTTATTTAAAATGATTACATGTATTTTTTTTATCCTTAACCGTTTCTATGTAATGAATGGGGATGCTTACAAGAAGGGTTAACTCCGAATATATATCATGGGTAAGGGCTAAGGCTACCTACAAATGCTGAGCTACACATGTGACCTACTACATGCATGAACTTGTAAATCCTAAGTTGCAAAGACAATTCTGATAAGTTTCATATTTGCCATGTATTAAACACAGACATGCATGCCTTTGGCCTCTAACACACTTCGATATGTTTTTGACACGACTTCACATGTACTTTGCACATCTTATTAAAAACAAACACACAAACATATATATATTATATATATACAACATCATTTTGCAATTAGAAGTCTTGAGTAAACAAAATATAAGAGTAGAAAAGAAAATAAATCACTGGAAACAACTAAATCTACCTTAGCTTCACTAGCAAACAAAAGATGAAACACGTACGATCGTCATCTTGACTTGATCCCCATCAAAAGACACCACTGCTATTCTATCACCTTTGAATTTCTATAATTACACAATTGTGTGAAGTTTGTGTCCATAATAGGGAGTGCATATAATTTAGAAAAGTAACAGAAGTAAAAGTAAGTCCATTAGTCTAATTTTATAGTGATCTGATTAACAAATATATACCAACGTTTCAATTTTAGAAAATTGCATATTGTTTGCTATATTAACAATTTTTTGCAATATGTTCTCTCTTTCTCTCTCCTAGCTAGTGCACATAGTTCTTTTTTATCTCTTTCTATCTCTCTCTTCTCCAAAATTCTTTTGTTATATTTTAATGTTGCAAGTAAAAATAACGAAGAAAGTATATATATATTTTTTATTTAAAATTTATTCATTGATAAAAGAGGCCTACAACATTTATAATACAATTGAAAACTAGCTAGCAAATACAAAACAATAATTTTGAAATACAATTCTAATTTTACAAAACTACGATCGTTGTAGATGAAATCTGACATTGATGAATACCCTCTTTAACATCACTGTTTGATACTATGTTCCATGAGAGAATCTTTCAATCTATTCTACATAGTTATAAATTGAAATAGGTCTGACGGAATCGATTATAGATGTAGAACTAAAATCTACAGTGACATCGCACAAATTAATTTCATCAGCAAATAAATATTTCTTGCGAATCTAAAAAAATGTAATCCAAACTCCCTCCGAGATAGAGACATTATATGGGTAAAATATAGCGCAATAATTGGGTAGAAAAACTCTTCAATAGCGAAAAAAGTTTTATTAAACAGAAAATTAAAACTAGTACAATACAAGAAAATAGGGGACAATAAAAGATTTCTAGAGTTGCGAGGGAGAAATGAAGAGAGAGAATTGAATATATATATAGGAATAGGATCACGTGAAAACCACTACATATGCTGAAAACTGAAAATTGCAACATAAAATGAGCAAAAAGTTTCTTAAAATGAGCAAAAAGATAAAATGAGCGAAAATTTCTTAAAATGAGCAAAAATATAAAATGAGCAAAAAAACATAAAATCAGCAAAATTTGTAAAATGAGCAAAAATTATAAAATGAGCAAAAAATATAAAATGAACAAAAGTTTGTAAAATGAGTAAAAACTTCTTAAAATGTGCAAAAGTTTCCTAAAACGAGCAAAAGTTTTTTAAGATGAGCAAAAACATAAAATGAGCGAAAAACATAAAATGAGCAAAAATTTGTAAAATGAGCAAAAAGCCGGTTTTCAGTTTTCAGCTTAAGGTTAGTTTTCAGTGGATCCTACCCCTCTCTCTGTCTCAAATTAGTGTAACATCTTTTTTGTTACGGAGGAAGTATATCATTTGTTGCCGTTGGAAACAAATTTTTATTGTTTAATTTGTTGCTGAAATAACATCAGATTTTTTTTCTTAAATTTTGTCCCATAGCGGAGAAAGATGAGACAAAGTATCTCCTTATAAGATAAAAAGTTTCCCATACTATTATCAATTTCTATTAGTATGGAACATCCTTCATATTTGTAAGTGGACCGATTCTCCTCCTCTATATTAGTCAAAGTGTAAGTCTATAAAACATTAAAAATGATTAATATTTTGTGTCTATTTTTAGCAACCAATATTAATAATTCGTTGCTAATTATTAGCAACAAAATATTAATAATTTATTTTCTTATGTAGCAACAATCATTCATATGCCAATATTTGAATGGATGTAATATGACAACGAATTTTTTTGAATATATATCGTAGCTAAGATCATATGGTGACAAGCCTTTTAGCAACAATTATTTTTTGTTTACAATTTGTTGCCCAACTCGCCTTGGCAACAAATTTCTTATGAATAGCTTCAATTTTTAACTGTTGCTAGATTGATTTATTTTTGTAGTGTTGTCCGTATAAATCATCTAACTCCATTATCTTCTATCAAATGTTATAGCTTTCATAAACCTAAGATTTTCAAATCATTCTTAAATTCTTATATATGTGATCCAACTATTTGAACGCGATTACAGATCGACAGATCGTACATTCGATTTAAAGTAAAAGAAATTTATTGTCCTTTTTACCAGTTATTTAGTTAAATACTTCATATTAACGTTTCAAATAAAGAGCATCGCTAGTATTATGATAAGCTTATCATATTTGGGATGGTACTTTATTTAGTGGGAAGTTCTAATAAGTACTCCGTAGTTTCTAAAAATTCGAACCCTATCTCCTCTATTTTACTATTCTTCGTGCCTCCCTAAGGATAAACGTACCGGCTGTGGAATAGAAGAAAGAGGAAAGGGATAAGGCGTGAATGACTAGTTAACTTGAGGGAGGGATGCAATTCACAAGTCATCACATGAGTCTGACATAAGAATCAAACACACAAGAACTTTCCATCTCTTATATTTTGTCCTGTAGCACTAACCAAAGAATCTACTGTTAATATAGACGCGAGTTCTGTTTCAAGTCTCCATAGAACGCGCTACAATTTTCCAACTCCATCAATTGTTTTTGCCTCGGAAAATAGATACATTTCCGAATTTTTAATTGTTTCACTCCAAATTTTGTATAGCTTATTTCCGGTTTATATATATATATATATATATATATATATATATATATATGGAATAGGATTTGGATCAAAACCACTCCTAATATGGAAACCGAAAACGAAGATCTCGGAGCGTTGATTTCCAATCTAACGGTTCACGCATCTCTACTCTCCCGTAAACTCTTTCTCTCACCTGAGTAACCTTTGCATCTCTGCTTCTCTCTCTACTCCTCTGCTTTTCTACTATTACATCCCGAAACAACAACTCCAGCAACATTACCACCACCACCAACAACAACGCAACACACACAACACAGGGAAGGGAAAGTACCTTAAGTACTTCGCCGGACCACCAACACAAGGCGGCAGTAACAACACCAATTCATGAGCTTAAATCAATTCCTAAAATGGCGAAAATAGCAGGTGAAATTGGTGATATTGAATCTTCATCATCTTCTCTCTCTTTTGTAGACCTTTTTCGGAGCTTTTTCATCAATTCATCATCAAATCCATCATTTCCTCGAATTTTAGGGTTCTTCTTCTCGATCTTTCCTGTATTGTGAGTATTTTTCTCGATTTTTGTTTTTCGACTCTTCATATTTCATTTCTTCGAATTATCTCTGTTTTGATTATTGATTGAGGTTGAATAATTTTTATTTTTTGTGTGTTTTTCGGTTTGAGAGTTATTTGGTTTGGTTTGATGAGTAATTGTTAATTTTATGATGATTTTAGAGTTGATAAATGAACAATTTAACAAAGAGAAATGAGCTCAACAAAACAAAACTAAAAATTGCACGTAAAACAAAAATTAACATATAATGTTGAAATATATAAAGTTACCTTAAATGTGGAAGAAGTTACTCTTTTAGCATATAAAGTTACTCTTGAAATATATAAAGTTACCCTTAGCATAATAAAGTTACCCTAAAAGTGCCAAAAGTTACCCTTAAACATATATATACAGTAGTGCTAAAAGTGCTAAAAGTTACCCTTGAAATATATATAGAGTTACCCTAAAAGTGCTAAAAGTTACCCTTGAAATAAATATATAAAGTTACACTAAAATTGCTAAAAGTTACCCAAAAATCGCTAAAAGTTACCCTGTTTTCAGTTTTCAGATTAAGAGTTGTTTTTGTGGATCCCTTATATATATATATATATATATATATATATATATATATATAATATATATATATATATATATATATATATATATATATATATATATATATATACGAAAAACAAACTTAGGCTTGACCCCTAATCTGGGGGCCAGCCTAAAACATTCTTTCGGATGATAAGAGATGAATCAAAACATTAAGGAGGGAACCAATACAAAAGGTAAGAGTAGTCGTGAGCCTTCCTAGCCATAAAGTCCGCCGCTCGATTAGCTTCCCGAAAATAGTGGAAGAACATGCACTCTTGAAATCTAGAAATATCAACACCTGCATCTTTAACAATATTTGAAATTTCCCACGGAATTTGCCAAAAAATTTTCATAGAGTTGATTACACCCAAACTGTCTCCTTCAATAATGAGATGAGAGATATCAAGGGAAAGATCACCCTTAATACCTACTCTAAGGGCCCATGCCTCGCCTTGAAAAATAGAAACATGAGAACTTATATATATATATATATATATATATATATATATATATATATATATATATATATATATATATATATATATATATATATATATATATATATATACACTTCCTCTGTTTTTTTAGTTGCAACATTTGTTTTTTCACATTTACCGAGACACTTATTTGAACGTTAATATCTCATATTGGGTGTAAGTAAAAATTATAAAAATTTGATATTTGGAATCATCGCATTGAGACGAATCTAACAAGACCCCACTTGACTATGTTTTTTCTTATATAATGGTGCGAGATTACTTAACAAAGTTGGTTGTTGAATAGTAGCCAAAAAGCAAATGTTGCAACTAAAAAAAATATGTATATGTATATGTATATATATATATATATATATATATATATATATATATATATATATATATATATATATATATATATATATATATATATATATATATATATATATATATATATATATATATATATATATTTTTTTAAATGAAACATTGGGTGAAATTATACTATTCATTGATCAATTTTGACTCCAATTTATCGCCATTATATAAAGAAAAACATTGTCAAGTGGGATCTTGTTAGATTCGTCTCGATGCATACTATCAAATTATAACTTTTTTATATTTTTTACGTGTGCACAACTAATGATATTAATGATTAAAGAAGTGTGTTGGGTTGCGTGAAAAAGCAAATGTTTCATTTAAAACAGAACGGAGGAAGTATATATATATATACTTTCTTCGTTTTTTTACTTGACTCATTTGCTTTTGGCACACATACTTCCTCTGTTTTTTTTATCTTTCTCACTTGTAATCTTGGCACACTATTCATACTTAGAGGGAATCTTCTCAATTTTTTTCAATTTATAAGAAAAAATATAGTCATGTGGGGTTTTGTTTGGTTCGTCTCAATTAGTACTTTATTAATATTCAATCGTTATTATTTTACTAATATATAACGAAAGATATTTAAGTTCAAAGAGGTGTATTGAGAAACGCGCACAGAAAAGTGAGAATGATAAAAAACAGATGGAACAACCCTAATTCCGTTAACAAACCCTAATTAGTGCACATGAAAGTGAGAATGTTAAAAAAAATAGAGGGAGTATTAAGGAGAGGAGAGAGAAATACAAATCAAATGGGTAAAATATGGGAAAATCAAGGGACCCACCTTTCAAAAGTGGCTAAAAAATGGAAAATTGATCAACTAGTAATAAATCTCCCAAAAAGGAAAACAAGTCAACCAAAAAAACTGAGGTAGTAAAAACTAACATTCTCAATAACATGTTTGATTTGTCTTCATATATATCTGCAAATTACTCTCTTCGTCCCATGCTAATTGCAATAATTTGACAAGTACACATGTCAATGCATAACTTTAACTATTAATATCTCTAATCATATATTAGTAAAAAAACATATAAAGTTGATGTGGTTAAAATCTATATTGAGATAAATCCTAAAACATCTTATATATACTAAAAAAATTATATATTCCTTTCATTTTTTAATAGATATTCCATTTTGAGTTGCACACTTTCGACCCCTAACATATCTAGTTATCCATTGGTAAAATATCAAAAATTGATATTTTGAACATATATGTCGAGACAACTTCAACATCTTGCATGCTAACATTGATTTTTATACATTTGTGGAAAAACATTATCAAAATAGAGTCTTTAATTAGTGCAAAAGTTAAAATGGAGCATCTAATTAGAAATAGGTGGAGTATTGGTTTAAAAAATATAGTCAAAGTGAGACATGTTAATAGTGTAAAAGTCAAAATATTGCAATTAATATGGGATAAAGGTAGCATCACCTTTACTAGTATATAATTAAAGATTTAATAGTCAATATTTTTTAAGGTAGGTAAATTGAAATCTCTTGCAAAGAGGGAGAAATGGGGAATCCATCTTGCAATGGGTCGACTCGATTCCAGGACCTCTGGGATCAGAGGTGATGCGAATACCACGCACTGGATCATCGCCTATTGCTAATTTAATAGTCAAGAATGTGTATTGACAAATATGTAAGCCAAGTGAAATTATTTTTTTAAAAAAGGAAGTAGAGTATATACCATAGATTGCCCAGATATCAATAGATTGCAGTAGTATTATATAGGTGATGAACAATGACCCATGGTAATAATTAGGTTTTTCTACGCAGTGCCCTTATATTTTACGAAATTCTATGTTGCAACCGGCCTTTTTGAAATTTCCACGTTGTATCCTAAGCTTTCTAAACGTTACACAAAATACTTATACAAGATCTCAAACAGTAGATTTTGGGACTTTCTTACCCTGTGGGCATAGAGTAGGATTTTTTAGTCTTGTTAGTTGAGCGAGGTTTGGGATATGATCTCGAGAAATTGAAGGCTAAGTGAGGTTTGGGGTAGGATTTTATTTTAGTAAGGGTATTTTGTGTGACGTTTAGAAAGGTTAATTAGGGGTACAATGTAGAAGTTTTAAAAACGTAAAATTTCGTAAAACATAGGGGTACTATGTAGAAAACCCAAAAAAATACAGATCTGTCTTATTATACAGACATGCTTTTTTTTTACAATTATAAGAAGGACGAGATCAAAGGCCTTTTCTGGTCTTAGAAGCCAGAAGATGTGCCTGATTTACTTTGTTCCTCTTAACGAAAACACAACTAATAAAATCAAAGTTATAAGCTAGAGAGTGAATATTGTGAACAATATTCCTTATTTCTGTAGCTGCTTTGCTAGCGTCTTTTAGTGCTATTATAAGATCTCTCGCAATCGGACTTGATGCTTATAGCTCTTATTCTATCTTTCCAGTTTGCTCAAGCAATTGAAAATGGCTAGAGCCTCGCTTGATTGGGGTATTGGCTAAAATGATCAATGATTCGCTACTGTTGACGTTTCCTTCTTCGACCCAGGCTGACGCTGCTACCCAATCATTAGAACATTTTTTCTTTTTCCAAGCACCATCCACTTGTACACAGGTTAAAGAAGCAGATCCCACTGTTCCTCTGCTCCAAGCTAGATCATTTCCTCCTTTCCTGTTGATGTCTTTAACTTTTGGAGAAGTCTTAAATGCTGAGAGTCTTTCTTGCATTTCTCGGATAATACTCATAACTCTTTCAAGGTTGGGAGTGACAGATCTAAACACAATCTCATTACTATGAATCCAAAGAGACCACAAAGTAGTAATGAAGATATCCCGGGAAAGATTTTTTGGAGCTAGGATCCAAGTCTGCATCCCTTTTTTTTAGCAAAATGATGAAATTTTTTATCCACTCTCCTATAGGGATAATGTTGCCCAAGATGGGACGAATGCCCATAGTTGTCAACCAGATTTTGATGGAGAATTGACAATCTCTAAAGAGATGCTCCATGGATTCGGGTTCAGAGTTTGCATTCTGCTTTAACCTGAATGTTTCTTTTTAAAAGATTAACAGAGGAAGGGATAGCTCTGTTAACAATCTTCCAAATGAAAAGTTTCCATTTTGGAATGATATTGAGATTCCAAACTGTCTTCCAGACACTTCCTGTGTGAGAGGGTGCAGAGTTCAAGTTTTTTATCTGGGACCAATAACCTGATTTTGAGGTGTAGATACCTTTATTACTCGGGTTCCAAATGAACGAGTCTTCAGAATCTTGAGCAGGATTACTAGTGGCAAGTATGTTTCTAGCATCCTCTCTTCCAAAGTTTTTCCAAATTAAGGAAGAGTTCCATTGACTGTTTAGGATTAGATCAGCTACCTTTGCATTTTGGAGAGAAGGAGTCTCTGCTGTGTTTGAAAGCTTTAACTGCTCGCTTGCAACCCACCAATCCTTTGTGATCATGGTGTCATTTCCATTTCCTATGGTTTTTCTGAATAAGTGTCTCAAGTCAGAAGTAGCTTTACTAAGACTTCTAAAGGCATAGGAAGAATTGACAGGAACTTTGACTCTAATGCCCGAAGAAAGTGGGTCTGCTTTGTACTTGGCCATATAAATCTTGTGAATGAGTGAAGATTTAGCATTGTAAATTCTCCAAGCCTGTTTAGTGAGAAGATCCTTATTGCTAGCTAGAAGGTTTTTGAGCCCTAAACCTCCATCATACTTGTGCTGCTCCAACAATTCTTTTTTCCTCCAATAGATAGGTTGTCTATCCTTAGAAGAGCTCCACCAGAATCTAAGGATTAAGGAACTAATTTTTTTCTCAATCTTTTTAGGAATGAGGAAAATGGAAAGAATGTTTGAGGAGAGGGTTGTGAGGATAGCATTGATGAGAATGATTTTTGCAGGAGGGGAGAGATGTAAAAATTTCCAAGACATTAATTTGTTCTGAATTTTCGTGATGATGGGATTGAGGTTAGAAGTTTGTCTAGCATCAACCTCCATAGGGCACCCTAGGTAATCACCCAAACGAGGAGAGCTCTTCATGCCAAGAGGCTTCCTCATTAGCGAGCTAAATCTTCTTAGAGTGTTGAGACTGAACAAAACATGGGATTTTTCATAGTTTATTAGCTCACCAAATTTGTTGCAAAAATCCGCCAAAATTTCTTTGAGTTTCCAGCACACCCTAGGTATGCCTTTGAAGACAAAAAAGTGCATCATCAGCAAAAAAGAGATGGGAAAGAGAGGGGGATGTTCAGGCAATTTTGATCCCATGAATTGTTTTCTCTTGTTGAGGTTTCGATAAGGTTGTGGAAAGAACTTCCATACATAAAATAAAGATGTAGGAGGGCATGGGATCACCTTGTCTTAACCCGGTTGTAGGATTGAAGAATTTAGTTGGCTCCCCATTGACAAGTATGGAGTAGGAAACGCTGGTGATGCACTGCATTATCAAGTCTATCTAAAGCTCTGGGAACTTCATCTTTTTGAGAATCGCTTCAACAAAATCCCATCTAATTCTGTCGTAAGCTTTACTAAGATCAACTTTCATTATGCCAGTATAGAGGTTACCCTTCTTCCTTTTTCTAACCCAATTGAGGACCTCATGAGCTATTAAACAATTATCTGTCATTTGTCTACCAGGAACAAAATCATTTTGGAACTCTCCCACAAAGTCTCCAAGAAAGAGCTTCAATCTTCCAACCAAAGTCTTTGAAATGATCTTGTAGGAAGTGTTACATAAACTTATTGGTCTAAAGTTATTTACCCCTTCTGATCTTTCAGTTTTCGGAATAAGAGTGATGAAGGTCTTATTCTGCTCTGATATACTGCATTTACTACTGCATCTTAGTATAATGCAAGCAGCAAAATCCAGAGTTCTGTTTATTATCTTGACGATATATCAAGTGGAGATTCAACTGGTCCATCGCATTAACTCTTTCTTTGATGCACACTACGGATCGGAGAAACGAAAGTTGTCGATATCATGTCACTCTACTAAGGTATGTATACAGTACCATTCATATTTCATGGTTAACAAACCAAATGGAAATATGTCACATATCATAATCAAAGATACTTTATAAGTGTAGTGCTAAAGACCAAAGAATAATATTAAGAATAATTTTAATCCTATTAGTATTGCCGTGTGTCACTGTCAAAAAATAATAAGACTAGAGAAAAGTTTAAAGTCCATGGCTGCCTCCTCTCCCCTATGTCCTCTTCCTCCCAAAAAACCCTAATCCTTTTCTTCTGAATCGAGGCTGCCATCATTCTTTCGATGGAGGTAAGCCCCAAATTATTATGTTTTCTTCTAATTTTTGTTGCTTTTGTTACTATTAATCCTCCATTCTCTCTCTTTTTTAGAGTTTTCTACCTAATTTTTGGGTTCTTTCTCTACTTTCATGAGAGTTTGGAGTTTGATCTTATTCTCTTCCCAAGTGGAAGTTTAAAAAAAGGTATGAGAAATTATTCTTATTGGTTGAGGTTCAAGACTATCAACATAAAAGTATTGGAAACTCGGATGCGGTCGACATGGTTAGATCAAGAATATTCTTCCCCAAAGTATGTCAGAATGATGGATCTCCCCATCAATCTGCTTGATTAAGCAAATACAAAGGGGATGCGCTGTATTACTCGATCTGGTTCATTCTAGTTTTTTCGAAGACGAATTTGATTTGATCTTGTCTTATTGTATCTTGTTTTTCTTAATACTTATTGTAGATGTCGTTTGGCCTTCAATTAATGAAAAATCTCTTTAAAAAAAAAGACTATTACCCAAAAAAAATTATCGTGCCAATAAACTACATTAATTTTATTTTTTTCTATCAATATACTACTTAAATTTCAATCTGACTTGCGTAAACCCGGTTCACGTTAACATTAGTGTGCACTAGGTCAAAAGCACATATATTTTCTTAACAATCCACTTTATTATTCAGAAACCTACTATATCATGCATAAACTCACTATATCATTTAGAAACATAATGTGTATCATGCAGAAACTACATCATTTCTAAACAATCCCTTATATCATTCAGGAACCCATTATATCATGAAGAAACTTACTATATCATTCGGAAACATACTATATGATGCAGATCATTTATGAACAATCCACTATATCATTCAGGATCATGCAGAATTGTAACATCCCCAAATTACTCACTTAAAAATAAATAATAGATAAATAATATTTGAGTAATTTAGGAGTATTACCGCCACATGACTATTACGCTTTTGGCAACCAACTACTAACTGACCAAAAACTTGCAGCGGAAGACTTTAACCAAAAATAATAATACTTTTTTATTATTAAAGATAAATATTGTCTCAAACTTAACATATATAAATAAAACATCCTAAACTAGGTGAAGATCCCCTTCTTAGTATGCTTCCATGCACATCCAAAGTTGACATGTAAAACTGCTTACCAAAAGGTAAATAGGGCAAAGCCAAATAGGAAAAAAGGAAATACGCGTCAGTATAAAACTGATCACGAAATGCACTAGACAAGTAACACATTTGTTAGTTCGCAACATTTTACATTTGGAAATCTCCTTAACTTATAATTCAAGAATAACTTTTAAGAACAAACTATTTCCAACACTTTAACTAATAATAATTCAAGAATAACTTTTAAGAACAAACCTTTTCCAAATAACTTGGATTAAAATAATCTGAAAACAACTCCTCTTTTTATCTCCCCTTCCTTTACCTAAGACACCCCTAAGCTAGTCATCCCATCACGGATCCACATCAAGGGGTAACAATAATTGCCAACAAGTGGACTTAGAAGCATGAACCCTTCTTGAAATTAATCAAGCGGTAAATAATAATAATATGACTTTATAAGTCATGAATAAATCTCCTTTTCTCATAAACAACTTTTTGAACATTCTAAGTTCATAAAAATCATTCAAACCATTCCTTGTAATAATAATGTAAATTTCCAAAAATGATAATAAAACATTCATATAAAATGATTGATAAAATCATTCCTTCTTTTTATTTCCAAAAGTGAACAATAAAATATTGTAACTATTTTAAACTAAATTTCTCAATCAATTCAACCATTAAATCAATAAACAACTTTAGCACATAAAACCACATTTCAAAATATCTAGCTACATAACGTACCTTGATCTTGCACAAAGAGTATACTAGTATCTTCACTTAGTCTTATGCTTGAGCGATCTCCTAACCAATCAATAATATAAACATCTAATAAGTAACTTATTACATGAACTTAATCATAAATTTAAACATGAATAACCTATAATGAGCATAATATTTTTGAGTAAGAAACATGAAAATCTTTTTCATAAACCAAAGAAAATTGGAAATTGAATAAGAAATATAAAACTAGAATAGATTAAGAAAAGAAGAAAGAACCTTGAAGTAAGAGAGTTTGGATTCTTTAAAGTTTTTGTGTGGAAAAGATGGCTTAAGGTATGGGGTATTTATAGGAGTAGAATAGGTAGTACTTAATTTTCAAAATTAAATATTTTGTAACCTTCACCATAAATTAGGAGATTAACCAAGATTTATAACCTCCATCATAAATTTGAAAACTTTTAGGAAATCAAACCCCCCCCCCTAACACAAGGTGGCCGGCCATATGGCTAAGTAATTTTTTTTTAAAAACTCCAACATAAATAATTAAAGTTTAAAACTTATTAAATAAAAATTGTGACTAGGATTTAAATCAAAAGTTTAACAAATCCAATTTTGGCGCCATAATTAATCCCGCCAAAATAATTTCAAACGAGTAAAATTACTAAAATACCCTTTGCTTAAAATATTTATTTTAGAAAATAAATATTTTAATTATTTAAATAAATACTAAAAAATATGGGGTATTACAAGAATCTACATCTTTCTATATGTTAAAGCATGTGTCACGATACATACTACACAACCTACATCTTCCTGTATGTTAAAACATTAAAATTAAATCCTCCACTATATTACACATAATTTCACTATATGTTTTCCGTTAATAAAATCCACTATATTGTATATAAGCTTACTATATCTCTATAAAATTCACTATATGAAGCTCATATCAATTACGTACCAACCCGGTGCACACTAAGTTAGTGTACACCGGGTCCATTTAAGTTTTTTTTTTCTTAAATTTACATAAGAACGAGATGTGTTGTACATCATATAATCATATCCCAACTTTTGAAAATGTGTCTGATTCCTAACAAACTTCTTGCAATTTTTTTTTCTTTTTGTTTTGAAGAATCCAAATAATAATTTAATTACTTCATCGAAAGCTAATGAGATTCTAATTCATATATATATATATATATATATATATATATATATATATATATATATATATATATATATATATATATATTTACCATCTACCACATTATAATGCATTCAATGAGATATCCACAAATCTCTCTTTCCTCAAAACTCCATACGATCCCATTAAAAAAAATCAACACCTTCTCTTACTTATTCTAGATGGACATAAGCTGATAAGCTCCTCTAGATTGTCATATTTGATATAGTACTACGTCTATCTTTATAATTATCTTCTCTTGATTACATTTATCTCTCTAAACAACTCCGTCTCTTCTAGGGGTGTCAGAAACAGATCTGACCACTGGGTCAACCTGATTCTGACCTGACTTGAACCCGTGTTCGACTCGTGAGGGTCGGTCCCGCACCCGACCGAAACCCGACCCGGGATTACCTGCACTGGCCAAGCACCCGGCAAGATTACATCTCGACCCGACCGAGACATACCCGCATTCAAACTCGAACCCGACTGTATTCAACCAGATATTACTAAAATTCAATTATTTTTTTATATCTACAGAATCATTTAAATATATTAATTTATAAAATTTATTACATTTAATAATTAATTAAATAAAAAACTAAATTACATTTAATTTAAGGGTTAAACTTTGAATATCATGTACTTGTTTATATTTCATTTAATTACCCAATATTCCAATTTTCAAATAATATTAAAAAGTATGTGATTAAACCCTATACTTCAAATTTATTATCTCATTTTAATATTCTACCAAAATTTCTCCATTTTTTATTTCTACCAAATTATCCCATTTTAATATTCTACCAAATTTTCTACCAAATAATATCTCAAATTCTCGTAACCCTATACTAAACAATTTGCAATAACCAAATTAAAACTTACATATTTACAATCTCCAATATGCCAAATTAAACGGAAGAAAACAATTGCCAAACACGAAATCTCTTACATTAACATGAGCAATAGAAAAAAAAATCCAAACCCATATGGCAAACATAGAAAATTCAGATACTAAAACAAAATTACAGATTTATTTTTCTTTATACTAAACAAACCCATATGAAAAATTCGAGATAAGACCTACTTTAATTTCATGACAAACAAAAAAAATAAAATACCGCAAAAATAGATATGTTTATTGAATTTGAGAATGTCAAAAGAAAATTACAATCCCAGATCTAAGTTTATCAGATAAAAAAATTTCAAAAAAAAAGGTAAAATAAAAACAAAAATTCAGTTATCTTACAAGCTTTCTCGCTATCACCACATGTTTGGCTTGAGTTTTTTTTTTTGCCTTCAGATCTAACATTTACAAACCCTACCATTGGATATTGAAAAAGGAAAAATAAATTATAAAATAGTTAAAAAATGAAAATGGAACTCATAAACACTTGTTATGCTCTATTGGAGAAGACCGGTCTGAGAGGTGAAATCCATTCAATTTCACGAGGAGGCGGTTTCCTTCCGACGATGACGACGGACTTGGCGGAGTCAAGCGAAGATTTCGTCAATGTGCAGCGAGAATGACGTTGATGTTCAGCGAGGATGATGAGAGGCGAACGAAGAGTTCGTCGATATTTAGGGAGGCAGTAGACGACCTTGGTTGTGGAGGATGAGAGAGGCTAGCAGATGAGAGTGAGAGATGAGAGAGAAAGAGCAGCGAAAAAGGGAGGAAGGGTGGTGGTGGCCAAATTCCGGTAAGGATGATGGATTGATGGAAGGAGGGAGCAGCCCAGAGAAATGGAAGGAGCAGCGCATAGAAATATGATTTTTAGGTTTGGAGGAGAGACGGGAGAAGTAATAGGGTATGAGACGATCTAACGGTTCAGTTTGTTTATGACATGTATCCAACGGTTAATATTTATGATCCGTGTGCTTTGTGTTGTTTTCTTGTGTGCCCTTGATTATGATGATCTAACGGTTTAGATTTTGCCCATTAGATGATTTTGAATTTTGCCTTATGAAACAAATAATCCTACAAAAATATTATTCATAACAACTAAACTTCATGTTCCACATCCCTAAACCCCAAATCTCATACCTATAACCCCATTTTCAAATAATAATATAATTATTTATAGTAGTAATCTCATATCCACTAATTGATCATAATATGTAATTTGAATCATTCAAGTAGATTTTTTTGTTTCTGAAACGCATTACACTCGAGGACGATTATCATAATGATTACCTATTTACATTGATTAATCTATACACTAATCCATTCGTATTACTTTGTGTTTATACTAATGTATACTAGCTAGAAATGCAATACATTGATCTATACACTATCTATACATTGACATATAGTCGAAATGCAATACATTGATCTATATACTAATCTAGTTTAGCCTAATGATTACCCCCTACATTGGCTTCCATCACGTTATACTCGTATTAGCTTGTGTTGATCGACTTTAATCATCATTATCACCAATTATGATCACATTATACTCGTATTGTTTTTTTGGTCAATGAGATTTGAGAAATGATAATGCTTATGGACAAGGGAGTAACCGAGTAATTGACTAAGTGTTAAGTTACTATATGTTTGTGCAACATATGAACCCTCATTATAATCACTTAGGCTTCATATGAACCGTCATTGTAAACATATGAATGTATGATTGTCATTTGTTATAGTATTATTATATATCAAGAGTCGTTATACTAATTTATAATCAAATGAGTACTAGATTGGTTTTACAATTATTTTGATACCAATTTTATACTTTATCGTATATAGTCACAACATAATACATATATATCGCGTTATGTTTGTTATTGTTATTGATATTATTAGCATTGTTGCTACTATTACTATTAGTATTTATATTGTTATTGTTATTGTCATTGTTATTGTTATTGTTATTGTTAGTATTCCTGTTCTCATTTGTATTAGTATTGTTATTGTTAGCATTGTTACTATTACTGTTATTATTTGTATTATTATTATTATTATTATTATTATTATTATTATTATTATTATTATTATTATTATTATTATTATTATTATCATCATCATTGCTTTATGTTTATTAGTATTATTATTCTCATTACCATCATAACTATTTACAAACTTATATATCAATCATAATGCTTATAATAATAAATCATTTATATAAAGTTTGGAATTGATCGTCTACTCGTTATTATTGTCGTTGGTTATAATATATAATATTAAAACATATGAAGAGTCGTTCTACTCCTTTACTCATTAGAGTGGTTTTACGCAGTTGATTATTCGAAATAAGAGTTGAGTAAGAGAATACACTAAACATCACGGTAATCAATATAGTGTTTTTATTGGTTTTTCGTTGTCATCCATATATTTATCGCACACAAACATATGTATATATATGTCGATCTTAATACTTTTATTAATATGATTCGTTTACAAAATCCATAACAAAATCAAGATGGCCCGATCAGGAGTTACCCGAAATTGAGTTGACGTTCAATAGCGAATGGACCCGATGTTTCACAATGATCGAACTAAGGTCATTACTAATTCAACCCGAGTACATTTGGCTTAACTCAACTGTACATGAAACCTAAATACGACCTGCGCAAACCCGGCAAAAAAAATGTCAAGGGGCGATCATATCCGGGAATGAATCGACTTGAAAATGGAACGCTCGGATCCGTCCAAGCCCCGGAATCCAATGATTCAAATGTGTTCGACCCAGTTGAACAAAACCTGACCGATCATGACCTGGGGCACTGACAATCAGAATCCTGACCTGTCCGGGTCTGACCTGGTTCACCGTGGGTATACCCAGAACCTGTTTGAGAACCTGTTTTGACACCCCTAGTCTCTTCCTCATCGCCATTAATTGGTTATTGACTCAACCAACCGTTCTAATGTTCATCCATTACTTTTTAGTAAGTGCTTAACTTACTAAAATATTGTAATGTAAAAATAGCGTATAAGTTGATGAGTGGTTGTAGTAATAGGATTCAGATCGGATTTGTCGGATTTAACTTATAGGCTTGACCTTCTATATATAAGATTTGAATTGGATTTTTGCTTTTTCGGATTTGGATTAGATTTTTTGGTTAGATCGAGTTGGACCCGGATGGGATTGGGACTTAATTATAATTCCTATAAGATAGATAGAATCAAAACAAGCACCCTTAAAAATTCAAATGAAAATTATTTTAAAGAAAGGAGTATCATATTTGTGGAACATCTAGCTTGTAATTCCTTTAGCTTGTTAGAAGTATTATGGCAAAGCTATAATTGATGAGGAAGAGTATTTGAAGTTCAATACTGAAATAAATTGGCCATCAAGAGTAGGACAAGTTGCACGTTAGCTAATTTAAGATAAGCTAGGGGTGCCTATCACTCCAAAAGTAGACAGACTCGACACACATAGGTCAATGTAAGAATAAATTAATAAATTGTCTATAGTATCAATGTAGTGTTGTATAGTAACATTCTAGAATCAGTGACAATAGATGTTTTAGCAAAACTTTGTTTGCCATATTTTCATATCATCACAATATCTCATAATAATGTTTTTGCTATATCTCATACTAGATTTCAAACCCTTGATTGTAATGTGTGGGCTAAAACTAAAGGTAATTTTTATTTGAAATCTAAAATGATTAGTACTTTTTATAAAAAGCCACAAATCTTATTGTATTTTAAAAGAATTAATAAATATCCTACCCAAATTAGACTCTTTTCAATAGTTGATCAAAAATTATTTCATAATACTTACTCCCTCCGTCTTTTGAATTCCTACATTTTTATCTGTTCCATGAAGAACTATGACTCAATTTATTTTATTCCTATTATGATAAAAGATATACTATAGTGGAAATTAAATGGGAAGAATTCTATGGACAGATGAGTATTTTACTCTAGCTTGGCTCACACCCTCTATCTTCCATGCTCTCTATCTCTTCCTTAGATTATAACAAATTCACCGTAATTTTTCTACTCATTAAATATACTAAAGAAAGCAAGTCACCCATCTTTTTACAGTCTCTCTCTTCTTGCATTAAACTTTGTGTCTACAAATGTGAGTAGTTCTTCAAATAATCGAGGGAGTATATTATGTATATTATATGAAATATATTTATTGATGTTAATGATTTAGTTACTTTACGTCTAAAAAGCCTTCTTAATTAATATATTACTACAAATAGTTTCGTTTTAAAGTTTTTTTTATTAATTTCATATTATATTATTAAATTGGAATCCATTAATACAAAATGCAATAGGCCAAGTGATGACCATACATTATACAAGCAGAGATCAGAGCATATTATGACCAAGCTAGAAATTCATCCTTTCTACTGAGCCACTGCTTTGCTAAAGAATCAGCCACAAAGTTGGTTTGTCTTCCTTTGTAAATGATCACAACATTGAACTTAGGCCGTGTGAAGCTACAAATGTAGTTAAGGGCAAAGTTTAAGTTCCACGGGTCTTCTGATGCCATGTTACACCATCTCACAGCTCTAGCGGAGTCTGACTCGACAGTGAGATGAGATTAAGAGATGCGGTTACAACTTGAGGAGATTTATAAGGCTCTATTTATGATAAGAACTTCAGCACAATTGATTTCCATGGGAGGAATGGGGCTAGAGAATAGACACACAAATTTTCTCAAATGGTCACGAAGAATACCACCAGTGGATGAACTAGAGATTTGAGGATTTACAGACGCATCGATGTTCCATTTCAATTGTCCCATGAGAGAGGGATGCCATTCGGACACTAGTAGAATAATCCTATATTGCAACGATTTTTTAGTGGCCTATTGCTGTATTTTTCGCACCGCCACAAATCAAGGCGCATCAATAGGTTAATCTATTGCTGCGGTTTCTCCAAAAAACCGCAGCAATAGATTGCATATTGAAAGATTAATTAAACAACCTATTGCTGCGGTTTTAGCCCACAACCGCAGAAATAGGTATACGTAAAAAAAATTGTTTTTTGTTTTCTGGCGAGTTTAAATGATTTTAAGTTAATAAAAGAACGAAAAGAAGGATCGTCACTAAGACTACCGAAGTAATTCAAACACAATGTCATATCCATACCTAATAATTTATACAATATACAATATTCATGAACATAAAACAAAACTACAATTGAAAAAAGAAAAGCAGAAAGAGTAAAAAGAAAACCAGTCCTTGAGAATTTCGCGGACTTCTTCATCATCATCTCAAACTGCATCATCAAAACCCTAGATCTAACCAACCCAACAAAATAAAACATCAAAAAGTTGAGTAAAATAAAAAAAATCAGTCCTTGAGAATTTGGCGGACTTCATCATCATTATCTCAAAGAGCATCATCAAAACCCTAGATCTAATCCAACCCAACAAAATAAACATCAAAAAGTTGAGTAAAATAAAAAATTTTAAATCGACCAAAATTAAACATCAAAATTTGTCAAAAAGTTCGAAACCCAACAAAATTGATGCTCAAACTCGCTGATTGTTCTCGAAGCCAACTTGTTGATTGTTCTCGAACCCAACAAAAGTCGAAACCCAACTCGCTGATTGTTCTCGAAGCGAGGAGTAGTTGTTGGCAGCGTTGTTGTCGTTGTTGTTATCGAAGAGAGTGGTGAGAGAGGAAGCAGTGCGAGGAAGAGAGTTGAGGTGGTGGCCGTTGTTGTCGAAGCGAGGAGCCAGTAGGCTGACGAGCGAGGAGTAGGTGGCAACTCTGTTATCGTTGTTATCGAAAAGAGAGGAATTGCTGCAAGCATATGGGATCCTTAGAGCGAGGACCCTTGTGTGACACCGGCGGTGAGAGAGTAGCGACGGGAGCACGAAGAAGTGAGATGGAGGGAGAATGGGTGAGTTCGTGAGGAGCAGCAAACAGAGTGAGAGAGGAAGAATGTGTGATTAGCGTAGAAGATAGGGAGAAGAGTGATAGATGGTGAAGGAAGAGTTATGGAGATATAGTGTTTGATGAGTTATGGAGGAGGAGGAGGAGGGAAGTGAATGAGGGTGAGGAGTGAGAAAGGGTGAATGAGGGTGAGGAGTGAAGTATGATGAATACGGTGCCCAAGGATTGAGAGGAGTGAGGTATGATGAATAATGAATACGGCGCCCAAGACCCATCATAAAAAGAGAAACTGTAATGAACCTATTGCTACAATTTCTCCTAGAAACCGCAGCAACAGATGAAAATATAAAAAAAAATTACCCTATTGCTGCAGTTTATCTTAAAAACCGCAGCAATAAATTGTTTTACACTCTTTTTTTTCTTTTCACAGATTTTGTTGCTGCGTATAGGTAAAATCCTAGCAATTCAATATCAGCAATATAGTAATTTTCTACTAGTGGGAGTTACGAAGCAGTGGGTACAGAGGCACGCATCGAAATGCATGGTTTGGAGAGCCATGGAAGACATTTGGGGGTTGCGGAGATTATCATCGGATCCATAGGAGAAAGGATCACCCCGTCCTTTGATCCACCAACTTAGTCTTAAAGGACTAAGTCTTGGAGTTGTGGTAAGGAACTTGAAGTATTCTCAATGATTCTTGCATTTCTCTCTTTCCAAAGGGTCCACAATATAGTGAAGAAGAAGCATATCATACTTTTTGAAGAATGTATTCTTTCCGGGGAAGAGCCATTGTTCGAAGGAGTGTCTAATGGTGGCCGGAAATACCCAATGAAGACCCTATAGATTTAGCCACCATAACCATAATTCCCGCGAGAAGACACAATAGGAGTGGATGAGCTCCATTTTCTTGAGCAGAATTACACAATACACAAATTGTCTCCAAGATAGGAATGATGCCCATGGAAGCCAACTTTGTCTTGGTGTTGAGCTTATCAAGAATGGCCACCCACGTGAAGATTTCAATGCGACAAGGCACAAGACCGCGCCACAAGCCTTTAATGGTTTCGAAGTGGACGGGGGATTAGCATTTGTTTTAAAGTACTTTCAAAATTGCTTTCAATTGTAAAATTTCATAATTATTGAAGTCTACATTAAAAGGTATAACAAATTTAATTATTCTACTTAGTTTTTCTAATTTTATTGTAAATCAATCTCTATTTTCTCTTAATACAAATTCTACTCCCTTCTTTCTCTTTTGTTCTTCCTAGTTCTACTATGTTTGTCTCTTTAAAAAACTAATAAGAAGAACAAAAGAGAACAGAGAAAGTATATATTTATGTTTATATTTCTTTTAAACTCTTAGTTTCAAAATTAACTTTTGAAATCATGATATGGAAAGTTTGTTTGCATCCTCTATATGATCCCTAAAAGTTCTCCATTTATATAGATATATTAGATGAACTTGCAATTCTTGAAATATATATAGCTTGTATAATTATTTTCTCCAATTTTTTTACTTGCATCGTTTCCCGTTTTTGGCAATTCTCTATTACTTGCATCGTTTTCTATTTTTGGCAATTCTCTATTACTTGCATCGTTTCTATTTTTGGCAATATACTCTCTTTCTCTCTACTAGTATATGGGATTCCTCTTTTATCTCTCTATCTCTATCCTTACCTTGGTCCTTGTGCAAAAGAAAACGATGCAAGTAATAAAAAACTAAGGAAGTACTTCCTCCGTTTCACAATACATGCACCATTTACTTTTTCACGCACTCCAATACTCTTCTTTGGACATTAATATCTTTAATTGTGTATAAGTAAAAATTTTAAAAAGTTGATATTTGGAATCCTCGCATTGAGACGAATTTAACAAGATCCCACTTTACTATGTTTTTTCTTACGTAATGGTGAGAGAAAAATTGTCAAAGTTACTTGATGAATAGTGCCTAAATGAGAAATGATGCATGTATTGTGAAACGGAGGTAGTATATCACAAGATCAATTAGCATTAGCTCTAACAAATCGACCAACGCGACCTAGCCATGTCTGGTGTGTGGTATTGAGGTTGAAAGCCACGAGCATCTATTTTTCAGATGCCATTTCAGTTCAGAGTGTTTGAGGTTGATTAAGAGATGGCTGAGAATATGAGCAATCACTCAGGATATGGTTCAGCTAGTGAGGTGGATACAACATTGCAGGAAGACTAAGTTTAGGAAAAGAGTGTGGTATGCTGCTATAGCTGCACTAATATACTACATTTGGGCAGGGAGAAATGGCAAACTATTGGCAACAAGCTGTACCATCTGTGCAGCACACATTCCAGAGGATTAAAGTAGTAATCAGAGAGAGAATACTTGTTGTTATGCCTCAGAAAATATCACGGCAAGATTACGATTTTACGAATGGTTCTTAACATTGTGAATGCTAGCTAGTTGTTAATCTTTGTTTTGTTGTTAAATGTATATAGTATTCTCATTCCTGTTGGTATGAGGTTGCCTATTTTTGAGGGAGGAGTACAACCTAGTTGGTTTGCTCCTCTAGGTTGTAATGGGAATTTTGAGATAATGGCAATTACTTACTTGCTTAGCAAAAAAAAAAAAAGAATTATACTCTATAAGTTCACAGCTCAATTTGGATACGAATTGAACATATATATTAGGGCTGGCAAAAGCTGACCCAACCCGATAACCCGACCCGAACCTAACCCGAAATAAGAGGGTTCGGGTTGAAGTTTTCGACCTGTTTAACTAAATGGGTCGACCTGAACCCGACCTGAAAACTAAACGGGTTAGGTTCGAATTAAAAATTTCAACCCAAAAATGACCCGCCTAACCCGTTTAAATAAATTGGGTCAAATTCAGGCAGGGGCAACAAAATGCTTTTTCTGGGCCAAGCTCAATGGAAGGATCCATACAAATGAAAACCCGTAAAAATGATTGTTTTGTTTATTCCCCAACCGTTGCTCAACTCTCCCCTTTTTGTATCTTTCCCTCTCCACTATATTTATTCAACTCTGCTCGCAAATCTGATCTCTCATTTCTCGTCAATAGAAATCCAAATCAATACAAAACCAGTCATCTTGGTCTTGTAAAGCCAGACTTACGAAGAAATCAGAGAGTGAGTGAGAGAGAGAAAGGAGAAGAAGAAACTCATAAATTAGCCAAATTCATATAATTGAAAATGGAAGCCATTGTTGCAGCTTCAAGTACTAAAGAAATAGAAGAAGAGATATGGAGGCTATACAAACGGACTCAATAAATTATTGATAAAAGTTATTGGAGCTTAATGGCTCCAAATTAATTACACTTTTTTTTCTTGCATAATTCTCACTATAAAGAACTTGCCCACTACTCTTGGACCGCAGAAGAAATTTTCAAAAAACATGTTACACGGGTCGGGTTCAGGTCGACTCGTTTATAAATAGGTCGGGTTCAAATTGGAATTTCTCACCTGTTTGGGTAAACGGGTTGGGTTCGGGTTTGGGGTGCTGATCCGTTTACGTAAACAGGTCGACCTGAATTCGACTCGACCCGACCTGATTGCAAGCCCTAATATATATCCCCATCCAACCCAAAAATTTACGAAATTATTATTGATTAATTTATGACAATAATTTAATTGAGAATGATCCTAATTAAATACATATGTTTATTTACCTAAACTGAATAAAGTGACTTATCACCGGAATGTAACTTGAGCCAAATTGAGCCGAATCAAACTTAATCTCCATAGTCCATATCCCTTTTTCCACATCTATATAGCACATTGAGATAGTTGTTTAGCAAGATCCAAAGTTTATCTCTAAAGATTATTGTTCAGAGAAGTAGAAAGATGAAGAACAAACAAAAGTAATAAGTTTATCACCAATTAATAAATCAACAATAATACCATCTTAAATAATGTATTAGATTCACATACATAATCCTTTATTTTTGGGGAAAAGAGACAAAGGTTGGGGAGATGAAGTCTGAAATGGTCAACATATATTATTAATACAAAGTAAAGACTTACCCATAAAAAAAACTCAAACATAAACTAGGGTTTCTCACTAAGTAAACACACTAATTGCTTAGATTCTTTTTAGAGCTATGTATGTGTAAGAAGGTCCCTTTAAAAAGGAAAAAAGATATACTTCTACTTACTACTATCTCTATAAAGAGAAAGAGAAAGAGAAAGAGAAAGAGAAAGAGAAAGAGAGAGAAAAGAGAAAACAATGTATTGAATGCCACGCGGTTCGGTGAGGCTCAAAGCAAAGCTGACTTTTGCAAACCACAGGAGTAAATGCTCTTGCTGTCTCCTTTTGACTCTTCGAACCCTTTCTCTCTCTCTCATGGTCAGCGTAGTAGTCTCTCACTCTTATTTTATAGTATATAATATTTGTCAGTTTGTCACACTTATTACTTATTAGTAGTGTATTAAAAGTTATATATATACACCAAGGGTATTCCTACTCTTGGACCTTTGTCTTTAACCTTTCTTTCTCTTCCATTTTCTGAAAAAATCCCAAATCCAGAAACAAGAAAACAACTTTTCTCTCTTTCTCTTAAGAAGAAACCTAAGTTGCTAGAATTTTGATTAAGACTACTTACTTTTATTCTTAGCTACTACCACCCTAAAGTTCAGTTTTTTTCTTCTCTTATAGATCATTCATATATTAAAAAGATTGATATATTTTCTAGGAGAGAGAAAAATGGGAAGGCCACCATGTTGTGATAAAATAGGTGTGAAGAAAGGTCCTTGGACTCCTGAAGAAGATATCATCTTAGTTTCTTATATTCAAGAACATGGTCCTGGAAACTGGAGGGCTGTTCCTACTAATACTGGTATATATTTTTCTCTCCTTAGAAGTTATAACCTAGCTAAAATAATTTAACATGATTGTCCTTTTTCTTGGAATATTGGCTAAAGTAATATGAAATCTCGATCATGTGTGTAAAATAATAATACAGACGACTGTAGTATTTGCTATGAATAATATGAACATTACTCTTAGTTGTGTAAAATAATATTGGGATCACCGGGAAAGAATATTTTACTCTTAATTGTACGAAATATATTTTGTCAAAAATGAATATAAACACTTTTTATTTCCTCTTTGGATTAACTTTAGGATCATCTTGTGTGGTTTTGGTTGTTCCTCATGTGGGTTGGTTTGATCATTAAAGTGTGTATTAAATTCCCTCACTGCTGTTGCTGCTTCTGCCAGCTACTAAAGCTTTCACTTGTTTACTTTTCTACATGATCTTCATTAAAACCCTTTTATTAGGGTTAGTGTATTTGGCAGCTTAATTAAGAGAATTTATTTATGTAAATTTTATGTTTTATTTTCAGGATTGCGTAGATGCAGTAAAAGTTGCAGGCTCAGATGGACAAATTATCTTCGCCCTGGTATTAAAAGAGGCAATTTCACTGAACAAGAGGAGAAGATGATTATACATCTTCAAGCTCTTTTGGGCAATAGGTAAATTTACTAATTTATTTATATATAATTTCTAGTATTTACTAATTAAACATATCCAGATTTTGATATGTTAATTTATATATTTGTTTTACTAATTCCCGATACAAAAGAACTATTTATTACTCATTTGTCCATGTTATGGGATCTGTTACACATAGTACAAAACTATACTACTAGAAAAATTGATACTATTATATAGTAGTATATATATCTAGTAACTCTAGTTCTTAGCTTTTCCATATTTTGCTGTGTTCATGTATGCATGTAGTAATTATGTATTGATCCAAAAAAAAAATCTAACTGTATTTTATTTTACTACTATATAGATGGGCAGCCATAGCATCCTACCTGCCACAAAGGACAGACAACGACATAAAGAATTACTGGAATACCCATCTGAAGAAGAAGCTAAAGAAGGAAGAAGAAGGGCAAGATGGTCAAAACACATTATCTCAAGAAGGGTTTTCCTCAAACTCATCATCTTCCACCTCTTCTACCCACAACACTTCCAACAAAGGACAGTGGGAAAGAAGGCTCCAAACTGATATCCACATGGCCAAACAAGCCCTATGTGAGGCCCTATCCATTGACAAACCCGAACTTCTTTCAAGCCCAACTCAGGCCCAACAACAACAGTCCATCTACGCCTCGAGCACTGAAAACATTGCTCGGTTGCTTGAAAGCTGGATGATCCATAAGCCCATCGCAGGTGGATCATCTCGAGAATCTACTCAAAACTCTTGCAATGATAAGAAATGGATCAAGTCCCCTGATCATGAGGAGTTTAAGTCACTCCTACGCTTTAACTCGAATTCGAACTCGTCAACAACCACAACCACAACTACTACTACTACCAATGACAATAACTCGCAACTGTCGGCGTCGGTGGAGGTGTTCCAGGACGAGAGCAAACCACGTTTCGTGACGGTGGAAGCGGTGGCGGAGGAACAAGTCCCACTTTCTCTACTAGAGAAGTGGTTGTTTGAGGAAGGGATTAGCCAGGATCATGTAAACATGCTCGACATGTCCTTAGATGTTGAAAATGCTGCTGAACTTTTCTAGAAGAAGATAATAATAATTTGTTTTTTTTTTGGAGTGGAGAGGATGTGGTTAATTACTTAGTGGTTTAATGATCTAAGAGGAGATTTAAAAATCGCTCACACTAGTGATGCAACAGACGTCAAAAGTGTAAATTAATTACTAAGGAGAATTATTAGTAGTTTGTGACTATGATCATTATCATCATCCAAATGTATACATATATAAATGATGTTATGTCACATATATTGGATAAAAATAAAATCCAATGCTATAATACTACTTTGTGACTTCATATATATATGTATGTATATATACTTAGTACTTGTATTGGGTATTTGTTAGTTTGTTGTTTGATTATGACTTGCAATTAAGTGTGCAAAAAAATTATCTTTCTTGTTTTACAGGTCTTTTATGAAATAAGATTCTCAATTTCTCACCTAAATCATTAAATATCGAAATGATGTATGTATAGCACTTATGAAACTAAAGATGAAAATATGTAATGAAAATTCATTATTAGTAACACCTATTAACTGTAAGGAAACATTGGTAAATACTAACTAGTAATAAGAAAAACATTGCTCCTTATAGTGTTATCTAATACTCCCTCCATCCCATAATATAGTGCTTACTTTTTTTTTCACGGGAATTAAGGAGAATGGAGGGAGTAGTAGGATTCTAAAAAAAAAATTATTATTTTCTTTTTCCTTAAAAAAAACTCAAAAAGCAATAAATCTTCCTTAGAATGGTGGAAAGCAATAAATAAGAACACACATCTTGAAAGAAAGGTATGAATATTTTTGGAAAGTTTGTGTAAAAGTTGAGGATAATTTAGTCCAAACAAATTGATAAAAAATGAAGTAGGCACAATATTTTGGGACACCCAAAATGAAATGTAAGCACTATATTGTAGGACGGGAGTACAATATGGAGTACTAAAGATATACCACATGTCCCTCTCACCTAATGCTTCCATTGGTACGCTTGGATTTTGGGATGGTTACTTGTGGAGATGGTGTCTTTTGTGGTGCCGTAATCTAAGGCCGAGAGATACAGAGGAATGAATGAACCTTCAACGGCTTTTGGACTCGGTCTATCTTTCGCCCAATTATGGTGACTCTCTCATTTGGATTCCTCACAAATCAGGCCACTTTTCGGTAAAATCCGTAACCTTTGAACTCTTTAAATCCTCGAATCCATCAGATTCAACTGTTATATAAGAGGTTTCTCGAAAAACCTCGTCCCACATCGAATTAAAATTTTTGTTTGGTTGGCTATCATGGGTAAAATCAACACAAAGATGAAACTCGGAAAAATCGGCCTTTTACAATCCTCTGATTCGAGCTGTGTATTTTGCAATGCTTTTCCGGAATCGGTTGATCATCTTTTCCTCCACTGCCATTTTGCTTGGAGTTTATGGTCATGGTGGCTCAATATGTGGAACTTATATTGGGTCTTCCCTCAAGACTTGCAATCAGCTTTTATTCAATGGAATCGACCGGGTTCAAAGCCTTTCTTCAAAAAAATATGGTGTGCCATGTATTACATTATCATCTGGAACGCAATGCAAAAATATTCAGAAATTCCTCATGCACTCTTGAAGAACTCCAAAACCTTGCTCTGATTAGACAATTTTGGTGGATCTCAGGATGGAAAGAGCAATTCCCTTATTCATCCGAGGAGGTGCTCAGAAATCCTCTATGCTTGCAATGGTCTTACTCAACTCCTTCATTCTCGCTCTTCGAGTATCACTCATCAACACTAGATTTCCCCCTGATCGGATCGTATAAGTGGAATGTTAATGCGTCATTTGATCCTTCCTTCTCTCATGCGGCTGTAAGAGGGGTACTCAGATCATCTCAAGGATATTTTGTCTGCGTCTTTTCGACTCCTATTCCTCTTATGTAAATTAATATCGCTAAGATTTATGCAATCTTCAGAGCCATCCAGATTTCTCTCTCATGTACTCGAATAAGTATGTCCAATATCATCATAGAATCAGATTCCTTGAATGCAGTAAGATGGTGTAACGAAGACAGTGGAGGTCCTTGGAACATGAACTTCACACTCAACCTTATCAGGAACTTTCGGAAATCATCACCCCACCTCACCATTGTTCACAAGACTAGAGAGTCGAATATGATGGCCGATGCACTGGCAAAACAAGGACTAAGAAGAGATGCTGAATTCTTGGCTTGGTATTAATTATGATCAATAACTTTCAGTTTGTGGCTCACTGTCTTCATGTAATGAGCTTTGATGCTCCAAACCTTTGTCCTCGCTTTGAGGCTAGGCTTTAAGTTGTATGCTTCTCAATTAATACAATCGTGAAATTATCAAAAAAAAAAAAAGAAATACCACATGACACCACTCTTTTCATATAACTTTTTCCCTTAAATCAATTGAAAGCTTTATATTGTAATATCTGGAAATAGAATCTTCTTAAAACCCCTATTAATTTTAACGAAAAAATATTAAATAATCTTCTTGCATTACAATTTATTTATTTATGACATGGTTCTTGCATTATAATTGATAAACTAATTTTGTTAAGATTTGAAATAATCATAAAGATGAACATCAAGGTTAATTACTAGTGATGAACTAATATTAACCTTTTGAGCTAGAGCCTCCTACCAGAAGTTCAAGGAACTTCCTTTTCTCCTTTTTATTAATTCCTTGGTATAATGGTATGATAGGAGTTTAGGAGAGTTATTAGATATTGGCAGTCCATCAAAGAATGATGGATCAAGCTATGCTTGGCCTAGTGGTATGGAAATAATCTTTCAACTTTTAAGGTTGGGGGTTCAACCCCCCACTAAGGGAACTTTGGGGGAGGGGATCTCCTTACTATTTCCCCCCACTCTAATCCGGATCTCGTTAACCTGCGAGAGGTTTCAGTCTGGTAGGGCCTTTCATCTTACCATCCTGAAAAAAGAATCAAAAAATGATGAGAGTAGATAATGTTTGGAAGACCTATAGGATCCTCTTTCATCGGATTCTCCAAATGGTGGTGAAGAAGGCTTCCCAAGGTATGTAGCTCTAGGCGTTTATGAATTTGAAATTCTCATTGATCCATCAATCATTGTAGGTCCCAAACCTAGATAGAGGAGGAAGATTGTGGTAGGTCATAGGTGCTAACTAACGTAAAACTTATTTAAATTCATAAGAATGAGCGAGAATGCTAATTCTTTAGGGCATTCCTACTCAGACGTCAGAACTGTCAATCTTCCTAAACTTAGATGTAGCGATGAGTATGCAGGGATTAATATAATTATAGAATATAGAGTCACCCCTTTACAGCAGCCCGCAATACGAGTTTTTCGGTTCCAAGTATGAAGATCTAGGGCATGTTTTCTTGACTTGAAGCCCTAGATCTTCATACTTGGAACCGAAACACTCGTATTGCGGGCACGCTACAAAGGGGTGACTCTATATTCTATAATTAGTATTAGTTTTTGTGTTTGCATGGGAAATTGAGATCTTGAGTGTTTGATGTTAGAAAACTGTTTTCTAAATTCCGCTATTAGCATCAAAGTTCCTACGGATGTATATAAGCCCTAGATAGGTCTTTTGACACCATATCCGGAAAAAGGTGTAATTGTTGTTCTTAGCTTGGACGACGACCATAATTATATTAATCCCTGCATACTCATCACTACATCTAAGTTTAGGAAAATTGGCAGTTCTGACGTCTGAGTAGCAATGCCCTAAAGAATTACCATTCTCGCTCATTCTTATGAATTTAAATAAGTTTTAAGTTAGTTAGCACCTATGACCTACCACAATCTTCCTCCTCTATCTAGGTTTGGGACCTACAATGATTGATGGATCAATGAGAATTTCAAATTCATAAACGCCTAGAGCTACATACCTTGGGAAGCCTTCTTCACCACCATTTGGAGAATCTGATGAAAGAGGATCCTATAGGTCTTCCAAACATTATAGTGGGGAATCCCGTCACAAAAGATCTTTTGCCCCGGGTTTACGACGAGGTTTCCCGTCGTTAAAGGTGTGCATGTTTTCTAGAAGTGTGGTGATGTGAGTAGTTAAGCAACATGCATTTGTTTAAAGAGAATGGTAGATTTATCCACTAGGTGATGTACCCACTATAAATAGATTATAAAAAAGTAATTTAAATTCATAGATTGGATTTTATTTGTCATTAATGTTTATATTTAATAGGTAGAGTACCGGGCTGAGGCCCATATCAAAAGATTACCAATAGAGTGTAGAATTTTTTTTCAAAAGAGAATAGGTAGACTTTCAATGAATAACACGAGACACTGAGATGGCGTTTTTCTGGAAACATGCATTAAAGCATATTGGGAACTTATGCCTAGGTAGTAGTGGGAGTATATTGTGAGAAACGAGAAATAAGCGTTTTGACTTTGACTTTGTAATACTAAAATATTATGCAGTTCTTTACATTCGGACTGTTCATATGAGTAGTACGGATATGACCATCTAGGCATTAAGGCATGTATGAGAGAAATCCTAAATATTTTGTCTTACAAATTATGTACTAATTAATTTATATGCCTTCTTTTTTCATTGGTTGATTACAATATAGTTTACATTTAAAATTATTGAATAACACGTCATAATAATTGATAGGCGTGTCGCACACCTAACAAAAATAAATAACCTAACTAATCCTCTATGTAGTAGGGTAAGTCAGAGTCGATCCCACAGAGATAAAATTATTCTATGATTAGCCCTTAAATAATGGTAAGACTAAAGGAGGTTAATATCGAAGATGGTAGAATAAACTATGCTAATTAATCTATAAATAAAAGACTCTATAGTTAAGTATCCCCACTAGCATGAATTAGTACAATAATAATTCCTACCCCAAACTAGTCAATTAAATGTTCACAAGGAAAAGTACACCCTATAAAATACCATAAACCTCTCCCGAGTATCTATGGCTTCTATAATATACGCACTCAAGCCTACTCCCATGGAATTATGCAAATTAAAGACATTAAATGCGGCACTCTAACTTCCTAACAATCCATTCTACCTACTCCCGTGGAAAATTTTATGTCCTTAATTGAAATACCTAAATCCGTCAAAACCCAACTCCCGTTGTGATCAAGACAATGGAATAATAACAATACTAGTTATCCCTAATCTAGTATTGGAATGTGCACAATCAATTAAGCAAGAACAATCAAACAATTAATTTGAGAATTTAAAGAAACAATCATGAATTAATTCATACTAGGGTTCAACCTAACCATAGATAAAAGAACTACTCAAGCATAATTGAAATCAACAAACAAACTAGAGAACAATTGTTAAACTTCATAATAGAAAACAAAGAGAAAAGAAGAAGAAAATTAATACTTGAATTATTGGAAGAAAGGTAGAGTCTTCATTTGTAACAACAATTTCCCATCTAACAGATATTAGCTCTGAGAAACTTCCTATCTAAGTTTTCTCTCGTTGCATTCATGCGACGTCGCCATGGCAAAGAAACCTGGTGGGAAAGCTCAGAGTAATGGCAAGGATGATAGATTGACAAAAGCGAGGGGACCTTCTTCTGATTCTCATGCATTGCGAACAAAATCTATGGATGAAATCATGGGGATTGAGGCTCTGGATTTTGGCCTAGGGATTGGTGAGATTTTGACTCCCAAATCTTCGATTCAGAACCTGCAACAACAATCAGATATCAGGCATACTTTTAACGAATGGTTGCAATCCATTCATGGGGAATCTCAAGCTCGATCAGCTCAGAAATCAGGTACTCATCCAATTTTTTTTTAATGTTTCGATGATTGTGCTGATTTGGAGAATGATGAAATAGGACAAGTTTCACCGGTAGTTGTAGGCAATGTTAATCTGCATGAATCCACTGAAATTGAATAAGTTCATATTGAAATTGAAGATATCCAGGATGAAATTGACTATTGGAATTCTTCAATTATATGTTATGTGGTGGGGGCTAATCCTCCATTACAAGTCATGGAAGGTTTTTTACGTCGAATCTGGAAGGCGTATAAGGTGGATAAGGTTGCGATGATTAAAAGAGGAATCTACTTAGTGAGATTCAATGCAATGGATTCTAGGGATACTGTCATGGCAGGTCATTATTTTTTTTGACAAGAAGCCAGTAATTGTCAAACCTTGGAATCCAGATGTTGATTTTGAGAAGGAGGATCTGAGAACACTTCCTGTCTGGGTGCAATTGAGGCTTCCACTCAAGTATTGGGGTGAGAAGTCTCTTCATAAGATTGCATCAATGTTAGGAGATCCAATAAAGAGAGATGAAGCAACCACTAGGGAAAAAAAGGAAGGGCTGCGCTGGAAGGGTTGCGTTTTTTTTAAAACGCAGCCCTTCGTGTATGAAGGGCTGCGGTTTTCAAGGAAACCGCCGCCCTTTTAGTGAAGGGCTGCGGTTAACAAGAAAACGCAGCCCTTCGTACTGTATGAAGAGCTGCGGTTTTTGGGCTAATCGCAGCCCTTCACTTTCCTTTTTTTTTTTATTCAATTAATTTTGCGCGCATAAAATACAGTACCCCCCATTTCAATTTCCCTCCCTTAGACAAAATTCACGAGTGAGCTTCTCCTTGCGCGAAACCCTACCTCCGCCACCACATTGACCCACCACCAGTGCGCCACCACCATGCATTTCACGCACCACCAGCACGCACCGCCACGACGACGCACCAACTCAGCACAGCAACGACCAGTGCACCACGCATTGGTTTATTCTCTCCTCCACTGCATTGACGCCACCACCAGTGCTCCACCACCACGCAGCTGCACCACCTTGCGCATCACCTTACGCTCCTTCTTCTTCTCTTCTCTCCTCCACTACTGCATTGTTTGTGGAGCATCCCTTCTCTCACTCTCTCTCCTCTTTTACATTTCTCTAATTTTTGTTTAATTTCATTGGATTTTGAAATCAACTTCTATTTTTTGTTGTAAAATGTGCTTGTATTAGCTGAAACAGTGATTGTAGGGGGGTGGGGGAGGCTGGGGGAAGGTGGGTAAGGGGTGGGGGTCTTTGGGCGAGGGGTGGGGAGGGGCCGGGACCCTCCCAAGCCCTCCCCCACTGCTGCCAGCCCTCCCAAGCCCCTTAACAGGCCCCCCTCCCCGCACACAGACCCCCCGTCCCCTCCCCTGCACACATACCCCCCACCGCACGGATCCCCCCCGCACACGGACTCCCCCTCCCCACACCCTGCCCAGCCCCTCCCCTCCCCTGCACAAACACCCCCACACCCCGCCTAACCCCTCCCATCCCCCCGCCCGCACCCCCCGCACACGAGACCCCTCCTCCCCCCATTGCCGACCCCCCCCTCCCCCGCCCGGACCCCCCCCACTCGCACGAGATCCCCCCGCACACGAGCCCCCCCCCCCACCTGCCCGGCCCTCCCAAGCCCCTTAACAGGCCCCCCTCCCTGCACACACACCCCCCCACCCCTCCCCGCACACATACCCCCCCACTGCACAAACCCCGCACACTGCGGACCCCCTCCCCACACCCCCGCCCTTCCCCTTCCCTCCCTTGCACAAACACCCCCACACCCCGCCCAACCCCTCCCTCCCATACCCAGCCCCTCCCCTCCCCCCCTGCCCGAGACCCCCCCGCACACAGACCCCCTCCCCCACCGCCGCCCGTCCTCCCAAGCCCGCCCCCACCGCCGCCATCCCTCCCAAGCCCTCCCCACACCCTGCCTCATCAGTATGGCATGCAAGTTGGCATTTGCATGCATAAACTCTCCATTCTGCACTCATGGAAAGAGGTGCCCGAGGGGTTGAAGCGGTGTCTATGGGAAGATACTATGGTAAGCTTCACGTACAATAACGTTTAGTTTCTTAATTATTTAGTAAAATATATGTGTAATATTACTGATAGCATATAAATTACAACATTTGCGAAAAATAATTGTGAACTACATTTTTTGTAGAATCAATTCAATATCGAAGATGATGAACCCAAGAAGAATGTATTTCTATCCGCGGTTGCCCAGAGATTCAGAGATTTCAAGGCTAAGTTAGTGTCTGGGTGGATCACTAAGCGGAGGAAAGTAGTAGGTACAAAGAAGAAGAACATCTACGGCGGAGAAACACCATCCGGTCCTGAGGCTTCACCGGAAACATCATCTGAACCCTCCAAATTACCATTTCAGATATGGAAAACTATCAAACCTGAAGAGTGGGAATCATTTGTTGCTAAAAAAACAACCCCACAAGCTATTGTAAGAATATTTTATTTAGATTTACTACACTTAGATCCAATATTATTGTATAACACCGTACCTAGCCTTTGTTTATAATTATGTGTTTTAGGCAAGTCGTGAGAAAAGTAGCGCGAGTGCAAAAGCTAGGAAGTATTATCATCATTTGGGTGCTCATTCGTACAATGAGGCGAGATAGAAGTGGATGTTCAACCATTACCCCACAATAGGGTCGACAACGGCAACGGGGACTAGCTCTACGACGACAGTTGCACAGCCTCGGCAACCAGATTGAGTCCTCGATTGGTGGTGTTCGATGCATGGGGTTGATGCAAAGGGAAAAAGAGTCTTGCCTAATCCCAGAACACAACAGATAGCCAACGCCATTGTAAGTACAAAAAAAATGGTCATATAAGGTATATATAATATAACTTTTGCGTTCACGAGCATTTCTCTCTTATCCTTATGTAGATTGGCTTGAAGGAAAAAGAGGCAACTGGCGAGTTCACTCCTAAAGGACACATTGATGCATTGCACGAAACTTTAGGAAAGGACCACAGTGGACACGTGAGGGGCGTAGGAGGTGTCCGCCTCGGTTTGAGAAAGGTATATGGTGATCAATACACTACAACGACAAAATCAAGTGCAAGTAGTGTGAATTCGGCAGCGTCAGTAGATGTGGAGGCTATGAAAGCTGCAATTCGGGAGGAGCTCAGGGAGGAGATGACACATAACTTCAACGCCATTTTGGAGCAAATGGGTTTACCGACTTTTGCTGCATTGAAGAAGGGTAGTGATATTACACCTAGCCAGCCGACCAGTGATCCACGAACATCTATTGATCATATGATACCTTTACCTGATCCACCTGTAGTACCCGAGTTGAAGGTAATCACTTAATCCCTTTGCTTTGTTAAACAACTATTGTTCTTAAATGCATGAAATTCTTACTATAATAATGTTGTTTCATAGACTAACTATAAATGGAGTTTTTTTTAAAGGAGGAGACACCATGTGAACTATTAGCTCGAGGAGATGGTTATGATAGTTTCATTCTCGTAGCTTATGGCCATGCACAACCCCCTAGTGACCGAGTACGATTGCATAACCAGTTAGTGGATGATAATCACTATGTGGTCACCCTCAATGAAATTGTGTCTGGTTTCGAAGAATTACCTCTTCCGCTGCCGAAGCCAGAAGTTGGTCTGCAGTTACTGAATGATGCCCTTGGCAGTTATGTTATATGGCCGCGTGCATTGGTGCGGTTTTCAGATGAGGTACAATGATTAACATACATATATATATGCGTGTTTTTTTTATAGTTCCTATGATAGTCAGTAATATCTTTACTTTTAACTAATTACTAGGTTTGGGGGAAGGCCGACTCACATGACAGGAAGGGAAAGAAGGCATGTTCACCTGATAAGAAAGCAAGTTTACGTGATGAAGGTGAACGAAATGTGGTGAAGAGAAATGTTTCTATGACAAAGAATCCACTTATTATCGAGCCAGAGGTGGTGCGAGGCCTTAGTATTCCATGCTTTTGGTTACATGAGTGCGCTAGCGATTTACCCGATGACAGTACAATAAAGGTTACTTTGGGGGCGCAACAATTCCACTACTTTGAGGAGTCATCGACATTCATTTCTAAGCTCGATATTAAAGAATTCTTATGTGCGGTAGAGTTGAATGTTTCCATGATACAAACTTTCATGAGGTAATACATAAGTATATAAATTAAATATACATATACAAATGCCTTAAGTAGTTTTCAATTCAACTTCCATAATAAGTAAGTTTACTTTTAATCAATATGATTTCTTAGGTTATTATACAATGAATTGATTGCAACATCAAGTGAGCCAATGTTTGGTTGGTTATGTCCAAACATAATACGAGATGGCAATTGCTTAAAAAACAAAGCCGAAGTGAAAGAGTATCTCGATATGAGTTTGAAAGCATCATCTCATTTAGGATATCATCAGATCATCCTTGTCCCGTATATTGAACAGTATGCTTGTTAAACCCGCTTTACTTTTATTTCGATAATTAAATTCACCTCGTAATTGTTCTATGATTAATAATAACTACATTTTCTTATTGTAGGGCTCATTGGACACTGCTTGTGATATGTTTGTCACGTAACGAAGTCTACCACTTTGATTCTTTGCGTCGACAACCACCACGGTCCTTACTAATCAAATTATTGTTAAATAGGTAGCCTAATCGAAACTAAATATATGCGCACTTACTAATAATTACACATGCATTATTCATCATCTTTATATATATATAAACAATTAGTAATACATCTAATCTTATAATAATGTATTGATGTAGTGTGATGAAGCATATTAGTGCAACAGGACTTCGAGCACCAAAAGCTCCTGCTTGGATATCAGTCGAGGTAACATGACTAATTTGTTTGTCCTTATATAGAAACACTTTTCGCCACATACTACACATCTAACATGAATGTCATTGGATGCATCCTTTGGTGAACATTTAGTGTCCGCAACAAGATGATGGACTTGCTTGTGGCTATTACGTGCTGAGGTACATGTTCGATATTGTCAACCATTGCACTAACGTCGATGATCTTCAAAAGGTGTGTAACTTATTAGTATATGTTAGTTTAGATTAGATCGATTGGTAATAGGTATCAATTGGTTTAGAAACCAAAGTAGCACATGCATATTTGAAAACAATAACCCCATTCTACCCTAAAACATGGTACTTTGATGCATTTCATATAAATATGAGGTATAATAACTAGTGTGTACATTTTTAGGCTTGCATTTGTTGTTGGTTGAATTTAGGGAACGAAATGGTCATTTTACGCCTACTTTCGCCTTTTCGTGTCCAATTCGTACATATCGAGTCATTTAACCTCAAAATCATTTTGAACATGATAATATGAGATATAATGTAACTATTGTGTAGATTTTTTGGATTGCATTTGTTGTTGGTTGAATTTCGGGAACGTAAATGTCATTTTAGACCTACTTTAGCCTTTTCGCTTCCAATTCGTACTTATCGAGTCATTTAACCCCAAATTATTTTTGAACATGATAATATGAGGTATAAGGTAACTATTGTGCAGATTTGTAGGCTTGCATTTGTTGTTGGTCGAATTTCGGGAACGTAAATGTGATTTTAGGCCTATTTTTGCCTTTTCGCGTCCAATTCCTATTTCTCGAGTCATTTAACTCTAATTTATTTTTGAACATGATAATATAGGTATAATATAACTAGTGTGTAGAGTTTTACGCTTGCATTTGTTTTTGATTGAATTTCGGGAAGGTATATGTCATTTTTTTTACTATTAACTACGGTAAATGATTGAATTCTTATATTATGTTTTTATTCCTTGGTTGTTTGCAAGGTTTATATAAATAACACAACAAGTTTGAGGGCCTTCACCATAGAGGAATTAAATGAAGTTCGGGATAAGTTGGCGACCTACCTTTGTGATGATTGCTTATGATACATTTTTGTGGATTTCGCGATATAATTAGCTAGTTGGTATATATCAATTCTATGTACACTTTTTACATTATTAAATATATATATTTAAAGTTAATTATTACGTTGAAAAACTTGTGATATATTGCAATTCGATCGATTTTTTTTTGTGTCGAAGGGGAGGTGTTGGGCGGTGGGGGCCGCCACGGTGGGGTGCAAGGTCAGGGTCTTTGGGTGCGAGTCTTGGGGCTGGGCTAGGGGGGCTGGTGGGGTCTTGGGGTGGGTGGCAGCGGTGGGTGGAGGGGCCGGCAGCAGGGGGGTTGGGGATGGCGGAGGGTGGGCTAGGGTGGGGGTGTCTTTGGGGTGCGAGGGGCGGGGGGGGGTGGGGTGGGGGTGCGGGGGCTTGGGCGGAGTGGGGGTGGGGGTGCAGGGGGCGGGGTGGGGGTGCGGGGGGGTGTGGGTGCGGGGGGTGGGGGTGGGGTGGAGGCGGGGGGGGGGCGGGGTGGGGGTGCTGAATTTTTTTAAAAAAAAAAAAATCCAAAAACGAAGGGCTGCGGTTTTGGGTCTAGACCCATGACCCTTCACACATAGAAGGGCTGCGTTCTAGACCCGAAACCGCACCCTTCGTTATACTGAAGGGCTGCGGTTTAGGCCAAAAACGCAGCCCTTTTCAAGCCGGGAAGGGCCGCATTTTTGGCCTAAACCATGCCCTTCGTTGTCAAGGGTTGCGGTTTAAAACCGCAGCCCTTTACTTTTAGTGAAGGGCTGCTAGCCAAAAACGCAGCCCTAAGGGCTGTTTTGACCGCAGCCCTTTCGTTTTTTTCCACTAGTGCTATCAATAGAGATAAGTTGCAATATGCAAGGATTTTGATTGAGGTTAAATTGGACTAGAAATTCCCTGAAGCATTCCAGTTCTGGAATGAACATGGTGATCTCACTAGGGTTCCAGTGGTATTTGAATGGATGCCACTTCATTGCCAGCATTGCAAGGAGATAGGTCATTTAACCAAGGATTGTAGAAGGAAGAAACAGAAGAAAATATGGATGCCTAAGCAACAACATGTGGCTCCTGTAGTGGAAATAATACTGACTCAAAACAAGGATTATGGTGATAAGGCAGAGCAGGTTGTGGAGGAAAATACAGAACAAGCTAGTAAAGTACCAGAGGTGGATCCTCATGGTTTTCAAAAAGCATTGAAGCCTATCAGGGTTAGATCTTCTAGTGTACAGAAGACTAGTACTCAGAATCAATTTCTTATCTTGGATAGGATGACAGAACATCAAGATAAAAATGCTGCAGATACAGTGGATGTTGTAGTTGAGCAAGAAGCAGGAGGGGGAGAGCCTCCTGAAGTGAATGGATAAAATGCTTTGCTGGAATGTAAGAGGTATTAACAGTATCAAAAAACAGAAGGATGTGACACAGTATATTCACAGACTTTCTGTTGGTATTGTTAGCCTCTTAGAAACAAAGGTTAAGGCTGTCAACTTAGGAAGCCTTTACCAAAGGATGTTCAGTGGTTGGTGCTTTACTACAAATTCAAACTTCCATAGTGGAAGGAGAATTGTTTTAGCTTGGAAACCGGGGAGTTTTCAGGTGAATATCATCAAAGTAACAAGTCAGTTGTTACATTGTTACCTGAAACCAGTGAGTGGTAGGCCTGGTTTCTTTTGTACATTCATTTATGGATTCAATGAAAGAGCTAAAAGAGAGGAATTATGGGAAGACTTGAAGAGTTTACATACTGTAGACCCTTGGATTATGTGTGGGGATTTCAATTGTGTGATTAGCACAAAGGAAAGAATTGGTTCCCAAGTGAGAGATATTGAAATGAGGGATATGATCTTGTGTATGCAACATTGTGATATGAGTGATATCAAATGCTCAGGCAACTTTTTCACCTGGAATAACAAACAACAGGGTAATGTTAGAGTCTTTTCCAACCTGGATAGAGTACTAGCTAACCAAGCTTGGCAAGATATATTTAGCACATCAGAAGCTTCATTTCATAGTGAAGGTGAATTTGATCATTCATCACCTGCTGTGATAACTGTTTATCCTGATGTAAGAGAAGGTAAGCACCCATTTAAATATTATACTATGTGGAGGCTTTCTCCTCATTTTGAAGCTACAGTGAGAGCAGCTTGGGGCACAGAAGTGCAAGGTACTAGAATTTACAAGGTTGTTAGAAAGCTGAAGAATGTAAAACTGGCCATGAAATCTTTGAATAGAGAAGGATTCTCAGATATTCAAGCTGATGAAACTAGAGCTTATAATAAGATGATTGAAGCTCAAAAAGTGATGCATGCACATCCTAGAGATTTAATGTTGGCTGAAGCTAAACTAGCTGCTGTGAAAGACTATCGTGTTAAGCATCAGGATCATATGTAATTTTTGTCTCAGAAGGCAAAATTGGAGTGGATCAAGGCTGGAGATGAGAATACAACACTGTTTCACCAGAGTATTAGAGCAAGGAGAGTTCATAACCAAGTATATAGCATCTATGATGCTGATGGTGTTTGGCAAGACACATCTGAAGGAGTGTCTAATGCTTTTCTCAAGTATTATGAAGCTCTTTTGGGTCAGGATAACATGACAAGAAGTTCAGTTAATGTTCAGTTACTACAAGAGGGTCCTCTTATTACAAATGAGCACATAAACATTATGTGTGCTCCATATACTGCAGAGGAGGTCAAGAAGGCTTTGCTGTCTATACCAAGTTGTAAAGCTCCAGGTGTTGATGGTTTTGGTGCATACTTTTACAGGGATACATGGTCATTGGTAGGGGAGGAAGTTATTAGTGATGTGCTGGATGTATTTCAAGAGAGGAAGCTGTTGAAAGAACTAAACAACACAGTAATCAATCTGGTTCCCAAGACTAAGTGCCCACATAATGTCACTCAGTTCAGGCCTATTTCATGCTGTAACACATTGTATAAGTGTGTTACAAAGGTCTTGTGTGGGAGATTGAGGCAAGTCCTCCCTGATCTAATCATGGAAAATCAAAGTGGGTTTGTCCATGGTAGATATATCACTCACAACATTATGATGTTGCAGGACTTAGTGAAGCATTATGGCAGGAAGAAGGTTAAACCAGGATGTCTGCTAAAAATAGATCTTCAAAAAGCATATGACACAGTCAGTTGGGGATTTTTAAAAGAAATGTTTGATGCTTTGGGTTTTCCTACTGTGGTATCCGATTTTTGACTGTCTTAATTAACGGTCTGAATTCCACGAAAGTCTCTCATTGGATTATGAGTTTTAGAAAACTTTGAAGTCGCCACCCTATTAATATCTGAATAGGGACAAATTTATTTAATAAATTATTTTAAAATTAATTTCAAGAAATATCATTTAAAACGATGATGACTTCATATGGATAAGGCTTTTTTGAAAATTGGTCTTTCATACCATGAGATAGGGTTCGGGGTTTAGGTTAAGAGGTGCAAACGTCTGGAACTCGTCTCCTCTTCCGTTCTACAGAACGAGCTCTTACTAAATGCGTTATTTTCCATTTTAAAGTAATCATGGCTATTAAAAAGAAAGAAAATCACATAGTTTGCACATATACACATCAACCATTTTTATTTATGACCAATATATCATTTGTATATGGTAGGTTTGAGCACTGAAGTTGCACTACGTACCAATTATTGCGGGATTGGAATCCACTCATGGATCAAAACCATCGTAGTTCGATCTGGTGTCTCACCCTAAATGGCCAATTCCATTGGGGGAAGAAAAGGAAACAGATTATGAATAACTCACCTTTAGAATAAAAAAAAACTATTGGAAAATGAGGTAATCACTCCAATTAGTGATTGAAATGAGATTAAGATAATCACCTTAATTAGTGATTAAATATGAAGGATTAAGATAACCACCTTAATTAGTGATTAAAAATGGAGGTTAAGATAATCACCCTAATTAGTGACTAAACTTAAGAGGAAAGAAAATCACCTTGATTAGTGATTAACAATGAAGGTTAGGAAGTAATCACCTTAATTGATGATTATTCAAGGTTTAGGATAATCACTCCAATTAGTGATTAAATAAGAAAAATAATCGTCCTAATTAACGATTATTAAGGTTTACACTACAAGAATTTTCACATATAGAGGCAACACCTTGAGGCAACCAATTTTTTGTAGCCTCTAAAAGTGCTTTTTAGCATTAGTTAATTATAATTGCCTCTAAAAGTTGTTTTTAGCATAAGTGAAATTTACATTGCCCGTAAAAGTACTTTTTAGCATTAATGAAATAGTAGTTGCCTCTAAAACTTTTCTTTTAACATAAGTGAAATTTAAGTTGCCCCTAAAAGTACTTTTTAGCATTAATGAAATAGTGATTGCCTCTATAACTGTTCTTTTAACATCAGTGAAATTTAGGTTGCCCCTAAAAGAACTTTTTAGCATTAATGAAATTATGATTGCCTCTAAAACTTATTTTTTGCATTATGAAATCAAGGTTGCTTCTAAAACATTTTTTTTAGCATCACAAAAATTATGTTTGCCTTTAAAAGTTCTTTTAAGCATTAGTGAAATTAATGTTGCCCCTAAAATTCATTGTTAGCATTCGTGATATCATTAACCTCATCTTCCTCTTTTTTTTCTACATTGTTGCAAGCTGGGATCCCACCTTTAGACCATGTTGTTTATGTCATCAGCAAGCTTTCATGCTACATTACTTTTCCACATCCATGACTCATAAGTCATAAATTTAATTTTATTTTTCAACAGTGGAACTCGATTATTATCAAATTCTCATAAACCATGACCTTTTTCTTGTTTCGTAATCATCCTGATTGTTCTTTAAGGACTTTGACGGGAGGCGTTTGCCGTGTACGCCTCCTAACCAAAGATAAAATTTCTCCTACTCTCATGCACACTAAGCAAGTATAATGGAAGTAGGGGTCGTATCCACAGGGAAACAGGGACGAGCTTTATATTTAGCGGGATCCAATACCTAGATTAAGCTAAGGGCCGAGAAACCTAATAACAAGGGGGGTTTCAAGTAGATTATAAACAAACTACAACTAACTAGCATATAAATAAAATGAGAAATCAATATGGAAAGATCTTGAATCCGATTAACATCCACTTCAATTCATTATCGATCATTGAACCTCGACTCTAATTATTTCCAAGATTATCTATTGTTGAGAATTAATCTCGCATTCTCCTTATTCCTAGTTGAATAGCACGATCAGCGTGACTATAAAACCCAAACTAAAGGATAACCTAGTCCGATCAGCGTCTAAGTTCAATCCAATAGCAGCAATAAACACAAAGAATCAATAGACCTGCTAACGTCATACACGCGATAAACATTCAAAAGTTGATTGAATTTCCCCAAGAAATAACCAAGACGATCAGCATCTAAGTTACTCCCTGGTTTGCTACAAATTGATAAAAGAATAAAACAATCCGATTCTATTCTTAAATCTAGCATTAGATTAATTACACAATCAAACTAGTAACGTTCCTAGCATAATTATGCAAAAACCATAGAAAACAATCATAGAAATTAAACCATAATCAAAGAAACTAAATAGAGAGGAAAGATCTCACAATAATGCTTGAAGCTTCATGATAATCTCATTCAAGAACAGTTCAAGCTACAATCGGCATAGCATAAGCCAATTCCATAATTGAAATCTCTAAAAACTAAACTAGAAAATGAAAACTAAAACTAGGAAATGAAGAACAAAGAGGAATGAAGAAGGAAAGATGGAAAGAGGAGCATGAAGAAGGAAAGATGAAGAGAGGAGTATCCTCTCTCTCTCTTCAAACTTGCTGCTCCAACCCCTACATTTTTGCTCTCCTCTTCGTTCTCCCTCGTCTCCCCCTAAAAATAGGTTTTTGGGAGGCTTTTAAACCACGCACAAAAGTGGCCGCTGAACCGACTAAAACGTCGCGAGTCGCGACACTGATCGCGAGCCGCGAAGAGCTCACTGCCATCCGCACAAAATGGCTGGGTACAATGGTCGCGAGTCGCGACAATCCTCGCGAGGTGCGAAGGCAAGGCTCGCGATTCGCGAGATCCTTCGCGGGTCGCGACATACCTTGATTGCTGCTGGCAGCGCTGGTCCCGAGTCGCGAGCTTCATCGCAAGTCGCGAGCTACATGCGTGCTGGCTGTGTGCTGCCGAGCTGCTGGATGGGCGAGGCTGCTAGGCAGGCTTGCGGTAGTACTGAGCTTGCGGTGATGCTTAGCGTGCGGTGGAGTTTGGTTGTTCGCATGCTTGGCTTGGGTTTGCGATGATTGCCATTATGCTACGATGCTACACTTCCCGAGCACTCCAAAGACAACTTCAATCAAACATCATTCAAATGCATTTCACCTTGAAAGCTCGGAATACATGACATTAACGCAAATTATCTCGCAAAGCTCCGAACTTCCGCTAAGGGCTAAATGAAACACGAATGTTAACAATTACAATCAAACCCTTAGCAAAGTGCACCCAAAATAACGTATATACAACGTATAACTTGGGCGTATCAAATACCCCTACACTTGAACTTTACTCGACCTCGAGTAAACTCAAAATGAGGATCACCCAATAAATCATCACCCAAATTATCAACACCAACCTACACTCTCCACCATCTACATCATCATCATCACATCTTAACAACATCCGCCCAAAACCTAAACGTAAGGGACGCTGGTTCCCCCACACTTAGATTCAAGCTCACCTGAAATATATAAAGACGTAACAACAACAATAACCAGCAACACCAACAAGTTTAACCAGCAACACCAACAAAAATTAAAATGTCAGCTCACGACACATTAAACTATCAGCTCTCCCAAACCTCCAAAAGATGACCTACTACTACTATACTACTAGTACAACCAACTTAGAATAACAAGCCATGGAACAAAGACAAAAAGGGATAAATTCCATGCTTACTCCCAAAAAACAAACAATCAACCAAAAGAATGTGAAAGCCAAAATAAATCTTCACAAAATCAAGGATGAATTCACCAACCTTACACGAAAACGCTTTCCACCTTATGACACCATCTCCGGCAAATGAGTTTTCAAAGTATATAATTCTCTCTTAATCTCTCATTTTGCCTAGGAGTCCTTTCGGGTTTTCATCCTAGCTTCTCATATTTTTTTATCTCTCTTCTTTTTCCGGCTCACAAAACTCACCCGCTCAACTAGCTCTTTTTTGCATAGGCCGCCCTTTCGGGTTTTCGACCTATCCGAGCCCCCAATTTTGCCCGAGTCGCCCGCCCTTGCGGGTTTTCAACTCAGCGGGATTCACTTCATCACTTTTTTTTAATATTTTTTTTTTCATTTTTTTTTCAAATTGAAAGTAATAAATACGAGAATAATAAATACAACCTAGATACATGAGAATGAGAATACCCTCCCCCCTACTCAAACTACACATTGTCCTCAATGTGACGACAATTAGAAGAAAAAGTAAACTGAAAATGGGGGGGAGGGAAATGGAAAATCGGGCACCTCGAAGATTGAATGCTCAAGACTCATGACCAAACAATCCGTCAAACTCAAATTTCTTAACAACACCAACTCAAATCTCATAAACCAACTCACAACCCTCTCCCTCGAATCACTCAAACAAATGACAAGTTCAAAAGTTTTGAATTTGTGAGATTTTCACCTAGCTCAAGAGATCGAAAAGATTCATTAACAATCTCAACCCTCTAGTTGTACCAACTCCTAGCTATTGAACTCCTCCCAACGGGTTTTCTTTTGTGGATTTTGGTTCCAAGTGGATTAAGATTGGTTGTGGATCTTTTTAGTGGGTGGGCGGTGGGTGAAAGAAAATTTATTGTGGTGGTGGAAATTTGATGAGAAATAAAGGAAAAGAAAGAAAATAAGAGGGGTCTCGGGTTGCCTCCCGAGAAGCGCTGTTATTTAAAGTCGTTAGCTCGACTTAGTACCTTAAGCTTAATCATTGGGTTGTGCTCCATGTGTGACAATGGTGGTTCCATGTCAATCTCCACTTCAAGTACCTGCAAAATTGATTGAAAATTGATTGAGAAGAACTCTTGCAATGCATCGTTAATACCTAGCTTACTACAACATGGTTGAGCTTATAACATCAGATTATATCCAAAACCTAGCATTAAGTCAACAACAAACATCAACTAGTAGTACTCCTAGCTAATCCAAGTCATGACCATTAATATAAATATTTAAAGCTAGACAATAACCAAGATATAGAGTAAATCTTACAATAAACCGTCAAAAGCTTCAATCAACCATTCCCAAGAGAGTTTAAGCAACAAGTTCCATGCTTCTTGTCCAAAATACAAAAGTGAAATACATAGAGCTCAATGGAAGATGAAAACTGGAAACTAAAACAAAAAGGGAATTCTTTATATGAGTGGCCAACCAAAAACAAAGAGCACAAGCAATACCATCCAAAAATCACGCTAAATACAAACAAGTAACACCGTTTCCCCGGCAACGGCATCAAAATTTGGCGGGAGGCGTTTGCCGTGTACGCCTCCTAACCAAAGATAAAATTTCTCCTACTCTCATGCACACTAAGCAAGTATAATGGAAGTAGGGGTCGTATCCACAGGGAAACAGGGACGAGCTTTATATTTAGCGGGATCCAATACCTAGATTAAGCTAAGGGCCGAGAAACCTAATAACAAGGGGGGTTTCAAGTAGATTATAAACAAACTACAACTAACTAGCATATAAATAAAATGAGAAATCAATATGGAAAGATCTTGAATCCGATTAACATCCACTTCAATTCATTATCGATCATTGAACCTCGACTCTAATTATTTCCAAGATTATCTATTGTTGAGAATTAATCTCGCATTCTCCTTATTCCTAGTTGAATATCACGATCAGCGTGACTATAAAACCCTAACTAAAGGATAACCTAGTCCGATCAGCGTCTAAGTTCAATCCAATAGCAGTAATAAACACAGAGAATCAATAGACCTGCTAACGTCATACACACGATAAACATTCAACAGTTGATTCAATTTCCCCAAGAAATAACCAAGACGATCAGCATCTAAGTTATTCCCTGGTTTGCTACAAATTGATAAAAGAATAAAACAATCCGATTCTATTCTTAAATCTAGCATTAGATTAATTACACAATCAAACTAGTAACGTTCCTAGCATAATTATGCGAAAACCATAGAAAATAATCATAGAAATTAAACCATAATCAAAGAAACTAAATAGAGAGGAAAGATCTCACAATAATGCTTGAAGCTTCATGATAATCTCATTCAAGAACAGTTCAAGCTACAATCGGCATAGCATAAGCCAATTCCATAATTGAAATCTCTAAAAACTAAACTAGAAAATGAAAACTAAAACTAGGAAATGAAGAACAAAGAGGAATGAAGAAGGAAAGATGGAAAGAGGAGCATGAAGAAGGAAAGATGAAGAGAGGAGTATCCTCTCTCTCTCTTCAAACTTGCTGCTCCAACCCCTACATTTTTGCTCTCCTCTTCGTTCTCTTTCGTCTCCCCCTAAAAATAGGTTTTTGGGAGGCTTTTAAACCACGCACAAAAGTGGCCGCTGAACCGATTAAAACGTCGCGAGTCGCGACACTGATCGCGAGCCGCGAAGAGCTCACTGCCATCCGCACAAAATGGCTGGGTACAATGGTCGCGAGTTGCGACAATCCTCGCGAGGTGCGAAGGCAGGGCTCGCGAGTCGCGAGATCCTTCGCGGGTCGCGACATGCCTTGATTGCTGCTGGCAGCGCTGGTCGCGAGATTCATCGCGAGTCGCGAGCTACATGCGTGCTGGCTGTGCGCTGGGCAGGATTGCGATGCTTGGTGCTGCTGTGTGCTGCCGAGCTGCTGGATGGGCGAGGCTGCTAGGCAGGCTTGCGGTAGTGCTGAGCGTGCGGTGGAGTTTGGTTGTTCGCATGCTTGGCTTGGGCTTGCGATGATTGCCATTATGCTACGATGCTACACTTCCCGAGCACTCCAAAGACAACTTCAATCAAACATCATTCAAATGCATTTCACCTTGAAAGCTCGGAATACATGACATTAACACAAATTATCTCGCAAAGCTCCGAACTTCCGCTAAGGGCTAAATGAAACACGAATGTTAACAATTACAATCAAACCCTTAGCAAAGTGCACCCAAAATAACGTATATACAACGTATAACTTGGGCGTATCAGACTTTGATTGCAATATTATGCGTTATGATGTCTATATTCTCTTCTTTTTTCTATTTCGTTGCAATTTTATTCTTAAAAAATCACTGTTATAGCCGTCTCACGATTCATTATACTCTAATATCACCCAAACTCATCAAATTAAATAACTAGCAATACTACAACATGTTAGTGGGACAAACTCCTCATTTTATACTACTAATTGTTGCATTTTACAGGGATATGCATTATACACTAGGATAAGAAATTAATTAGCTGTCAGGTTTTACCAATTGCTTCAATTTTATCAACAAGCAACATACTCACTGCTTATAGACAGCATATTCAAAACAATCAGTACTACTCTCATGTGTTTGAACCACCTTATCATTTCTTCTAGCTTATTCATGTACCCACTTTTAAAACCACCTTCACCTTTCCACTTAGTGTCACAAGATAACTCATGTCGATAATCAACACAATATTGTCTTCAAAGTACCAAAATCTCTTATTTTTTCCTCTACACGACTACTTCCCTCCTCAATTAACTTGATTGGTTGCATCTATAAAATTAACACAATAAAATTAATGCTAACTATACTACAGCAAAAGAGAATGCAAAACTAACAACAAAAAGAGAATCTAAAACACTTTAGGATTCCTATTGTACAATTGAAGAGGGAAACCCATAACTTGCAATTTGTATAAAATTGAAACCCAAAATTTGGGAGAGTCAATGAAAGGAAATCGGGAATAAAAAGGGCAAAACAAAAAATATAGGGTTTGGGGGTAAATCATTCATACAAATAGAAAATCAAGGTTAAAATTAACATGTGCAGAAAATCAAGAATTAAAATTAACATGTGTAGATAAAATTTCAAGTTTTATAAGTATCCAATAACACATGTTGAGAAATGGAGACTAAAAGTGAACATTATTAGGATTTATGATTAGGGGTTTGGGGGGATGAAAGAGGAGATAGAAATTGTAAACCTTGGAGAAGGAAAGAGAACAGAGAAGGAGACACGAGGTGAAGTAAATAATTGAGATTTGAGGCAGCCAAATAAAAGAAACAAATGGATTATTTCTATTTTATGAGACGTGAGTAAAATCCAATAAGAATGATATCTTCACCAAAGTTTTGTTTTGAAGGTATTTATCCCGCCTTTTTTTTCAGTTGGTATATACATTCACACTTTTGGAGGGAAAGTTCCCTCTAAATTTTCATCCTAAATGGCTAAACTCTATGCTCCAAATCCCTAAACCTCAAACCCCAAATCTCATTCCCAAAAAATCATAATTATTTATAGTGGTAATTAAAATTTTCATAATTTATATCATTTACTTAAACAATTTTTGCTCGTGTTAATTATCTCATTTCGGTAAACTAATTGGAGAAAAATAACGATTATATCGTAAAAAAGATAAAAAACTAATCATATAAATATATAATTGAACATTAATCTTGAATCTACCTATATAAAATAATCAGCAAAATGCTAATCGGTAAATAGTTATACATGTTATATTGTTTAGCCAAGTAGGGGTGTGTAGAAATTTTGGTATCGAGACCCGATGTGTATGGACCCGAATTTGGTTGCACTGGGTCCGGTTCTAGGTCCAGTAATCGGGGTCCGGCTAGATTCGGTTTCAGTTTGGGTTGTGATTTTGGACCCGGTACCAGGTGGGTACCTAGTAGAACCAGTTCGTTGACTAGGTAGTGAGTCCATAATTGGTCTTATATATTCACATAATAAACCTGTATATATAAAGTCCTATGAACTCGTACTATTAAGCTAAACTTCTTATGTTAAGTTACTCTTCTTATAGCATTACTTATAAACTTATTACTAAGGTAAGTAGGATTTAGAACTAAACTTATCTTAAACTTTATCAGAATCATTGTGATTTGAAATATCAATCAATTACAATATCAATAAAAGTACACTTACCTATGTGACAATCATACACATATTTCAGAAAGTAAAACTGACATTTGTTTATAGGAAGAAATGAAACCAAACGAACGGACGCGATCGATATTCGCCAACAAGTACAATTAATCGAGAAGCATAACTGAACGATGTGATTTCTGTCAAAAAATAATATGCTTTTAATTGAGGACTAAAATTAATCGAATTGAAATTGAAAAACAATTGTCCATCCGTGCTCAACTGCTATGGATGGAACGATTAATTGATCAGGCATAACCAAAAATAAATTGCAACTAAAATTAATTGTACTGGCAAGGCAACGATATAGAACAACAACACAACAGGGCATAACACGAGTAACAACACAACACCAACGCGACAAGGAGGGGCATAAGGAATGGAAACCTCCAATGGTTACGGGGAGCAGAAAATGGCCAACGAGTTGGCAACGCAGGAGAGAGAGAATCACGAGTAGACAGGGGGAGAGAGGAAGAGAGACACGAAACAAGAAAATTTCCGCTTAATATTTTATTTAAACTATACAAAAATTTAAATGATGCAAACCAAGTATTTACTATAATAAAAAGATGCAAAACAAGTTACGCCAAAAAGGCTCGTGGTTTTTTTATTTCAAATGTCGGTTTTGTTTAGCCTCTTCAGTTGTTTAAGCTAAATGATGTATGGAGTAATTCATCACATCGTATTCAACCGAGTAATCAAACATTACTTTGATTTGAACTAAGAGTGATTGCGTTATGTTCACATTATAACACCTAAATTTATATGGTTGGATCTAATATGACTGAAATTAATAAGAACTAATTGGACTTGAGCAATCTTGATTGCAAAATAGTAAACGTGTAGGGCTCGAATGAAACTTATACGATATAAATAATAAAAAATTATCTGAATATATTGGTACTTATTTGACATCAAACTTATTTAAATAAATTAATCAGCTATTTCCTATTTCGGATATATGAAATATGAGTTTTTTTTGGTGAAAAAATTAGTTTTCGTTTTTTTTAATGAAAAAGGGGTTACTAAACGCAATTCCACTTAACTAAACGCAGACAGTAAAACGTAAAAAAAATAAAATAAGAAGTACTCCTGAAAACTAAAAAAAGAAAATTTAAAACACTGAACACAAATACATTGAGAATATTTATAGTACACCTGGGTGTACCATGCTCATGGTACACCCAAGACTATTTTCTCCAAATGAGCAAAATGAGCAAATGAGCAAATGAGCAAAATGAGCAAAATGAGCAAATGAGCAAAATGAGCAAATGAGTAAACATTTCTACTCATTTAAGAAAATGAGCAAACTTGAATGAGCACAAATTATGTAAATGAACACAAATTTTGTAAATGAGCACTGCTCCACACCACCACCACCATGAACAAACTACTTTCTCTCTCCTCCTCCCACATCAATTATAATCCGCCAATAACAAACACCTCAACAATGGTGGTTGATAAAAGGTCTACTGTTGCATTATCCTGGCAGGAGTTCAGTACTTCATGGGATATTAAAGCCACCCCAACCTTCTATTTCCCGAGAGCTGGTCAACCAATGGACAAACTAGTCGGAGCCAACAAAGTTGAACTTCATAGGAAGCTTGCTACCATTGCTGAGTTGTCGACGAGGATGTGAAGTTCGGAGCTTTTGCTTGAAAATAATGGTGTGTCAACTAAACAAATGAGCGAAATGCAAAGTACTCAGATCTGGAAATTGAAGTTTCGATTTCCAAGTTTTGGTTTCGTGATTCCGGCGAGAAAGAAGAGCGAGAAAGAAACGAGCGAGAAAGAAATGGCAACGGAATTGACCGTTGAGCGTCTCCTCCACTACCACTGGTGACATTTTCGCCGGCAATTTGATCTCCCATCGTCGGAAAGTTTAACTTCTCTTTGCTGATGTGGAAGATGATGAAGCCGCGGAAATTACCAAAGTGCCCTGAAGTTTTAATTAATTACGAAAATGCCCCCTGGGTGTACCATGCTCATGGTACACCCGGGTGTACCATGAGTGAACTCAAATACATAACACAAGAACCCTCGACTGCCTCAATTTCTCTCTCATCTCCTACTCTTCTGCACTGGCCGGCGGAATTCAATCAGAAAACTCAACCACCATAGCATCCGTTTTTCCTCATCTAAAACTGGCTGCCCTATGCAATTTCGATTCATCTTCGTACCTTTCTTTGCTCAAAGCATCAGTTTATATACGAGGTGTGTTACAATTCTAACATTTGACTCCATTGATGGAGCTTAAAGAGAGAAGGAGGTGAGAGAAAGTAAAGATAGAAGATAACAGAGGGAGAGAATATGAGTAAACTTTCTATGACAACATACCACCAAAATACCTTGTATGAGCAACTATGCTTGCATAAGCAGTATTCTATAGACCACATAAACCCACTGAAACAGAACTTTTGTCACCAAAATTCATCTACAATCATCAATGTACCAACACAAACAACAACGCATTTGCAGCCATGAAGCAGTCTTCCTCTATATTATGAATTCTCCACAAACAGTTACCTCAGGTTAACCTCAATGCAATTACTTAATGTCAAAACATCATACACTGACCACAACCGGATCACTAAACTTGTACCAGCACCAATTATCCAACATTCCCCCCCTCAAGCTTGGAAAGGTTGAAAGAAAAAAAAATTCCGAGCTTGAAAGAGTGGGACAGAGAAAATTTTCAGGAGGTGAAAAGATGAGTAAAGTGGAAAGAGATAGAGGAATGAAAGGTGTATGTATGAATGGCAAAGGAAATAGAAGGAAGAGGAAGATGGGAAGAGAAAATGGTATTTAGAATTGATAACAAAGGAAAGTGGTTAGAAGAGTGACTGGAAACAACATCATCAGTCAAGACAAATCTGAACAGAAATTTCAGGGACCTAACAAAGTAGGCCTGAAATCAACAAAATTGACCATTTATGGGTCACAACTCACAACAAGATCACTCAGGATCACAATAAGGATGCCTCCATGGGCACAACACAAAGACCACTGAATGGGTCACAACACAAACACAACCCTCTATGGGTTCACAACTGACCTCATTTGGTCACAACAAGATGACAAATCACCAAAAATTTCAACAAGGGCTTCAAATAACCCCAACACCATACTCAAATAATGAGGGCAACAACACCAATATTACCAAATCTTCAATATCAACACAAATACAACACAACACTGATCAACCACAATGCACCAAATACAAACTAATGCTCCAAACACAATGCTCCAAAAGGGCTCATATAAAGATAAAACAGGCCTCTAACTTCCTGCTCTATAATGGCAGCTTGCAAGAACAACAAAGACAGGAATATAGCAAACCAATAGCACCCATTATCCAATCTCCAAGAAACTACATACCACTATCAGAGCACAACCCACTATCACAAGACCTCCAAAAACTCAAACATTAAACAACCTCCATTAACATCCAACAACACAACTCAAACACAAACAATCGCCATTAGCATCAATTCTCAACCACCAAGAACAACTATTAATCATCATCAACAACAACTACAACCATCCTTCAAAAACAGCAAGTATCAACAACAAGACCACATCAGTTCAACATCCAACAAATCATTGATCAGCAACCCGTTTAAATTTTTTTTTTAATCCAAATACCCAAGAACAATATCATTCAACATACCCCAATATTAATCTAATATCTGAAGGAACTACTGAGAGGAAAAACCGAAGACAGCTATACTCACAAATACTTCAAGAAGAGATGAAAACTCACAATGATTGATTTCACATCAAATTTATGGAAAGAATCAAGATGATGCGACCAAAGGTATCTTGAATCAAGCATCTCGAACCCATTTTTTTTTATAAGACCATCAATTTTGAAGGAGAAACTCGAATACCCAGAAGTTTCTTCTAGAGATTAGGCGAAGATGAACAGTAACCCAGAACACAAACACTAGAACCCAGAATATTACGTACCCAGAAATCACTTCGCAAACCAAGCGAATTCACGAATTCACAAATCAAATACCCAGAAATTATGAAACCCATAAAATTTTGCTTGGAAATCTTCAAGAAACACCCATTAAACCACAGGAAAACACTAACCAAATCACCATAATGATTCGCCGGAATTTTTGAGAAACCCTAGAATTTGGGGAAATTTTCAAGAATCAATAATTGTTCAATCTAAGGTTTTAATAACACTAGATGAAGAAGATTTAACGAAAAAACGAAGACAAACTGACGAAAATGAAGATAATTCGATTGGGTTTCCAGATGACGAAAATCAAAATTTTGGGATGAAATCAAAATGAGAAGAAATTAGGATGAGAAGAAAGAAAGAATGAGCCAGGAAAATTCCCGCTCTGATACCATGTTACAATTCTAACATTTGACTCCATTGATGGAGCTTAAAGAGAGAAGGAGGTGTGAGAAAGTAAAGATAGAAGATAACAGAGGGAGAGAATATGAGTAATGACTACATGTTTTATTAATTGTTTTGTTATGTAAGTAGTACAAGTATTTATATACTAAGATTTACAACTAATAATTAAATTCCTAAGTTTAAGGAAAATAACAAAACTAACTCAACAACTTGACTAAGCTATGAACTCCAACAAGGTGTGTATCCTTTCTCTATCGAGTTATGCATTTTTCAACATTCAATTTATGATATTCCTTATGAGTATAATTCAATTATGGCTTATGGTTTCATTAGTTCTCTAACAATTGATCTGATCGAATGAACAATACTAGCTTGATTATGTTTTTTTTTTGCTTGAAAGTTAAAGTATTTGACAATTTCTTTTCGCCCAATCTGAGATTTGTGTTAATTGGATGAGCGTTTTATGATAGTTTTTAAATTCAATATGATTTCATTGAACTTTTGTGGTTTATTCAGATTTAGTGATATATTGATAGAATATGAAGTCGCTCATTCACATATTCGATCGACAACCTCAATTAGGTATTGTCTGCAATGAATCGATTTTGCTTTGGCTGATTGTCCATGTTTTCTCAATTCTAGAGTTTTAATTATTGTTCTGCATTGTGAATAGCAATCTTGGTTGGTAGACTGTTGGAATTTCGTAATATAAATTTCTCTCTCCATTGTTTTCAGATTTTACAATTTCTCTTATCTTCTATGGTAGTGTGTCTGTGTGAGCTTGTTCAATTCTTAAAAATTCGTTGAATTCAAGAGATGTGAAATGATTTTTGTTTCCAGATTCTGATAATATGCTCAGAAAGATTGATAATTTTTTTCCATTTTTGTTGAATATTGAAAATTGAATGTTAAGCTTAATGTCATTTGGTGTTAATGAATGTATTATATTTTGCTAATTGTTACTATATATCCTTCGAAAGCCTCAGATTTTCTATCCTGTTTTCAGTTTAGTCACTGGAGTATCTTCTTAATAATTGGCTGAAATAAAGTGATCTGAAAGGGATTCTTTTTTTGGTGAAGTTATTCTGGATTCTTGATTTTTGTTAGTATGTCTCTTGTAAATATATGAAATAGAATATATATTATGCGGGCGGTAAACAAGTGGTTTAGGTATTTTCCAACAAAACTTCTCTGGCGTTACAAGTAAAATCTCTCGGAGTCCAACTTTGAGATCCTTTGATCCATTATTGCGTGGAAAATGTGTTAGAATGAAATGCAGAGCTTCAAGAAGAGCTATTGCTGAAGTGGTTGATAAAACGGGTGGATTGTCGACTATGGAGGGTTAATTTGGTTAGTTTGATAAGTTTAAAATGTCTGATTTTGAAGTTTCTGATTGTGTTAGTATTTGTCTTGGTGGGCGGATAACTTTCTGCTGGAACTTGTTCTTTTTTTTTTGTTCTTAAAATTCACGCAATTTCAATAGAGATTAGGTTGCCGTTTTACAACAGATCAAGGTATTACCTGATGTCCTGATGTTTCTCACAGCAGTAACAAGCTCTTTTGCAGCTGCCCCGTACTTTATTTCCCTTCCACGTGCCACAACAAGCACAAAGTGGATCTCAAACCAAAAAAGTGGATATCATCAAACAATGCAGAAATAGTACTAAACCTTGACTTTTTTGTAGGTCTGTATATAAGAAAGTTCCAGAATGTTCACCGGTAGAGGATTTCTATTTATCCGGCGCTTACGCAAAGCAAAAGTATTTGTCTTCTATGAAGTTTAGTGCATTAGACTGAAATCATATGTTGTATGCTCTTGGGGATTTGTGGGTGATGTATATATATCTTTTTGTTATGTAGATTGAGACTGCAAAGGTATAGTTGGGACTTCTGCAGATCGATACTGGTAATATGACTAGTTGAGATGGTTGGTTGTGAGGACCCTTTAGATTAGATTAAAGAGTTTGAAACTTTGAAAATTGTTTGGCGTACACTTTTACGCATTGTATTGTGATATGTATAAGAATTTTGTGTACAATGGATTTGTCACCGCAAGTTGTATAACGTTAACTGTGATTCAACATATATATTTAGCAATTCTCTTTTTAATAAATGAAGCAGAATCTCGACGCTGTTATACTTCACAAAATAATTTTGTACTGACATAATAGAACATGGAATTGTAAATCTCCATAACAAAATATTTTGCATTGTAGTAATATATATTGCCTCTAATTATATTTTGAAGCAAAATCATATGATTGCCCCTAAATATATGTGGTTTTTAAAGCAAAGTTTTATATTGCATCTAATTATATTTTGAGGTAAGATCATATTGTTGCCTCTACATATATGTGGTTTTTAGTAATAATTTTTTATATTGCCTCTAATTGTATTTTGAGGCAAGAATATATGGTTGCCTCTAAATGTAGAGCATTTTAGAAGAACCAAGTTATGTTGCCTCAAAAAGGGGTTTTTAGAGGCAACCTTTAATTAGCGACAGACTTATTAGAGGCAACCACGCACTAATTTGCTTCAAAAAGTAATTAGAGGCTACATCTTTGTTTTCAGAGGTAAATCTACATTGCCTCTATAGGCGATTTTTCTTGTAGTGTTAAGATAATCACTCTAATTAGTGATTAAATAAGAAGAATAACCGTCCAAATTAACGATTATTAAGGTTTAAGATAATCACTCTAATTAGTGATTAAATATGATGAAATGTTAAGCTAATCACCCTAATTAGTGATTGAATGAAAAGTTTGAGTTAACCGCACTAATTAGCGATTAATCAAGGATTGAAATAACCACCTTACTTAGTGATTATGTTTATGATTTTCAAGAGTTCTTAGAAGTTTGCTTCCTAATTTGAAGGCTTTTGAGAAATAATCTTGATTGAAGATTATAAAGTCATTTAGAGATAAATGATCAATTTGAGATCAAACTTTGAGAGATTGTGTTTGGCTAATTGGAATTTGGCCATTTAAAGCGAGACACGTGAAGTGGCCTAAAATCAATTTGGAGATCATAATTACCAATCTAATTATGTCAAATTATATGATTAATCCATTTGAATATTGAGGACACATTTTTAAAATTTAAGATGGATCATCATACAATTTAACTTAGTTAGATTTGCAATTTTTCCTCTCAATTGAGATTGGGTCATTTAATTCATATACTATGACATATTGGCCCAACATGCAAAATTTGTAACATTGGTTGCTCATATTATTAAAAAAGAGTTGTGGAATTATTTATGAAAATCATGCAAAAACGTCTCCATGTTTTTTTATTAATGAGTGATGTAATAACTATTTACAAAGAAATTATTATTACAACAAAAATATACAAATCTATGATCTATACAAATCTTCAATCTTGATCTTCACCATGATGCTCCTTGATCTTCATCTCCTTGAATGGGCTTTGAAATTCATGTTTATTTGTAAACTTGAAAAATTAGAGATTAATTAACCTCTTTGATTTTGATTTTTTATGACAATTTTTATTGATTTTTATTTACATGATGAAATGAATCATTTTAAGAGAAACTTAAAATTTCATGATTTTTAATGAACATTTTCGTATCAAGAAAACAAAATTTTTTTTAGGAAAGTTGAGTTAATCACTTTATTTCATTTTTCAGATTGCACTTTTGTTCTTGCACTGACTTATAAAAATCATAACTTTCTGTATAAAGCGTTAAATTGAGAATTTGATATACCTAAGGATAGGTCAGTGAGTTCTTCATGTTGTGTCAAAATTTTACAAGCTTTTAGTGACAATTCGAATTATCGTGAATTTTATGCCAAAACTGGTCAAAATAGGACCTTTATTGAAGTTGTTCTTTGAAATCCAACTTATTGAACTTATTTTGATGTGAATTTTAGTATAAAAATTCTAGACGCTTTGAAGAACTAGACTGGAAATTTTCAATTGAATTGGACACTTTTAAGACCCTTTTTTATTTATTTTCTTAACTAAAAAGAAAATCAGTTTTCTGGAATTAAGTGATTTACATGAATGGTTTTGTAAAAATGATGTAAAATTGTATAAAATTCATATGAACATGATTTTTATATTTTTGAAAAGCTACTGATGTTTTCTTCAAACTTGATATTTTTAGTTTTAACTAAATTATTTTAAACTTTATTGACAGAACAAGCTTAGGTGGTACTGGACAAAATCAGTTTTGCACAATAAAGTTGTATGATTTTTAATTATTTACACAAAATTCGTTTTTTAGAAATTCCAAAATCCAGTTGCTGGAAACATCTTGCACTTCATAGGAAAAATATTAAATCCTATAAACTATTCTGATAATACAGACGAAAAATGAAATGTGGTACGAAATTAAAGCTGATTATAATTACAGCATCACATTTTCTTTTTTTTATGGAGATGTTTATGCACAACTTGTCTTGAACTTTTTTATGAAAACATTTATTTGGTGATGAACAACAACTTGATTAAGGAAAATCATATAATCACATTGTTTCCTAAGAGTCACCCCATTAGAGGTGACTATTCTAGGTAGGGTGATTGAAGGTTGGGAACCTATTAGGACTTCCACATACCCAAATCACTCCAAAGATTAAAAAAATGATAAGAAGAAACATGGAGAAAGTTAGTAGATGATTGAGAAGATAATCGAAATAACAAGAGTTTCAACTTTACCTTGCTAGCTCAATAATGCACTTCCTTTTTACAAATTTTTCTACCTTTTTTTATAATTTTCTTAATTTTTAAGTGAGTTTCTAAAGCCTCTTAATTACCAACTTAAACCTTTTTTTTGTGTGTTTTTTCCTTCTTTTGATGAACTTATTTTCTTACTAATTATCTTACGAACTTTTACTTTCTTTTCTTAAGTGTGATTTTTTAGAGGAAAGGAGTAGAGAAGATGAGAGAAGTAGTGAAATTAAGTTGAATTTCTTTCAACTTGGTTTTGAAGTGGAAAAAATAGGGTATTTATAGAGAAATGAGGGAGGTGAACTAGGGTTTCAAAGAGGTAGAAAATCATATTTTTCACCAAAAAAATATGATTTTCTTCATCCTTAATTACCCTAATGATATCACTCTAATGACCTCACCCTAATGACATCATCAAATCTCTTTGGAAACACGAATATTCTTATTCTTTTTTGGATTTTCTCATAAATGAAGTAAAATTAGATTTTCAGAAAATATTCTTCCCTAAACATCCAAATACGTAAAAAAAATGCATCGAAAAACGTGCAAACAAAACTGATTAGGACACTACGCCAAACGCAGGAGCCTGCGCTAGGCAGTGCCGTGCGCTAGGCGCAAGGCTCTGCGTCTGGCGCAGAGAATGCTTGTGCGCTAGGCGCACAATCATGCGTCTAGCGCATGATTGTGTGCTTGGCGCACACTCGATTCTTCCGGAAAAAATCTGGATCCCCCCTCTTACACATGGAATTTGATTCTTATTCTCACATCTTTTCATGATTCTTATTCTCTAACTAATGGATAAAGGATGTAATTAATGGATAAAGAATATATTCTTATTCTTTATCCAATGGACAATGACTTGACCATCAAGAAAACTGATTACTACGGGTTTTGGGATGCGATTAAAATCCCGACGCCTAATTGCGACTCGTGTTTTTTCCGTTTTTTGAAAGACTCACTTGAGTCAATTAACGAAAACTCGTCAAATTAATAAAGACGAGCATGATTAGACTACGAATCGTTTTATTAAACGGTGGTTGTAGTTATTGACTATGAGTCACGAAAATTATGTTTCTAAGCCGAAACCGCACGACCAATACGCAAAATGGAAAACCATACGACGAAATGAAACTCGCGCTCCGGGGTGAAACGCATTTGACGGAGCGCGTGCTCCACGATGCATGACGGTTTTCATTATTTTTGTTTCTTTTCAAAATCATTATTTACTCGAAAAAGGGGTTCAAAATTTGGTGTCTATAGAATGCCCCACATTAGTCGAATTTTGGAGGAAATGACGACCAATGTTTGAAAAGACACAAAATTTTGACAGAAAACTTCTTTTGAGATAACATATTCTCTATAGAAAATAGTTATCATCAGTGCTATTTTGAAAACATGATTTGCGACTTCTGTTGACGCTTTAAGTAGAAAATCCCAGTTAATTTTCTAAAATAGGAGATGCGACTTTGACATTGTCTTAGATAGAAAACCCCAATTAATTTTCTAAAATTGAAAATGCGACTTTATTGTCGTCTTAGATAGAAAATCCCAATTAATTTTCTAAATTTTGAAAATGCGACTTTAAAGTCGTCTTAAATAGAAAATCCCAATTAATTTTCTAAGCATTGAAAACACGACTTTATTGTCGTCTTTTTTCAGTCTTATGAATTTGTCTTTTGTTAATGTGAGAAATTCCGACAATTAATAGGTCGGCTACAGTTTTTTTTTACAGTTTTTCATGGCCTTAATGACAAATAAGTTGTCAAGTCACCATTACTTACTTTTTATGACTCCATGTGTTATCATGTTACCTTAAAGTGATGCATTGTTAAATCATGTCACCTAAAAAGGCTGACCAAAGGTTATTACCGTCTAGATAAACTATGGTAGACTAATCATCATAAAGCAAAATTTTTTATCTGTTTTTCAAAAATCTTTCGAGAATTTTTTCATGCATAATGTTTATTTGCTTTATCGGAAAATGATGATCACTATATAAAATAGATTGATCATGGTCATTATTTTGGATGATTATTAGGAAAAGGACTGTATCAACGTTCTTGATTCATCATTGACACTGTTTTTGTTTATGTCCGGCTTTAGCAAGAATTACCATACCACAAATGCTTGGTCATTAGCCATGGTGAATGATGCTCCTTATTATCCTATGGACAATACTCAAACTTATTATCCATGGCATGAATCATGGATGATCATCTTTTCCATCTATAAAAGGGGCATGGTTCTTCATTTCCAAATGCACCACTTCCACTAATCCAATCTTCTCTCTAAATTTTTTTTTCTTCTTTCACAAAATGGTTCTTACGTATGAAGAAGCTAATGAAATGCAGAGTCGGGAGAAAAAACAACTCTCGGGGGTCACAAAGAATTTGGAGCAACCAAGGCAATCTTTTTGTTCTTCCCAATTCACTAAGGCTCTCATGCCTTTGCTTTTTCTTTCCATCTGTTATGACATGATTCATGCTGCCTCCCAATTTTTGGATGAAACTCGTCATATCTTCCGCTTTGGAGACCGGAAGATTGTGCCTCTTGTTGAAGAGGTCGAAGGTTTGCTAGGTTTATCATCCAATGGTCCAGTTATTACACCTAGATCACCTACAAGGATCTCAGGAGATTTATCAACAATTTTATATCTTCCCGAATATCTTCATGGCAACTACCTACAATATGGTGAGGTATTTCGTCTTAACTTATTGTTAACTTTTCAATTTGGCACTTGGCAATACTCTAACAATGCCAACTATAGGATTGTTTGATAAAATGCTTGCATTCTTATGATTTTGTGAAGTACCCTCACTAAATGGTCTTTAAACACATGTCATGTTCGGTGTCTTTCACTTATTTCTCAAATTGTTAGTGGGGGTCGTCTCGGACCACTTATTTTGGGGGAAATGTTTCTTGGCTTAGATGAACTCAAAAGAAAACCCAAAGTTTTATGAAGGGATGTCCATAAGCCCTTCATTTATGGTTATTTGAAAAAATTTCTCTCATGAAACCTTACAAGAGTCTTACATACAAAACTAGTCATGTCCGGGAGAGAGGTTTTCTTCCTTTCTTCTATCAACTTAGCAAAAATGGTGAGTGGGAGGATTTTTTTCTGCAATAAGACATAAAGTGGGTCACAAGCCACCTTAGCATTAGTGCAATTGTATATTGCAATCCTGGTCGTAGAGGTGTACAACTACCGGGGCTTTGCCAGGTCACTTTCTACCTTCCATGGAGGTGTCTAAGGCAAATTGGTTGGAGGCAACATCACATTCCCGCCCTCCAGGTTCTTCCACCTTGTACCACTTATGAGGCTGATATGAGTGGTATTCGGAGAATGCCTACTATATGGCAGGGAGCTAAAATTATATCAGCGTTACCTGAACCTCACTTTCCACTGATTGATGAAAATTACCTTCAATGGCTTTTGGCGGATATTGGTCAAGACAATGATTCAGACGGGCCTACCATGAAGAGGAGAAGGGTTTGAGAGAAATATCATGTTTATTTTCTATATTGTTTTTTTAATTTTTAATTTTTTCTCTTTTTTTTTTTGAATTTGTAGGAAATGAAGGTTTTATGTCTTTTGATGTATGAAATGAAGTACCTCAATTGGGATGAATAAAAAGATCTGTTTGTGAGAATTATCTGCTTTGTAGGAAATTCAATGTGAACACAATTCTAAACACGTGCACACTTTAACATTAAATATGACATGCAAATTATAATTAATCAATCATATGACACATATAAGCATAACATATACAACCTTAACAATCAAAAGCACCTTTCATCATTTTTCTTTTTCTCCTTTTATTTTCTTCTTTTTCCGTTTTTTTTTTCGTTTTTTTTCGCTCTTTTTTTCTCCTTTTTCTTTTTTTTTTTCCTTTTTTTTTTGCATACATTATATGAATATCTAGAAACACATCGCATGTTTATTAAGAATAACTAGATAGGATACAAAACCCCAAACTGATTGGTTACTTGACTAAGACAATTACAATTACTTTGATGCCTAAGCGTAATATTTCTTCAATTGATCAAGATTAGTGAAATGGGTGAATTCATTCCCATCAAAATCCATTAGCTTTCTGCTCCAGCCGTGGTGACATGCTTTACTAGGAATGACCCAGACCAGTTAGGCTTGAATTTTCCCCGAGGATCATGAAACGGAGCTCTATTTTCCTTTAAGACTAGATCACCTTCCCGAATGTCACTAGTGGAAAAAAACTCCTTGTCTACTTTGTCAAGTCTTTCCGATTACTAATCAACCCAAGCACTTGTTAAAATTTAATATAAAAAATTGCCAAGTCTTTCCGGTTGAATAGTCAACCGGAGCTCGATGATTAATCTTCCATTGGATTAGTCAACCGGAGCGCTTGTGAATAAGTGCTCCGGTTACTCAACCCGAGCACATAATTGGACTCTCTAATTTTGCGTACCATTAATATATATTAATTTCGACCCTTAGCTCTCTAACTGCGCTCACTTTTCCCTCCCTCCCAATTAATTCCGCACTCTCTCAATAGAACCCTCGCATTCACTTCTCTGTCGAACTCGCTGCGTGAATACTCCTTCGCCGCCCCTCCATCCACGGACCCTCCCTCCTCTCAATTGGTTCACTTTTACGTCGAACTTACTGCGTGCAGATAATTCGTCGACTTCGACTTTGACGCTGGGTTGTCTACGTCAATTTCAGTCTATTTCCTCGATTATTTATCGGTTCAACTGCTACTCGTCCGCCGCCCCTCCGTCCGCCGACCCTTCCTCCGCCGACCTTTTAATCCATCTCTCCTCGAATTTGTTTTCTTTTTTTCATTTTCTGATTTATTTTGTTCGAAAACTCGAACCCTTGAAATCGAATTAGGGCTTTTCGATTTTACCTCCTTTTTGCTCGAATTTCTTGATTGTTTGCATTTGTTTTTTTATGTTGATTGTTAGAATTTTCTTAGGAGTTCAGGCGAGGTTCTTTCTTCGCTCTTCTTTGTTGTTCTTGGTTGTTAATTTTGTTGTTGTTGTTGATTTAGTACATGTTTTTCCTCTATAGCATTTTTTTCTTAAATCGAATCCTCTATAGTATTTTGCTTGCTCATACAATATACTTGGTTGTGAATAAAGTGCTGATGAATATTATTTCTTACTTGTTTCTTCTATCTTGTTCTCGTTTATTCTTTTTGGTTCTTGTTTCTTCTTTTTCGTTTTCAGATCTAGGCTTGTTTCATTACTTTTTCATGTTGTTCAACACTTAAATCGTATTTACGCTTTTAAATTTCAGGATTTTTCATTGATTTTTTTCTTTGCTTGTTGAAATTGTAATTGGTACAGGTGATGTTTATCTCAGACTATAAGTTTGTGAATTGGGATTTTATTGATGTGGAAGATCTCCAAATTTTTCATGTATTTAAGCAGTATTAGATTGCGGGTAATGCTCATCTTTGTAAGATGTGTTCTTTATATTAGTTAAGTGTAATAATTTGGTGTATTTGGAATTTGTGGAACTAGTTTCGGACCTCGAGTTAATGGTTTAGATACCATCATCTCTATGCAATGATTGTTGGAAGGCATACACCATTTTATTGAATGTATTGAAGCTAGTGTAGGTTAAACTTCTTGTATGTTTTGGGTATGATGGATGATATAACTTGAAGCAATTTGGGTTTTTGGAGTAAGATTACTTGTGTGGAAAAGCTACTTGTTTACTTTATCTTGTTAAGCAAAAAATGTGTTCATGTTAGCATTATACGTGTAAAGACTTTCTCCTTTGAAAAATCTGTAGTAGCTGTAATATGGTCTTTTTAACTTGCTTTTAAATTATTTTTGGGATGAATGGTTTGGTTGGATTGGTTGGACTAAGTGATTTTTCTAGCCGTAATACTATGTGAATTATTTGTGTCTTATAGGGTCTGCCAATCCCAGGCTTTCTAGCGAGGATGTCTTAGCTAGCTTGGATGCCGACAAGCTTGTTACGGAGATAATGAGCTTAAGCTTGGAAGGCGATACAGCTGGCATGTATGTGTCTACTATTTGCCATTTTGAATTTATTTCGTAACCTGTTTTTATGACTGGCTCTGCTAATAACGACCATGTCGGTACCAAGTGTAAACTTTTTATACAAATAAACTTGATGAGAACTTGAAAGGTGGAGATTACTCCAAATCTATACAACAATAGTACACCGAGCTCAGCAATCTGAGGCTTTATTGTCTAATATGACTTCTAATCGATAACTAAATGCCATTGTTGAGCTTTCTTGATGCCATTCTTGCCTCGCGTTTTCAGGCATTTTGTCTAGTCTATTGAGGCATTGGTCTATTTCTTAGAAGTAAAAAAATATGGAATCACTTTTTTCCTTCTATTGTATCATTTCTAGGCAGATTATGTTGTTTGACAGGTCCTTGTGGTACTAAAGTATTGAACATTTTGTTTCAGTGACATTCCAAGGATATTAATGAAGCATGTGAAAAACCTGGGTGCTGAAGTTAGTCAGTTCCAGTTTTATCCTCAGCCAAATAAGTTCATCATTTTCATTTCTTTTCTTGTGATGAAAATGATCCGGACCGAGAAAACGATACTTGTATTTCTCCAGCTGTTAGTACTGTTGGTATAATTAGGGCTCCGCATGGCGACGAAGAGGAAGCTTGGTGTCTGCTCCTTCTGTTAGTGACAATTGAATTAAAGTGTCAAAGCCCCAATAATTTCGTGTAGTGCAGTTGTTCTATCACCAAAATGGATATTATATTCAAATTTGACCTTGTGACTTGTTGATTAGAGACCTTTTATGTAATGAACTTGGCAATGAGGAATTGTAATTAACTCACCCCGTTATACTTTGCCTAGTAGCTAGTGAATTTTATTACTATATTATGCTACTGGCTGCTGCTAGCTTGTATGCTGGCAGTAGCAGTGATTTTTTTTTTTTTAAAAATGTCAAGTGCTCCGGTTGATAAGAAAAAACCGGAGCACTTGATTCACAAGTGCTCCGGTTTTTTCTTATCAAACCGAAGCACTTGATAAATGCTCAATTGCTCGTATGGCGTCTGCTACGGGTCAAATACGGAGCACTTGTACGGTTTTTAACCGGAGCACTTGATGTTTTTTCCACTAGTGTGTCTCTATCTCGAACCCTTTTGTTAAATGCACGAGCAATTCTCCGCTGATAGAGTTGAATGTTATGCAATGCTTGTAGTCGGCGCTCATCTGTAAATGCAAGCTCATCATAACGAGTTTTGTAGCATTGGTCTTCTGAGATTTCACTTTCTGCTATGACCCTGAGAGATTGTATCTCCACCTCAACCGGTAGGACCGGCTCCATCCCATAAACCAAATAATACGGGGTTGTTCCTGTTGGAGTCCTAATTGATATCCTATATCCCCAAAGGGCATATGGGAGTTTGTCATGCCATTCCCTAGTCTTCTCAGTCATCTTGGCAACAATAGTCTTGATTGTCTTATTGGTTGCTTCCACCGCTCCATTTGTTTGGGGACGATAAGGTGAGACTGATGATGGTTGATTACTTATTTTGCGAGAGTTGTCTTCAGATGACCCTCAAATTGTGATCCATTATAAAAGATGATTTCAAAAGGTATGCCATACCGATAGATAATGTTGTCAATCACAAATTTCGAAACTTGCTTTACCCCTAGCTTTGAAAATGATGCAGTTTCAACCCACTTCGAAAAGTAATCAATTGCTACAAAAATATATTGATGCCCATTTGAAGCCTTTGGATGAATTTGTCCGATTATGTCTATGCCCCAACTCGAAAATGGCCAAGGAGAGGTCATATTATGTAGTGACACAGGTGACATATGATTGAGGTTAGAAAATATCTGACATTGCTTGCAGGCGCGGACGAAGCTGATGCAATCACCTTCTAGAGTGCTCCAATGGAAACCTGCTCGCAAAATTTTACGAGCCATCATTCTTCCATTCATATGAGGTCCACATTCTCCTCCATGAACTTCTTCCATGATGGCTTGCTTTTCGCTATCATTTACGCAGAGTTGTAGAGTACCATCAAACCCCTTGTGATATAGCCTGCCTTTTAGAATGAGAAAATGAGCAGCTAGCTTTCTGATGGCTATGCGGTCCTTCTTGCCACTTCCCTCTGGATATTGTATAGTTTCCAGGAAAGTCTTGATATCCTTATACCAGACATCATCATCATCATCATCTTGTTGAGCCAGCGTGGAGACAACTTGTGCTACCGTCAGTGTAGGTCCCTTCCTTTCTTCAATTAAAACAGACTGGATTTTTGTACCATTTTCCCATGTTAAATTAACAGCGAGATTAGCTAAAGCATCAGTGAAACTATTTTGTTCTCGAGGAAGATGTCCGAAGGCGATGTCATCAAAATAAGGGATCAATTCTTGAAGGTACTCTGTGTAGAGCTGAAGTCTCTCATCTCTAAATCTCCAAATTCCTATTGTTTGAGATATGATGAGATTAGAATCTCCATACACAGTGAGATGTCTTGCCCCCGCTACCAAAGCGGCCTTTACTCCATATATACAGGCTTCATACTCAGCTGTATTGTTTGTTGTTGGGAAATACAGCTTGACAGCAAATGGAATATGGACTCCATCAGGATCTACTAACAAAACCCCTGCTCCATTACCTCTCCGATTAGAAGCTCCATCGAAATACATGCACCATTGTGGATTGTCAATGAATAATAAGTACTCATCAGGGAATGCATCATCATATTCATCTCTTGACACTGGTACTTCTGCTAGGGCTTCAGATATGGCTCTTCCTTTGACAGACTTCTGGCTGACACCTTGAATATCAAACTCAGAAAGCATAGCATGCCATCTCGCCAATCTTTCACTAAGAATGGGTTTCTCAAACAGATACTTGATTGGATCAAGTCTTGAGATCAGATAGGTAGTATGAGCTTGGACCTGATGCCTCAACTTCTTTGTGGCATAGACCAAGGAAACACATGCTTTTTCCAGTGGGGTATATCTTGTCTCATACTCCAGGAATTTCTTGCTAAGATAGTATATGGCAACTTTCTTCTTTGTTCCTTCTTGATATTGGGCTAAGAGAGCTCCCATAGCCGTTTCTGTTATAGTGAGGTACAAAATCAGAGGTTCCCCTGGTCAAGGCGGCATTAGAACAGGTGGATTTGAAAGATATTCTTTCATGGAATCAAAAGCTTCCTGACATTCCTCGTTCCACTCATGGGATGCCCCTTTTCTGAGCAGCTTAAATATGGGTTCACACCTCATAGTTAGTTGTGAGATGAACCTGCTGATATATTGAATTCTGACGAGAAATCCTCTTATTTCTTTTTCTGTTTTTGGAGGAGGTAGCTCTTGAATAGATTTTACCTTTTTAGAGTCCACTTTAATGCCGTCTTGACTGATAATGAATCCCAACAACTTCCCTGAAGTGACGCCAAACACACATTTTTGAGGGTTTAGCCTTAGATTGTTCAACCTGATTCTTTCAAAGAAGGACCTTAGTGCAGGAACATGCCCCTCACGATCACCACTTTTCACAATCATGTCATCTACATAGACCTCCACAATGTCGTGGATAAAGGTCATGAAGGATAGTGGTTGCAGCCCTTTGATACGTGGCTCCGGCATTCTTAAGACCAAAAGGCATAACTCGGTAACAGAAGGTGCCCCACGGAGTGATGAAAGATGTCTTTGTCATGTCTTCTTGGGACATGAGTATTTGATTATACCATGAGAATCCATCCATGAAGGAAAACATTACATGACCGGCTGTACTATCCACGAGAACATCGATGTGGGGTAGGGGAAAGCAAACTTTTGGTGATGCAGCATTCAAATCTCGAAAATCAATGCACACACGAACTCTCCCATCCTTTTTGAGTACAACCACTAGTGGAAAAAAATGCAAGGGCTGCGGTGTATGGGATGCGTTTTTTAAAAACGCAGCCCTTAATAGTGAAGGGCTGCGGTTAGCCCAAACACCGCAGCCCTTCGTAAACGAAGGGCTGCGGTTTTTTTAAATACGCAGCCCTTTAAGTGAAGGGCTGCGTTTTTAGGCTAACCGCAGCCCTTAACCCATCCGCGAAAAGATTATTTCAGTGGGCTTTTAAATATTTTGGAAGGAATTCTGGGCGGGCTTTTAAAATATCCCTACATTAAACCCTAGCGCTCCTTTACTCTCCCTCATTCTCTCTCCTCCCCTGCCTCTCTCCTCTCTCACAATCTCCTTCCCTGCCTTTCTCTCTTCGACCTCGGCTAGAGTTCGCCGTCAAAGCACGCCAACAGCAGCGACGCAACACAACAATCCTTCCCTGCCTTTCTCTCTTCGACCTTGGCTAGAGTTCGCCGCCAAAGCACGCCAACAGCAGCGACGCAACACAACGAACACCATCACACAGCGACACATTTAATTCTCTTCACGTGGCATTTAATTTATCTCTCTCTCAGTGACGCAACAACAGCAACACCACGCAGCCACTCCTCGCGCACACCAACAACGAACACCATCACACCACTCGCCGTCTCGTCGCCTTCGTGGTCGCTGCTTCGTGGTCGACATTTAGTTTCTCTCGTCGCTGAAGTTTTTTTTTAGTTCAAGTTCAACTTTGTCTTCGATTAGATGTTGGGTAGCAGTTGCTCTCAATCTTTTGTTTTTCTTGAAATTATGTTGTATTGTAGGTTTTTAATGGTGATAATAAGATTTAAATTATGATTATGCTTAGATACTTGCTAATTAGGTGTTAGGTGTTTAGCATTTGCGTAGCTTTTTAATATTACAGTTTATGGTGTAAATTTCTTGATATATTTAGAAGTAAAAAAATGCAAAAAAAATTTTTTTTTTGGTCAAAAGGGCTGCGGTTATGGTCAAAACCGCAGCCCTTTGTACAAAGAAGGGTTGCGGTTTAGGCCCAAAAACGCAACCCTTCCAATATGGAAGGGCTGCGTTTTTGGGCCTAAACCGCAGCCCTTGGTAGTGAAGGGCTGCGGTCAAAACCGCAGCCCTTCATTATTGCCGAAGGGCTGCTACGGAAAGGGCTGCTGGCCAAAAACGCAGCCCTTAGGGCTGTTTTGACCGCAGCCCTTCCTTATTTTTCCACTAGTGAACCACTATATTAGCTAGCCAACTCGGATGCTTTACAGCTTGAATGAATTTGGCATCAAGCTGTTTCTAGATTTCTTCTTTCACTTTCAGGCTTATCTCTGACTTCATTCGGCGGATCTTTTGCTGCTTAGGCTTCCTTTCAGGATGTAACAGAATGCAATGTTCCGCAATTTCTCTATTAACACCAGTCATATTAGCATAAGACCATGCAAACACATCTACATACTCTTTTAACAATGCAATAAACACAGACTGTTCAATTAGGGAGAGGGATGACCCTATTTTGACTTCTTTTACAGCATTTTCTGTACCAATATTAATTACAATGGACTCTTCCATGTGTTTCATATATGTTTTAGTTGTATCAAATGATTCATCATTATTAAATTCACTGTCAGAGATAACATCTTACATGCAAATATACTTAGATAAAGGTTCATATTCAATTTCCTCACTATCGGAGTCTTCTGACTAGGTATGCAAGGTAGATTGGCTGGAAGATGAGCTATCAGTATGATATCCATCTGAAAGGGGTGAAAAGGTATTTTCATGAGATGGATGTGGAGGATGGTTTCCTAAAAACATTTTAAATTCTATAGGCCCGTCTTTTGCCTGACACTCAATACTCCACTTATGTTCAATGCTTTCGCTAAAAAGTATCATCAAAGACAGCGGGTCAAAATCCTCTTCCTCAGAGGACTCAGAAGTGAAAAGTTTCTTAAGGACTCCATGTTCCAGATTATCCACCTAATCATTTTCTTTTTTCATTTTTTGTTCTTGGACAAACCAACTTTTGATTAAGTCCAGATTTCTGGCCTTATTGAAGAATATCTCCAATCCCGGTAAAATCTTTTGTTCCTTCCTACTGAGCCAAGGTTCTGGAAATTCAAAGTACAGCTCAGTATCTTCTTGTAGGATGAACTGACCGTTGAGGGTAAAAGAAGGTTTTTCGATGTTGTGAGAAGTTTTGCCCGGATCATATCCTAACCCATGTCGGTTTTGCTTGTCTATTATGGGGATTGGTTGCTTTATTCCCCTACCATCACGCCCTAATCCGGTTCCTTGAGTATAACCCATCTTCATCATGATTTAAAATCCTTTGGACAGAGGTTGCATGGCAAACCCTACAGGCTCTTTGACCGCATTTGTGGATATGGCTGAGGTGTTTGTTTTCTGATGGTAATTGGTCATCCTTAGAGAAGGGACATATTTCTTCATTTTGGACCTAAAAGTAGAGAAAAAAGAATTAAAAGAAAAGAGAAGAAAGCTACATATTGCAGAATGCATTGCAGAATAAAGAAAATTTTCGAAAAAGATTTCGCCATATTTTGACTGGAATGGTCCACCTTTACAATTTTTTTTTATTTTGACTCTCTTGAATGATTTTACTGTCATTGGGGTTGAAACACATATGTTTTTTTCATTCTTCCATTCCCTGTTTTAGTATTGAACAAAGACAGAAATATATAGAGATTAGGGCCTGTATCCCCATTGATGTGTCAATTCAGCATTCTGAAGTTGCTCCTGTGATGACTGGCATCTTGAGTGCTAATCACAATGCCTGAAATACAATGGTTAATACATTTGAGTCGAACCCGAAGACTGCCTACATATCCCCATTGCTCTAGGTGCATTTTATGGGGAATCAGACTCAGCGTAGTTCATTATTTTAGCAAGAACTAAACTTTTTTATTTAATAAAGCAGATGCACTCATATTGAGCTACCTACGTACCCCACGTGTTACATAGGTGGAGTGATCTCACAGTGCAAGTGTACATGATAATGGGGATTAAAGCTGCACGTAGTTCTCTGATACTAACGAGCTAAAAGATTTTTTTTCTTTTTTTCGATGGGCTCACTAGTGGAAAAAAACGGAAGGGTCTTGGTCAAAACTTGCCCTAAGGGTGCGTTTTTGGCCGGCGTGACCCTTCACAAAGTGAAGGGCTGCGGTTTTGGGTCTAGACCGCAGCCCTTCTATATGTGAAGGGCTGCGGTCTAGACACAAAACCGCAGCCCTTCGTATTCGGTTTTTTTTTTTGAAAAAAAATTCTGCTAGCCCATTCGACTCTCACCCCCACCCCCTGCCCGGCCCTTGCCGGCCACGCACCCCACCCGCCCTCCCCCGCACTCCCCTACACCCCCACCCCCACCCCTGACCCACTCCCCGCACTCCCCGCACCCCACCCCCCACCCTAGCCCCTGCACTCCCATCCCGGCCCCGCGCCCGGCCCCCCCCCCAGGCCACCCCCTGCACTCCCCGAAGCCCCTACACCCCCCACTTGACCCACCCTCTGCCATCCCCAACCCTCCCCGCTGCCGGCCCCTCTCCACCCACTCTTTGCCGACCACCCTAGCACCCCACCATCCCCCCTAGCCCCCATTGACACCCCGGCCTTGCACCTCAAGTGGCGGCCCTCCCGCCCAACACCTCCCTTCGACACAAAAAAAAACCTATCGAATTGCAATATATCACAAGTTTTTCAACGTAATAATTAACTTTAAATATATATATTTAATAATGTAAAAAGTGTACATAGAATTGATACCAACTAGTAGATCAAGCTAATTATATCGCGAAATCCACCAAAATGTATCATAAGCAATCATCACAAAGGTAGGTCGCCAACTTATCCCGAACTTCATGTAATTCCTCTATGGCGAAGGCCCTCAAACTTGGTGTGTTATTCATATAAACCTTGCAAAACAACTAAGGAATAAACACATAATATAAGAATTCAATCATTTACCGTAGTTAATAGTTCTAAAAATGACATATACCTTCCCGAAATTCAATCAAAAACAAATGCAAGCCTAAAAATCTACACACTAGTTATATTATACCTCATATTATCATGTTCAAAAATAAATTGGAGTTAAATGACTCGAGAAATAGGAATTGGATGCGAAAAGGCGAAAATAGTCCTAAAATCACATTTACGTTCCCGAAATTCAACCAACAACAAATGCAAGCCTAAAAATCTACACAATAGTTACATTATACCTCATATTATCATGTTCAAAAATAATTTGGGGTTTAATGACTCGATAAGTACGACTTGGACGTGAAAAGGCAAAAATAGGCCTAAAATGACCTTTTCGTTCCCAAAATTCATCCAACAACAAATGCATGCCTAAAAATCTACACAATAGTTAGATTATACCTCATATTATCATGTTCAAAAATAATTTGGGGTGAAATGACTCGATAAGTACGAATTGGACGTGAAAAGGCGAAAGTAGGCGTAAAATGACCTTTTCGTTCCCAAAATTCAACCAACAAATGCAAGCCTAAAAATGTACACACTAGTTATTATACCTCATATTTATATGAAATGCATCAAAGTACCATGTTTTAGGGTAGAATGGGGTCATTTTTTGCAAATATGCATGTGCTACTTTGGTTTTTTAACCAATTAATACCTATTACCACTCGATCTAATCTAAACTAACATATACGAATAAGTTACATACCTTTTGAAGATCATCGACGTTAGTGCAATGGTTGACGATATCGAACATGTACCTCGGCACGTAATAGCCACATGCAAGTCCATCATCTTATTGCGGACACTAAATGTTCACCAAAGCATGCATCCAATGACATTCATGTTTGATGTGTAGTATGTGGCGAAAAGTGTTTCTATATAAGGACAAACAAATTAGTCATGTTACCTCGACTGATATCCAAGCAGGAGCTTTTGGTGCTCGAAGTCCTGTTGCACTAATATGCTTCATCACACTACATCAATACATTATTATAAGATTAGATGTACTAACTTTTTATATATATAAAGATGATGAATAATGTGTAATATTAATAAGTGCGCATATATTTAGTTTCGATTAGGCTACCTTTTTAACAATGATTTGATTAGTAAGGACCGTGGTGGTTGTCGACGCAAAGAATCAAAGTGTTAGACTTCGTAACGTGACAAACATATCGCAAGCAGTGTCCAATGAGCCCTACAACAAGAAAATATAGTTATTATTAATCATAGAACAATTAATAGGTGAATTTAATTATCGAATAATAAAAGTAAAGCGGGTTTAACAAGCATCCTGTTCAATATACGGGACAAGGATGATCTGATGATATCCTAAATGAGATGATGCTTTGAAACTCATATCGAGATACTCTTTCACTTCAGCTTTGTTTTTTAAGCAATTGTCATCTCGTATTATGTTTGGACATAACCAACCAAACATTGACTCACTTGATGTTGCAATCAATGCATTGTATAATAACCTGAGAAATCATATTGATTAAAAGTAAACATACTTATTATGGAAGTTGAATTGAAAACTATTTAAGGCATATGTATATGTATATTTAATTTTATGTATTACCTCATGAAAGTTTGTATCATGAAACATTCAACTCTACCGCACATAATAATTCTTTAATATAGAGCTTAGAAATGAATGTCGATGACTCCTCAAAGTAATGGAATTGTTGCGCCCCTAAAGGAACCTATATTGTACTATCATCGGGTAAATCGCTAGCGCACTCATGTAACCAATAGCACTCATGTCGATGACTCCTCAAAGGCCTCGCACCACCTCTGGCTCGATAATAAGTGTATTCTTTGTCATAGAAACATTTCCCTTCAACACATTTCGTTCACCTTCATCACGTAAACTTACCTTCTTATCAGGTGAACAGGCCTTTTTTGCCTTGCTGTCATGTGAGCCGGCCTTCCCCCAAACCTAGTAATTAGTTAAAAGTAAAGATATTACTGACTATCATAGGAACTATAAAAGAAAACACGCATATATATATATGTATGTTAATCATTGTACCTCATCTGAAAACCGCACCAATGCACACGGCCATAGAACATAACTGCCAAGGGCATCATTCAGTAAATGTAAACCAACTTCTGGGTTCGGCAGCGGAAGAGTTTCTTCTTCGAAACCAGACACAATTTCATTGAGGGTGACCACATAGTGATTATCATCCACTAACTGGTTATGCAATCGTACTCGGTCACTAGGGGGTTGTGCATTGCCATAAGCTACCAGAATGAAACTATCATAACCATCTCCTCGAGCTAATAGTTCACATGGTGTCTCCTCCTTTAAAAAAAACTCCATTTATATTTAGTCTATGAAACAACATTATTATAATAAGAATTTCATGCATTTAAGAACAATAGTTGTTTAACAAAGAAAAGGGATTAAGTGATTACCTTCAACTCGGGTACTACAGGTGGATCAGGTAAAGGTATCATCTGATCAATAGATGTTCGTGGATCACTGGTCGGCTGGCTAGGTGTAATATCACTACCCTTCTTCAATGCACCAAAAGTCGGTAAACCCATTTGCTCCAAAATGGCGTTGAAGTTATGTGTCATCTCCTCCCTGAGCTCCCCCCGAATTGCAGCTTTGATAGCCTCCACATCTACTAACGCTGCCGAATTCACACTACTTACACTTGATTTTGTCGCTGTAGTATATTGATCACCATATACCTTTCTCAAACCGAGGCGGACACCTCCTTCGCCCCTCACGCGTCCACTGTGGTCCTTTCCTAAAGTTTCGTGCAATGCATCAATGTGTCCTTTAGGAGTGAATTCACCAGTTGCCTCTTTTTCCATCAAGCCAATCTACATAAGGATAAGAGAGAAATGCTCGTGAACGCAAAAGTTATATTATACCTTATATAACTATATTCAAAAAGAAATTGGAGTTAAATGACTCAAAATCTAAGAATTGGACGCGAAATGGCCAAAATAGGCCTAAAATGACATTTACGTTCCCGAAATTCAACCAATAATAAATTCAAGGCTAAAAATCTACACACTACTTATATTATACCTTATATAACCATATTCAAAAAGAAATTGGAGTTAAATGACTCAAAATCTAAGAATTGGACGCGAAATGGCCAAAATAGGCCTAAAATGACATTTACGTTCCCGAAATTCAACCAATAATAAATTCAAGGCTAAAAATCTACACACTACTTATATTATACCTTACATAGTCATATTCAAAAATAAATTAAGGTTAAATGACGCACAATCTAAGAATTGGACGCGAAAAGGCGAAATTAGGCCTAAAATGACATTTACGTTCCGATAATTCAACAAACAATAAATGCAAGCCTAAAAATCTACACACTAGTTATATTATACCTCATATTATCATGTTCAAAAAGAAAAATATGCCTAAAATGACCTTTTTGTTCCCGAAATTCAATATAATTTGAACTTGGGGACATGATTATTGCAAATATTTACATTGTACCTCATATTATCATATTCAACACACAAAATTGTGGTTACATGACTTGGAATACAAGAAAATGACATTTTTTTTGTACTTACAATGGCGTTGGCTATCTGTTCTGTACCGGGATCAGGCAAGACTCTTTTTCCCTTTGCATCAACCCCATGCATCGAACACCACCAATCGAGGACTCTATCGGGTTGCCGAGGCTGTGCAACTGTCTGATTGTACGAATGAGCGCCCAAATGATGATAATACTTCCTAGCTTTTGCACTCGCGCTACTTTTCTCACGACTTGCCTAAAACACACAATTATAAACAAAGGTTAGGTACGGTGTTATACAATAATATACCGGAGCTAAGTGTAGTAAATCTTAATAAAATATTCTTACAATAGCTTGTGGGGTTGTATTGGCAACAAATGATTCCCACTCTTCAGGTTTGATAGTTTTCCATATCTGAAATGGTAATTTGGAGGGTTCAGATGATGTTTCCGGTGAAGCCTCAGGCCCAGAAGGTGTTTCTCCGCCGTAGATTTTCTTCTTCTTTGTACCTACTACTTTCCTCCGCTTAGTGATCCACCCAGACACTAACTTAGCCTTGAAATCTCTGAATCTCTGGGCAACCACGGAGAGAAATACATTCTTCTTGGCTTCATCATCTTCGATATTGAATTGATTCTATAAAAAACGCAGTTCACAAATTTGTTTTCGTAAATGTTGTAATTTATATGCTATCAGTAATATTACACATATATTTAAATAAATAATTAAGAAACTAAACGTTATTGTACGTGAAGCTTACCATAGTATCTTCCCATAGACACCGCTTCAACCCCTCGGGCAACTCTTTCCATAAGTGCACAATGGAGAGTTTATGCATGCAAATGCCAACTTGCATGCCATACAGATGACGCCACTTTCCACAAGGTTGACCCATATTATTGCACTCCAAAGCCTTTTTTGTGTGTTTCCCTAGTGACTTTGTAGGTCCCCTTTCTTTTCTCTTTTTCGTCGCCCATGACTTCCTAGACATTTGTACATTTAATTCTTCACGGCGAGGTCGAGTCAATTTACCCCGTTCCTTTCTCGCATCGAATGATTCATCCTCGGTAGTGTGTTCAGCACTCGTGCTCTTATCCGTATGCACCTCCGCCATCTCCCTCAAAATTGTACAAATATACGCATTAATATACATAAAGCTCAAGATAACAAAAAAAAAATTCACATTGGCACAAAGGGGTGAGGGGGGGGAGTGTAACAAGGGGGGAGGGTGCGTGCGTGCGGGGAGGGGTCCGTGCGGGGAGGGGGGTCCGTGTGCGGTGGGGTCTATGCGGGGGGGTCTATGTGCGGTGGAGGGGGTCTGTGTAGGGGAGCTAGGGGAGGGCTGGGTTGGGGAGGGTGCGTGCGGGGAGGGGGGTTTGTGTGCAGGGGAGGGGGGGGATGGGCGGGGGGTGGGGGGCCTGTGCAAGGAGGGAGGGGGTTTGTGCGGGGGAGGGGATGGGCTTGGCAGGGGGGTGGGGGGTGTGCGGGGAGGGAGGGGTTTGTGCGGGGGAGGGGCTGGGCATGTGGTGGGGGGGTTTTGCGGGGAGGGGTGGGCAGGGGGTGGGGGGGTACGTGCGGGGATGGGAGGGGCTGGGGGATCGTGCGGGGGAGGGGATGACGGGGGGATTGCGTGGGGGGGGAGGGGAGGGGAGGGGGTGTGCAGGGAGGGGAGGGGTGTGCGGGTGGTTTTTTTGGGGGGTACGTGCGGGGGGGGAGGGTGGGCGGGGATTGGGGCTTGGGGCTTGGGGCTTGGGGGGGTCTGTGCAGGGAGGGGGGATTTGTGCAGGGGAGGGGGAGGGGAGTTGGGCATCGGTGGGGGAGGGGGCGCGGGGGTGCAGAGGTAGATACTAACAGCGCCGGCGCCGCGCTAACCCCCCCATGCTACTGCCAACCCTCCCCCACTACTGCCCAGCCTTACCCTTGATAGGCTGTCGTACACCTGTCAAAAATAATTCCTGCAAAACCTTCTAACAATGTAGTAGGGTAAGTAGGGTCGAATCCACAGAGAGATGGTCGTTTTAATCTAGCTTCTAAGGTATAGAGAAACTAAACAAGATCAGGAATATTGAGTTAAAGTTCTAAACTAATCAAACTATGAAAATCAAACTAGAAAGGATCTAGGGCAAGGGTTTACCATGTTTATAACTATAATCTATCAAAATATCATCAATAGTTCAATTAATCAGATATCTAGAGCACATGTTAATCCTACGGTCGGGCCTTAACGCTCTCAAATCAACATATGCCAGTACGGTCGCTCAACATAATCAGAATTGCTAATTGTAGGTAAGCCTCTAAAGAGTACTATCTCTCGATCTATGACTCGATATTAGCAATATTCAATCGGACAATTGATCGAGATTGCAAGATTAACAATATAAACACTAATCAATCAGAAATAACAATGACTAATGAAACCATCAATAAACATCCATCAAGAATTATAGCATATAAACATGGATTCCCAAACCCTAGAAATTAAAACTACTCTATCATGAAATAAAGAATAAAAACTAAAACTATAAAAGAAAACATAATTAAAGAAATCAATGAAAGAAACTAATAGAATTCATGAATTAATGAAGAAGAATAAAAACTAGGGTTTACAACTAAAACTAGAGAGAAAAAGAAGAAGACTAAACCTAAAAACTAAAACTAAGAAAATAACGTGAAGGGGGCTCGTTAGGGGGAGAGAGAGAAGACCTATTTATAGTTTTTACAAAACCGGCTAAAAAGGCAAAAATTAACCTACCGGGAAAAACCGCCCGGTCGGCCAAGGCAAAACCGCCCGGTCGGGCGACGTTGTTCGAAACTACGACAAAAAATGAAATTCCGCCCGGTCACCGGCAGAGTGCCGCCCGGTCGGGCGCGCAAGCACTTTTGGAGCCACTTTCGCCCGGTTGACCGGGCAAACATGCCTTGTACGCTGAAGAAATTTTCGTCTCGCCCGGTCGGGCAAAACCGCCCGGTCGACCGGGCGGAAAAACTGTGATTTTGCGTCAACTTGCGAAGGCTGTATCTCTCGAACCAGAAGTCCATTTGGGGCGTGTGACCTATCCTTGGAAAGCCCTTTAAGTCTAGTTTCCAACCCAACTGGAATTTCTTGATTCTGATAAGTACATCAAAAGTTATGATCAGAAGAGTAAACATGACTCCTTTTTCACATTTCTTCTAATGATTTTCCGCTTCGTTTTCGCTCAAACTCGTACTATGACATATCCATATGATCCTTATGCATCGTAGCTTCTTTCCAAGTGCTCCTAATCCTCAAGCTCAGCTAAATATACTCCAAATACGTTCTCATTACCTGAAATTCATCAAAAACAAGAAGCATACCGAATAGGAGTAGAATAACATAACTTAAGAATATGATGCAATAATGAACCTAAAGATGAATCTAAATGCTCTAAAATGCAACCTAAATGCACCTAAAAACTATATATAAATATGACTTATCAACCCTCCCCTGCACAGGTCCCCCCCAACCTGTACAGACTCCCCAAGCCCCTAACAGCCCTTCCCACCACTGCTGCCCCTCCGCACAACTTCCCCCCTTTTCTTTAAGCCTTTTTGTTTCCCAATTTCACTTACATGGAAATTTATGCACAAAACCTAATACGTAGTTTCATTCTACCTTATATTGGCATATGCAACAAAAGTTTGGAGTTAGATCAACAAAAATTTCAAAAAATGACGCGAATCGGCCGAAATAGGCCTAAAATGACCTTTTCGTACCCAAAATTCAACCAACAATAGATGCAAGCCTAAAAATCTACACAATAGTTACATTATACCTCATATAATCATGTTCAAAAAGAATTTGGGCTTAAATGACTCGATAAGTACGAATCGGACGCGAATCGGCGAAAATAGGCCTAAAATGACCTTTTCGTTCCCGAAATTCAACAAACAACAGATGCAAGCCTAAAAATCTACACAATAGTTACATTATACCTCATATAATCATGTTCAAATACAATTTGGGTTTAAATGACTCGATAAGTACGAATCGAACGCGAATCGGCCAAAATAGGCCTAACATGACCTTGTCGTTCCCGAAATTCAACAAACAACAGATGCAAGCCTAAAAATCTACACAATTGTTACATTATACCTCATACAATCATGTTCAAAAATAATTTGGGGTGAAATGACTCTATAAGTACGAATCGGACGCGAATCGGCCAAAATAGGCCTAAATTGACCTTTTCGTTCCCGAAATTCAACCAACAACATATGCAAGCCTAAAAATCTACACAATTGTTACATTATACCTCATATCATCATTTTCAAAAATAATTTGGGGCTAAATGACTCGATAAGTACGAATCGGACGCGAATCGGCCAAAATAGGCCTAAAATGACCTTTTCGTTCCCGAAATTCAACCAACAACTGATGCAAGCCTAAAAATCTACACAATAATTATATTATACCTCATGCAATAATGTTCAAAAATAATTTGGGGTGAAATGACTCGATAGGTAGAAATTGGACACGAAAGGCGAAAATAGGCCTAAAATGACCCGAGAATCAGGTCACATGGCAATGGAATGTCCATCAGCTGGTAGCGGCAGAGTTGGTGGGAACTGTTACAAATGTGGAGAGCATTCCATTGCCATGTGACCTCACTCTCCACATTTGCAACAGTTCCACCACTACCGCCACCATCGCCCCCACCACTCCCTCATTGCCATGTCGGCCTAAAATGACCTTTTCGTTCCCGAAATTCAACCAACAACAGATGGAAGCCTAAAAATCTACACAATAGTTACGTGATACCTCATATGATCATGTTCAAAAAGAATTTGTGGTGAAATGACTCGATAGGTACGAATTGGACACGAAAGGCAAAAATAGGCCTAAAATGACCCGAGAATCAGGTCACATGGCAATGGAATGCCCATCAGCTGGTAGCGGCGGAGTTAGTGGGAACTGTTACAAATGTAGAGAGCATTCCATTGCCATGTGACCTCACTCTCCACATTTGCAACGGTTCCCACCACCACTCGCCACTCGCCCCTACTGCACTCCCTCATTGCCATGTAGGCCTAAAATGACCTTTTTGTTCCCGAAATTCAACCAACAACAGATGGAAGCCTAAAAATCTACACAACAGTTACATTATACCTCATATAATCATGTTCAAAAATAATTTGGGGTTAAATAACTAGATAGGTACGAATTGGACACGAAAGGCGAAAATAGGCCTAAAATGACCCTAGAATTAGGTCACATGGCAATGGAATGCCCATCAGCTGGTAGCGGCGGAGGTGATGGGAACTGTTACAAATGTGGAGAGTATTCCATTGCCATGTGACCTCACTCTCCACATTTGCAACAGTTCCGACCACCACCGCCACTACTGCCCCCCACTGCACTCCCCCATTGCCATGTAGGCCTAAAATGACCTTTTTATTCCCGAAATTCAACCAACAACAGATGGAAGCCTAAAAATCTACACAATAATTACATTATACCTCATATAATCATGTTCAAAAAGAATTTGGGGTTAAATGACTCGATTGGTACGAATTGGACACGAAAGGCGAAAATAGGCCTAAAATGTCCCTAGAATCAGGTCACATGGCAATGAAATGCCCATCAGTTGGTAGCGGCGGAGGTGGTGGGAACTGTTACAAATGTGGAGAGCATTCCATTTCCATGTGACCTCACTCTCCACATTTGCAACAATTCCCAGCACCACCGCCACTACTGCCCCCCCACTGCACTCCCTCATTGCCATGTAGGCCTAAAATGACCTTTTTATTCCCAAAATTCAACCAACAACAGATGGAAGCCTAAAAATCTACACAATAGTTTCATTATACCTTATATAATCATGTTCAAAAAGAATTTGGGGTTAAATGACTCGATAGGTACGAATTGGATACGAAAGGCGAAAATAGGCCTAAAATGACCCTAGAATCAAGTCACATGGCAATGGAATGCCCATCATCTGGTAACGGCGGAGGTGGTGGAAACTGTTACAAATGTGGAGAGCATTCCATTGCCATGTTACCTCACTCTCCACATTTGCAACAGTTCCCACCACCACCGCCACTACTGCTCCCCCCACTGCACTCCCTCATTGCCATTCGTTCCCGAAATTCAACCAACGCCAAAAATAAGCCTAAAAATCATCTTATTAGTAACGAATTGGAGAAATTAGACATACCTGAGTATATGTCTCATGATTTATTGACCTTCCGCCGTTTCTTAGGATCTTCAAGTACATGTATCCCTTCCGTGTGATCTACACGCATATAGTTCTCCGACATATTCACATAATCTTCCACACTATTTTCAGGATAGGTAAAAGTTGGGATGTCCTCAAATGCATCATATTCTTCCTCATTATCAACATCACCAATACCGAGGATACTCCTTTTACCAGGTACAACAATTGACCACTTATTATCAGCAGGATAAGTTACAAAAAATACTTGCTTAACTTGTGATGCAATTACACATGGCTCCTGAGTTTCACGTAGACGACTAAGGTCCACAAGAGTGAATCTGCAAGGATCATCTTTTTTTACGCATCGTCGATTATCGTCAACCCACTTGCAACACAAGAGGCAAATATTAAAAGTACAGTAGTCCAGCTCCCATATTTCTTGTATTCGCCCATAATAATTGCTGTCAGCAAGTATAGACGACTTATCCTTTGAGCTTGCGTATTGTGTAGATGACGCCACAAGTGAAACACCACTATTTTGTTGCGATGTCGACTTCAGATCTTGACGTTCAATCCAAAACGTATACCCATTAATATCATAACCCTCATAAGAGCGTACAACTTCACGAGGACCAAATGCTAACCACTTGACTGTTTTAGGAACACTTTCATCCAAATCATTCACTACTCGTTTATGAAACCAATCAATGAAAGTCTTGTTATGCATTTGCGTCAATGCCCTTATTCCTTTTCCAGGATTGCTAACTCGTAATTCCTCCATATGTTCATTTAAATAAGGATGGACAGCTGCTACGTGATGCAATACAAATAAGTGAGCTTGTGTACGCTTTTCTACGGAAGGTGAGATCAATTTTGAACCAATTGTACCCTTGCCCTCAAGTTCCGCCTCGTGTCGAGATGTCGGAAGTCCAACAGGATCAACACTAGCAAAATACTCAGCCACAAAATTACTGATCTCTTCACCCACAATCCCTTGAATTGTACTACCTTCTGGTTGTGCAGGATTTCAAACTTTATCCTTCAAAGTACCCATATATCTCTCAAGGATAGCACCACCTCAAAAACACTGGACCACACAACTTAATTTCTCGAACTAGATGGACAATGAGATGGACCATAATGTTAAAGAATGCGGGGGGGGGACATCTCAAATTTGCATAGAGTTTCAACTACTTCGGCCTCGCAAGGAACCAAGGGTCGACGGTTCTAGGACTTTCTTTGCATATTGTATGGAAAAATGAACAAAGTTCCGTAATGGTGTGCCTCACATGCTTTGGAAGTATCCCACGAATTGCAATCGGTAAGAATACTTGCATTATGACATGACAATCGTGAGATTTCATACTCGATAACATCAACTCACCATTTAAGGTAACAAATCGCTTCATATTCGATGAGTAGCCAGTTGGAACCTTAATGCCATACAACGACTAGCAAAAAATTCATTTCTCTGCACGCGACATCGTGTAGCAAGCTGGTGGCAAATAATTCTTCTCCAAATCCTCCACCATCTTTTTACTTTTTACTTTTCTGAGTTTCCTCATCAACCCTTTCCTCCACTACTTTTTTCTTCCTTCCGTCCCTTTTGTGAGCCCACAACTCTGGTCGAAGCCCCTGTTTTTCCAAGTAAAGTTGTGACGCCTTAACATCTTTTGTCTTGCCCGGAATATTCATAAGTGTCGCAAGAATAGCTTCACAAACATTCTTCACTATGTGCATGACATCCAAACAATGTCTGACCTTTAGATCTTTCCAATATGGGAGTTTCCAAAAAATGGACTCCTTTTTCCATAATCCTGTAGGTCGATCAACCTCACTAGCAGGTTTACCAAAGATTGTTTCAATGCCCTTAACCTGATTATATACTTCAGTACCAGTTAATGGTCTACGAGCAACTTCCTCTTCAACCGTCCCATCGAATGCCTTCTTCTTAAACCGATTGGGATGGTCGCGTCTGAGGAGCCTTCGTGTGCGCATATAGACATGTTTGCAGCCCTTAAGGTTTGTAGACTTCATATCATCTACACAAATCGGGCAGGGTTGTTTTCCTCTAGTCTTATACCCAGATAAGTTCCCATAAGCCGGATAATCGTTCATAGTACAAAAAAGCATGGCACGCAGAGTGAACATCTCATTAGCATAGGCATCAAATACTAACACTCCTTCGTTCCACATCTTCTGTAAATCTTCAACAAGCGGTTAGAGGTATACATCTATGTCATTTCCAGGTTGTTTGGGTCCCGATATAAGAAGCGACAACATGATGTACTTGCGTTTCATGCACAACCAAGGAGGCAAGTTATAAACCACTAAAACTACTGGCCATGTACTATGCTGAGAACTAAGATTGCCAAAAGGGTTCATGCCATCCGTACATAATCCAAGCTTCAGATTCCTATCCTCATTACCAAATGCCTTATGCACCCTGTTGATACTTTTCCACTCAGGCGAATCAGCCGGATGCTTGAGCAGACCGTCTTTCTTCCTACGATATGCATGCCACCTTAAATTCTTCCCATCTCCTTTAATTGAGAACATGCGCTTAAATCTAGGTATTCTGGGTAGATACCACAACACCTTAGCTGGTGGTCTTTCACTACCTCCAGCTCCTTCACGCTTGTACCTCGATAATCCACAACGTGGACACTCATGTAAATGCTCATACTCATTACGATAAAGCACACAATCGTTACGACAAGCATGTATCCGCTCGTACTCTAAACCGAAAGGACACATCAGTTTCTTCGCATAATAGTACGACTTTGGCAGTTCATTTCCATCAGGGAGCATATCAGCTAAAACTTCCAACAACGATGTGAAACTAGAGTCCGTCCAACCAGCTTTCGACTTAATGTTGAACAGTGCTATCATGGCGGAAAGTTTGGTGTACTTTGTACAACCTGGATACAACGGCTTTTCAACAGCCTCAGACATAGACTCAAAAATACGAGGTCGTTTACACGACTGATCTTCAACCTCGTGTATCATCTCGTCTACCCGATTCCTATCATCATCTGCAAACTCATCATCCCAATTCTCATCCCCGAACTCATCATCCCAATTCTCTAAATCCTTCTTTTCTTCACATACATCGTTCATTACTCTAGAGCTTCCTATATACTTCCCCTGCTCACCATGCCAAATCCATACGTGGTATTGAGGCCTAAACCCACGGCGAAAGACATGCTCCCTAAGCAAATGTATACTACTAACCTTGCTCACATTTCTACAATCGACACAAGAACAATAAAAGTCGATTGCTCCCCCCCACTTGCCCAGGCCTCCCCAAGCCCTCCCCACCCCCCCTCGGCCTCCTCGGCCCTCCCCACCCCCTTGCCCAACGTCCCCAACCCTCCCCCGCCCTCCCCCCCCCTTGCCCGGCCCCTCCCCACCCCTACCCACCTTCCCCAGCCTACCCCACCTGCCACCTCCACACTCCCTACCCACCCCCCCCCACCCCTACAATCAATTTGTTTCAAAGCAATGAAATTAAATTAAACAAATTAATTAGAAGAAATTAACAAATTATGCAATGAAATTAACAAATTAATTAAGAAATAAAAAAAAGGAGAAAGAGTGAGAGAGGGGAATTATCAAAAGAGAGTGAGAGAGTCGAATGCAGTGGAGGAGAGAATGTCGTGGTGGTGGTGGCGCTGCAAGGTGGTGCAGCTGTGTGTTGGGTGGTGCACAAACCCACTCGAATGAATGTCGTGGTGGGTGGTGCGCAAACATAGCTGGTGGTGCGCAAACTTGTCAATGTCGTGGCTCCGGCGTTAGGGCTCCGGTGATGGTGCTCCGGCGTTAGGGCTCCGGTGATGGGGCGTTAGGGTTAGTTGTGCGAGTGAGTGAGAGGGAGGGGTTTTGTTTCGCTCGTCAAATTTTTCTAAGGGAGGGAAATTTGGGATGTCTAGTACTGTGTGTATACGTTATGCGCGCAAACTGAAATGTGGGATGGGATGTGAAGGGTTGCGGTTAGCCCAAAAACCGCAGCCCTTCGTGTATGAAGGGCTGCGGTTTTTAGGCTAACCGCAGCCCTTCACTAATAGGGCTGTGGTTAGCCTAAAAACCGCAACCCTTCAGACAGTACGAAGGGCTGCGTTTTCTGGTTAACAGCAGCCCTTCACTAAAAGGGCTGCAGTTTCCTTGAAAACCGCAACCCTTCAATTACGAAGGGCTGCGTTTTCCAAAAAACGCAACCCTTCCTTTTTTTCCCCTAGTGGCTAACCCCCTACAGGACGTTTAGCGAAGATTTTTCTCCTTCTGTGATATGATCAAGTACATTTGCGGTAGATACGAGCTATGTTGGTGATTTGCATGATGCGATAGATGAGAGCGTGACATTGATTTGTGCCGTGACCATGCAACTGATGATATTGGCAGTACTTATGGAGATCTGATCCTACGGGACTTGCGCCTGGGCGTCTTGGAAGTGGATGTATCCGACCTTGCTCGACTAATTTGCGAAAGATATCAACTTGGGATTGAGGTTGAGAGTGCGTCGACACTTTCCTTGTGGGCACTTCCTTATGGGTTGGACTAATGATGCATCGATCAACCAGGTTTTGAACTTTGTAATAAAGATCATGGCATCGATCAGTTTCATGCCCAAATTGACGACAATAAGTACAGAGTTTGCTCATGCCTGTTCCAGGAATGGGTAAACAGTGCACATATGCTGAGGCTTGGATTATTCTTTGGCTCCGAAGACGATCATACACCATACTCAATGGTTCATCTATCTTAGCATATACCCTTGGATTTGTGTTGGGAATTTCAAAATCTTCTCGTGGTCGTTTATCTTGCAATTTCAGAGCATCGATGTCAAAGCCATGTTGTTCCATGTGGCTGAGGGAGGTGTACTTGATAGTAACCATGTGACGATAATAGAAATCGTTCAGGTTCCGCAGCAATATGAGTATGAACTCTCGATCAGTAATATGGAAACGAAGCTGTGTACGAATATGAGTGCATCTTGAACAAGTGCGTGAAAGTTTCTAAGGCGCTCTGACGCAAAGTGACTAGCTTCAACTTCTTGACATCAGTCTGTTTATGCTCGAGAGCCCAATTAACAAAAGCTTGGCTAGAATTTTCCCAACTAGCTCTATCCAAACAATCTGAAAAATAGTACCAGTCCAGCGCTGGTCCATCTAAACTCTTGTCAAAGAGCATGGGGTAATCTTCCTCTGGTATGCCCCATGGGTGCAAGGCATTCACAAATCCAACTAAATGGACAAAAGGATCACCGCTTCCATCAAATTTCCTGAACTGTGGCAATTCGCGATAGTGATTTTCATGTGGATAGCCTGGAAAGAGAATCAGTGACTCAGTGTGAACTTTTCGGATAGGACCTACTACATTAAAGTCCAAGTCAAAATCATCAGTCGTAGATCTCTTCTTTGACACATTATCATCATTGCCTTCCATTTCCGGAGGATTGCCAATCCAGGATTCTTCCGGTGCTTCAGATGACGTATTATGTGTGCCGATGCTTGGAGCTCCTACCTCTTCTTCATCATCCTCACTCGGTTCATATTCTGGCTCTATTTCTTCAGCACTTACATCCGGTGTGGCTGTTGGAACCTCATTCATCCATGAATTTTCAGGTGCTGCTAGAATGCAGTGGATAGTATAACCATCCAACCTAGTGCCCTCTACTTCATTTAGATACAATACTGATTTTCCGATGTTGGAGATGGTCATGATTTATGGATCACCAAAAATAGTCACAACACCCTGATCAGTGAGAAGCTTCACCTTCTGATGTAGAGTAGAGGCCACTGCTCTATTTTCATGCAGCCATGGTCTTCCTAATAAAAAGTTAAAACAGGCTTGAATGTCAATGACCATGAATTCCACCTTCCTTGCCACAGGACTACATTCAATGAGGAGGCTGATTAAATCCAATACTTCTCTCTTAGCATTATCATATGCTCTGACCACCTGGTTAGATGGTATCATATCTTCTTTTGAATACTCAAGTCTTGTTAGCACACGGAGAGGGCAAACATTGATTGCGGAGCCATTGTCGATCAACACCCTAGGTATCTCCCATCCATTACAGCGGATAGTGATGTGCAATGAATGGTTGTGGTTGATATTGTCAGGGAGATCATTGTCTGTGAACATGAGAGTTTGATCTACTGTAATAACCAGGAAAAAACAAATATATTTATATTAGTAAGGGATTGAAGGTTAAAGTATTATTATAAGATAAACTAGTCCCTAAGATCTTATATACGTTATTTTGTCGTTTATATGATTATTTTAGATGAAGTTATGTGTTTCCTTGGCTTTGTGCATTTGCTCAGGGCAAGTTATATGTGCATACATATATCATTTATATTAACATTATAGTTTACAAAGTACTTTAAGGGTCAAAGATTAATAAAATTATCAATTACTAGTTTATGAGCCTATAAATATATCTAGTAGGATTTTTAGTAAGTACTGCATAAACCTACAATGCTCCTAACTTATAAACGGTGAAGCTAATGACCAACGTAAATTAGTTTTTAGAATCGTCACTAATGACTTTACCTAAGGACGGACAGTCGTTACCCATTTTAAGACAATATGCATAATACAATATTAGTGGGTTTCGGAGTAAATAAATTAATGACACTTGGCCATTGGTAGTACATTATTGAATTATGGTTATGTGATAAACCATACAAATCCATATAGCTTACATGAAGCTGTACTACAAGTATCTAATTTTATATGGTTGACTTTGTAATTGATGCTTATCGATTATCACTCCTTAAACCGACCTAAGTTACCTATATATATATAGCATGAAGTTGTTCATTAGTTTTTCAAAGTAATAGGAGTTAAGTACTGTAAGAACGAAAAAAAGTAAGAGAGTGCGAAAACAAAAAAATATATATACGAGATTTGATCAACTTTTATCCATAATTAAGGTACATTCTTGAATACCCCTTCTTAATGTTGTTTTGCTATAATGTATTGTTATATTAACCTTTTTAGATAAACTAATAGTAATAGTTTTGCCTTAATAGTAAAGGTATATTGTGGTTTGCAAATAATGTGTTTATAATGCAAATGGTATTTGTCACATTATGATTTATATACAAGGTAATTCTAAAAATATTATCATATGTGGTAATAATAATGTTATATAAAGATGTTACTATGATAAAATGAAATGGAGGTTCGTGGTATTATGGAGGTTCGTGGCATTATAAAATGGAGGTTCGTGGTTTGTGTTGGAGGAATGAATTATATGGAGTGACGTACGTCATTGTAGGGGTGTGCACACGGAAGTATCAGGAGGGGCTAAAGGCCTGAAAATATTATTCGGAGTGACGTACGTCATTATAGGGGTGTGCACACGAGATTTGTCGGGAGAAACTATAGCAAATGATTTTATATAATCAAAACTGATTATTTTATGTAATTATCTGCAAAGTGTTTTTACAAGGTATTGGAAATGTAATGGACCCTTTTGGGTTGACTGTTATAAAATGTTTTGTTTTCAGGTACCAGTGATGGGAATGGGCAGGAGTGAGAAATATAAAATATTAGGAGTAATATACTATATGTTGTTATTTTTTTTTATTTTTTATTTATATATATTAGTATCATGTTTTATTTTGGGGTTTTTTCACCAAATGCCCCCGAGTTTTCACGAAATTCACCGGGTACCCTCGCACTTTTGAAAATACACCTAGTACCCCTCAGTTTCAACATAATACACCCAAATGCCCCTAGTGACTAACGACGTTAACCGCCGTTAGTCATTAACCTTAATTTTCTGTTTTAAAGCCTAATTAACCCTAACCCTAACCCTAAGCAGTAACCCTAACCCCTAAACCCGACTCCTAAACCCTAATCCTAACCCTAAACCTAAACCCTAACCCCCCCCCCCCCTCCCCCACCCGCCCACCACCCCCACTCCAGCGGCTCTCCCCTCCCCCACCCTCCCGCGGCCCGTCGAATCCTCCCTCCCCCACCCCCGGCTCCCCTTCCCCACCACGCCCTTCCCTACCCCAGCGGCCCCCCTCCCCCTTACCCACGACCTCTCGCCCACCCCCCGCGGCTCGATTTCCCCCCCCCCCCACCTCGCAAGTCGCATCCCAGGCATCCCCCCCACCCCAGGCGCCCCCATCCCTTCGATTTTCGCAACTTTCATCCCCACCTTTGGCATTGTTGCGGTGCTTGGTTAGGTGGAGGGCTTCTAATTTCGTCAAGGGGAGTGAGGGAGGGGGTGGGGAGGGGATGCGGACTTCCGGAAGGGGTGGGGGCAGACTTCGTCTAGAGGAGGTGTGGATGGGAGGCTGCGGGTTTGGGTGGGGGGACAACAATGTAATTGGTCGGTGGGGGGGGAATCCGGCTGGGGTGGTGGGAGGAGGGAGGCTGGGGGATGGGGAGGGGGTTCTTGGGGTAGGGGGATTAGGTGGTGGTGGAGGGGGGACTGGGTGGTGGTGGAGGTTAGGGTTAGGGTTAGTTAGGTTTTAGGGTTTAGTTAGGTTAATTAAGGCTAATTAGGATTTAATTAGAGTTAAGACTAACGGCGGTTAACGCCGTTAGTCATTAGGGGCATTTGGGTGTATTATGTTGAAACTGAGGGGTACCAGGTGTATTTTCAAAAGTGCGAAGGTACCCGGTGAATTTCGTGAAAACTCGGGGGCATTTGGTGAAAAAACCGTTTATTTTGTCCTCGCCTAGTATTTCTATTATTAGGAATACGGCAGTAATGTCCTGTAAACTCTACATTATATAATAAATAAAGGATGTAATGTTTGGTTTGATCCTGGTACTATCATGTAGTGTTTCATTATTAGAATTATATTAAAATTACAAGGCGTTACATCTACCCCATGAATGGGCCCCACCATCTAGTCAGGTGTTATGGAAGAGCTTACAGAGGCTTCATTAAGATGCTTTAGAACAGCCGCCCTATGAGGCTGGGAATGCATTAACAATTTTCAGATGGAAACATTAGCATTTACTTCTTTCATGCGTTGATAGCATCATCTTCCATGTTACTATCCTCCGTCATTGGCTCTTTGCCCTTTTCTTTCCTCCTCAATACCTCCAAAGGATTTTCATCCTCCAAATGGCATGGTTTAAAATGGCGGCCTGCTCTAGTCAAATGAGAGATATCCACATACTCCTCATCACTAAGATCATCGAGGCAGATGGGGCACCGATATGTATTTGGAGTGGTGGAATGTCCTCCAGTGCTTTTCTCCACGATTGTCAAGACCGAAGAGGCATCTTCCTCAGCATCAGAGTCCAAAATGAAGAAAGCACCATCATAATCCAAGGTTCCACACATGTCAGAGAATGGATCTTTGTTGAGAGTGAAACTGGGTCTTTATAAGGCATCATTTTGACTCTTTCTTGAGTGGAATAGTCATAGACCAGGCACTTGTATCCTACGGCTATTGGCATTTCATACATTTGAGGAGCTGTCTTGCGAATTAACTGGATTGGATCGCATCCATCTGAAGCAGCAGAGATGGCATTAATGGCAAATGAGAGGTCTTATGATTGGGAAGGGGTTTTTTTATGATGTTGGGCTGAGAGTCGTTTGGTTTACTGGAAATGGATCCCAATAAGAGCTTTCCATCATCCACAAGGTTTTGAATTTGATGCTTTAGAGCCGTGCAGTTTTCAGTATTATGCCCTGGGCTTTGATGATATTCACAGTTCTGGTTCGGGTCATAACCAGGGTAAGGATTTTTAGGAGGTGGGCGTGGATTCAAGGGTTGAATGAGATTAGCCTTTTTTAGCTTGGAGAGAGCTTGGGAATAACTCATGTTTAAAGGAGTAAAATTCCTTTGTGGTCGCAACTCGAATGCAGAAGATGCGCCAATGGCATGGATCGCATTAGTGGTCTTAGGAGCTGCTGAATCATTGTTTGGAGTTCTTTTGTTATTTCCAAACTTTGCATTATAAGTAGTGCCGCCAGTAGGTTCATCATTCTTGATGTCTCCCCTTTTCACAGCATTCTCAACTAGAGTTCCCGTAGCAATCAAAGCTTTGAAAGTCGGGAAATATTGGTACGCTATATGCTTCTGATAGACATGAAGAAGATTCTTCACAACCATTTGCAATTGTTCTTCTTCATTAGGCCTACTCATCATTTTGGAGGCTTTGTTTCTCCACCGAGTGATGAATGAAGAAAATGTCTCATTAAGGTTTTGAGAAGTGGTCTCCAAATCCCTTCTAGTAACATCAATTTCTTCATTGTATTTGTACTGGTTTGAGAACTCTCTGACTATGTCAGCCCAAGTGGATTTCTTTGTGTTTTCAAGGTTGAGGAACCAATGTGCTGCAGCGCCATCTAAATACTGTTGAAAGAGTTGGGCCATCAAAGATTCTTCCACTCCCTAGGGACTCATTGCCCCTACATACATTTTCAGGAAATTGGTGGGGCTGTCGGTCCCATTAAACTTTGTCAGGTTAGGCATCTTGAAACCATGAGGTAATCGTGCCTTTGGCAAAAGTGTTAACCCATGAATGTCCATCCATGGTTCAGCCTTAGTCATGCCTTTTAAAACTTCCTTGAGCTTAACTACTTCTTCCTCGAGCTTAGTGGGAATTTCTCTCTCATTGTTCATAGGCTCAAGGTGAAAAGGTGAAGCTACTTCCGACTCCGGAGGAGGAGGAGGAGACATCTGGGAGCTTTGGCACATTATACCCAACACAGTTTGTTCAATATTATCCTGTCGGTCAAGCATGGCCTGGACAAGCCTTCGGAGCTCAGTCATTGGATCAAGTGGAGGGGTAGAATTCTGTTGGTGCTCGTTGTTCGGAATTTCAGACATGTTGCTGAGACGCGTAGCAGAGAATACAGCTGATGTAGACAAGGATGACAGTATTACTAACAGAGAACGTTCACTATGGTCAGAACTTCGGCGAATTAACCTAGATCCTGAGCGGGTCCAGGCAGAGTTCCTGTGAAATGAGATGAAGAGTTAGCACAGAAGTTTGTCCAGACTTTGTTTCTTCTTTTCTTTTTTTTCTCTTTCTTTTTTTTTGGTGTAGGGAATGAAAGAAATGATATCTTTGAAAATTATTTTTTCTTTTAACCCCAATTTCAGTTATCATTTATTAAAAGGTTTAAAACCTTGACTTTATCATTTGTTTTGGATTTTTCATTACATTTTTTGATTTGTTATAATATCCTTCCATTTCCTGCGGTATAACGAGGTATGTGTTCTCATTTTGGCAAATTATAATGCCCCAGATTTCGTTCTTCCTTGTAGTGATCTGCACGTATTGATTGCTTCTAAGCGCTGAAATCATAAAAGAAAATATTAAATACAAAAGGGGCCACACCCGAAGGTTGCCTACGTATCTCCATGAGTGGATTTGGATTTGGGGAAGAAATTTTTCTTGTGATGATTTTTTTTTTGAATGGAGAATCAGGCCCAACGTAATTCTGACATATTAAAAATGATCATTTTTTTTTTTTGCAGCTGCACTCAGAAAATGAGTTGCCTACGTACCCCTTTTAGTACATCACATAGTAGAGAAAGCTAAGATAGATGCATCTTTGGAATTTTTTTTTAGGGGATCAAGCCACACGTAACTCTACCTACAAAGTACAATATGTAAAAATAATTAAATGATTTAGGTACTTCTCAAACTTTTTCAGAATTCAGTCTGCTGGGTGCCAAGCCATGTATTCTCCTGTTTGAATACGTCTGTTCCAACTCTTAGGATTAGACTAATATGATGTACTCGGGTTCTTCTCAACCCTTTTCCGAGTTCAGTTTGCTAAGCGCCAGACCATGTTTCTCCTGTTTGAATACGTCTATTCCCCCTCTTAGGATTAGACTAATTTTGATGTACCTGAAATTTATACACTAACAATGTTAGTCAATGACTGATGAATTTTTCTTTATATGTTTATTTTTAGCAGCAAATGGAAGAATCCCCTTTTTTTTCGAAAACAATTATCCTTTTTGACACAATTTTTTCTATATCTTTTTCTTTTTTTTAGAACAATTATCCCTTTTGACACAAATTTTTTCTTTTTTTTTAGACTAGACTTCTCGTGTTTTAGACTATATGTTTTAATTATATTTTAATTCCTAAACATTACACGTTTTTGAACTCGTGATTATGACTCCTTTTCATTTTTCAATTTTTCAAATTTTTTGTTTTATTTTGGGATTATATCTTCAAAACATAATTTTTTTTTAGAAATCAATTTTGTTTGTGGAAAAAAAAATTATGAAGTAAATGTGAGTTTTTTTTTTTGAAAAAAGGTGAGCACACATTTTTTTTACATGACACTTATGATAAATAAACAAGAATACTCTTAATATTGCAATATTCATTTCGGCAGCAATTCAGCTACAATTAATGATTACTGAAATATTGACTGAGTGAAAACGGAATGAGGAATTTTTTTTGAAAATTTTTCACATTATTCAATAACTGAAATAAATAAAGGACATTTGTGCATTGATCCTCGTGTCCTAAAAGTAAACTAAAAGGTGATTCATTTAAGGAGAGATTATGTTAAAGTGGCATCGAGTCACTTCCATTGTGTCCATCGAGGGTGGACGATCCTGACAGAGCCGGTCGCAATAGCTCGCGGATGCAGGCTTTACGCCCTTAATTCATTAATTTGTCATTCTAAAATTCTGACCCTTGCCAATAGACAGAGGTATCAGACCTAATAAGAAAATGGTTAAAATAGAGTGCACGTGTATGGATCAATAAACTACCAAGCACACGTAATTTTCTCATAAGCATGCTATATACAAAAATTAAAGGGATATTATCTCAGATAACCCTGACATATAGGCCTTTTTCCCAAGTAACCCTGACATATTTTTTTTTTCCCAGATAACCCTAAACTTGTATTTTATCATTAAACTTGACAGAATAGGTAACGGTGTTAACTATTTTGACATTTATAATAAAAAACCGAATTTTTTTTAAATAAAAAATAAAAATATTAATGTTCTTCATCCTCTTTCTTTTGTTCTTCATCAATCATGTCTTCATCTCCTCTATCTCTCGCCAAATCCAGATAAAAGTTCAGCTCAACCTTCTCGCCACCAACAACACCACCGCCAATCCCTCTCTCTCCTCTGCATCGCACCACCGCCACTCCCACCGTCGACTCACTCTTCGTAGCACTCTCACTCTCTCTCTCTCCGTCTCGCTATCAAAGAACAAGTGATGATTCAAAAACCTCAATTGAGATAACAGCACCAGATATAGCTCCAATTGCAGCTCCTCTTACAAATCCTCTCTCTGTATCTTGACGAATCAAAGCCCCAGTCATAGCTAATCATTCCACCATACAACAAGGCAAAAAATCCAAATTAATTTAAATTGTCAAAAAATAAGAGAAACCCATAATCAAATCAAGAACAAAACACAAATTAATGCAATACCCACATCAAATTATGACCCATTCAACAATATAAATGTGTAAAAACATAAACTTTGAAGAGAGAGAGAAATAGGCAAACTCGTGCACTTTCTCTCTCAAAGAAACAACGAGGCAAAGAAACAAAAAGGGATTGAATGGAAATTACTGCAAAATCGGCGATAGATATCAAAGATGTCCAATTGAGTTGAATTGGAGTATTCCATTGAATTGACTTAGGGTTTCAATCTCATAAAATTGGGTCGAAGGAGAAGTGTTGGCTGTTAGCTTCTGTTAGGAGACAGGACCAGATAGTGGTTCTATGTTGTTCGGGGGTTATAATGAGTCTAGCAGGTTGCCAAGTTGCTCGAACTCACCAGGCCTCCATCCTATTGTTAAATTTGACCCATGAAACACCATTTTTGCGATTTTTCCAAGTTTGTTTGTGAGCAGGGGTGAGGGGTTGCTCTTGGCGTCAAGAAGGAGAAGGCAAGATTGTGATATGTTGGTGTGGCGCTGGTGGGTGTGAGTGGTGGGTGGGTGCGAGTGGTGAGTGGTGGGTGGGTGCGTCAGGAAAGAGAAGGCAGAACACCATTGATGAGTGCTTGAGAAGTGTGAGAATTGAAGAACATGAGAGAGAAATAGATGAATTTATTTTTTAAAAAAATTTCTAATTATTTTTGTTTTAAAACCATGTTAACGCCGTCTGACATTCTATTAGGTTTAATGACAAAAATCAAGTTCAGGGTTATCGGAGACAGGCCTGCCAAAGTCGGGGTTATATTGGAAAAAGGCATATAAGTCAGGGTTATCTGAGATAATATCCCAAAATTAAATTGTGAATAGCCATGATTAACTTTTATTATATATACATATGGAAAATAATGCATTGTTCAGGTTTAAACCTCATATACTTCAAGTGGAAGTATAGTCCCCAGTGAAGTCGCCAGCCTGTGGTATCCAATTTTTGACTGTCTTAATTAACGGTCTGAATTTCACGAAAGTCTCTCATTGGACTATGAGTTTTAGAAAACTGTGAAGTCGCCACCCTATTAATATCTGAATAGGGACAGATTTATTTAATAAATCATTTTAAAATCAATTTCAAGAAATATCATTTAAAACGATGATGACTTCATATGGATAAGGCTTTTTTGAAAATTGGTCTTTCATACCATGAGATAGGGTTCGGGGTTTAGGTTAAGAGGTGCAAACGTCTGGAACTCGTCTCCTCTTCCGTTCTACAGAACGGGCTCTTACTAAATGCATTATTTTCCATTTTAAAGTAATCATGGCTATTAAAAAGAAAGAAAATCACATAGTTTGCACATATACACATCAACCATTTTTATTTATGACCAATATATCATTTGTACATGGTAGGTTTGAGCACTGAAGTTACACTACGTACCAATCATTGCGGGATTGGAATCCACTCATGGATCAAAACCATCGTAGTTCGATCTGGTGTCTCACCCTAAATGGCCAATTCCATTGGGGGAAGAAAAGGAAACAGATTATGAATAACTCACCTTTAGAATTAAACAAATCTATTGGAAAATGAGGTAATCACTCCAATTAGTAATTGAAATGAGATTAAGATAATCACCTTAATTAGTGATTAAATATGAAGGATTAAGATAACCACCTCAATTAGTGATTAAAATGGAGGTTAAGATCATCACCCTAATTAATGACTAAACTTAAGAGGAAAGATAATCACCTTGATTAGTGATTAACAATGAAGGTTAGGAAGTAATCACCTTAATTGATGATTATTCAAGGTTTAGGATAATCACTCCAATTAGTTATTAAATGAGAAAAATAATCGTCCTAATTAACGATTATTAAGGTTTAAGATAATCACTCTAATTAGTGATTAAATAAGAATAATAACCGTCTTAATTAACGATTATCAAGGTTTAAGATAATTACTCTAATTAGTGATTAAATATGATGAAAGGTTAAGCTAATCACCCTAATTAGTGATTGAATGAAAAGTTTGAGTTAACCGCTCTAATTAGCGATTAATCAAGGATTGCAATAACCACCTTACTTAGTGATTAAGTTTATGATTTTCAAGAGTTCTTAGAAGTTTGCTTCCTAATTTGAAGGCTTTTGAGAAATAATCTTGATTGAAGATTATTAAGTCATTTAGAGAGAAATGATCAATTTGAGATCAAACTTTGAGAGATTGTGTTTGGCTAATTGAAATTTGGCCATTTAAAGCGAGACATGTGAAATGGCCTAAAATCAATTTGGAGATCATAATTACCAATCTAATTATGTCAAATTATATGATTAATCCATTTGAATATGGAGAACACATTTTTAAAATGTAAGATGGATCATCATACAATTTAACTTAGTTAGATTTGCAATTTTTCCTCTTAATTGAGATTGGGTCATTTAATTCATATACTATGACATATTGGCCCAACATGCAAAATTTGTAACATTGGTTGCTCATTTTATTAGAAAAGAGTTGTGGAATTATTTATGAAAAATATGCATAAACATCTCCATGTTTCTTATTAATGAGTGATGTACGTAATAACTATTTACATAGAAATTATTATTACAACAAAAATGTACAAATCTATGATCTATACAAATCTTCAATCTTGATCTTCACCATGATGCTCCTTGATCTTCATCTCCTTGAATGGGTTTTGGAATTCATGTTTATTTGTAAACTTGTGAAAAATTAGAGATTAATTAACCTCTTTGATTTTGATTTTTTATGACAATTTTTATTGATTTTTATTTACATGATGAAATGAGTCATTTTAAGAGAAACTTAAAATTTTATGATTTTTAATTAACATTTTCGTATCAAGAAAACAAAATTTGTTTTAGGAAACTTGAGTTAATCACTTTATTTCATTTTTCAGATTGCACTTTTGTTCTTGCACTGACTTATAAAAATCATAACTTTCTGTATAAAGCGTTAAATGGAGAATTTGATATACCTAAGGATAGGTAAGTGAGTTCTTTATGTTGTGTCAATATTTCACAAGCTTTTAGTGACAATTAGAATTATCGTGAATTTTATGCCAAAACTGGTCAAAACAGGACCTTTATTGAAGTTGTTCTTTGAGATCTAACTTATTGAACTTATTTTGAAGTGAATTTTGGGATGAACATTCTAGACACTTTGAAGAACTAGACTAGAAATTTTCACTTAAATTGGACACTTTTAAGACCCTTTTTTTATTTATTTTCTTAACTGAAAAGAAAATCAGTTTTCTGGAATTAAGTGATTTACATGAACGGTTTTGTAAAAATGATGTAAAATTGTATAAAATTCATATGAACATTATTTTTATATTTTTGAAAAGCTACTAATGTTTTCTTCAAACTTGATGTTTTTAGTTTTATCTAAATGGTGGGACGCGGTCGTACGCGCTACCAAAGATAAAAGTTTATTTTCCTTCTTTCCAATACAAATAAATGTAAGTGGCAAGTAGGGTCGAATCCACAGAGACTTGGGGACTAACTCGTGCTTATAATAGATCAAATGGGGGTTTTGGGATTAAAGAATTGAATAACTAAATATGAAGAACTAAAGTATAATAAAGAAGTGATGTAATCAAGAAGAGAAGAATCTTGAGTTCGGTTAATGGCCACTTCGATTCATACTATTGATCATTGGTTTCTCAAACATGTAACTTTACTCTTAATTACTCAAAGTTGGAAATCAAATTCCTTTCCCTCAAAAGTACCGTTAAACAATCACAATCAGATGATCATAAAACTTGAACTAATGATTAATCTAATCTAATCAGAGATTAAATTCAAATCAAAAGAACTTCAACGAACTAGGAAACAATGAGCCAATTAACAAATTGCTAGCACAACATATTCAAATTGGAACTTGTGATTTCTCTAGTGATTAATCAAGAATAATTAGATTCATTAATCAAACCCTAGATTGCTACTCATGAAAGAAGAACAGATGAATCGGCATCAATTCTAAATCCTAGCAAATGATAAATCGAATGTATAAACTAGTAGTACTCCTAGCAATACATACCACAATCATCGATTTAAATCAAGAAATCACAATTATAATTAAGAATAAGTTAACAAAGAGAAACCTCACAATAGTAGACCGAAGCTTGATTAACCGTTCTCAAGACTAGATTTAGGCTACAATCGACATAGCATCCATCGAAGAAATCTTCAAACTCATTAGAAACTCAAAAAGGGAGAAAAAGGGATTAGGGTTCTTCTCTCTCTCCTCTCTAATTCAGTTCAGAAATTACAAGATATCCAAAACAAAGCGTTTTTTTTCATTAATAAAACCTAAGGAAAGCTGAAAATTGCCAAAGAGTCGTAGCCGCGTCGAAGTGCGCGAGTCGGGCATCTATGGCGCGCGACCCGGGCCTTGGCTGCTGCCCAAAACTTCAGCTTCGCTCGAAGTGCGCGAGTCGCGCATGTCTTGCGCGCGAGTCGGGCACTCGACGCTGTCAATGCTACGCCTTCGCTCGAAGTGAATCTCATGCTGCTGCCCGAAATGCGCGACTCGGGCTTCTATAGCGCGCGGGTCGCGCGTCTGCGTCTGCCAAGCACCTGCTCCGCTCGATATGCGCGAGTCGTGTGTAATTGGCGCCCATGGTGCGCACTAGCCACTGCTTGAGATTTAGTCTCTAACCAAGCCCGAGGTGGGCTCTTCAACGCCCATGGTGGGCAAACAATGCTGTAGAGCCACAAGATGAACTTGGATGCCTCCACCATATAACTCTAGACTCTAAAGAACTTTGTGATCTTTTTATGTTGAATGGATCGCAAACACGGGATGGAAATCCACCTGTAAATGATCATAAACACATATAACCACAAAATATCCTTAAATCTCCTCTAATATCGCCAATTCATCATAACTCCCTCTTCTCCACACTAAGGTATAGATGAGTAAAACTCTCCTTCTTAAACCTTAAACCTTAGCAAAATGGACTTCTCAACACTCTATAATCGCATATAACTTGGTTACATCACAAAGCTTCTGGAAAAGGTGGGGGAGGTCGATGCTTTGGAAATAAAGTAACTTCCTTTTTTCTTGCCACCACTCTTTCTCCCTGTGTCAGCTGTGTATCACCCCTTATCATGATAGAACTCACATTCTTCTTTGGGTTTACTTCTATTTGGGAGGGTAATTTTCCCAATTCACGAGCCTCTAGCCTGCTCACTGCACTCGAAACCTGGCTCATCTGTGTTTCCAAATTCCTTATACTAGAGCGGGTTTCCTCTTGAAACTGTACCATATTCCCTTGCATGGTGGTCACATTCTTGGTTAAGGCATTGAGCATATCTTCAGTAGACATTGTAGAACTTTGCCTCATATTCGAATTCTGACCCTGATGATGACCCTGAACTGGAGCTTGGGGTCTCATGAACTGTTGTTGCGGTTGATGATTGGGTTGTTGGTAACCTTGCTCATTACCATACCGCAACCTCGGATTATCTCTCCAACCAGGATTGTATGTGTTGGAATAAGGATCATATCTCCTTTGATTCCCTGAGCCTTGAAAACCAAGAGCGTTGACTTCCTCACTTGATCCCTCTTGAAGTTGTGGGCAATAATCGGTGGGGTGATCGACGAAGCACATATCCCACACGCCTTAACTTGTTGTGTGTGTCCCTTAACAATGAGCTCTCTTACTAGTGAGGTAAGAGCTTGAACTGTTCTTCAAGTTTGGGATTTTGCGTGTTTGAGCTACTCACATTCACCTTCTTGTGGGTGGATCGCCTACTAAAATGTCCTGGAGCCTTCGTAAAGCTCCTCTATCAAAGCTTTAGCGTTCATTGGAGTCTTATTTATGATCGATCCACCACTAGCTGCATTAATCATCCGCACATCATCATCGAAAGTCCATTGTAGAAGTATAAGATCAAATCTTCCTCACTATATCCATGATACGGACAGCTTGCACATAGCCTCTTAAAACGCTCCCAATATTCATACAAAGGTTCATCATATCGTTGCTCTATGTTGCTGATCTCTTTCTTGAATGTGGATGACTTTGAAGCGGGAAAATAATTATCAAGGAACCGCTTTTTCATCTCGGGACCAACTAGAGATACACCCGGTGGAAGATAATATAGCCAATCTTTGGTCGTATCCTTAAGAGAAAAAGGAAACGCCCTCATCTTAACTTGCTCTTCCGTGGCATTACTCGGTTTCATGCTTGAGCACACAACATGGAACTCGGATAGGAACTTGTTAGGGTCTTCACCACTGAGCCCATGAAAAGATGGTAATAGATGAATGAGCCTTGACTTGAGCTCGAAAGTGGTACCTGCCTCCGGTGTTGGGAAAGTGATACATAATGGTTGCTGATCAAGATTAGGAGCGGTGAGCCCCCTCAGAGTACGAGTCTCCACCCTAGGTGGCAGTTCTTCTTCCAAATTCAATGAAAATGGAAGTTCTTGAAAATTTCTTCTCAATTCCCTTCGCAACCTGAAAAGATTCAATTCTAACTCGGGATCGTAATCCACACAATCTTGGTTAGTAGCACGGGTGCCAACCATATACTAATCAAAAAGTGAAATTTCAAAACACAATCTACAATAAACACGTTTTAGTAGTTGCCAAGTCCCCGGCAACGGCGCCAAAATTTGGTGGGACGCGGTCGTACGCGCTACCAAAGATAAAAGTTTATTTTCCTTTTTTCCAATACAAATAAATGTAAGTGGCAAGTAGGGTCGAATCCACACAGACTTGGGGACTAACTCGTGCTTATAATAGATCAAATGGGGGTTTTGGGATTAAAGAATTGAATAACTAAATATGAAGAACTAAAGTATAATAAAGAAGAAGAATCTTGAGTTCGGTTAATGGCCACTTCGATTCATACTATTGATCATTGGTTTCTCAAACATGTAACTTTACTCTTAATTACTCAAAGTTGGAAATCAAATTCCTTTCCCTCAAAAGTACCGTTAAACAATCACAATCAGATGATCATAAAACTTGAACTAATGATTAATCTAATCTAATCAGAGATTAAATTCAAATCAAAAGAACTTCAACGAACTAGGAAACAATGAGCCAATTAACAAATTGCTAGCACAACATATTCAAATTGGAACTTGTGATTTCTCTAGTGATTAATCAAGAATAATCAGATTCATTAATCAAACCCTAGATTGCTACTCATGAAAGAAGAACAGATGAATCGGCATCAATTCTAAATCCTAGCAAATGATAAATCGAATGTATAAACTAGTAGTACTCCTAGCAATACATACCACAATCATAGATTTAAATCAAGAAATCACAATTATAATTAAGAATAAGTTAACAAAGAGAAACCTCACAATAGTAGACCGAAGCTTGATTAACCGTTCTCAAGACTAGATTTAGGCTACAATCGACATAGCATCCATCGAAGAAATCTTCAAACTCATTAGAAACTCAAAAAGGGAGAAAAAGGGATTAGGGTTCTTCTCTCTCTCCTCTCTAATTCAGTTCAGAAATTACAAGATATCCAAAACATAACGTTTTTTTTCATTAATAAAACCTAAGGAAAGCTGAAAATTGCCGAAGAGTCGTAGCCGCGTCGAAGTGCGCGAGTCGGGCATCTATGGCGCGCGACCCGGGCCTTGGCTGCTGCCCAAAACTTCAGCTTCGCTCGAAGTGCGCGAGTCGCACATGTCTTGCGCGCGAGTCGGGCACTCGACGCTGTCAATGCTACGCCTTCGCTCGAAGTGAATCTCATGCTGCTGCCCGAAATGCGCGACTCGGGCTTCTATAGCGCGCGGGTCGCGCGTCTGCGTCTGCCAAGCACCTTCTCCGCTCGATATGCGCGAGTCGTGTGTAATTGGCGCCCACGGTGCGCACTAGCCACTGCTTGAGATTTAGTCTCTAACCACGCCCGAGGTGGGCTCTTCAACGCCCATGGTGGGCAAACAATGCTGTAGAGCCACAAGATGAACTTGGATGCCTCCACCATATAACTCTAGACTCTAAAGAACTTTGTGATCTTTTTATGTTGAATGGATCGCAAACACGAGATGGAAATCCACCTGTAAATGATCATAAACACATATAACCACAAAATATCCTTAAATCTCCTCTAATATCGCCAATTCATCATAACTCCCTCTTCTCCACACTAAGGTATAGATGAGTAAAACTCTCCTTCTTAAAACTTAAACCTTAGCAAAATGGACTTCTCAACACTCTATAATCGCATATAACTTGGTCACATCACAAAGCTTCTGGAAAAGGTGGGGGAGGTCGATGCTTTGGAAGTAAAGTAACTTCCTTTTTTCTTGCCACCACTCTTTCTCCCTGTGTCAGCTGTGTATCACCCCTTATCATGATAGAACTCACATTCTTCTTTGGGTTTACTTCTGTTTGGGAGGGTAATTTTCCCAATTCACGAGCCTCTAGCCTGCTCACTGCACTCGAAACCTAGCTCATCTGTGTTTCCAAATTCCTTATACTAGAGCTGGTTTCCTCTTGAAACTGTACCATATTCCCTTGCATGGTGGTCACATTCTTGGTTAAGGCATTGAGCATATCTTCAGTAGACATTGTAGAACTTTGCCTCATATCCGAATTCTGACCCTGATGATGACCCTGAACTGGAGCTTGGGGTCTCATGAACTGTTGTTGCGGTTGATGATTGGGTTGTTGGTTACCTTGCTCATTACCATACCGCAACCTCGGATTATCTATCCAACCAGGATTGTATGTGTTGGAATAAGGATCATATCTCCTTTGATTCCCTGAGCTTTGAAAACCAAGTGCGTTGACTTCCTCACTTGATCCCTCTTGAAGTTGTGGGCAATAATCAGTGGGGTGATCTGAAGCACATATCCCACACGCCTTAACTTGTTGTGTGTGTCCCTTAACAATGAGCTCTCTTACTAGTGAGGTAAGAGCTTGAACCTGTTCTTCAAGTTTGGGATTTTGCGTGTTTGAGCTACTCACATTCACCTTCTTGTGGGTGGATCGCCTACTAAAATGTCTGGAGCCTTCAGAAAGCTCCTCTATCAAAGCTTTAGTGTTCGCTGGAGTCTTATTTATGATCGATCCACCACTAGCTGCATTAATCATCCGTACATCATCATCAGAAAGTCCATTGTAGAAGTATAAGATCAAATCTTCCTCACTATATCCATGATACGGACAGCTTGCACATAGCCTCTTAAAACGCTCCCAATATTCAAACAAAGGTTCATCATATCGTTGCTCTATGTTGCTGATCTCTTTCTTGAGTGTGGATGACTTTGAAGCGGGAAAATATTTATCAAGGAACCGCTTTTTCATCTCAGACCAACTAGAGATACACCCCGGTGGAAGATAATATAGCCAATCTTTGGTCGTATCCTTAAGAGAATAAGGAAACGCCCTCATCTTAACTTGCTCTTCCGTGGCATTACTCGGTTTCATGCTTGAGCACACAACATGGAACTCGGATAGGAACTTGTTAGGGTCTTCACCACTGAGCCCATGAAAAGATGGTAATAGATGAATGAGCCTTGACTTGAGCTCGAAAGTGGTACCTGCCTCCGGTGTTGGGAAAGTGATACATAATGGTTGCTGATCAAGATTAGGAGCGGTGAGCCCCCTCAGAGTACGAGTCTCCACCCTAGGTGGCATTTCTTCTTCCAAATTCAATGAAAATGGAAGTTCTTGAAAATTTCTTCTCAATTCCCTTCGCAACCTGAAAAGATTCAATTCTAACTCGGGATCGTAATCCACACAATCTTGGTTAGTAGCACGGGTGCCAACCATATACTAATCAAAAAGTGAAATTTCAAAACACAATCTACAATAAACACGTTTTAGTAGTTGCCAAGTCCCCGGTAGCGGCGCCAAAATTTGGTGGGACGCGGTCGTACGCGCTACCAAAGATAAAAGTTTATTTTCCTTCTTTCCAATACAAATAAATGTAAGTGGCAAGTAGGGTCGAATCCACAGAGACTTGGGGACTAACTCGTGCTTATAATAGATCAAATGGGGGTTTTGGGATTAAAGAATTGAATAACTAAATATGAAGAACTAAAGAACAATCAAAAAGTAATGTAATCAAGAAGAGAAGAATCTTGAGTTCGGTTAATGGCCACTTCGATTCATACTATTGATCATTGGTTTCTCAAATGTGTAACTTTACTCTTAATTACTCAAAGTTGGAAATCAAATTCCTTTCCCTCAAAAGTACCGTTAAACAATCACAATCAGATGATCATAAAACTTGAACTAAAGATTAATCTAATCTAATCAGAGATTAAATTCAAATCAATAGAACATCAACGAACTAGGAAACAATGAGCCAATTAACAAATTGCTAGCACAACATATTCAAATTGGAACTTGTGATTTCTCTAGTGATTAATCAAGAATAATCAGATTCATTAATCAAACCCTAGATTGCTACTCATGAAAGAAGAACAGATGAATCGGCATCAATTCTAAATCCTAGCAAATGATAAATCGAATGTATAAACTAGTAGTACTCCTAGCAATACATACCACAATCATAGATTAAAATCAAGAAATCACAATTATAATTAAGAAAAAGTTAACAAAGAGAAACCTCACAATAATAGACCAAAGCTTGATTAACCGTTCTCAAGACTAGATTTAGGCTACAATCGACATAGCATCCATCAAGCAAATCTTCAAACTAATTATTCGAAACTCAAAAAGGGAGAAAAATAGGGATTAGGGTTCTTCTCCCTATCCTCTCTAATTCAGTCCAGAAAATACAAGACATAACAAAACGTTTTTTTAATTAATAAAACTTAAGGAAAGCTGAAAACTGTCGAAAAGTCTTAGCCGCGTCGAAGTGCGCGAGTCGGGCTCTCTGAGTGCGCGAGTCGGGCCTTCGCTCCTGCCCCAAATTCCAGCCAACGCTCGAAGTGCGCGACTCGCGCGATTCTTGCGTGCGGCTCGGGCCTTTGCTGCTGCCATGCTTCAGCTTTCGCTCGATGTGCACGAGTCGGGCATGTCTTGCGCGCGAGTCGGGCACTCGATACTGCACAACAGCTGCTTCCTCTCGATATGCGCGAGTCGTGCACTTGTTGTGCGCGAGTCGGGCATCCTATGCTGCGCATGATACTCTACTGCTCGATGAGCGCGGGCCGTGTGTGTGTGGTGCCCAGCTCGGGCACTCGCTACTGCCCAGTATCCAACCTTCTCCACAAACGCTCGAGGTGGGCTCTTCAACGTCCATGGTGGGTACACAATGCCGTAGAGCTACAAAGAGATGAACTTGGATGACAATCATCAAAATCTAGACTTTAAGGAACTTTGTGAGCTTAATCCACCTGTAAATGATCAAAAGCATATGGAACCACAAAATATCCTTAAATCTCCTCTAATACTGCAAATTCATCATAACTCCCTCTTCTCCACACTAAGGTATAGATGAGAAAAACTCTCCTTCTTAAACCTTAAACCTTAGTAAAATGGACTTCTCAACACTCTATAATCGCATATAACTTGGTCACATCACTAAATTATTTTTAACTTTATTGACAGAACAAGCTTAGGTGGTACTGGACAAAATCAGTTTTGCACAAGTTGTATGATTTTTAATTATTTACACAAAATTCATTTTTTAGAAATTCCAAAGCCCAGTTGCTGGAAACATCTTGCACTTCATAGGAAAATATTAAATCCTATAAACTATTCTGAGAATACAGACGAAAAATAAAATGTAGTACGAAATTAAAACTGATTATAATTACAGCATCACATTTTCTTTTTTTATGGAGATGTTTATGCACAACTTGTCTTGAATTTTTTTATGAAAACATTTTTTTGGTGATGAACAACAACTTGATTAAGGAAAATCACATAATCATGTTGTTTCCTAAGAGTCACCCCATTATAGGTGACTATTCTAGGTGGGGTCATTTAAGGTTGGGAACCTATTTGGACTTCCACATACCCAAATCACTCCAAAGATTAAAAAAAATGATAAGAAGAAACAAGAAGAAAGTTAGTAGATGATTGAGAAGATAATCAAAATAACCACAGTTTCAACTTTACCTTGCTAGCTCAATGATGCACTTCCTTTTCGCAAATTTCTCTACCTTTTTTTGTAATTTTCTTAATTTTTAAGTGAGTTTCTAAATCCTCTTAATTACCAACTTAAACCCTTTTTGTGTTTTTTTCCTTCTTTTGATGAACTTCTTTTCTTACTAATTATCTTACTAACTTTTACTTTCTTTTCTTAAGTGTGATTTTTAAGAGGAAAGGAGTAGAGAAGATGAGAGAAGTACTGAAATTAAGTTGAATTCCTTTCAACTTGGTTTTGAAGTGGAAAAAAGAGGGTATTTATAGAGAAATGAGGGAGGTGAACTAGGGTTTCAAAGAGGTAGAAAATTAGATTTTTCACCTAAAAAATATGATTTTCTTCATCCTTAATTACCCTAATGACATCACTCTAATGACCTCACCCTAATGACATCATCAAATCTCTTTGGAAACACAAATATTCTTATTCTATTTTGGATTTTCTCATAAATGAAGCAAAATCAGATTTTCAGAAAATATTCTTCCCTAAACATCCACATACGTAAAAAAAAATGCATCGAAAAACGTGCAGACAAAACTGATTAGGACACTGCGCTAAACGCAGGAGCCTGCGCTAGGCGCAGTGTCGTGCGCTAGGCGCAAGGCTCTGCGTCTGGCGCAGAGAATGCTTGTGCGCTAGGCGCACAATCATGCGTCTAGCCTTGATTCTTCCGAAAAAAATTCGGATCCCCCCTCTTACACATGGGATTTGATTCTTATTCTCACATCTTTTCATGATTCTTATTCTCTAACTAATGGATAAAGGATGTGATTAATGGATAAAGAATATATTCTTATTCTTTATCCAATGGACAATGACTTGACCATCAAGAAAATTGATTACTACCGGTTGTGGGATACGATTAAAATCCCGACGCCTAATTGCGACTCGTGTTTTTTCCATTTTTTGAAAGACTCACTTAAGACAATTAACGAAAACTCGTCAAATTAATAAAGACGAGCATGATTATACTACGAATCGTTTTATTAAAATGGTGGTTGTTGTTATTGACTATGACTCACGGAAATTATATTTCTAAGCCGAAACCGCACGACCAATACGCAAAAATGGAATACCATACGACGAAATAAAACTCGCGCTCCGGGGTGAAACGCATTTGACGGAGTGCACGCTCCACGATGCATGACGGTTTTCGTTATTTTTATTTCTTTTCAAAATCATTATTTACCCGAAAAAGGGGTTCAAAATTTGGTGTCTACACCTCCTAGTTTTACTGAACTGGTTATGGAATGTGTCTCAACTCCCATGTTCTCTATTATGTTGAATGGTACTATGAGAGGTTTTTTTAAATCTCATAGGGGTTTGAGACAGGGTGACCCCATGTCACCTTTGTTATTTGTTATATGCATGGAGTATTTGTTTGACAAAAAAACTCACTGATATGGAACAATTTTAGTACCATCCTAGGTGTAGAGAGATGTAATTAACACATATGTGTTTTGCTGATGACCTAGTGATGTGTTGTAAAGGGGATTATACATCTGTATATTTGATGCTTAGGGCATTCAAACTCTTCTCGGCAACGTCTGGACTTAAAGCAAATGTGAGTAAATCCGCAATGTATACATGTGGTATGGATAGAGTTGATATACAGAGGATCACTGAAGCTTCATAATTTGCTCATCATACATTGCCATTTAAGTACCTAGGGGTACCTATTTGTGCAAAGAAGATCTCTGTAGGACAATGTGAAATACTTGTTGAGAAAATGACAACAAGGATTAGAATGTGGAGTTCTAGGCATTTATCTTATACAACAAGAGTACAGTTGATTAATGATGTTCTATTGAGCTTACATATGTATTGGGCTCAAGTTTTCCTCCTTCTAAAGAAAGTTTTGACTGAAATTAGTAAGATATGCAGAGCCTTTCTTTGGAGTGGGCAGTATTTCTGTCAGAAACCAGGTGCAGTGGCTTGGGATAGACTTTGCCATCCTAAGTCTGCTGGTGGACTTGGATTTAGGGACATTTTCCTATGGAACATTGCATTTCTAGGTAGATATGTGTGGACTGTTTCTACTAAACAAGATAGCATGTGGTTGAAATGGATAAATTCTATTTATCTAAGAGAAGCATATTGGTGGGCTTATGTACCACAAGCTAATGCTAGCTGGTACTGGAAGAAGATTTGTTCAGTCAAGGAACAAATGAAAAGAATGTTTACTCAGGCAGAAATATGTGATATGGAGGTATATTTTGTGAAAAAGGTGTATGAGAAACTGACAGGGGAGCAGCTAAGTGTAACATGGGATATAGTGGTGTGGAATAGACTGAGTATACCCAAGCACAGGTTCATCTCTTGGTTGGCAATATAGGAAAAGCTTCAAACAACTTCCAAGCTTGCTCAGTTTGGAGTTAGTGTATCTAATACATGTCCTATCTGTGGGAGTCAGAGTGAAACTCACCAGCATTTATTTTTCAAATGCCACTTTAGCTTGAGCTGTTTGAAGTTGCTTAAAGACTGGTTGCAAATCACTCATCAGATTGATGATCTACAACAACTAATTAGGGTGATACAGCATAGCAGGAAGTCCAAATTCAGGAAACAAGTGATTTTAGCTGGTTTACTGGCTTTGATATACTCTATTTGGTCTGCTCGGAACTCAGCTTATTGGAATCAGAGTATTCCTAACATTGAGCAAGGGGTGAAGCAAATTAAGAATCATACTAGAGCTAGGATTTTAGTTGTCATGCCTAAGAAGGTTAATAGGAGAGATCATGCTTGGTTTTTAAATTTGTGATGATGAATTGTATGTAGATGCATATATGGCTTGTTGCCTACCTTAGGTAGGGAGTCCAACCTAGTTGGTTTGCCTCCTTTGGTATGGTTTTGGTTGTAAAATTGATGCTTCATTAATCTACTTTCTTAATTAGCAAAAAACAAAAGGTAAAGTCTTGGAGATTGATGAAGATCTAAAAGTTTCTCTCTCTAACTTCTCTCTAAAAACCCTAAAAAGTGTATACAATGAACTATCCCCCGTCATTAAACAAATAAAAGAGTATTTACAACTTCCTAAAATAATAAAATCGACTGAACAAAATGTGTCATGGAGCAGACCAACAAGGACGTGTCAGTATTGACAAGGACGTGTTGACCTGTAACCATATAAACTATTATACGAATATAATCTACTACCTTGAAGAAATCAGAGTGACACGGTCGTGTCAAAAGTGACACGGACGTGTTGTCGTGTAATCGTCAGATTCTTCAGCTCAACTTTAAACAGCTATAACTTTTGATTCAGAGTTTTTTTGGTGCATGTAATATATCGTTGGAAAGCTATTCAAGTCTAGTTTCCAACCCAGTTAGAATCACCTCATTATCAGTTTTGTGTCAAAAGTTATGATCAAAATGGTGAAGAGGTGTCATATTCCGCACAAGTACACAAAGCCGTTTGTATCTTCTTCAATTCCAATCCATTTTGGACACATGATATATCGTTTTGAAGGTAATCCAAGTGCCTTAATCATCATGTCCTTAAAAAGAAGTCCAAAGTACCTGAAATTACATCAAAATACCAAATAACTTGTGAAAGCATTGTAGCTTATAAAAAGAGACCTAAATATGCATAAATGCAATGTAAATGCTCTAATACTACATGAAAATGCACCCTAATATGCAACTAAATGATGTTAGAATATGCACTTATCAAACTCCCCCAAGCTAAACATTTGCTTATTCTCAAGCAAACCAAACCAATTCACAAGGGAAGAGTGAAATGAACTTTTGTACAGGACTTATATGTTCAACCATTCAATCTCCAAGACACGAAATTCGGGCATATGAAAGATATTATAATTTTAAGATTAGAATAAGATAGACCATAAATCAAACCTCATATAAATTCATGTAATCGCAACTTGACTCACCATGGCAAACCACAAACTTTCCCCCTAAGCTAAACTCGGTAAACCTCACTTTAGTCGAGCACGCTTTCTCTCATGTGTTTATGGGTTTTGAAATTTTCACTCAAACACATACCAAGTCGACTCGAATGAAGTATTTTTCTTTAAACTTGACTATCGTCTCATTATCCACTTAAAACTAACAAAAACATGCATATAGATCATGAGGACTTACAAAAGGTTGTAGTGTGGCTAAGGTAAGGGTAGGAAAATATTTGGGAATGTGGTGCTAAAAGCCAACTAGTGGAGGAAATAACACATTAACATCTATGGCCATTAGATGCAAACGCCACAAAAACATCTACTAGAAGTTCAACAACACATTGCCAATAAATTAAGATAATACCCATCCTTATCAACTCCAACAAACATTATTTCACCTTTTATTCAATCATTTTTTCACTTTTTTCTTTTTTTTTTAATTTTTCAGAATTATTCTTCACAACTTCTTTATTATTCTTTTCATTTTGCACTTTCACACTATAATTTTAAGCATTTTTTTCTTTCAACATATTTTCTTCCAATAATTACCGAAAAACCACAAACACAAGCTCAAAACATGAACTTTAATGCTACTCCATTTAGCAAGGCTTTGGTACAAAAATCATTAAAGGCTAGAGGCTTGTAATCTAGGTTGATCAAGAGAATGGGAAATCAAAAGCTCAATATGAGTTAATTAAAGGGAATAATATATATGAAAAGAAAAATGTCTGAGGGCTCAAAACAATGAAAAGAACGCATCAATCATATCAACACATGCATATGCCACATAAGTCTCAAAGAGTGCCAAGGCAAGTTCAAGAGTCATACTTCATGAGGAATATCACACAACAAAAAATAGAAGACTGATGTAGATGTGTCAGTCTATAAGGCTTGAGAAATCCTCACTAGGCTTATCCTTACCGAGTAAAATCAAGTCTTTCTTGGGGAATGTCAACCAATCTTACCACAAAGCCATTCAAGTTGCAAAATAATCGTACCATGAAGCGGTCAATGCAGTCTAAGTCAATCTTGTAAAATTTAATTACGATATCGAAGATATGCCCAAAACTCATGAATTATCAATCTCATCAATTAAAACATATATTTCCTGTAATCATGAAAGAATTTTTTAAATTATATGCCATGCATAAATGCAAAACCTAAACTAATATCCTCCTAAAACTAAGAAAGCAATAAATCCTAAATCACTTTCGTAGGAATCACGATTACACTAAGCATGTGCAACAAGCCGTTTAAACCCCTATATTGCCCTAGTGGACGAGTAAGGTCTCGTGAAGGTTTTCAGAAGGCATACCCACAAAGCCAAAGCATGCAAATATCACTAGTGGAAAAATACGGAAGGGCTGCGGTCAAAACAGCCCTAAGGGCTGCGTTTTTGGCCAGCAGCCCTTTCCGTAGCAGCCCTTCACTTTTAATGAAGGACTGCGGTTTTAAACCGCAGCCCTTCACAACGAAGGGCTGCGGTTTAGGCCAAAAACGCAGCCCTTCCACATTGAAAGGGCTGCGGTTTTGGGCCCAAAACTGCAGCTCTTCGTTGTAGGAAGGGCTGCGTTTTTTACTATAACCGCAGCCCTTCTGACCCAAAAAAAAAAATTTACATTTTTTACTCCTAAATATATCAAGAAATTTACAACATAAACTGATAATATTGAAAAGCCGAGAACATCACAGTCCAAATTACTTACAGTCGAAAAAACGCTAATTAATTCCTAGATTAACAACATAAACCAGGGAAAATCGAAAAACGAATCAACAACATAAAACAGTCCAAAATTACAGTCGAAATAAAAAATTAAATTGAGATGACAAAATGCAACAAAATGAACCCTAATCGCAGCATAAAACAAACAATAAAGGGCATTGATCAATCATACAAATTATCAAATTCTCAAATTAGGGTTTCGGAAAACCTTGGTAGAAGCAGGAGTTGACGGAGTCCGTGAAGTAACGGAAACTTCGGTCGTCAGAGACTGATTTGTGACAACCGACGGTGACGGCTGAGACATCGGAGATGACGGTGAATTTGGTGGGACCCACAAACAGAGGAGAGAGAGAGCGCTAAAAGCAGAAGCAGATCTCGAACTCTGACTTCGCCGTCGTGCTTCTTTGGAGTCGTGGTGGCCAAAGTGACGGTGCAGGACTCGGGAGTTGGTGATGATGATGACGACGGTACCAGTTGCCTTCGCCATTTCTTGATGAGGATAGCCACACCAACACGAACGAAGGAGAAAAAAGGGCGGCAAGACCACACGCTAACCACGCGCAGGGCAGGCACGGAGGAGGGGAAGGAGTTTGGGGTTTTGCTTCTTCAACATTTGGATTTTGAATCTGAAAAATCTAGTGTTTATGGCATCCAAGGAAAAAGACACGAATGAAGAAAGATTGTTTTGGCTTCACCAAAACCAGCCACGAAGGAGGAAGAAGGAGGAGCTGTTGTTTGGTTCTTGGAACAGAAAATTTGTGGTGGAGTAATCAGAGAGACGTTTGAGAGGGAGAGGTTAGAGTGAGGAAAGAGAAAGATGAGAGAAAATGAAAATAAGATACGAAGGGCTGCGGTATAAAAGGCCCATTTCATTTGTGCGCTCAATATAAAACTCATCAGCCAGCGATAGATTTTTTAAAAGGCCCAAGGGCTGCGGTTAGCCCAAAAACGCAGCCCTTCGTATATACGAAGGGCTGCGTTTTTGGGCTAACCGCAGCCCTTCACTAAAAGGGCTGCGGTTTCCTTGAAAACCGCAGCCCTTCATACACGAAGGGCTGCGTTTTCCAAAATACGCAGCCCTTCCAGCGCAGCCCTTCCTTTTTTTCCCCTAGTGTATGCAGAAGAAATAAAATATATAATGAACCTAAACTATAATATGTGCAAAGTTATGACCCAAAAAGTAAATCCCCCCCCCCAAGCTAAATAACACATTGTCCTCAATGTGACAAAGAATAATAGGAGGGAAAGAGAAAGGGAAACATCCACAACCACATAACAGGAGCAACTTCCTCAATCACACAATCAAGTTAAACCAAAAAAAATGGCAAAAAGAGATATGACTCTCAAAAACTTGAATGGGAAGAAAGGAAAGATTATACCAAAGGTGTAGTGGATGGAAACCCAAAGTTGATCCTCCTCACGCATCACATGATCAAATACCTAGATATTAATCTCAATGAATAATAGGAACTCAACCCCTGAATCACAATTTGCACAAATTTTATAAGTAAGTAATCAAATAAAAAAATTGCCGAAATCTAAAAGTAAAAAGCAAAAAAAAAAAAAAAGGTTAGAAAACTTGGGTTGCCTCCTAGGAATAGCTCATCAAAGCTCGTAGTAGCTTGTCAAATGCATCTGCATGCATCTCACAAAAAAGCAAATAATATACAAAAGAGAATGTAAAATAAATTAGTTCTAAAACTCTACAAGACCTGCAAAAAGGAAAATCAAAGAAATAGTTATATCCACAAGAGAAGGAAAAAGAAAAATTATTAGTCTTTTTACATAACCGAATAGGATTGGAAGAAACCGAATGTACATTAATTACATGATCACAGAAGCCATATTCATTCAAAGAGGGAGAAATAAGGAATGATGGAGGATATAATATAGGGAAAGAGGGAATAAGGTCAAGTTTTTGAGAGAAAGGAATATGAGACTCAAAAACAGTAAGTGGAAACGACAAAGAGTCATGAATTACATCACTCTCATCTAGAGACTTCTCTAAGAAAGGCTTTTCAACCAAGGGTTCTTCCTCCTTCAAAATATCCATCACATTGATCTCTCCTATAATTTGATCATCATCCTCATAACTCTCATTCTCTATACAACCAGCATCATCATCATCATCATAAATATACGGCTGGGGATGAGAATTTTGAGTGTAATAATCAAATTCATATTGGGGTGAGGGGTTGAAATCATTCACTAAAATCACATCACAAGACAAAATGTCATGAGAAGTAGAGTGACAATTAGAACAATAAGGAGGTGGTGTAATGTAATTTCTGGTGAAAGAATTACTCTAACAGATAAAGACATCTCCCACTCATAAGTATCCCTAGCCAACCACTCAATTAAATCCCAACAGTAATCAGGAGATTGGAATAGAAATCCTCTATTAGACATAGATTCTACCACCATCTTAGTTTCTTCATTTAACCCCTCATAAATCACTAGGCACATATCCCATAGTTCAATTCCATTATTAGGACCAATAAAATCACCAAGTCTATGATAGTATTTTCAAAACACTTCATTCTCATATTAAGGAAAAGAAAAAATTGCTCTAGAATTACTAGCATGAATTTGGGGTTCACGGAACATATATGGTAATTCATAAGAACTCATGCAAAAATGGGGAGAATTTTGATATGATGCATCAAAACTATAAACATGAGAACCACAAGAATTATGACTATGTTGCCTATCAGAAGAATCATCCCCATCAAAATAGTAATATGACTCCATGATACGAAAAAAGGAAAAAAATATATTCACCAAAGAAAGGAAAAAAAAAAAATATATATATATATATATACAGTCTAGTCTCACCAAAAATAAAAACTAAATAAAACAAACTATCTTCCCCGGCAACGGCGCCAAAATTTAATAGGCGTGTTGCACACCTAACAAAAATAAATAACCTATCTAATCCTCCTAACTATATAGTTGGGTAAGTTAGAGTCGATCCCACAGAGAGAAAGTTGTTCTATGATTAGCCCTTAAATAATGGTAAGACTAAAGGAGGTAAATATCGAAGATGGTCGAATCAACTATACTAATCAATCTATATATAAATAAAAGACTCTATAGTTAAGTATCCCCACTAGCATGAATTAGTACAATAATAATTCCTACCCCAAACTAGTTAATTAAATGTTCACAAGGAAAAGTACACCCTATAAAATACCATAAACTTCTCCCGAGTATCTATGGCTTCTCTAATATATGAACTCAAGCCTACTCCCGTAGAATCATGCAAATTAAAGACATTAAACGTGGCACTATAACTTCCTAACAATCCATTCTACCTACTCCCTGGAAAATTTTATGTCCTTAATTGAAATACTCAAATACGTCAAAACCCAACTCCCGTTGTGACCAAGACAATGGAATAATAACAATACTAGTTATCCCTAATCTAGTATTGGAATATGCACAATCAATTAAGCAAGAACAATTAAACAATTAATTTGGGAATTTAAAGAAATAATCATGAATTAATTCATACTATGGTTCAACCTAGCCATAGATAAAAGAACTAAAGCATAATTTAAATCAACAAACAAACTCGAGAACAATAGTTAAACTAGCTTCATAATAGAAAACAAAGAGAAAAGAAGAAGAAAATTAATACTTGAATTAATGGAAGAAAGGTAGAGTCTTGGAGATTGATGAAGATCTACAAGTTTCTCTCTCTAACTTCTCTCTAGAAACCCTAAAAAATGTATACAATGAACTATCCCCAGTCATTAAACAAATAAAAGAGTATTTATAGCTTCCTAAAATAATAAAACCGACTGAACAAAACGCGTCATGGAGCAGACCAACACGGACTTGTCAATATTGACACAGACGTGTTGACCTGTAACCATATAAACTACAGTTTTTTCACCAAATACCACCGATAAATCAAGAAATTCACCATATACCCTCAATGTTTCAGATATTCACCATACACCCCTGAGTTTTCAAAACTGGCACCATCTACCCTTTTTCTAACGGACGTTAAGTCGTCGTTAGCTTTATTTACGATATTGTCATTATTAACCCCTAACCTTAAAATATAAACCCTAATCTAAACCCTAATCCCTAAAATCTAATCTAAACCCTAACCCTAAAATCTAAACCCTAACCCACCCCTCCCCCTCCCCTACACCCGGCCCTCCACCTCCTCCCCTCCACCGCCGCAGCCCCCCACCCCCCTCCCCCGCCCAGCCCCCCTCCCCCTCCCTCCGCCGCAGCCCCCACCCTTCCCCCCTGCCAGCCCAGCCCCCCACCCCTCCTCCTCGATTTCCGAAGTCACACCGCCCCCTCCCCCCTCCCCGCGATTTCCCCGACCTTCGATTTCCCCACTATATCTCCTCGAACTTTCTCTCTCTTTCCCGAAGAAAGATTTCCCTTTATCTCTAAAACTCAACCTCCTCATCTTCCTCGACGAATTCGCCGATCAAATCTTCATCTCGAAGAAAACCACGAAGAAATTCTCTACGGACTAATTGAGGGGAGGGGTGGGGGCCGTGGGAAATCAAGGGGATGGGGTGGGGACTGCGGAAATCGAGGGGAGGGGGGGGGGGCTCGAGGAGATCGAGGGGAGGGGGTGGGGCCGCGGGAAATCGAGGGGGAGGAGGAGGGGAGGGGTGGGGGCCGGCAGTGGAGGGGAGGGGGTGGGGTAGGGGTGAGGGAGGGAGGGGAGGAGGGGGTGGGCGACTCGGGCTAGGGTGGAGGGGGGGGGGTGGAGGGTGGGCAAGGGTGGAGGGAATGGGTGGGTTAGGGTTAGGATTAGTGTTAGGGTTTAGGGGGTTAGGGTTAGGGGTTAAGGTGGCAAAATTGTAAATAACTCTAACGGCGACTTAACGTCCGTTACCAAAAAGGGCATTTGGTGAATAATTTTGAAAAGTCAGGGGTATATGGTGAATATCTGAAACATTGAGGGTATATGGTGAATTTTGTGATTTGTCGGAGGTATTTGGTTAAAAAACCGTATAAATTATTATATGAATATAAGCTACTGCTGTGAAGAAATTAGAGTGACACGGGCGTGTCAAAAGTGACACGACGTGTTGTCCTGTAATCGTCAGATTATTCAGCTCAACTTCAAACATCTATAACTTTTGATCCAGATCTTTGTTTGGTGCATGTAATATATCGTTGGAAAGCTCTTCAAGTCGAGTTTTCAACTCAGTTAGAATCACCTCATTATAATTTTTGTGTCAAAATTTGTGATCAAAATGGTGAGGAGGTGTCATATTTCACACAAGTACCCAAAGCCGTTTGTATCTTCTTCAATTCCAATCCATTTTGGACACATGATATATCGTTTTGAAGGTAATCCAAGTGCCTTAATCATCATATCCTTAAAAAGGAGTCCAAAGTACTTGAAATTATATCAAAATACCAAACAACCCGTGAAAGCACCGTAGCTTATAAAAAGAGACCTAAATATGCATAAATACAATGTAAATGCTCTAATACTACATGAAAATGCACCCTAATATGCAACTACATCATGTTAGAATATGCACTTATCAATAATAATAATAACAACCAATGAAAAAAGATTTAGATTCTCATCAGAGTACTTATTCGTAAATGATAGGACAAAAGTTTTATACCAAATGACAAATTGAAATTGTAGCATATAGTTTCTAATATCTCCAAAAAATTATTTATTATATGGTAATGACAATTTCACAGTTGAGGAAGCTAAATCTCACTTCAAAAGTATCTTTGATGAGACCTAAATTCATTACCTTAAGGTACAACATTATAAGGGACGTCGAAATTCTAACCACTAGACTAAGGTTATGTTCAGTTCACCTTATTTTTTCTTATTTCCGATCAGATCAGATCAGAAAAAATAAGTTAAGATCAGATAAGTTAAGATCAGATAAGTTCAGATCATGCTTATATTCAAAAACTTATTATTATTGTTGTTATTATTGTTATTGGTATCATGATTATTATGATGATTATTAGTATTACTAATGCTATTATTATTATTACTTTATACGATTACAATTACTATCAATACTAGTATATTTGTTCAAAAGGATCATTATTATCGTCGTTGTTGCACTTTTTTTTAAGGTAAGATGAAGGGAACTCACTTGAGGGGGAATAAGGGGAATTCCTCAAATGAGTTCCATGAGGTTTATGATCCTTGGACCTCAGGGATACGAGGTGGGAAGTGATGCTACTACTCCACCACCTCAACCTCTGTTATTCTAGTATGAACACTAGACCAACTACAAGAGGGGTGGTGAATTGTAGTTGAGGGGAAATTTTCAAATTTTATTGCGGAATTAAAACAAACTAAAAATAGAAAGAGACAAACACACGAGATTTTTACAAGGAAAACTTCCTAGGCCCAATAGGAAGAAAAACCATGACCACGAGGGATTTTGACTCAAACTCTCTTTACTATAATAGGCCAAAAGACTCGATCTTTTTACAACCTATTAATGGACCTACTCTGTTCCTCTAGGAACTTATTCCCAGTCACTCAGTTCCCCCTGAACTGATGACACTCACTTTGACTTCACTCGAAGTCTTTTCTTTTCTCTCTTTCTTTTTCTCTCTTAGTTACAAGGATATTCTCTGAATTTTCTCTCCCCCAAACACTATGAATATTACAAAGTATGCTTGTTGAATAAGAGAGGAAATTACAAGAAAACTTTCTAAGTAATTCTCAATTTTTTCGCTCAAGAAAGTTGTAAGTTTTCTTCGGTTAATCTTCCTCTTATATAGCTGCTGCAATTTTGTCTTCTTTTGGAAATAAAATGATCCACGTTCTCTAGTTATGTGCTTCTAGGATTAAGGATATCATGGCTCAAAAGGCGCTGCATTATCTCCATATTTCTTGCAACGGTAATCAACGGATTCTACTATCCGTTAGTGGGAGAAGTTCCAGCGAGTGATAAGCGAGTTAGTTGAGTTTGTTAGGGAGCTTCAAGCAAGTTAGCTCCACAATATATGCCACGCATTTATCAACCTATTTTCAAGCAAAGCAACAGTAACAAACAATCTATAAACTGCAGAATCTTTTATTCAAAGATTCTAAGTTTATAGATATGTCAAACATACCATATGATAAAATTCAAAAGTGCATAAAAATAAAATCTTGACTTAGATTAAATAAATAATCTTTCTCCACAAGATATAAATGCAAAGTTAAACATTACATTATTTTTGGTATTTTATATTTTTCACAAAATAAAAACTACATAATAACCTAAGTATTTGGCATTATCAAAACATGGAATACAACAATATTCCCCCTTTTTTAAAATGATTTAAGAAAATTAAATTACTAGAGCAAAAGAATTAAGAGCTAATGACTTTAAAAAATAAAACAAACAAAACTAACAAGAGACTAGACTAACAAGTAAAATTAAACTAGCACTAAACTAACAGGGACTAACAATCTAATTAATCCTACTAGAAATCAGTTTTGAAGAAAATGGACAAGAAAAATCCGAAAATCATCACCTAGAAACTAAGAAGACTAGAATTGAATTTTTATTTTTTATGTGCCACTCTACTTCCCCCTTTTGTCATCATCAAAAATAACTAAGTACCCAGCAGGACTCTAAGAGTGTGTCATATACAACAATGTCAAGGCTTAGTAGCTCAAACATGCATCTAATAATACTAGCCATCCAAACATGTTAATGAGCATATTAAGATTGGATCAATGCACGTAGACATGAGAAATGCACAAGCTGAGTTCACGAGGAAGATAAAAGAAAGAATAGAGAACAATAAGAGAAGAAAAAAAATAAGAGATAAAAAGAGATAAAAGATATAAACAACAAAAAAAATTATCACCAGAAATTGATGTGTGATTTATATCCAAAAGGGTGATAAAAAGATAGTAACAACCATCCACCATTGTTTAATACAAAACCAAAAAAAATTGTAACATTGTTTCAACAAATTATAGGGAAGGAAAGGGGATTAGGGTTTAGAGGGCTTTGGGCGAACAACATAAGAAGCGACCACATCGTCAATCTTCTCACGAACTGCAGATTCTCCTCTCTTTACTCCTGCAAGGATCTGCTCCTGTTGAAGATCAACTCTAGCAATCCTAGCTTCAACACCCTGGACTCTTGTGTGCAGGAGGGACAGAGACTCCTGAATTGAATGTAGAATCCCATGGAGACTAGTAGTGGAGAGAAGGGAAAAATCAACAGCCCTTGATCCTGAGGGAGCCTGATCCTCCTCCAGATCAATATGAACAACACCCTGACCCTGTTCTTTGGGAGCCTTGGTCACAGCAATCCTCTAACTCTTCCATACTGACCTAGGTCCTTCAGCACTAACCTCCTTCTCAAACTTCCTTTTGATCCCAGTCTCTACCTTTCCCTTAGGTTCTGCAACCTCAAATTCTAACTTCCCACCCTGTACCCGCAGAGACAGCCTAGATAAAGTCTCTTTGGTCAAATAGTTATCAGGCTCTAAATCAAAGGAGATACTAGAAGGGAGTTTGATTTGGTTCTTTTTGAGGATAACAGAAATAAGGTTGGCATACCCAACTTTTGTGTTGTGGGTAATGCAGTAGGAAAGGTGAGAGATCATTAAAGCAGGGAAGTTGATTTTTATATTCTTAGCAAGGCAAAACATCAAAGAAAGATCCATGAGGCTCGCTTGAGTCCTCTTGGAGGTTCTTGGCAAAATATAGCGCCAAACTAATTGAAACAGAAATTTATGATATGGAGAGAGATCTTTTTGATCTAGGGATAGGTCAGAATCTTTACCCCCAAAGAAACTCAGAATAGTAGAATTTGAAGCACCATTTACATTTAACTTAGCCCTACCCTTGACATATTCCTTGTACCCTTCAGTAGGTACCTCAACCCTTTCACCAAAGTTCTTTTCAGTGAACTTAACCAGTTTTTCATTAACGACACTAATGCACAATCCCTCTGTATTTTCAAAACTAGCAATGAATTCACTCATCTCACTCTCATAAAGACCCTCATCAAAACTTAACACTTTAACCCATTTTTGAAACTTAACAAGGTCAAGAAACTGACTCCACTTAATTTTCTTGCACCAGGAGAAATCAACGCAAAACCCTATGATGTACTTGGAAGACTTAGATTTCTTACCCCTTTTTATAGGAACCAAGACTTCTTTTTCTTGCTCTGTTTCCGCATCATCCAAATCGTCTTCCTTCTTTGGAGAGATTACTTCATTTTCAGCCGAATTGCCTTGAGAACCCAGGGAATCTTCATTTGAGTTGGAAGATTCATTCTCGCTTTCGTTGTAATCCACCAGAGATGAAGATTTTTCTGCCGAAAATTTTTTGGTATCATCGGAGGATTTTTGTTTCGGAGCCATTTAGGGTTTAGGTGAAGAAAATGAAGTTGAGAGATTTCTGTGTGAGAGAAAGAGAAAGGTGGTTTTGCAGAGTTAATGGTTTTGGGTAAAAGAGGTGAATTTGCCTTGTAAATTTTGGTTTGATTTGATGGGTTTTTATTTGGGGAAGATTTATGGGAGATGGTGAAAAAAGAATTAAATGCGGCTTTTCCCTTCCTTCTTTAAATCCGTTGAATTATTTTATTTTCAGGTTTGTACATGAACGCTGGTGAAGCGTTGCCACCAAAAAATTTATTTGTGGGGGATGAATGAAGAAATATAATAAATTGATGAAAAATAAAATCGAATAAAATAGAATAAAATGGAAAAAGGAATAGAAGGTGTGAACTCATGCATGTTACATGTTCAAGCTATATGTACAGTGACCTTTCTATTTTTACTCAAGAATATGCATGGACAATAAAGGGAGTATTATGAAGACTAATGTGAGTCCTTTACAATGATTGTGTAATGGGTGAATAAATTCACAAAATATTGCTGGCCACTTAGTGTAATTTTGTAACTAAGAGTTTTATTTGAAGTAGCACACTCAATGAATTCTAATCATCCCTAGCTCTAAGCGAAATTTCTCAAACTTTTCTCTAGGAAGTGGTTTAGTCAATATGTCAGCTATTTGGTTTTTGTTGGACAAAATTCGACTTTAACAAGACCTTTTTCTACATTATCCTTAAGGAAATGATGCCTAATGTGAATATGCTTGACTCTTGAATGATGAACTGGATCCTTAGAAATACAAATTGCACTAGTATTATCACAATATATAGGAACACACTTAAAATTAATGCCAAAGTCTCTTACCTGTTGCTTGATCCAAAGGACACGGGAACAAAGATGCGATGCAACCACATACTCGCCTCTGCAGTGGACAAGGCAACAGTATTTTGCTTCTTTGAGCTCCAAGAGACAAAGCTTGTTCCTAGGTACTGGACAATGCCTGATGTGCTCTTGCGATTAACCAAGTCTCCAGCATAATCCGCATCCGAATAACTTACTATGTCAAAAACATCACTTCGAGGATAGAACAAACATAAGTCATCGCTTCCCTTCAAATACCTTAGAATTCTCTTAATTGTCGTTAAGTGAGATTCTTTGGGATTTGATTGGAATCAGGCACATAAACCAACACTAAAAGAAATATCGGGTCTACTTGTTGTTAAGTAAAGTAGTGAACCAATCATACCTCGATATTGCTTCTCATTTACACACTTACCATTTGAATCTTCATCTAACCTTGTTCCTGTTCCTATGGGAGTGTGGTTGTTTTTTATTGTTCCAGTCCATATTTCTTCAGCAGTTCCTATTCCTTGACATATTTTTGTTGATGGATCATTGTTCCTCTTTCAGTTTGCTTGATTTGCAAACCCAAAAAGAAGTTCAACTCTCCCATCATACTCATTTCGAACTCACTACTCATAAGATCAGCAAACTCCTTACAAAGAAGATCATTAGTAGCACCGAATATTATATCATCAACGTAAATCTGGACTACTAATATGTCTGTTCCTTTTGATAGAAGGAACAAGGTTCTATCAACTTTACCTCTTATGAAATCATGTGAGAGCAGGAATTTTGACAACCTTTCATACCAAGATCTAGGAGCTTGTTTCAACTCATAAAGAGCTTTATCAAGCTTATAGACTCGATTTGGGATTTTCGGGTTTTTGAATCCAGGAGGTTGTTCCACATAGACGTCTTTAAGTAAAAAACCATTGAGAAATGCACATTTTACGTCCATTTAGTACAACTTAAATCCCATAAAGGCAGCAAAGGCAATCAAAATTCTAATTGCTTCTATCCTAGCAACAGGAGCAAAGGTTTCATCGAAATCAATACCTTCTTATTGATTATAACCTTTGGCTACAAGTCTGGCCTTGTTCCTTACCACTGTTCCATACTCATCGAGCTTGGTCCTGAAGACCCATTTAAGTCCGATAACTTTCTGGTTTTTTGGTTTAGTCTCCAGGTGCCAGACCTTGTTTCTCTGGAACTCATTTAGCTCCTCTTGCATAGCATTGATCCAATCAGCCTCTTTGAGCGCTTCTATATGGTCATTAGGTTCTGTCCTAGATAAGAAAGCGTGAAAAGCACAAAAATTCTTCATTTGGGATCTCGTTTGAATTCCCTTTTTAATGTCACTTATTATCAATTCTAAGGGATGAGAATTTAGGTGTTTCCAAGGCTTTGGATCAAATCTCCTAGTTGCATCTTGAGTTTCTTGAGGTGATTGATTCACTTGATCTTCTTCAGATTCTGGAGCTCCTTCAACTTCCTGAGTTCCTCCTGTTGCTTGTTCCTCATGAGGATCAGGCACAGGGTTCTCTGGATCAGGAGCTTGTTTCTTCTCTTTTCCTGTAGAAGTTAGTTCCTCATCACAATAATTAAACTCATCAGGCTGAGTCAAACCAATTTCATAGTTATCATTATAACTCTGTTCCTGCAAGGAATTAGTCTCATCAAATATAACATGGACACTTTCCTCAACACACATTGTTCACTTATTGTAAACACGATAAGCCTTACTACTTAAGGCATATCCTAGAAAAATAGCCTCAGCACTTCTAGCATCGACTTTTCCTAAGTTGTCCTTTCTATTATTATGTACAAAGCATTTACATCCAAAAACACGAAAGTAAGCGATATTGGGTTTTCTTCCTCTAAGGAGCTCGTAAGGTGTCTTCAAAGTGATTGGTCTTAGCATGACACGATTGATGATGTAGCATGCCGTATTCACTGCTTCAGCCCAAAAATTCTTTGAAAGACCGCTTGTAATTATCATCGTCCTTGCCATGTCCTTAAGGGTCCGGTTCTTCCTTTCGACTACACCATTTTGTTGTGGAGTTCTTGGAGCTGAGAAGTTGTGATCTAACCCTTCATTGCTGCAAAATTCATCAAACTTGGAGTTTTCAAACTCCTTACCATGGTCAGATCTTAAATGTTTTAATTTAAAACCAATTGTTCTTTGTATCTTTTTAGCAAAGGTTAGAAATTCATCAAACGTCTCATCCTTACTATGAAGAAAAATAACCCATGTGTATCTTGAAAAATCATCTACTATGAATTACACATATCTCTTACCAGATCGACTTTGGATGCGTACAGGGCCACATAAGTCCATGTGAAGAAGTTCCAATGGACTTTGTGTGCTTACCATTTTCTTGGATTTGAATGAGGATCTCACTTGCTTGCCTTTAACACATGAATCACAAACACCGTGGTTCAAAGACTTAATAGTCGGTAAACCAACTACCAAGTCTTTCCCACTTAGTTTATGCAGTAGGGACAGGCTTGCATGACCGCAACGTTTGTGCCATAGTAGAGGATCAACTTCGATCACACTTAAGCATGTGATATTATTCCTAGGAATAAGGTTTAGGTCGACCATGTAGGTGTTCCCTTTCCTCGTTCCCTCAAGGATCTTGGTTCTTGTACTTTCATTGCTGCCTACACAAGACTCATTAGTAAACTTCACAGAATTTCCCTTATCGCAAAACTGAGATACACTAAGTAAACTATGCTTTAAACCCTCGACCAAAAATACATTATCTATGGAATGTGACTGAGATTTACCAATCTTATCAACTGCTACTATATTACCTGTAAGATTGTCTCCAATGGTCACAGTTCCTCCATTGAAGACTGAGAGTGAGAGACATTTGGATCTATCTCCTGTCATGTGCTTAGAACAACCGCTATCGAGGTACCACAGGTTGTTCCCCCTCACTTCAGCCTGTACCATAGCAAACTAGTTAGTGGTAGGAACCCAGTCTAGCTTGGGTTCCTTTGTTGGACTTGAGTATTTCTTAATTTTTCAAACCTGTTTCACTAGGTACGTGTTCCTCTCAATACGTTCTTCTCTGGTGGAACAGTCAGACACAATGTGACCACTGTTCCCACAGTAAGAACATATTTTGCTGCTTGGCAGATCAACATATTTTTTCTTGGGTTTTTCTACGTAGTGCCCCTGTATTTTATAAAATTTTACGTTGTACCCGGCCTTTTTTAACACTCCACATTGTACCCCTAAACTTTTTAAATGTTACACAATATACCCTTACTAATAGAAAATCCTACTCCAAACCTGACTTAGCCTTCAATTTCTCAGATCAAATCCCAAACCTCAATCAACTAACAAGGCTAAAAAATCCTACTCTATGCCCACAGGGTAAGGAAGTCCTAAAATCTACTGTTTGATATCGTGTATAAGGGTATTTTGTGTTATGTTTAGAAAGCTTAGGGGTACAACGTGGAAATTCTAAAAAGGTCGGATACAACATAGAATTTCGCAAAACACAGGGGCACTACGTAGAAAAACCCTTTTTTCTTTTTGTTCTTCTTCTTGTGATTGAAACCGAGACCATCTCTTCCTTTGTTTTGGTATTTTTGTATCCAAGTAACTGGATCAGGAAGCGTGTTCCTTGAGGGTTCCAATTTCTTCTTTAATACCAGATTTTCTTGTAAAACATTTTCATAATCATTTTTCAAATTTTCAACATTGATTCTGGTATTAGTTGAAGAGCATGTTCCTTCAGGAACAAACTGTTTCAATTCTGCCAATTCCAAATTTAAAAGATAATTTTCGTTTTTGACTTTTTCAAATGCTTCTTGATAAACTCTACTCTTGTCAAAAAGTTCATAGAATCTTTTTTCAGTATCACATTTTAATGTGTTAAGCCAATTAGAATGATTCTTAATGACTTTCAAGGCATTAGTTAATTGATCTTTTTTAGTGCAAACTTCCTTGTAGTCATCTAAGGTTTCTAATAGAAGTTTTAGTAATTGGCTGTTATTAAGTTCTATAAGTTCCTCTTCAATGGCATTAAAACTTACCTTGGGGTTTGATGATTCCACTTTGTCTTCGATATTCGCCATGAGACATAGATGGGCAGTTTCTTCCTCAGTCTGTTCCTGCTCCTCCTCTGAGTCAGACTCTCCCCATGCTGCAACCATGGCTCTCTTCATATCATTTCTTGAAAAAGACTTTTGTTGTTCCTTGCCCTTCTCTTTGTATTTCCCTTTTGCTTTCTTGTTATCCCATTGAGGACACTCCTTGATGAAATGATCAAGGCCTCCACACTTATGGCAACTTAGCTTCGTTGGTTTCTTTGTGACCTTTCCTTTGTAATTCTTGTTGAAGAATTTCTTGAATCTTCTTACAATCATCGCAGCTTCTTCATCATCATTTTCTAGAATCTTCTTGTTCCTCTGACCTGAGAGCCAGAGCCTTAGGCTTTGATGATTCAGTTTCATGAGTTTCTAGATGTAACTCATGGGTCATCAAGGAACCAGCAAGTTGTTCAATGTTGAACGTTGTGAAGTCCTTGGTTTCCAACAATGACGTTGTCTTGGCCATCCATTTCTCATCTTGTGGTAGACTCCTTAGTACCTTACGAACCTGTTCCTCTAGAGATATTATCTTTCCCAAAGATTCAAGTTCGTTTATGATGTTTGAGAAGCGAGTGAGCATGTCTTGAATAGGCTCTTTTTGTTTCATGTGAAACAATTCATACTTATGCATGAGCATATCAATCTTTGATCGTTTCACTTCGCTTGTTCCTTCATGAGTGATTTGAAGGAGTTCCCACATTTGCTTAGCAGTCTTGCATCCCATGACTCGATTGTGTTCATGGGGACCAAGACCACAATGGAGTAGCTTCTTGGCCATGTTGTTCATTTCCATTTTGTCGAAGTCTTCTTTGTCAAACTCAGCAAAGGGTTTAGGAACCAGCTCCCCTTTCTCGTTCTTCTTTGTGACTTCAAAGTCACCAATTTCAATTACCTTCCATACTTGGTAATTCTCTGCTTTGATAAATATTTCCATACGATTCTTCCAGTATGGATAATGTTTGCCATTGAACATAGGTGGGCGTTGAGTTGAATACCCTTCATCAAGCTTTTCTCCCGTAGTGTTCATTGTTCCAGGTACAGTCTCCTCAGCGTTAGCTGATTCTGGAGGCACTAGGCTCTGATACCAATTGTTATCACTAGTGGAAAAAATACAAGGGCTGCGTTTTTTTAAAATCACAGCCCTTAATAGTGAAGGGCTGCGGTTTTTGGGCTAACGCAACCCTTCTTATTTTATTTTTATAATTATCAAGTGGGTTGGGCTTTTAAAAGATCAAGCGCGTAAAATTAAAGAGGGTTATTATTTAGGGTTTCCTCTCCTCATTCCCTATCACAACCCTCCTTCTATCTTCTCTCTCCTTCCCTATCCGGTTCTCCCTTCTCTCTCACCCACCTCCCTTCTCTCTCACCCTCCTTTCTCTCTCACCCTCCTCCCTCCTTCCCTATCCGGCAACAGACCACAACAAAAATCGTGGCACAGCGACGACGTAACAACACAACAACAATAGCGGCCCAGCAACGACGCAACAACAGCAAACAAGAACAACAGCCACCGGACCGACAACGAAGCACCAGCGAACCAGCGGGCCTTCGACTGGCGGCGGCGCAAACAAGAACGTGGCAGCAGCATAACACAACTCACGAAGGAGGTTGTCAATTTTCCGGTTTTTAGTTTAATTTCTTAATCTTTGTTTTGATTATTGGTAGTAGGCGTTTGTCGTGTACACCTAACCAAAGATAAATTTCTCCTACTCTCATGCACACTAAGCAAGTATAATGGAAGTAGGGGTCGTATCCACAGGGAAACAGGGACGAGTTTTATATTTAGCGGGATTGATACGCTCAAGTTATACGATGTTCTTGTGGTATTTTAGGTGCACATTGTTAAGGGATTTGTTCGTAATTGTTAAGGTTTGCATATAAATCATCCTTAGCGGAAGTTTGGAGTTTTGCGATATAAGTTGTGTTAATGTCATGCATTCCGAGCTTCCAAGGTGAAATGCATTTGAGCCGAGCATCACAAGCCACAAGCACACCAAGCCAAGCTCGAAGCATCCCAAGCGAGCACGACCGCCCGCGGCGCCCATCGCCAAGCGGCCCGCACACCCGCACGCTCAGCAAGCCGAGGCGCCGGCGCCCATCGCCAGCGGCCCGCACACCCGCACGCTCGGCCGGCGCTCACTTGCCCGGCGCCCGGCGCTCGCGACTCGCGAGCTTCCTCGCACCTCGCGAGCATACTGCCCTCGCGACTCGCGACCAGTGCCCATCCAAATTGTGCGCGGGAGGCAGAACGCTCTTCGCGACTCGCGATCAGTTTCGCGCCTCGCGATTCCTAGGTCGGTCTATTTGTCGACTGATTTTTGAGCTTTACTATAAATACTAAAGTTGATTTTTGGACCTAGGGGGACACACACTTGAGGAGAGAGAAGATCCAACACTCCATTCTTCTCTTCTTATCTTCTCTTTTTAGTTTTTATTTTCTAGTTTAGTTTTTAGGGATTTCAATTATGGAATTGGCTTATGCTATGCCGATTGTAGCTTGAACTGTTCTTGAACGAGATTAATATGAAGCTTCAAGCGTTATTGTGAGATCTTTCCTCTCTTTCTCTTTTCCTTGATTATGGTTCAATTTCTATGCTTGTGATTTATGATTATTGCATAATTATGCTAGGAACGTTACTAGTTTGATTGTGTAATTAATCTAATGCTAGATTTAAGAATAGAATCGGATTGTTTTATTCTTTTATCATTTGGTAGCAAACTAGGGAGTAACTCAGATGCAGATCTTCTTGGTTATTTCTTAGGGAAATTGAATCAACTGTTGAATGTTTATCGCGTGTATGACATTAGCGGTGTCTATTGGTTCTCTCGTGTTTATTGCTTGCTATTGGATTGAACTTAGACGCAGATCGGACTAGGTTATCCTTTAGTTAGGGTTTTATAGTCACGCTGATCGTGCTATTCAACTAAGAATAAGGAGAATGCGAGATTAGTTCTCGGCAATAGATAATCATGGAAATAATTAGAGTGGAGGTTCAATGATCGATAATGAATTGAAGTGGATGTTAATCGGATTCAAGATCTTTCCATATTGATTTCTCATTCTATTTATTTGCTAGTTAATTTTAGCTTGTTTATAACTCAACTTGAAAACCCCCCTTTTTATTAGGTTGCTCGACCCTTAGAGTCATCTAGGTATTAATTCACGCTAAATATTAAACTCGTCCCTGTTTCCCTGTGGATACGACCCCTACTTCCATTATACTGCTTTAGTGTAAAAGAGAGTAGGAGAAATTTTATCTTTGGCCGGGTGCGGTGCACAACAACGACACATCCGCGCCCGCCCAAATTTTGGCGCCGTTGCCGGGGAAACGGTGTTACTTGTTTGTATATAGCGTGTGTTTTTGGATTGTATTGCTTGTGCTCTTTGTTTATGGTTAACACTCGTACTACTAACAAAGAATCTTTGCATTACGATCCCGAATTAGAATTGACTCTTTTCAGGTGGAGAAACATTTTGCGAAAAAATTTTCAAGAATCATCTTTTAACGGTGAAGTGGAGGAAGAGATGCCTCCGAGAATTGAAACACGTACCTTGAGGGAGCTCACGGCTCCTAACCTTGATCAACAACCATTGTGCATCTCATTTCCGGCTCTTGATGAAGGCACTACTTTTGAATTGAAGTCGGGGTTGATACATTTGCTTCCTTCGTTCCATGGGCTCAATGGAGAAGATCCAAACAAATTTCTTTCGGAGTTTCACGTGGTTTGTACTAGCATGAAACCAAGTGGAGCAACGGATGAACAAATCAAGTTGAGAGCTTTTCCTTTTGCTTTGAAGGATGGAGCTAAAGATTGGTTATATTATCTTCCTCCTGGTTGTATTTCCACTTGGGTTGAAATGAAGAGGCGATTTCTTGAGAAGTTCTTTCCACGTCTTCTAAGTCCTCAACATTAAAGAAGGAAATCAGCAATATTGAGCAGAAACACGATGAGTCTTTCTACGAATATTGGGAGAGGTTCAAGAGACTTTGTGCTAGTTGTCCATATCATGGCTATTCTGATGAAGACCTCATTTTGTACTTTTACAATGGTTCTTCTGACGAAGATGTGCGAATGGTGAATGCCGCTAGTGGAGGTTCTTTCATAAACAAAACTCCAATCTGCAGCTAGAGAACTCATTGAAGAACTAGCTGAAGGCTCGAGACAGTTCAGTAGAAGATCGAATCATCGTAGAGCAAATGTTGAAAGTCCAGGTTCTAGCTCTTCAAAGGCCGAGGATCAAGTACAAGCTCTTACATCAATGATGCGGGAGTTCATGGTAAAGAACAATAGAGTTCAACGGGTAAAAGCTTGTAGAATTTGTTCTTTAGATCATCATACCGATGTTTGTCCTCAAATGCAAGAAGAATTTAGGGAAGAGGTCAAAGCCGTAGGTTTTCAAGGCCAACAAGCATTACGGAGACATGATCCCTACTCCTATGCTTCCGAGCAAGGGTGGAGAGATCATTCTAACTTCGGATTTGGCAATCAACATCAACAACAAGACTATAACAAAGCCACAACCACACCCTTATCCTAGGCCCCAAGGCCGAGACTCGAGCTCTAGCATGTCCACTGAAGAAATGTTAAATGCTTTAACTAAAAATGTGACTAACATGCAGGGTAACATGGTGCAGATCCAAGAGGAAACTCGATCGAGCATCAAGAACTTGGAGAACCAAGTAAGCCAAATTGCAGGAGCTGTAACCAAGTTAGAGGCTAGGGATTCGGTGAGGTTGTCATCCCAAACAGAACTCAACCCAAAAATGAACGTGAGTGCTATCACATTGCGGAGTGGAGCGGAAATTGCAAGCAAAGAGAGGTTGGTGGTTCGAGACAAAGAGATAGTGGAAGAGGTGATCGAGCATGAACCGACAACAGATAGTAAATCATGGCCACCTCGACAAGAGGAGAAAGTCAAAAAATCACCTCCTCCACCATATGAACCAGAGCCACCATTTCCCGAGGCATTGAGAGAAACCCGCAATGCAGAGCGTAACAACGACATTTACGAAGTCTTTCGTAAATGTGAGGTAAACATTCCTCTTTTTGATGTTTTAAATCAAGTACCCGTGTATGCTAAGTTCCTTAAAGAATTGTGTACTTCGAAAAGAAAGCAAAAACAAAAGGGAGTGCAAAAAGTGAAGGCTAGCGAGCATGTCTCAGCTATCTTTCAAAAGAAATTACCTCAAAAGTGCAATGACCCGGGCATGTTTACCATCCCATGTACTATAGGTGACACCATGTTTCCTAAAGCCATGTTAGACTTAGGTGCGTCAATTAATGTGATTCCATATTCATTGTATAAGTCTTTGAAACTTGGCAATTTGCATGAAACCGGTGTGGTGATTCAACTAGCCGATAGATCCAATGTTTATCCTAGGGGTAAATTAGAGGATGTGTTAGTTAAGGTTGGGAAATTGCAATTTCTGCGATTTTTATGTTCGGAGATGGAACCTGATAAGCATGCCGCCCCAATCCTTTTGGGGCGACCTTTCTTGAAAACATCTTGCACTAAAATTGATGTTTGCGCTGGTTCTTTGACCATGGAATTTGAGGGAAAGGTAGAGGCATTTGATATAAATAATCCTAAGCTTCTACTTAAGGATGATAGCTCACTTTGCTCTATTAACATTGTTGACTCTGTTTTGCATGATGTTCTTGATATTGAGCAGGTTGATGAGTTGATGAATGCTGATGAGGTCTTGGTTGAGGATTGTGTGCCTCCTACTAACGTGCGAGGTTATGGTGCCCGAGTTGAAAGAGCGGAAAAAAGCCTCCCGATTTACCACCTTGTTTTGAAACCTGTACCACTAACGATGCATTGCAAGAGTTCTTCGAATCTGTTTTGCAGGTACTTGAATTGGAGGTTGACATGGAGCCACCATTGTCACACATGGAGCACAAGCCCAATTATTGAGCTCAAGGTACTAAGTCGAGCTAACGACTTTAAACAACAGCGCTTCTCGGGAGGCAACCCGAGACCCTTTTTATTTTCTTTCTTTTTCTTTATTTCCCATCAAATTTCCACCACCACAACAAATTTTCTTTCACCCACCGCCCACCCACTAAAAAGATCCACAACCAATCTTAATCCACTTGGAGCCAAAATCCACAATAGAAAATCCGTTGGGAGGACTTCAATAGCTAGGAGTTGGTACAACTAGAGGGTTGAGATTGTTAATGTATCTTTTCGATCTCTTAAGCTAGGAGCAAATCTCAAAAATTCGAAACTTTTGAACTTGTCATTTGTTTGAGTGATTCGAGGGAGAGGGTTGTGAGTTGTTAAGAAATTTGAGTTTGACGGATTGTTTGGTCATGAGTCTTGAGCATTCGATCTTCGATTTACCCGATTTTCGATTTTCTCCCCCCATTTTCAGTTTACTTTTTCTTCTAATTGTCGTCACATTGAGGACAATGTGTAGTTTAAGTAGGGGGGAGGGTATTCTCATTCTCATGTATCTATGTTGTATTTATGTTGTATTTATTTCAATTTGAAAAAAAAAAAATGAAAAAAAATGAAAATGAAAAAAATATAAAAAAAAAAATTGATGAAATGAAACCCGCTGAGTTGAAAACCCGCAAGGGCGGGCGACTCAGGCAAAAATTGGGGGCCCGGATAGGTTGAAAACCCGAAAGGGCAACCTATGCAAAAAAGTGGCTTATATTGAGCGGGTAAGATGGTGAGATGAAAAAAAAGAAATGTGAGAAGCTAGGATGAAAACCCGAAAGGGCTCCTAGGCAAAATGAGAGATTAAGAGAGAATTTTGTATTTGGAAAACTCATTTGCCGGAGTTGGTGTAATAAGGCGGAAGGTGTCTTTGGGTTGGTTATTTCATCGTTTGTTTTGTGAAGATCTATTTATTTTGGCTTTCACATTCTTTTGGTTGATTGTTTGTTTTTGGGAATAAGCATGGAATTTATCCCTTTTTGTCTTTGATTCCATGGCTTGCTATTTTAAGTTAGTTGTTGTAGTAGTAGGTCATCTTTCGAGGTTTGGGAGAGCTGATAGTTCAGTGTGTCGTGAGCTGGCATTTTGATTCTTGTTGGTGTTGTTGGTTAAACTTGTTGGCGTTGCTGGTTATTATTGTTGTCGCGTCTTTGTATATTTCAGGTGAGCTTGAATCTAAGTGTGGGGGAATCATCATCCCTTACGTTTAGGTTTTGAGCGTATTTTGTTAAGATGTGATGATGATGATGTAGTTGATGGGGAGTGTAGGTTGGTTTCGATAGCTTGGGCGATGATTTAATTGGTATTTCTCATTTTTTGAGTTTACTCGAGGTCGAGTAAAGTTCAAGTGTGGGGGTATTTGATACGCTCAAGTTATACGATGTTCTTGTGGTATTTTAGGTGCACATTGCTAAGGGATTTGTTCGTAATTGTTAAGGTTTGCATATAAATCATCCTTAGCGGAAGTTTGGAGTTTTGCGATATAAGTTGTGTTAATGTCATGCATTTGAGCCGAGCATCACAAGCCACAAGCTCACCAAGCCAAGCTCGAAGCATCGCAAGCGAGCACGACCGCCCTAGCCGCCCATCGCCTGCGGCCACAACACCCGCACGCTCGCCAGCCGAGCCGCCCGGCGCCCATCGCAGCAGCCCGCACACCCGCACGCTCGGCCCGGCGCTCAGCGCCGGCGCCCGGCGCTCGCGACTCGCGAGCTTCCTCGCACCTCGCGAGCATACTGCCGTCGCGACTCGCGAGGTCCTGTCGCGACTCGCGACCGGTGCCCATCCAAATTGTGCGCGGGAGGCAGAACGCTCTTCGCGACTCTCGATCAGTTTCGCGCCTCGCGACCCCTAGGTCGGTCTATTTGTCGACTGATTTTTGAGCTTTACTATAAATACTAAAGTTGATTTTTGGACCTAGGGGGACACACACTTGAGGAGAGAGAAGATCCAACACTCCATTCTTCTCTTCTTATCTTCTCTTTTTAGTTTTTATTTTCTAGTTTAGTTTTTAGGGATTTCAATTATGGAATTGGCTTATGCTATGCCGATTGTAGCTTGAACTGTTCTTGAAGCGAGATTAATATGAAGCTTCAGCGTTATTGTGAGATCTTTCCTCTCTTTCTCTTTTCCTTGATTATGGTTCAATTTCTATGCTTGTGATTTATGATTATTGCATAATTATGCTAGGAACGTAACTAGTTTGATTGTGTAATTAATCTAATGCTAGATTTAAGAATAGAATCGGATTGTTTTATTCTTTTATCATTTGGTAGCAAACTAGGGAGTAACTCAGATGCAGATCTTCTTGGTTATTTCTTAGGGAAATTCAATCAACTGTTGAATGTTTATCGCGTGTATGACATTAGCAGGTCTATTGGTTCTCTGTGTTTATTGCTGCTATTGGATTGAACTTAGACGCAGATCGGACTAGGTTATCCTTTAGTTAAGGTTTTATAGTCACGCTGATCGTGCTATTCAACTAAGAATAAGGAGAATGCGAGATTAGTTCTCGGCAATAGATAATCATGGAAATAATTAGAGTGGAGGTTCAATGATCGATAATGAATTGAAGTGGATGTTAATCGGATTCAAGATCTTTCCATATTGATTTCTCATTCTATTTATTTGCTAGTTAATTTTCGCTTGTTTATAACTCAACTTGAAAACCCCCCTTTTTATTAGGTTGCTCGACCCTTAGAGTCATCTAGGTATTAATTCACGCTAAATATTAAACTCGTCCCTGTTTCCCTGTGGATACGACCCCTACTTCCATTATACTGCTTTAGTGTAAAAGAGAGTAGGAGAAATTTTATCTTTGGCCGGGTGCGGTGCACAACAACGACACATCCGCGCCCGCCCAGGGATCCAATACCTAGATTAAGCTAAGGGCCGAGAAACCTAATAACAAGGGGGGTTTTAAATTGATTATAAACAAACTAAAATTAACTAGCAAATAAATAAAATGAGAAATCAATATGGGAAGATCTTGAATCCGATAAACATCCGCTTCAATTCATTATCGATCATTCAACCTCAACTCTAATTATTTCCATGATTATCTATTGTCGAGAATTAATCTCGTATTCTCCTTATTCTTAGTTGAATAGCACGATCAGTGTGACTATAAAACCCTAACTAAAGGATAACCTAGTCCGATCAGCGTCTAAGTTCAATCCAATAGCAGCAATAAACACAGAGAACCAATAGACCTGCTAATGTCATACACGCGATAAACATTCAACAGTTGATTCAATTTCCCCAAGAAATAACCAAGATGATCTGCATCTAAGTTACTCCCTAGTTTGCTACAAGTAGATAAAAGAATAAAACAATCCGATTCTATTCTTAAATCTAGCATTAGATTAATTACACAATCAAACTAGTAACGTTCCTAGCATAATTATGCAATAATCATAAAGTATAATCATAGAAATTAAACCATAATCAAGGAAAATAGATAGAGAGGAAAGATCTCACAATAACGGTTGAAGCTTCATGTTAATTTTCTTCAAGAACAGTTCAAGCTACAATCCGATAGCATAAACCAAATCCATAGTTGAAATCCCAAAAAACTAAACTAAGAAATGAAAACTAAAACTAGGAAATGAAGAACAAAGAAATGAAAAACAAAGAGGAATGAAGAAGGAAAGATGGAAAGAGGAGCATGAAGAAGGAAAGATGAAGAGAGGAGTATCCTCTCTTTCTCCTCAAACTTGCTGCTCCAACCCCTACATTTCGGCTCTCCTCTTCGTCCTCCCCTGAAAAATAGGTTTTTGGGATGCTTTTAAACCCCGCACAAAACGTGGCCGCTGAACCGACTAAAGCGTCGCGAGTCGCGATACTGATCGCGAGTCGCGATGAGCTGACTGACATCCACAAGAATTAGCTAGGCACAGGCTGGTCGCGAGATTATTTTCTAGCGATTTAGGGTTTTTTCTAGCGATTTAGGAGCGATTTAATTAGGATTTTGTTTGTGATAATTTATCCAGAATTTTCACTTGGATTATTTTCAAATTTATTTGTGATAAGTTATCCAGATTTTTTTATTTCGTTTCATGAATTTATATTTTGTACTGTTCTTTATAATTTCGTGATGTTTTTTATAATTTAGTGATGCTCAAATAAAAACAATATATACTCATTAATTGTTTTTAGATACATTTAGAACTATAAAATGCAAAAACAAAAAAAAAACAAAAAAAATTATTTTTTTGGGTGACAAGGGCTGCGTTTTTTGCCCTTTGTACAAGGAAGGGCTGCGGTTTAGGCAAAAAATCGCAGCCCTTCTATATTGGAAGGGCTGCGGTTTAGGCCCAAAATCGCAGCCCTTCTATATTGGAAGGGCTGCGGTTTTGAAGGGCTGTGGTCAAAAACCGCAGCCCTTCAATTTTGCCGAAGGGCTACTACGGCAAGGGTTGCGTGCCAAAAATGCAGCCCTTGCGTTTTTTTCCACTAGTGTATTCTAGTATGAACACTAGACCAACTACAAGGGTGAATTGTAGTTGAGGGGAAATTTTCAAATTTTATTGCGGAATTAAAACAAACTAAAAATAGAAAGAGACAAACACACGAGATTTTTACAAGGAAAACTTCCTAGGCCCAATAGGAAGAAAAACCTTAACCACGAGGAATTTTGACTCAAACTCTCTTTACTATAATAGGCCAAAAGACTTGTTCTTCTTACAACCTATTAATGGACCTACTCTGTTCCTCTAGGAACTTGTTCCCAGTCACTCAGTTCCCCCTAAACTGATGACACTCACTTTGACTTCACTCGAAGTCTTCTATTTTCTCTCTTTCTTTCTCTCTCTTGGTTACAAGGATATTCTCTGAATTTTCTCTCACCCAAACACTATGAATATTACAAAGTATGCTTGTTGAATAAGAGAGTAAATTACAAGAAAACTTTCTAAGTAATTCTCAATTTTTTCGCTCAAGAAAGTTGTAAGTTTTCTTCGGTTAATCTTCCTCTTATATAGCTGATGCAATTCTGTCTTCTTCTGGAAATAAAATGCTCCACGTTCTCTAGTTATGCGCTTGTAGGATTAAGGAGATCATGGCTCAAAAGGCGCTGCATTATCTCCACATTTCTTGCAACAGTAATCAACGGATTCCACTATCCGTTAGTAGGAGAATTTCCAGCGAGTGATAAGCGAGTTAGTTGAGTTTGTTAGGGAGCTTCAAGCAAGTTAGCTCCACAATATATGCCACGCATTTGTCAACCTATTTTCAAGCAAAGCAACAGTAACAAACAATCTATAAACTGCAGAATCTTTTATTCAAAGATTCTAAGTTTATAGATATGTCAAACATACCATATGATAAAATTCAAAAGTGCGTAAAAATAATATCTTGACTTAGATTAAATAAATAATCTTTTTCCACAAGATATAAATGCAAAGTTAAACATTACATTATTTTTGGTATTTTATATTTTTCACAAAATAAAAACTACATAATAATCTAAGTATTTGGCATCATCAAAACATAGAATACAACAACCTCAATTATACTTATTAATTATTAATATTGGTAATTATTATTAATGTCGTTGCTATTATTATAAATGTCATATATATCACTATTTCAAGCTATTTATGATCGAGAAGGAGAATTTTCTTTTGGCATTTATACATGTTCTTTTTCATATTTGTTCTAATTAACAATTTTGATATGCGATGTTGTTTTTGATGTTGTATGTAACACCCCGACCCATACGGAGTCGAGTATATTGTCACCAATGCGCATCCAGGGCCAACAACTGTCCTCAATAACCAACACAAGTTATTCCGGCACATTTTGTCCTCAATCATGCGCACCCTGAAAACTTCCCAGGAGGTCACCCATCCCTGGACTACTCCCAGCCAAGCATGCTTAACTGTGGAGTAACTAAGGAATTAAGCTCCCTAAAAGAAAGATGCATCTTGTTGGAATGAGTAGCCTGCTAAATCCCTTTAAAGCAATCATGAGGGGTATTACATACACCCCCACTTGAGAATAGCAACGCCCTCGTTGCGCCTGACTCTTCCGAAGTCGAGTATAATGTCACCAATGCGCATCCAGGGCCAACAACTGTCCTCAATAACCAACACAAGTTCTTCCGGCGTATTTTGTCCTCACTCATGCACACCCTGAGAAACTTCCCAGGAGGTCACCCATCCCAAGACTACTCCCCAAGCACGCTTAATCGTGGAGTAACTAAGGAATTAAGCTCCCTAAAAGAAAGATGCATCTTGTTGGAATGAGTAGCCTGCTAAATCCCTTTAAAGCAATCATGAGGGGTATTACATACACCCCCACTTGAGAACAGCAACGCCCTTGTTGCGCCTGAGGACTCCACATATTCGGCATACGGCCTGTGGGTCGCCCTAGCCTGAAGACTAATCGCCGGAGACTCCAGATATTCGGTCTGACGACCTCTAGGTCGCTCCAACACGTGGTCGTAGGGTTGCTCTGATACCATTTGTAATACCCGACTCTTCCGGAGTCGAGTATATTGTCACCAATGCGCATCCAGGGCCAACAACTGTCCTCAATAACCAACACAAGTTCTTCCGGCGCATTTTGTCCTCACTCATGCGCACCCTGAGAAACTTCCCAGGAGGTCACCCATCCCAAGACTACTCCCAGCCAAGCACGCTTAACTGTGGAGTAACTAAGGAATTAAGCTCCCTAAAAGAAAGATGCATCTTGTTGGAATGAGTAGCCTGCTAAATCCCATTAAAGCAATCATGAGGGGTATTACATTGTACGTGTAAAGAACATGACAATAGTATATGATTTTTTTTTAACAATTTTGGCAGAATAATATAAAGTATATGTTACTAGTTTATACTTCCTCCGTTCCAAAATAAGTGAAACACTTCTCTCATTTATGTGAGAGCTTTTTGAGACAAGTGTTTCACTTATTTTGGAACGGAGGAAGTATAAAACATGAGTAGCATGGGATAACCTAATGGTGTTTGCATCACCTTTAAAATCCCCCCTACAAGAGAATTCAACTTATCTTTAAAAATAAAGTTTATATAGAACAAGACAACGATATAAGAAGAATATTTAACAATTTTACTCAAGATCATATGATTATATATATCTATAGGTTTATTTATAATTAAAAAAAAGAACAATTGATTGATATAACAAAGAACATGTTAGTTAAATCCAAACATTTCGTCAATATAAAAATAACATCTATCTTTTATTTTTTGAATGTGTTGTTTAAATAGGTTTTATATGCTCTTTCAATATATGTTCTTTTTCTTATTATCATTATATTTTCTTTTCATTACAACCTAAATTCTTATTATAAACAGACCTTAGACATGAACAATATGTTCTTTTTACCATGAACATTATGTTTTTTGTACCTAAAATATGTGTTCTTTTATTTTTAATTGTATGTTCATAGACTATGTGTTCTTTAAAAAAACTAATTATGCTATTATTATTATTATTATTATTATTATTATTATTATTATTATTATTATTTATATTATTATTATTATTATTATTATTATTATTAGTAGTATTATTATTATTATTATTATAATTATTATTATTATTAAAAGTTGTGCGTAGTAATAAAATGATAATGATAGTATTACACTAATACTAGTAATGAAATACAAAGTAATAATGATATTAGTAATAATATGTTTTATAAAAGATAAGTTCAGATAAGATAAGTTCAGATCAGATCAGATAAAAGTTCAGATCACATCAGAAAAAATAAGTACAGATCAGATCAGATCAATTTAAATAAGGTGAACTAAACATTGCCTAAGACAAGGTTGAAGTATTCTACTAAAGTTAGCTCTCCAACCAAATGACCAATTATTATACTAGGAATCTTTCTCAAACAGTACAACCTTAGCTTGTGAGAATCTTAATATCAAGATGGCCTCAGTCTCACATATCTATGCCCTATTTGTGAGGAGTTATAGAAATTTGGTCCGCATTATTACCCGACGGGAAAAACTTTGTCTACCCACCGGGTAATCTACCCACTAGAGATAGACATTAATAATTAGTGGAGTCCAACTCAGCAGAATCAATTATAATTTAATTCTCTATTTCTAATGGGTAGTCTACTCAGTGGGTAGATGTAGCAATCTCCTTACCCGACCTGTGAGGTTCACGCAACAAAATATTGCTGATCATCCAACTATTTGGGCCCACTGGATTGGTTATTGCGAATTTTGATTGGTAGAGCGAGTTCACTAGCAGATTCATATCCACAAGTTACTCCAATGGTCGGGTAAGTCGCTTAGCATTGCTATTATTTGCTAGCAGGTCTCTAATCAACATCATTGGAGTTGCTCTTATATAACCCTCCTAGGCTTCTGTAATCTATGAAATCTTCCTAACCTAGCCGCCCCCCCCCCCTCTCTCTCTCAAACCCTAGCCTCCACTACCCCTTCTTCATCAGTTAGGGGCTGCCATGGATGATTTCATCCATGGTAAGCCCTTTTTCCCCTTTTATTTTCAGTTTTTAGTTCATTTATTTCTTATTTTGTTGAATAAATTAGTCTCTCTTTATGAGATCTTTTTCAAATCTTGTTATGGGGATTTTAGTCTTTGCTGTGGAGATCTCCTTCTCTCCTATGGGAGTTGTGAGTATGGTTTTTTTGTCTTCAGGGATGAGAAATTGTTCTCATTGGTTGAAGTTCGAGATTTAACATGAAGGTATTAGAATCTCAGATGCGGTCAACATGGCTCGATCAAGAATGTTTTTCTCAAACTATGTCGGAATGATAGACTTACTCATCAATAGTTGATTGATTCAGCAAATACAAGGGGGATGCGTGTATTGCTCGATCTGGTTCATTGTAGTTTTTTCGAAGACGAATTTGATTTATCCTTGTCTAAATGTATCTTGTTTTTCTTTAATACATATTGTAGATGCCGTTTGGCCTTCAATTAATGAAATTTCTCTTAAAAAAAATCTATAATATCTTCCTTTGGAAAAAAAAGAGTAAAGTATGACATTGTCTTGGGAATATGCGCATTGGCCAACATAAATGAATGAAACGTTGTGGTTCTAATCCTTTTCTTTCTTTCCTGCCCATTGTAATTGGTAGTATATACAATGTTTTGCAACCACAATTTGTTTTTCATTACTGTTTAAGTATTGTAGCAAGTAGCTAGGGGTGTCAAAACAGGTTCTCAAACAGGTTCTGGGTATACCTACGGTGAACTAGGTCAGACCCGGATAAGTCAGGATTCTGATTGTCAGTGTCCCAGGTCATGATTGGTCAGGTTTTGTTCAACTGGGTCGAACACATTTGAATCATTGGATTCCCGGGTGCCGGACAGGTCTGAGCGTTCCATTTACAAGTCGATCCAAACCCGGGCATGATCGCCCGTTGACATTTTTTTTTGCCGGGTTTGCGCAGGTCGTATTTAAGTTTCATGTACGGTTGAGTTAAGTCAAATGTACTCGGGTTGAATTAGTAATGACCTTAGTTCGATCATTGTGAATCATCGGATCCATTCGCTATTGAACGTCAACTCAACTTCGGGTAACTCATGATCGGGCCATCTTGATTTTGTTATGGATTTTGTAAACGAATCATATTAATAAAAGTACTAAGATCGACGTATATATACATATGTGTGTGTACGATAAATATATGGATGACAACGAAAAATCAATAAAAACATTATATTGATTACCGTGATGTTTAGTGTATTCTCTTAATCAACTCTTATTTCGAATAATCAACTGCGTAAAACCACTATAATGAGTAAAGGAGTAGAACGACTCTTCATATGTTATAATATTATATATTATAACCAACGACAATAATAACGAGTAGACGATCAATTCCAAACTTTATATAAATGATTTATTATTGTAAGCATTATGATTGATATATAAGTTTGTAAATAGATATGATGGTAATGAGAATAATAATACTAATAAACATAAAGCGACATTGATAATAGGTAAAAATACAAATAATAACAATAATAGTAACAAGGCTAACAATAGCAATAGTAATACAAATAAGAACATGAATACTAACAATAACAATAACAATATAAATACTAATATGTTGAATCATTTTAATATAAGATTGATATCAAAATAATTGTAAAACCAATCTAATACTCTATTGATTATAAATTAGTATAACGACTCTTAATATGTTATAATACTACAACAAATGACAATCATACATTCATATGTTTACAACGACGGTTCATATGAGCCCTAAGTGATTATAACGAGGGTTCATATGTTGCGCAATAATAATAATAATAATAAATTATACCCCCAAATCATTATCCCCTATAAAAGCTAACCATAACTTATTAAAAAGTAAAATCAATAAATTAATTGTTAACAAGTAACAACCATAACTCCATAAGTAATTAAGTTAACAAGTACTTACTAGTTACTAAATAGTAACTTGTTAACAACCATATGATAACTTAACATTTAGTCAATCGGATGGTGTTGTTGTATGTATAGCTGTCAATCGGATGTTTCAATTCATTTAAGTTAATCACCTTTACGTGTAATGCATTTTGAAACTAAAAAATTTACTTAAATGATTTGAATTTAATCGTCTTTAAGTTAAAGTCATTCTGAAACTCAAACATCTAATTGGATGGAAAGACGTTTTTATTGAATGAGATTAATGTATCAATGTAAGTCGATAAGCTTGTTCAAGAAAGCAATACTCCATTTAAGTTAATCGTCATTAAGCTATATATTCATTTTGAAACACAAAACATCTACTTGAATCGAAACAAGTTGTTATGAAATAGTAGCAATAATATTGATAATAATAACAATAAAGATTATAATAGTAACGATATTAATTATCAATTATCATTGGTAAATTTATTATTATTGAATATAAAAATCGAAATCTCCATCAAATTTTGATAACGATCATAAAAAGTAAAATTGATAGATTTGAGTATAATCTCTCATCTCATCTATAGATCAAATTGATAGACATGTGAAATCCAACACAAAAGAAATCACTCTATCCTAACCATTGATCGATCAAATCTATGGCTAAAACTTCACTAACACACCCACACACCGGATCACCATTCTCACCATTGGATACAAACTCAAATCAACGAATCCCCTTTCTCCATATATAAACCTTAATCCCTTTTCTAAACCCTAAACTAACTCCCTCTTCTATCTTTCTTCCGCCTCTTTTCCCCGTTTTCTTTCTTTTCTCTCGTTTTCTTACTAAATTTTTACTTCATTTTTCGCATTTGTTCAATTTAATGATCTAATTCTCAACCGCGAAACCGTAAGCGCAACTAACCACCACCTACCAAAAAACACACGCTAATTCGCGAAACCAGGTGGCGGTTCACGGCGATTAGCGACGGCGGCGACGGGGGAGGATAACAAGTGGTGATGTGCGGTGGTGCGTAAAACCGAGAGGAGAGAGAGGGAGGCTCAAGGGAAGGAAGTTAGTAGCGCCAAGGATAAGTGGAGAGGGGCGGTTGCTCGACGGCGGTAGGTGCTGCCTTGTGTTTATCGCTGGTGGTCGAAAGGTGGAGAGCAAGTGGTTGTGGTGGTGGTTGCCGGTGGCAAGAGAAACAGAGAAAATAATGATTGAATTTTTGCTTCCAATTCTCCTAATTGATTTTATTTTTTGAGTTTTGTTTGTTGATTTGTGATGAAATTTCGAACTCAAACTCTCTTATTTATAGATAATGGCTAACTCAGGAGATGTATTTTCAGATTTAAAAATTCTCCAAACCATGAGCATCCATGGATTTCAAGAAAACAAGAAGCTTTATTTGTTGTTTTTCTGAATTTCGGTGGGTTAAGTGTGATTGAGAGAGTAAAATTTTAATGGGTTTCTAGAAGATTAAGTACAATGAGTTGGAATAGGTGGTCGTTGACTTTGTTGAGCAACCTCCATCCGTATGGAGGAGGAGGAAGATGAAGTTATTTCTTTTCTTTTTATTTTTGTTTTTGTTTTTCTGATTTGGAGATGTTGGTGTTGGTCTAATTCAGCTTATGGGTTTGGGCTCATGGACTTGGACAAAGGGGCCATCATAATTTGTTATTATACCCAAGTTACTTACAAAGTTGACTGCAAGATTTTAGTACTTTGATTTATAAACTTCATTATCCATAAATTATTTAATAAAATATTTAATACCTTTTTCACATAACTTAGAAATCCAAATATAATAAATATTAACTTAGTGATTTTGGTTGACTTGTAAAAATAATTGACTTGTGAAATTATACAAAGCAACTGAAAAATAATAAGAAGACATTCTATAATATGCACTACGAAACTAGCAGTTAAAAAGTGACCATTATAATCTCATCAATAGTTAAAACACTATGACATGAACCACAATTACATCAAAAATAATTTATTTGAGAATGTAATTTATTATTTTTATTAAATTATTATTAAATGTAAGTAATTTTATAAATTACCATATTGAAATGATTTTGTAGATATAGAAAAATAATTGAATTTTAGTAATTTTGTTGAGTTTAGTCGTCAAAATAAGTTGGTTTGAAAAATTGCGTCAAATTAGGTAGATTTTATTTTTAGATCAATTAGAATTCGAGTTGAACCAGGTATTTACTGGGCCTAATTGGATTTTGGGTTAATATCTGGATTAGTTCGGTCGGGTTCGGGTTTGAATGCAGTCGCGTGGGCGATCATAATATAATCTAGCCGGTGTTTGGCCAGATCTGGTAATCCCAGTCGGGTTTCAGTCGAGGTCGGGGATTGACCCACCGTGCCGAACTCAAGTGCGAAGCCGTCGTGTCAAGATCGGACACCCACCGGTCGTGCCTGTTTCGACACCCCTACAAGTAGCAACTGCTATTTTTTAGTCAACTGCTATCTGCATGGGAAGACAACGCACTTAAATTCCTTGGACAAAGTCAAAACGTAAACCCGGAGTCCAGGAATATAATTAATAATTACGATACAAATGAACCACGCTTTCTATATATCTTAATTTCTTACATTTCGGTGAGACCCAAGATCAGCCTGCAGCCATCACTGATTTACTCCTACTACCTAGCCTCTTTTATTAGTCACACGTTTTTCAAGGTTCTTATTGCATAAAGTTTGAAAATTAACATATTTTAAGTGTAAATTCTTTTAATTAAAAAAAGAGTCGATTTTTTTGTAATACTACAATCCGCCACCCAAAAGTTAATCCCAAAAGAATGAGATCGACAGCATTATTTCGCCGCCCCCGCCCAATTCTCTTTTGTCGCCCCCTCTCTTCATCAGTTATGGAATGTCATTGATGTTTTCATCCATAGTAAGTTTAACTTTCCTTTTTCGCTTTAGCTTTTGTTTCTTTTTTTGTTTAATAAATTAGCTTCTTCTATGAAATTTTTGGTGTCCTGCTATGGAAGCTTTAGTCTTCTCGTTGTAGAGGTCTATATCTCCCTATTAGAGTTGTGAGTCTCATTTGTTTGTTTGTAGGTATTGGGAAATTGTTTCACGGTTGGTTGATGTTACTATCAACACGGGCGTGGAAGTTCGAATGCGGTCAACATGGTTACATCAATAATGTTCTTCTCCAAACTATGTCAAAATGATAAACGGTTCCATCAATAGTTGCTGATTCAAGCAAATAGGGGTTTGCACAGACATTATTCGATCTCGTTCATTGTAGTTTCATCGAAGATGGAGTTGATTTGATCTTGTTTCATTGCATTTTGTTTTTATATAATACCTATTGTAGATTGTTAATCAACATACATTCTTTGCATTCATACTCTTTTACCAAGTGAATATTTAGGCAAAACTAAGTTTATTTTATTCCCAATTTGAAACTAATTTATGAAAACAGGGGAACACCATGGTGCTTTTCTATTTGTAAAACAAGGCTCCTAACTTACTAGCAAACTACCGAGCTAGGCTGTATTATGGTAATTAAAACAACACTTTCTATTATTGGGAGTTAAACTTGGTGAACATGAGGTAGTAACTTCAAACGACTCCCCTTTAATTTATTCACGTAAAGATTCGAGTTTTGCCCCCTCTTAACCCTCCGGGGCTCCGGCTCTGGCTCTCCCATCATGTAATGAGCTTATAAATAGCTCCTAACTTACTATCTTTTTATTAGCGTCAAAGAAAAGTTTAGGTAATTTTTATATGGAAGACATTTACAAAAATAATGAGATCGATCTCATACATACCTAGCCAGCACATAGGTCAAAACAATATACTTCCTCCGTTTCAAATTAAATGTGACACTTTGACAATTTACACTATTAACAAATTTCACTTTGACCATCGTTTGTGATTTATACGTGAATAAAAATATAGTCATGTGGGATCTTGTTAGATTCGTTTTAATATGTATTTTCTTAATATGTATTTTTATAATATGTACTTTTTATAATTTTTTCAAATTCAAAATTAGAGATATATGTCCTCAAAGTTTTGCATTGACATGCGTGAAAAGTACAACTAATTTGAAACGGAGGAAGTATATATATATATAGTGGTCGTTTGGTATGCGGGAAGAAACACAGGCAATGGAAATTCCCATGAATTTCTAAACTAGTAAGTTAGCAGGAAGTAAGAAAAATGGGGGAATTTAAAATTCCTGGGAATTTGTAATACCCACAAAACGTGGGAATTTATTGATCCACTCCCCCCTTGGTCATTCAAAATTCCTGGGAATTTCAAATTCCTTAATATCAACCAAAAAATTTTAGCAAATTCCTAGGAATTACATAAGGGAATTAACTTCCCATGTATTGTAACTTCCCACGGGAATTAAATTCCTGTATATACCAAACAACCACATAGTAGAAGATTTATTGAAGACAAGCAATTGGACACTAATTTTTTCCTAGGGCTTAAAAACACGGAGGTGGAAACGAAAAAATAGGAATTGTAAGCCAGCTACTTACTTTATATAGTCTATAGAGATGGGTTGATGATGGACCCATGCCATCTCAAATGAGACTTATTCTCCATATCATTTACTAGCCTATCAAGACATAATCATGTGCACCTCGGAAAGAACTTCGATATCTATATATATATATATCTAAAACCCAAGACAAACAAATATCATGTTGCCACATGTACACTCCCCTCCCCCACACAATCAAATGAGACATTAAACAATAAAAATGTGTGTTTTAAGATTCGAACCCATGACCTCTCATTTGATATGCTAATGCATAACCAACTACACTACAATACTTGTATGTTAGTGCTTTGTGAGGGAAAAAATCATTTAAAGACAAGATAATATTTCTATTTTTAAAGACTTCAAATACAAGTTGGTAAATAATCCGGGGCGTATCGCCCGGGACAAAAACTAGTTATACATAAAATCATTCATGTGATATTAATTAAAATCCCAATGATAGAAACTTACTGCTATAACATAGCGAAATACTAGTGTTATGAGATAATAATATTATACCATATAGTACTATTTTATACCAAATACCCTACTATCAGAGCCTTGATATAGTACTATGGTCATATGGTATTTGGATCATTTTATAATAATATTGTATATTTCATTTATTCACCATATAGTACTATTTTACCTTATTGAACTATACAAGGTATGCATCGTAATGTTATATTTAGACTAAAGAGTCCGCCTTTTATAGAAAAACTAGTTATTAGGCCCGGGCTATGCCCCGGGTAAGGGAAATTTTCATTTATTAATATTTATACTTTAAAATATTAACACTAAATAACACTTGGTCTAGTGGCTAAGACTTTAGTATATCAACTTGAAGTCATGGGATCGAACCCTATAACATGCAACTTCTAATTATTTTTTTATTGTATGGATTACACGAGTAAAATGCCCTTAAGGAGAGCACCACGTGGCACCGTTCCTTGTTTATGAACGTCTTTTAATATATTAGTATAGATAGATTAGGTTTGCATTAACTCTAGCAAGTAGCAAGTGGTGATGGATAAGTTCGTACCAATACACTACGAAGAAGTCAAAATCCAGGGCTTTGTGTTTCTTTGTAATTACTTACTTAGAGTCTATTAGTTCGTACAATGTTTTTTCCTATCCCATCTTATGGGATTTCACATCAAGCTTATAAGTGCAATTAGTTGGGGATTCACTTTATACCCTTAATGTCACAAGGTTTCAGGGTATGATTCCCTTACCTTCACCAAATACCCCCAAGTAGTTTTCTTTTGCACTAAATATCCTCCAACCTTTCCAAATTAATCACGTAAGGCAACTGCAGCTCGTGGCCTGGCAAATGTAGTCCCCCTTCACACTTTCTTTAAAATTCGCTATATATTATTAATGACTAACGACGGTTAGATCCTTTAGTCAATAATCCCTAATTCCGTTAAGAAACCTCAATTAATCCCTACTTGAGTTATTTACCCTAATAAACCACCATTAAACAGCACCTATGGACAAAAAAGAGGAAAGAGAGTTATGCAGGAAGAGAGAGAAAAAGTGTCATATAAGGTACTAGTAGTTGTCAATTAAGATAAATTGGTCATATAAAGGTTAATCAAGGTTCACTAATGAAATTAGGGATTAATGACTAAAAAAGCTAGTGGTTGTTAGTCATTAATGGCATATGGTGAATTTTTAAGAAATTGAAGGGTATTATATGGTGAATTTTGAAAGTTTGTAGGGTATTTGGTGGAAAAAAATAATACTCGGGGGTATTTGGTGAAAATCCGTATTATGTATAATAAATAAAATTAAGAAATTTTGGTATTATGAAAATATATATTGAGATGAATCCAGCATCTAAATACTAATATTTTCTTTTAAATATACTTCCTTTGTTGCTTAATAGATGCATGATATTGGCTGGAAAACTTGCTAATGCATAACTTTGACCATTAGTATATTTAATTATATATTATTTAAAATTACAAAAAAAAATATTTGAGAATAATGTACATTGAGATTAACCCGATAACAATTAAAATAATGACATTTTACATTACATATTAGTAATTATATATGGTCAAAGGTTTTGGGATATGACCATTTTACCCTCATATACAAAGAGTGTGGGCATTTGGGTCTAATTTACTCTCTCTCCTCAATTCTTAATACTTGTACAAAATGGCTATTGTTGCATCTAATAAAAAAGAAGGTAGTTTTTTGAATGATTCTATACTTCCTAAACGTGATTCTTTTGACAATAATCATAACAAGGACATAACAAATGATTATATGAGGATCGAATTGATTCTAATATTCATTATAATTTATTTATACCTATATATTACATGAGAAAATCATCAGTACTAATACAAAGTTTAGGGTTTTAGGGTTTTAGGGGTTTCAGAAAAAGCCAAAATTGAAAAGTAACGAAAAACTGGAAAATCGATCAAAATAGAAGCGTATCGAAAAATTAGGGGTTAAACTGTTTAGGAAACGAACCGGTAAAAATATAACGGTTAGACGGTACAGTTACGGTTATGATTCATTTATAAAATAGTTAACCTAAAAATAGAATATTTTTATTTTATTATATTATTCTACAAATTTTTTTATAAAAGGTAGATTAATTAGTTATTATTAAGTGTCATTTCATTTATACAGATATTGTGAAACTATAGAAGTAGTTTAGTTTGTGTCCTTGTCCTACTTTTACTAGTATTAGTATTCTTTTTTATATGCAACTTTCTTAAAACTTTTTTTACCATATGACCATAGCTAGTTGGTTTTTGTCGTTATTTAAATAATTTTGTGTTGATGTTAAAGTGTATATTGACTTTATATGTCTATAAAAAATAAAAAAATATATAAAAATTATAAAATAAAATATTAAAACTTGAGTGATGGTTAGTGGTTAACCGAAAAATCGTACCAAAAAATCAGTTAAACGCTTAGGCAGTAACCGGTTGAAAGGGGTACGATTACGATTACGGCTCATACAAACAGCGAACCGATATTTCCAATTACCAATCGAAATATCATTTCGGGACAGTTAACCACCCATGAACACCCTAGTTATATAATTTAATGATTTTTAATTATAGGATTTAGGTTATAAAATTTAAGATTTTGGGTTATAGGATTTAGGATTATGGGGTTATAAGGTCATGGGCTTATAGGGTTAGGGTTTAGAATCTGAGGTTGTAGGGTTATACGGTGTAATCCCCTGAAAATTATAAATTTTATAAATGTATTTTAATGTATATTTATATATATATTAGTATGTTTTAGTATTTAAACGATGTATTTCTTGAAAGGTTGACTATTTGGAAGTCAAATGAATTATTTAATGATTTAAAGAAGTCAAACATTTTATTTAGTCATACTTTGAAATATATTAAAATAGCTTAAAATACATTTTGGTTTAACAAAAGGGATTTTAAATTGGGTTAGAGGAACCCAACCACTCAAATCATCAACCATTAAATATTATTTTAGCCCAAACACCTTTTTCTAAGCCCAAAAGGGGGAACCTATATAAACTCCAATTTTTCCCACACACTTATTTTCTCTCTCCTCCTCTTCCCCTATTTTCGGCCTCCCCTATTCTTTTTCTCTCTTTCTTCTCTTTTCTTCTCTTCCTCTTCGTGGATCACAGTCGATCGCCGGCCGCCCGTAACCGCCGCCGCCCGACCAGGCCGCCGCCGCCTATTCCCGCCGGTGTCCCTCTCCTCCTCTCCTTTGCTTTGGTTATTTCTTCGTCCTCAAGTTATTTTCAATGCAAAGTTTATGTTTTTAAGAATTGTTTTAATATGTTTATGTTTAAAGTTATAATTTGATGATTTAAATATGAATCTAAGATTATGTAGTTTATATAATGAAGTAATTAAATTTCAGATTTAATTATTATATTTAAATTGAGATTTTAAGTATTAAAGCATGGACTTTTAGGGTTTTATAAGTTGGAAAATCATAGTAGTATATTATCGTTTATGAAATTGAGAAATCTCTTATGATTTTAATTATGTTTAAGTATGTTTAAAAAGGGTTTTATTATATTATAAGTTGCTGGAAATTTGAAAATGATGTTGATGATGTAGTTTTATGATTAAAGTATGAGTTTTAAGGGTTTTAAATGACTAGTATAGTAGTACTATACTAGGGAGTATTAATAATTGAAGTTTTAATGATGGGAAAGGTTCTTAAACACTTTTAAAGAGGGTTTAAAGTATTTTATTATTGCTGGAAATTTATAGGGTATTGATTGGTGATTTATATTGGTTATTTTAGGCGGAGAATTCTCTTTAGGCGACTTTTGAGCTTGTGAAAGTGGTCTCTCGATTTGTCTACACAATGTACGTACATACCTATGTGTTGATTTGATTAGTATCATGTCCTATGGATGAGAATTATGTAGTATCATGTATAGGGAACTATTTTTAGTTCATATGTGATTTATATTCAAGTGGATTTGCATGTTTTATGCCGTTGTGTGAAACATGTTGACTATGATGATGATATTATGTTTGTATGGAATATTGATGCAAGCATATGGGATTTGGAAATTTTTTTTTTTTTATTAATTCACCTGAGGGATTAATATTTATGTTGGTATTGGATCATGATTGAATCATGTTGTTCCCTTTGGATTATTTAATTACTTTATGAGGACCGATGGCTTTATTTGGTAAGTTGGTTATTCACCTATGAAAGGTTGGTTGGTTGTTGACTTGGATCAACAAATAAATAATGGAATTGGAATTATTCTTGGGTTGTTAAGTTGATGATCACCTAATCTAATCCTAAGATAAAAATGGAAGTTTATGTATCTGTGATGATTATATTATTTGATCTGCTTGTGAGTCATGACGAGTAAATAATTTATTAATCACTTAAAGTGGAAAGTGAATAGCAATAGCTTCAGACTTGTGCACGTCTGAAGTGTTGGACTAGTATGAGTTGGAGTACATGGTGGTAGCCCATGGCTTTTCTTGGGACCGGATTGATCAATGTGTCCTATTTTTATTTAAAAAGTTCCTCGATATCGTAGGTCAGGGGAGTATGGATTCGCGCCCGTACTTCGTCTTCTAGATTGAAGACTGGTTTTGGTTTAGAAAACTCGTTCCATTGACTATTCCATCTAAAATAATTAATCTATTAGTTGTGGAGTTTAGTTCAGTAAAAGTAGTCTGCAATGTTGTTATATTATTATTTATCCCTGCTTAGTATCTATTAGTATCATGTTAGGTTTCATTTATTTATTTGCTATGCAGTACTCAGCTTTGCTGATTACGTGCTTTGTGTGTATGTGTTGATCATGGCTATGCCTTATTGATCCTGTGATGACACATTTGGTGAGCAGTCTCTCGGGATCAATAGTGCATCGTCCATTACAGGTTTGAAGATGATGCATCATGGGTTCGGGATTTGGAGAGCTTGTGTTGACTTTACATTTTAGTTTGAATTTATACTTTTCTTCGTTGACTTTGACTATTGTGGTTGACTTTTACTTTTGAGGTTGACTTTCACTTTTTGTTGGTGTGACTTTTGGAGTTAACTTTTTGGTTGACTAAGTTTTATTTCTAAAGTTTATTTATTACTATTTACGCTGCAAAATTCTGAATAAGCTGATACGTTATCACACGGGCGATAATACTTTGATAATTCTCTAAGTTTTATATTTAAAAGGTATTTTGGAAGAGAATTGTCGGGGTGTTACATACGGTTATACGGTTTATGATATAGGATTATAAAGGCTCAAGGTGAAGGATTTAGAGTTATAGGGCTATATGGTTTAGGGTTTTGGTTGTTGAGTTATAGGGTTTAGGGTTTAGGGTTTAGGGTTTAGTGAATTACAATAATACCCTAATGTGAAATTACTGAAATACCCCTATGTATAATTACTAAAATTCCCCTATGTGAAATGACAGAAACACCTCTATATGAAACGACGGGAATACCCCTATTTGAAATTCTAAAATAGCCCTATGTGAAATAACTAACATACCCTTAAGTATGTGAGATTATAAAATTTCCCTATGCGAAATTATGTGAAATTACTAATCTATGTGAAATACGGGAGTACCCCTATTTGTAATTACTAAAATAGCCCTATGTGAATATAACTAACATACCCTTAAGTATGTGATTACTAAATTTCCCTATGCGAAATTATGTGAAATTACTAATCTATGTCAAATAACGAAGATACCCCTATGTGAAATTACATTAATACCCTTATATAAAAATTACTAGCATACCCATATATGAAATTACGTAATACCCCTATGTGAAATTCGAAACTAACCCTATGTGAATATACGCGAATGAAGAGATACGTAAAAGATGGGAAAAGACTTCAGCAATGAAGAGATCGGAGAGATGGGGTCCCGCTGTCATATTCCAAGGCTGGGTGAGAACCCTTCTGTAGGACGCCCATCAACGAGAGCCGAAAAAGTCACAGGATGAACACAACCATCACTCGATCCCGTCAACCACTATCAAAGCCAAATTTCTCCTATACTACATCCAGGGTGCTCTATTTTATCTTGCCAAACGCTCTAGACATATCTAGCTTCAAGCTGATGCCCGCGCCCTTCTGTATTCATCAAATGTTGATATAATGAAATAACTCAAATGCAACCATAATATTACCTGTAATCAAGCGTCCCGGAGTAAAAGCACTTTGATTAATAGAAACCATTTAGATAAGAAGCATTTGAGACGATAAGCAAGAGCCTCGGAAACCAGCTTATAAACCACTTTGCAAAAGAGAAAAAGACCGAAAATCCGACATGCACTCCGCATTGCTTTTTTTAAGGATAATGTAATAAAAAATTTACTCAAATAATTAGGGATCAGACTATCCCGCAAAAGATTCAAGACCATATATGTAACAAGAGTCCCCACAATATGCCAGTGAGATTGAAAAAACATGGGGCACATACCATTAAGTCTCGAAGCCTTAATAGGGTGGATCGGACTAATAGAATATCTTACAGGAGATTGTTAAAAACCGCCCTAAAATTTCGCAAAATCACCCCGGGACTATTTTTCATTTACTAGTTTACCCCTTCTCTTTTTTCCACCACCCGCCACCACCTGCCACCACCTACCTCCCCCTGCCACCACTTGCCACCACCACCTCTGAATTTTTTTTAAGTAAGGGGCGAAATGTCTAGCTAGGTGGTTCCACCCATGGCGCAAACGTCCACGCCAAAAGTTTGGGCCATGGGTGGAACGTCCTGGCCAGACGTTCCGCCCCTTAAAAAAAATTCGACAATTTTGGGGCGATGGACTGAAAGCCAGGACGTTCCACCCATGGCCCAAACGTCTAGGCCATACGTTCGGGCCATGGGTGGAACGTCCTGGCCAGATGTTCCACCCCGTATTTAAAAAAAATTCAGGTGGGCGGTGGCAAGTGGTGGCGGTGGGGATGGAGGAGGTAGCGGTTGGGCTGGAGGTGGTGGCAATCGGGGTGGTGGTGGCAGGAGGTGGTGGTTTGGGAATTAAAAAGGAAAAAAAGGAAGGGTAAAGTTGGAAATATTTGGTGGGCCTATGGTGATTTTTGGGAATTTTGGGGTAATGTTTAGCATTCTAGTATCTTACATCATCCTCTTTGTACTCTGCTTTCAGAATCTAATTCATCTCTGAAGTAACGTACACATTTACACAAATGATCCACACCACTATCATCTTTGAGCTTCCAAATCGCATTTTTCCGTTTCTGTTGATGAAAAAATTTGCTTCTTTTTCGCCTTTCGTCAACCAGAGAATTCAAGAACATTGCTTCCAATAGGCTTCCTCACAATGTACCAGCAGTGGCGGAGCCAGGATTTCAAAATCGGGGGGTCACAACTGTAGACTAGAGGTGTTAACTAGTCGAACCGAGACCGAACTAGGCTCGGCTCGGCTTGAAAACATATATAATTGGGCTCGGCTCGAGCTCGAAGCTCGTCGAGCTTGAAATATGGAGCTCGGCTCGAGCTCGAGTCCAAAAAATTGCAACTCGGCTCGAGTTCGACGAGGTCGAAAAGCTCGAATATAACTTCAAGACCTAAGCAAGTCCAATGTTAGATCTCATTAGGCCCAAACGTTAAATAGTTCAAAGGCCAATGGCCAATACTTTCTTCGTTCCCCGAATAACAACTCATCTGCTTTTTTTTAACATAACCTTCCATATACGAATTTCATATCAATAAAATTAGATGCAAAACAATCCTTTTTATAAGATGTAACCTTCTCCTAAACAAACACCTAAAGGCTAAAACTAACAACGCTGCCCATGTTGCTTACATTTGGGCAGCACGTCAACATTCCCACAACTCAAATCTTACAATAAGATAACATCAAATACTATATCACTCTACTATCATCTTCTTCAAATATTCATTTCTTCAACAATTTTTTTCCCTCCTTCCAAACACACCCTACACTAAACCATAAAAAGCAATCCCAAAAATGCAACACCACAAAAACCACTTCCTTTTCTCAACCCTCCTATTCCTCCTCCTTACACCCTCACACGTAGGAGCTCAACAAGAAAGTTTCAAAGGAAACGCAGGGGAGCCCTTAACAACACTGCAAACTTTGCGTGGAGCTCAAGCGAAATGTGTGGAGCGCATATGAATGCGTGGAGCGCAGGGACATTGTGTGGAGCACAGAGTTCATGCGTGGCGCGCAAGAGGAGATGCGCGGGACGCAGAGTTCAAATCCTTAAAAATTATTTTTTAATTCGAGGGGTCACGTGACCCCCCGTGCCCTATACTGGCTCCGCCACTGTGTACCAGGGCAGAAATTTCACGGAGTAATTTCCTGCTATAATGGAGCTGTGTTTCACTAAGCCCATCCTTGTTAATCTTTTTCAATGAAATTGGCCCAACTTCTCATTACTCCAACCCTTCAGCTCCTCATCACACATAGTAAGCTTAGACTCCAAAGTAGACCCACCAAACCAAGTATTCTCAATAACACCTTCACATGCCTCCTCCAAAGCCCAATCTGCTCAAATTGGAAAGTTTTATCTCTCAAAGCAATACAACCAGTTCGTTTCTTATGTTATAAAAAATAAAAAATAAAGAACAAAACTATGAAGCTTTCACTTGTTCAATTATTTACAAAAATAGTGATATTTTCAATACTTATGTTAGATTATTAAGTAATTTTAGGTTGTTAATTTGAAATTTTCAAATTAAGTTCAATGGTAAAATCAATATTTTTGGCAATACTTTCCTATGCTCTCAAAAAAGTTTTGCCTTCATATCTAAGTGATAGAGATAATATTTAGGATAATATTTTCTCGACGATTTAGGGATATAACTTTGTATATAATTAGGATATTATTTATGTATAATTTATTTTAATCTCTCCAGGTTTCCTAATACAGTTAGGTTTGGCATTATGTAACATATATAATGATCAATGGATATCACTCCAAGATTTAGAAGTTTTACCAAATCTAACACTAAAAACTAGGTATTGAAGACTAATATGAATCAAGATTCTGATAAAGGCAAAAGTATTCAAAAACCAATCTCATTGCATACAAACTCCTCATTTCTTCTAATGTAATCCGCATTTAGTAGTCCTGAACTACAAGCAATCTGATTCCCCGTTCGGGATATGTAGGCAGCCTTTACAGGTTCGAACGCATAGATACATACAATAGGTCTAGGTGCATCCAAAAAATTCATGAATTCATGCATTAGGTCTAGGTGCATCCAAAAAGTCATGCATATATACATTAGGGATGACGAATACCGCGCTCTACTAATTAGTCCGGACCAAGGAAAGAATAAAGAACGAGTCTAAAATAAATATATTAAGCCCAAATCCATTTTCTAACACCTTTTATTAACCCATTTCTGAAACCTTTATTTTATAAATAGTTTTACTAAGCCCACTTTCTGAAATGTTTTAAAACAGTTTTATAAGTGCCCATCTTCTAAAACCTTTTAAAATAGTTTTTATGAAAGCCTAATTTTTTAAATCCAATTTCTAACCCATTTTAATTAATTGAGTTACTTAATTATATTAATTAGGTTTATTAAAAAGATTATCTTTTATAAAAATGTCATATTTCACCAAAGTGTTTTCAAATATTTTTATCTAACTATTTTCTAAAATCTTTTAAATAAAATATCTTTTAAAAGACCTAATTATTTTCGGTTCCCTATGACTTCCCTAATACCTAACCCTATATAATACCTAATTCTCCATCATCAATCCCACACCATTGTCACACAACACACAGCCTAACAATCTGTTGAGCATGGCAAAATGCTACTTTAGGCGCAATAATCAATCAGAAATGTTTTTCGAGATAAGAGTTATGGGCAAAATACTTTTCACGTTCAATGTAGGGCACTACGTGTACGAAAAATCCAACTTCATTTTTTCCACATTCTGACATGACGGAGCTGTGGAGCATAGAAAAAAACCACTTTAGGAACAAGAATCGTTTAGAAATGTTTTTCGGGCTAAGAGTTAAGCCAAAAACACTTTTCAGCTTCTATCTAGTACGAAAAATCCAACTTCATTTTTTACCCATTCGGACTTGAGGAATCTGTTGAGGATGGAAAAATGTTACTTTAGGCGCAAGAATCAATCAGAAATATTTTCCGAGATAAGAGTTATGGGCAAAATACTTTTCACGTTCAATATAGGGCACTACGTGTATGAAAATCCAGCTTCATTTTTTCCACATTCTGACGTGACGCAACTTTGGAGCATGGAAAAAAACCACTTTAGGAACAAGAATCGTTTAGAATTGTTTTTCGGGCTTAGAGTTAAGCCAAAAACACTTTTCAGCTTCTATGTAGAGCACAACTGGTACGAAAAATCCAACTTCATTTTTTCCCATTCGGACTTGAGGAATCTGTTGAGCATGGACAAAATGCTACTTTAGGCGCAAGAATAAATCAGAAATGTTTTCCGAGATAAGAGTTATGGGTAAAATATTTTTCACGTTCAATGTAGGGCACAACGTGTACGAAAAATTCAACTTCATTTTTTCCACATTCTGACGTGACGCAGCTGTGGAGCATGTTAAAAAAACCACTTTAGGAACAAGAATTGTTTAGAAATATTTTTCGGGCTAAAAGTTAAGCCAAAAACACTTTTCAGCTTCTAACTGATACGAAAAATCCAACTTCATTTTTTTCCCTTTTGGACTTGAGGAATATGTTGAGCATGGAAAAATGCTACTTTAGGAGCAAGAATCAATCAGATGTGTTTTCCGAGATAAGAATTATGGGTAAAATACTTTTCACGTTCAATATAGGGCACTACGTGTATGAAAATCCAACTTTATTTTTTCCATATTCTGACGTGACGCAGCTGTGGAGCATGGAAAAAAACCACTTTAGGAACAAGAGTCGTTTAGAAATGTTTTTCAAAACTGATAGAAAAAAGATCAAAGGGTCATATTAAGAGAAGACAACCAAAGAATCCAAGTTTATGTGAATTTTGGACGGAAAACATCCCCAAGATTAGTGAATGAATTTTGCTAACCCAGCTTCTGTAGGAATATAGATGAACATATAGCGGAATTTCAGGAAAAAAAATTCCTAACATCTATCACAAGATCGCATGCATAACATAAATATGAATCATATTATAAGGAAAAGAATGTACAATCTTTGTAGTGTGTTTTCCACCGGATTGCAAGTGCTAGAGATCAAAGAACAACAATTGATGTCCCTCTACTTAGTCCACGAGTTCCAATTGAAGTCCCACGTTTGCTAGAATGGAAGAGGATGAACAGATTTCACTTTATTGCTTTTTAGGGAGGGTGGCCGGATTTTCCAAAGGGAAAGAATATGGTTTTTCTCTCTCTTTTCAGTTTGAAAGTTACTGTCAAATTGAACGCTCTATTCCACCCTCTTATTATAACTTTTATAATAGTAGGAAAATAGGTTTAGAGAAAGACCTAACATAACCGCAATTTATCCTATTGGCCGGTTTTCTTACTTCAATTAGTTACTACAATGTGTGACCTCATAGGATTAGGTTAACTTAGTTGTAGGTTCAATCAATATTGTCCCACTAACCAACATTTATTCTCTAGCAAGTAAATGTGATTACTAAACTAACATAATTAATTATCTCTATAATAATTCCTTTTATATTTAGTGATTGCCGGAAATGTCTAAGGACATATTCCTTCAATCTCCCACTTGTCCGAAGACAAGAGCACAATACAAAATTCCTTAAGTCTCTTAATGCCAAATTTGATAACATAATGTCATTTTCAAATTTCGTTCCTTGATTGCTGAGATCGAACTGTTCAAATAAGGATTAACAATTTTAATCCTATTCCGCATGGCCATGTATTTTTCCAGTTCTCACTCATCAAGAGGCCCATGCCAGACACCATTCCTATTTAATAGGAGAACTTATCCACTCTTGTATGACCATAACTCCCACTCAATTCTTGGCCCACCTGATCACTGCCTTTAAGACCTCCTTTTACGGCGCCGCGTTTAACAACATCAAGGTTAAACTAATCATATTGTGGTTATTAAGACATACTCATGTCTAAGGAATCCACTAAATATAGTAGTTTGATTCTACTTTTAAAATCTAATTAGTTCAAGTCTCAATGTATCAAATATACATCCCCTCTTAAAAAAAACTTGTCCTGAAGTTTCTTCAAAGTAACCCATGAAATCATCCAAATCAAGCGTGCAACAATATACACCATCCACATTTGGTGTCATTCATCACCATCTCCTGCTGCACGAAGTCTTAATCTTTCCAAATCTTGATTTGTCCATAGTTGTAATTTATCCCTACTAGAAGAAATAATATGTAATATCTTTGGAAAACGATGATCATCAACAACCCTTAAAACCAAAGGAAAAGAAATGTTGACTAAAGGCACGGTTTCTTGTATATCAATGTTAGATATCATCTCTTCATCTTGAGGAACTGTAAAAATCAAATCTTCATCCTTGGAACAAGAAAAATTTTCGATCTTTTTGTCATGTTCAACAAAAAGAATTTGTTGTGAACCTTCTTCCACTTTGTTCTTGCGAGAGTTCCAATTTCTTTGATTTCGAGTAACAACTCACGCACATAACATAGACATTCGTTTTGTTCCCGTGCTAATTGTTGTCTTTCTTGTGCTAACTGTTGTTCTTCTTTTACTAGTTGTTTAAGTTCATCCAAAGTATCCAAATAATTATCACGAACCAAGGAAACAACCATGGGAACATTAAAGCAATAATTCCCAGTTTTCTGACGTTGTATATTTGCGACTACTGAGAACTCGTTTATTTTTCAAATCTAATAAAATTTTATCACACCAAACTTCAAGATGTTAGAAATTCACCAAACCAAAAAGTATCAAAACCCATCACCGCACGTGATGTCACGAGCCTCTGCAAGATACTGGTGTCAAACGGATCTGACAGAATGTTAATGCAAATCATTCTGGTTACCGCGACTTCGTTACTTATCGGATTGGACTGAAATTTTGACACAAGGTAGATTTACTTGTTAGCTTTCCAACGCAACAAACGAATCCGAATTATGACGTAGTAAGCGCCCCTACACTCCATTTTACCGAAGTTACTCTGATAACACTTGATGTGTATGCGCCTAGTAAATTTTGGAACAACACTCTAATTATTCTAATCTCAGTTGTAACTATGTAAAGGTTCGAACTTTATGTGATTTAGATTATAAATTGTAATTTTATGTAGGATAGGCTCTATTTGTTCCCTCAAGAACTAGAGGATCTCTCTCTAACCTCAATTAGGAGATGCACACAAATCTCAACTTATGTGTTTGGTTCAAGAAAACCGAATCAATGCTCAAAGCACTCGAAATTCATAAACTCAAAATCATACCTTTTGTTTTATTGATGATAAACAAAGCCTTATATAGGCGTGTAAAATAAAACCCTAATCATACTAAGACTAGGAAACTAAAACAAGATAACTATGAAAATAACAAACTCTATCCAAGAGGAACAAACTTCCCTTGGGCGGCAAGCAAGCCTATACGCCTACCATGATTATTCTCCTATTATCATTAGACTCCTAATGCTACTATAATCCTACTCCAACTCGGAATCCTAATCCAACTAGGATTTGGATTTCTAACTCAACTAGAATCAGGAAACAACACAAATCCTAACAGAACTAGGAGTTCTAATCCTACTAGGATTAGGATTTTAAGAGTCCTATTCCTACTAGAATTAGGAAACAACACAACTAGGATTTGTAGGAAATGAGCCATTTCTCACATGCATCAGTTTTCCATCTTGAACCTAGCAAGAACCTTATCAATATAAGTCTCTTGACTAAGTTCAATCAGCGTCTTCAATCTATCTCTATAGATTTTATTCTCAAGATGTACTCTGCCTCACTTAGGTCTTTCATAGAGAATTAATTTTTAAGTCATTCCTTGACTGATTCAAGCATGGTCTTATCATTTCTGATGAGAAGTATGTCATCCACATACAAGACCAGTAATTTTTTTCGTCTTTTTTAATTAGGTTTTGTAATTAGGGTTTTTATTTTTATAATATTTTAGGGAATTTCGTTTTGTGTAATTTTTTTCGTATTTTTTTTAACTAGATCTAGTTTTTTCGTTTGATTTATTTTTTATTTTCATTTATATTTTCGTTCTCTTGTATTTTCATAACAATTTATTTTTTTGGTAGATTTTCGTTTAGATGTAGTCCTTATGTAATTTATTTCGATTTTAGGGCTTATGTTTCGATTTTCGTTTATAAGTGGATTTTCGTTTAATTTTTTGGTTCATTTTCGTTTATTTGTTGATTTTTGGGTTTATGTTGATATTTGTTTGATTTCATAATCAATATTCTGTTTTTCTATGTTCTCGTAATCTCCTCTCTGTGATTGCAATTGCGTTTGTTTGGCGCAATGTTGGTTTGGATTCTTTTTTATTTTTGTTAAGATTCAAAGTTGATCCGGTTTTTTGTGAAAACCGGATCAGTTAATAAGTAACTGATCCGGTTTTCAACCGGATTAGCTTCTTTTTGCTAGCCGCTCCGGACCCACCCGATCCGGACCCAAAACCGGATCTGTAAATCCGGTTTTGACCGGATCAGATGGGCTTTTTTCCACTAGTGAAGTATCAACATACTTCTGAGCAGATACAAATGCACTGTTCTGGCGGGGCAGATTCATCTGTTTTGCAGGATTAGAGTGAAGGTTGGAATTAGCTTTTGCATGCCAATTTGAATTGTGAGCAATATGTTTACTTCCGTTGCTATAATATTATTTATTATATACCGTAATCTTAACAAGTTAATTATGTATTTCCTAATAATTTAAGTACTCAATATATATTGTAATTAGTATTTCGCTTCAACTTTTTTATATTATACTTAGATACTATAAGATTTCCTATCTATCTATAACAGGGAAGGTGCAGAAGTCTTCTCTAAAAGCTTCTCTGTTTAGTGGCTTAATTCCATAATTAGAAGTATTAGGTCTAAATTACGCTGCTATTTGGAGCGGGTTGTTACACGTGGTATCAAAGCTAAGGTTTTCAAAATCCAAAATTTACTATTCCTAAAATATAAGTTTTGAAACACAACAAATAAGGAGTATACATAAATAAGTATTTTCTTAAAAAAGGAAAGCTAAAACTATTTATATATATATTAAAATTTCCAATATATTTATGAACATGTGCGTGTGTGATAATTTGTATAGGATGTGAATTTATGTATATGAATGTGTATGCAATGCTATGAAATTTTGGGTAGATGGCTTAGAGTAGATCCAATAAAAGCGTAGGTGAGAACATGCCTATATGACAGATGCAAACACCTATTCAGTTGTCGTTGAATAGTGGGATGATGTTGTGGACCATGCTAATGAGGCACTAGGTCACATTCAGAGAATGGAAATAGGCTATGGGTGCTTATAGGAACCATTATAGGCGACTTGGGATTCAAGTATATCCGATCATTAAGACGCAACCAACTTGTGAGCCATGTGATAGCTTTCGTCTAGTTTATTGAAATTGTTAAAATTATATAAGACTACTGGAGTTATTCAGGGTTATGGCATAACTATGGAAACCATAGATAAGAGTTTATTAAGGTGGGACAGCACCGTGCAAGAGGTTAGACACGAGATGAACATCACTGATCTGGAGCGCCAGAGGCAGGGACAGATATACCCAAACGATCCTCATTAGAAAGCGATGTATGAACGTTTAACTCATAGAGAGAGAGAAAAAGAGAGAGAGAGAGAGAGAGAGAGAGAGAGAGAGTAGAGAGGTTGTTAATTTGAAAATTTCAAATTTAGTTTAATGGTAAAATCAATATTTTAGGCGATACTTTCCTATGCTCCCAAAAAAGTTTTGCCTTCATATCTAAGTGATAGAGATAATATTTAGGATAATATTTTCTCGACGATTTAGGGATATAACTTTGTATATAATTAGGATATTATTTATGTATAATTTATTTTAATCTCTCCAGGTTTCCTAACACAGTTAGGTTTGGCATTATGTAACATATATAATGATCAATGGATACCACTCCAAGATTTAGGAGTTTTACCAAATCTAACACTAAAAACTAGGTATTGAAGACTAATACTTAATTGACATTGATTCTCCTTTTAACATATATATCTAACTTTTCTTGTATATGTTACTTATAAGTAAGCATGGTAAAACTTACCCGACCCCAATCACCCGGCCCGAATGACTCGACTCGAGATCCGAAATGGCAACTCAAAATTGATGTGAGATCCAAAATGGCACGAACCGACCCGGACCCAACCTGAATAAGACAGATCAGAACTTGACCTGACCCGAAATGACTAGACCTAAATCAATTTGAACAATACCGGCAACTACGATTTCCCACTATTAAGTGAACCAAATTTTTAATTTTTGTTATTTTAATACTCTATTAACGATTTTAATATTATTTCTTATCTATGGTCTGTAAGTATTGACTTAAACTACTATATTAACTCAGATTATCGTGACATATATCTTCTGACTTTGGCTTTGGAGTGGATTGGCATAAACAATTGGAAAAACTGTATTATATCTTCTGATTGTATGCTGGCAATAACATAAATCTGGAGTTTAAGTCATATTAAGAATAATCTATCACATATTGCGAATGCATGCAGGGAGTTACTCCAATCTCAAACAGGCACTAAGCTGCAGTATGATGGTAGGGGAGTGAACAAATTGGCAAACACATTAGCAAAATCAGCAAAAGGAAGGCTTCTAGACCTCAACCAATATTGTATTTTGTATGACCCTCCCCCGGATTGTATTAATGTTTATATACTAGACAAGTCGGTTTATAGGACCTATGAGAACAATGAACATTTGGGTGACAATGGTTTCATTACAGAACCAAGCTCACATGTAATAGCTTCTCCAAGCACTTAATCTACTATCCTATTTCTAACAAAAAGACCGTGACATATATGCTATTTTTCCAAATAACCCTCACATATTCACCCCTATTGTGAATAACCCTATACTTGTAAAACCTCATTAAATGTTCATGATTGTTGCTTCCATGACGATGCCTCTGAAATTTCTATTTTTGTGCCTTTTTTGAATTCCTATTTTTATTTTATTTTATTGGGTGTTCTTCAATCTTATTTTAATTCCTAGGTTATAAATATACAACATTTTAGTGAATGAAGATTCGAAAATTTAAAACTAGGTTTCTCTTGCGTTGATTGTAATTGAAATTTGGAATTTATTTGAGCCAATTTGAGTTTTCTACTAGTATACTATAATTCGCCTTTTTGTTTATGTTGGTGTTCATTGGTTTGTGAGCTGAGAGAAGATAAAATAGCGTGGTGGGAATTGCAGTTAAAGAAGATGTGATCATGATGGGGCCCAAGCTGAATACAGATCATCACTAGTGGAAAAAAACGGAAGGGCTGCGGTCAAAACAACCCTTAAGGCTGCGTTTTTGGCTAGCAGCCCTTTCCGTAGCAGCCCTTCACTATTTAGTGAAGGGCTGCAGTTTCGGGTCTAGACCGCAGCCCTTCTATGTGTGAAGGGTCTCGGTCTAGACCCAAAACCGCAGCCCTACGTATTCGTAGTTTTTTTTTTTTAAAAAAAATTCAGCACCCCCCACCCGAGCCCAGCCGCGCCCCGCACCCCCACCCTAGCCCCCCCCGCCTCCCCGCACCCGCACCCCACACCCCGCACACCACCCCCACCCCGCACCCCCACCCCCCACCCACCCCCGGCCCCTGCACCCCGCCCCCGCCCGGCCCCACCCGCACCCCCCCCCCCCCCACCCCCACCCTGCACCCACCCCCGCAGCCCGCCCCGCACCCCTGCACCCCAGCCGCACCCCCACCCCCAGCGCATCCTCTCGCCATCCCCAACCCCCCTGCCGCTAGCCCCTCCACCCACCGCCTTTGCCCACCCCAGCGCCCCACTAGCCCCCTAGCCCGAGCCCGGCACCTCGACCTTGCACCCCACTGTGGCGGCCCCCCGCCTAACACCTCCCTTCGACACAAAAAAAACCGATCGAATTGCAATATATCACAAGTTTTTCAACGTAATAATTAACTTTAAATATATATATTTAATAATGTAAAAAGTGTACATAGAATTGATATATACCAACTATCTAATTATATCGCGAAATCCACAAAAATGTATCATAAGCAATCATCACAAAGGTAGGTCACCAACTTATCCCGAACTTCATTTAATTCCTCTATGGTGAAGGCCCTCAAACTTGTTGTGTTATTCATATAAACCTTGCAAAACAACCAAGGAATAAACACATAATATAAGAATTCAATCATTTACCGTAGTTAATAGTAAAAAAAATGACATATACCTTCCCGAAATTCAATCAAAAACAAATGCAAGCGTAAAACTCTACACACTAGTTATATTATACCTATATTATCATGTTCAAAAATAAATTGGAGTTAAATGACTCGAGAAATAGGAATTGGATGCGAAAAGGCGAAAATAAACCTAAAATCACATTTACGTTCCCGAAATTCGACCAACAACAAATGCAAGCCTAAAAATCTACACAATAGTTACCTTATACCTCATATTATCATGTTCAAAAAGAATTCGGGGTTAAATGACTCGATAAGTAAGAATTGGAAGCGAAAAGGCTAAAAGAGGTCTAAAATGACATTTACGTTCCCGAAATTCAACCAACAACAAATGCAAGCCTAAAAATCTACACAATAGTTACATTATATCTCTTATTATTATGTTCAAAAAGATTTTGGGGTTAAATGACTCGATAGGTACGAATTGCACACGAAAAGACGAAAGTAGGCGTAAAATGACATTTTCGTTCCCTAAATTCAATCAACAACAAATGCAAGCCTAAAAATGTACACACTAGTTATTATACCTCATATTTATATGAAATGCATCAAAGTACCATGTTTAGGGTAGAATGGGGTCATTTTTTTTCAAATATGCAGGTGCTACTTTGGTTTCTAAGCCAATTGATACCTATTACCAATCGATCTAATCTAAACTAACATATACTAATAAGTTACATACCTTTTGAAGATCATCGACGTTAGTGCAATGGTTGACAATATCGAACATGTACCTCATCACGTAATAGCCACATGCAAGTCCATCATCTTGTTGCGGACACTAAATGTTCACCAAAGGATGCATCCAATGACATTCATGTTAGATGTGTAGTATGTGGCGAAAAGTGTTTCTATATAAGGACAAACAAATTAGTCATGTTACCTCGACTGATATCCAAGCAGGAGCTTTTGGTGCTCGAAGTCCTGTTGCACTAATATGCTTCATCACACTACATCAATACATTATTATAAGATTAGATGTACTAACTGTTTATATATATATAAAGATGATGAATAATGCATGTGTAATTATTAATAAGTGCGCATATATTTAGTTTCGATTAGGCTACCTATTTAACAATGATTTGATTAGTAAGGACCGTGGTGGTTGTCGACGCAAAGAATCAAAGTGGTAGACTTCGTTACGTGATAAACATATCACAAGCAGTGTCCAATGAGCCCTACAACAAGAAAATGTAGTTATTATTAATCATAGAACAATTACGAGGTGAATTTAATTATCGAAATAAAAGTAAAGCGGGTTTAACAAGCATACTGTTCAATATACGGGACAAGGATGATCTGATGATATCCTAAACGAGATGATGCTTTCAAACTCATATGGAGATACTCTTTCACTTCGGCTTTGTTTTTTAAGCAATTGACATCTCGTATTATGTTTGGACATAACCAACCAAACATTGACTCACTTGATGTTGCAATCATTTCATTGTATAATAACCTGAGAAATCATATTGATTAAAAGTAAACTTACTTATTATGGAAGTCGAATTGAAAACTACTACTTAAGGCATTTGTATATGTATATTTAATTTATATACTAATGTATTACCTCATGAAAATTTGTATCATGGAAACATTCAACTCTACCGCACATAAAAATTCTTTAATATCGAGCTTAGAAATGAATGTCGATGACTCCTCAAAGTAGTGGAATTGTTGCGCCCCCAAAGTAACTTCTATTGTACTGTCATCGGGTAAATCGCTAGCGCACTCATGTAACCAAAAGCATGGAATACTAAGGCCTCGCACCACCTCTGGCTCGATAATAAGTGGATTCTTTGTCATAGAAACATTTCCCTTCACCACATTTCGTTCACCTTCATCACGTAAACTTGCTTTCTTATCGGGTGAACATGCCTTCTTTCCCTTCCTGTCATGTGAGTCGGTCTTCCCCCAAACCTAGTAATTAGTTAAAAGTAAAGATATTACTGACTATCATAGGAACTATAAAAGAAAACACGCATATATATATGTATGTTAATCATTGTACCTCATCTGAAAACCGCACCAATGCACGCGGCCATAGAACATAACTGCCAAGGGCATTATTCAGTAAGTGTAAACCAACTTCTGGCTTCGGCAGCGGAAGAGGTAATTCTTCGAAACCAGACACAATTTCATTGAGGGTGACCACATAGTGATTATCATCCACTAACTGGTTATGCAATCGTACTCGGTCACTAGGGGGTTGTGCATGGCCATAAGCTACGAGAATGAAACTATCATAACCATCTCCTCGAGCTAATAGTTCACATGGTGTCTCCTCCTTTAAAAAAACTCCATTTATAGTTAGTCTATGAAACAACATTATTATAGTAAGAATTTCATGCATTTAAGAACAATAGTTGTTTAACAAAGCAAAGGGATTAAGTGATTACCTTCAACTCGGGTACTACAGGTGGATCAGGTAAAGGTATCATCTGATCAATAGATGTTCGTGGATCACTGGTCGGCTGGCTAGGTGTAATATCACTACCCTTCTTGAATGCAGCAAAAGTCGTAAACCCATTTGCTCCAAAATGGCGTTGAAGTTATGTGTCATCTCCTCCCTGAGCTCCTCCCGAATTGCAGCTTTCATAGCCTCCACATCTATTGACGCTGCCGAATTCACACTACTTGCACTTGATTTTGTCGCTGTAGTGTATTGATCACCATATACCTTTCTCAAACCGAGGCGAACACCTCCTACGCCCCTCACACGTCCACTGTGGTCCTTTCCTAAAGTTTCGTGCAATGCATCAATGTGTCCTTTAGGAGTGAACTCACCAGTTGCCTCTTTTTCCTTCAAGTCAATCTACATAAGGATAAGAGAGAAATGCTCGTGAACACAAAAGTTATATTATATATACCTTATATAACCATTTTTTTTGTACTTACAATGGCATTGGCTATCTGTTGTGTTCCGGGATCAGGCAAGACTTTTTTTCCCTTTGCATCAACCCCATGCATCGAACACCACCAATCGAGGACTCTATCTGGTTGCCGAGGCTGTGCAACTATCGTCGTAGAGCTAGTCCCCGTTGCCGTTGTCGACCCTATTGTGGGGTAATGGCTGAACATCCACTTCTCTCTCGCCTCATTGTACGAATGAGCACCCAAATGATGATAATACTTCCTAGCTTTTGCACTCGCGCTACTTTTCTCACGACTTGCCTAAAACACACAATTATAAACAAAGATTAGGTACGGTGTTATACAATAATACTGGATCTAAGTGTAGTAAATCTTAATAAAATATTCTTACAATAGCTTGTGGGGTTGTTTTTTTGGCAACAAATGATTCCCACTCTTCAGGTTTGATAGTTTTCCATATCTGAAATGATAATTTGGAGGGTTCAGATGATGTTTCCGGTGATGCCTCAGGACCGGATGGTGTTTCTCCGCCGTAGATGTTCTTCTTCTTTGTACCTACTACTTTCCTCCGCTTAGTGATCCACCCAGACACTAACTTAGCCATGAAATCTCTGAATTTCTGGGCAACCGCGGATAGAAATACATTCTTCTTGGCTTCATCATCTTCGATATTGAATTGATTCTACAAAAAACGCAGTTCACAAATTAGTTTTCGCAAATGTTGTAATTTATATGCTATCAGTAATATTACCCATATATTTAACTAAATAATTAAGAAACTAAACGTTATTGTACGTGAAGCTTACCATAGTATCTTCCCATAGACACCGCTTCAACCCCTCGGGCACCTCTTTCCATGAGTGCAGAATGGAGAGTTTATGCATGCAAATGCCAACTTGCATGCCATACTGATGACGCCACTTTCCACAAGGCTGACCCATATTATCGTACTCCAAAGTCATATTTGTGTGTTTCCCTAGTGACTTTGTAGGTCCCCTTTCTTTTGTCTTTTTCGTCGCCAATGACTTCCTAGACATTTGTGCATTTATTTCTTCACGGCGAGGTCGAGCCAATTTACCCCGTTCCTTTCTCGCATCGAAAGACTCATCCTCGGTAGTGTGTTCAGCAGCACTCGTGCTGTTATCCGTATGCACCTTCGCCATCTCCCGGAAATTGTACAAATATACGCATTAATATACATAAAGCTCAAGATTAAAAAAAAAAAATGTGTAGGGAGGGGGGTGTTTGTGCGGGGGGGGGCTGGGCGGGGTGTGGGGAGGGCTTGGGAGGGATGGCGGCAGTGGGGGGGGGGGGTGCGTGTGGCGGGGGATCTCGTGCGGTGGGGGGGTGCGGGCGGGGAGGGGAGGGGAGGGGGGCTGGGCGGGGTGTGGGGGTGTTTGTACGGGGAGGGGAGGGGTGGGCGGGGTGTGGAGAGGGGGGGTCTGTGTGCGGGGGGATCGTGCGGTGGGGGGGGTCCGGGCGGGGAGGGGAAGGGGTATGTGTGCAGGGGAGGGGGCTGTTAAGGAGCTTGGGAGGGGGCGGCAGGTGGGGGGAGGGGCGTCTGTGTGCGGGGACGGATCTGTGCGGTGGGGGGGTCGGGCGGGGGAGGGTGCGGGCGGGGGAGGGCTGGGCAGCAGTGGGGGGTTGGCGGGGGGTTGACGAGGGGTTAGTATCTACCTCTACCGGCCCTCCCAAGCCCCCTGTCGTGCCCAGCCCCTCCCCCCACCGCTTCCCAGCCCTCCCAAGCCCCCCGCACAGCCCCCCTACCCGCAGCCCCTCCTCCCCCCCTGCTCACCCCTCCCCGCACGAGCACTCCCTCCCCCCCACTGCCGCCCCTCCGCACAACTTCCCCCCTTGTCTTTAAGCCTTTTTGTTTCCCAATTTCATTTACATGAAAATTTATGCACAAAAACCTAATATGTAGTTTCATTCTACCTCATATTGGCATATGCAACAAAAGTTTGGAGTTAGATCAATAAAAAAAAAAAATGAGGTGAATCGGCAAAAATAGGCCTAAAATGACCTTTTCGTTCCCGAAATGCATCCAACAACAAATGCAAGCCTAAAAATCTACACAATAGTTATATTGTACCTCATATTATCATGTTCAAAAAGAAAATGGAGTTAAATTATCGAGAAATAGGAATTGGACGCGAAAAGACGAAAATAGGCCTAAAATCACCTTTTCGTTCCCGAAATTCTACCAACAACAAATGCAAGCCTAAAAATCTACACAATAGTTACATTATACCTCATATAATCATGTTCAAAATGATTTTGGGGTTAAATGACTCGATAAGTACGAAAGTGACGCGAAAAGGCAAAAATAGGCCAAAAATGACCTTTTCGTTCCCCAAATTCAACCAACAACATATGCAAGCCTAAAAATCTACACAATAGTTACATTATACCACATATAATCATGTTCAAAAAGAATTTGGGGTTAAATGACTCGAGAAATAGGAATTGGACGCGAAAAGGCGAAAATAGGCCTAAAATGACCTTTTCGTTCCCGAAATTCAACCAACAACATATACAAGCCTAAAAATCTACACAATAGTTACATTATACCTCATATAATCATGTTCAAAAAGAATTTGGGGTTAAATGACTCGATAAGTACGAAAGGGACGCGAAAAGGCAAAAATAGGCCTAAAATGACCTTTTCGTTCCCGAAATTCAACCAACAACATATGCAAGCCTAAAAATCAACAAAATAGTTACATTATACCTCATTTAATCATGTTTAAAAATAATTTGGGGTTAAATGACTCGAGAAATAGGAATTGGACGCGAAAAGGCGAAAATAGGCCTAAAATGACCTTTTCGTTCCCGAAATTCAACCAACAATATATACAAGCCTAAAAATCTACACAATAGTTACATTATACCTCATATAATCATTTTAAATAACAATTTAGGGTTAAATGACTCGATAAGTATGAATCGAATGCGAATCGGCCAAAATAGGCCTAAAATGACCTTTTCGTTCCCGAAATTCAACCAACAACATATGCAAGCCTAAAAATCTACACAATAGTGACATTATACCTCATATAATCATGTTCAAAATGAATCCGGGGTTATGACTCGATAAGTACGAATCGGACGCGAATCGACCAAAATAGACCTAAAATGACCTTTTCGTTCCCGAAATTCAACCAACAACAGATGCAAGCCTAAAAATATACACAATAGTTACATTATACCTCATATAATCATGTTCAAAAAGAATTTGGGGTTACATGACTCGATAAGTACGAATCGGACGCGAATCGGCCAAAATAGGCCTAAAATGACCTTTTCGTTCCCAAAATTTAACCAACAACAGATGCAAGCCTAAAAATCTACACAATAGTTACATTATACCTCATATAATCATGTTCAAAAAAAATTTGGGGTTAAATGACTCGATAGGTACGAATTGGACACGAAAGGCGAAAATAGGCCTAAAATGACCCGAGAATCAGGACACATGGCAATGGAATGCCCATCAGCTGGTAGCGGCAGAGTTGGAACTGTTATAAATGTGGAGAGCACCAGATGGGCATTCGATTACCATGTGACCTGACTCTCCACATTTGCAACATCCCCACCACCACCGCCACTACTGCCCCCCACTGCACTCCCTCATTGCCATGTAGGCGTAAAATGACCTTTTCGTTCCCGAAATTCATCCAACAACAGATGGAAGCCTAAAAATCTACACAATAGTTACATTATACCTCCTGCCCTCCCCCACCCCCCTCCCTAGCCATCCCCCACCCCCGTCCAAAGATCCCCAGACCCTCCCCCCACCCCTGCGCCCCCCCCCCCCACCCCGCCCCTCCCCCACCCCCCCGTCCAGCCTCCCCAACCCCCCCCCCCCGCCCAACATCCACATCCCTCCCCACCCCCCCGCCCTCCCCCACCCATTGCCGGTCCACCCCCACCCCCGTCCGGTCTCCCCAACCCTCCCCCCCCCCCGCCCGGCCCTCCCCCATCCCCCGCCCAAGCATCCACAGCCCCTCCCCACCCTCCCCAGCCCTCCCCACCACCCGCCCAAGACACCCCACCCATACCCACCCCTCCCCCGAACCCTCCCCACCCCCTACAATCCTTGTTTCAGCTAATACAAGCACATTTTACAATAAAAAATAGAAGTTGATTTCAAAATCCAATGAAATTAAACACAAATTAGAGAAATGTAAAAGAGGAGAGAGAGTGAGAGGGGAATTACCGAAAGAGAGTGAGAGAAGGGATGCTCCACAAACAATGCAGTAGTGGAGGAGAGAAGAGAAGAAGAAGGAGCGCAAGGGATTTCTGATTTATTTTGTTCCAAAACTTGAACCCTAGAAATCGAAGAAGATTTATCTCTCTCTTTCACGAGTTCCCCTCTCTCTGTCTCATCACGCCCCTGAATTTTTTTTCTCTCTTCAGATCTTGATGTCTTTTCTAAATGGTCTGATTATTGGTTCTTCAGCGCCGTTCTTCAGCACCGCGGTAGGAGGCGGCAGCGATGGTGGTTCTTCAGCATCGCTCTCTCTCTCTCATTCGTTTTGTGTGAGGATTGAAGCCCGTCATTGCTGCGTTGCAAAAGCTCGCCAGAGTTTATGCCCTCTCCATATTCTCGCACCGTTCATTCAGGTTTGTGATTTTTTTTGTAGTTGAGTGTCAACTTTGCTCACCTAACTGTAATTCAATTAATGTTGTCTCGAGGAACTCATTTTACCTTTTTTTTCTTAGATTCGTTATCTAATGATTCTTTTGATTTTTTTTTTGTTGATCTTTTTCGATTTTGTTTTTGTCAATTTTGTAAACCCTAACTTCTAATTTTATGGTTTCTTTGGCTGGATTCAGTTTGAACTGAATTTTCGCATATATCTTGGTCCATAATTGCGGAATTAGTTGTAACCACATTATGGATCTCTTTGAGTCTTTAACTTCGTTACTTTTTGGGTTTTCTTTTGTTTGAAGTTCGAAGGACGAGCATTGGATCTTTTGCTGTAGTTTTTTTTTTCTGCCGGGTTGATTGTTAAGTTTGAGTTTGGTACTGTGACTCTACTTGTCTGCTCGAATTGCTCGAATGCTACCAACCATCATCGTCTTAGTAGGATGTAACTTCTATGTAGTATCAATTATGTCTATAGATTATGACAAGATAGACCATATTATCTTCTTATAATGTGTGCTAGTGTTTTGAGCAATTCAGATTCATTGTATATTCAGTTGTTATATAATTAAGTACTCGTAGTATGTTCAGAATTGTGGTGATTTATGATCATTGACTAAATCTGATTTGATGGGGACTTCGTGGAATTAGAGTTTGTGCAATTCTGTTTTACTTAGGGTTGTATTACTTAGGATTGTGTGTTGCTTTCTTTCCTTTCAGTTCTATAGGTTTGTGTGTTCAATCCTAATAAATTATTGCAGATTATAGGACATATATCACTTGGTGTTTTATGCTCATAAGAATTTAACGAGAATATGCTATTCTTGGATGCTAGCTATACTCGAAGATCGAATTATGGAATTTGTGATTGGAATATTGATTTGTAATTGTTCATTGTTATTTGCGAATGCGGGGTTTTACTAGTTTTGGGTTTATATGAGATTTTGTGAGCATTAGGGTTGTATATGAAATTTTGTGGGCATTAGGGTTTAATATGAAATTTGTTGCATCTTCTCTGTTTCACTTTCATCTTCGTTCTCTCTTCTCATCTTTTCATGCGTTTTTCCTCTACCTTAGATTTCTGTTCCTGTGTTTTTTCTGCCAGTAATTGATGATAAATAGGAATTGGTTTATGTTATTCCACACTCATCTCATGTTTATTTTTCATATTTTTCGTGTCTAGTTAGCAATGATGATTAGGTCTCGGATCCTGAGTCTCTAAACAACGACGAATCCAACCACCAGATCATGGCAGCTTAGCAATTGAGCCTCACATGTTCGCCTCCAGTGCCTGATAATGAACGCCTTAGTGATTTTTTTGGCGTTTAAGTATATGGTATGTCATTATATTTCATTTTTAGGTTATTGAATTTTGATGATTTTATTATTTATACATTGAGTGGTTTTGAATGAATTGAGCTAAAATAATGTCGTTTTATTGGTAATTGAGGTATATATATATATATATATATATATATATATATATATATATATATATATATATATATATATATATATATATATATATATATATATAGTGTTGTGTCTAATGGAGACGAACATATGTGTTTTTACTATGTCAGTGTAAATTTAAAGCAATGTTTTTTAGGTGAAGGTCAAAACTCGTGTAGATTGATTTTCTTGCTGGATTTTGGCTATAAATTGGGTTAAATTATACTGCAATGGAACCTTCTATGCTATTCATGAGCTATTTATGGATCATAGTGAGTGTTGATATTGATTAATTTTAATTTTTCTAGTCTTTGCAGAACTATAATGTTGTTCAATTGATGAAAAGGTACTGTAAAGGAATTTGGTAGTTGTTTTTAGCCTTTTTTTATATGTTTGAGTTGAGGTAGCTTAGTTTAGTTGAATGAAGTCTTGGGCATGGATTTTGGCTCTCTAATTAAGGTCGATGTGTGTTGCGTGGGGTATTTTCTTTTGAATTTATGCATCAATCTTTGGTGAAGGATGCTTACTTCATGGTATATGAGTTCTTTGCTTGCTGTGAGATATGTTTGCCATTTTTGCTTGATAGAGCATCTTGTTGAAGTATTTAACAAATTAGTATCCCTATAGTTAGGGTTATTTATGCTTCTTCGCTTAAATTTTGTGCTTTCTTGTGAAAAGGGTGTTAATTTTGAGGTAAATTTTTACTTCTTATTTTTTTAAAAAAATTTTTACTTCTTATTTTTTAGAATAAAGATAGTTATTATGAATTTCCTGGGCTGTTGAAGTTCTGAAGTACGGAGTATGAACTGCCTTGCATTTTCGTGTTTCTCTTGATGCGGTGAAGTTCCTAGAAGCCTGTCCTCAAACAAAGCTAGTAATTGGCTTCGATTGTGAGGGTTTTGATATGTGTTTCGTGATTGAAATTTATGTGGGTGCTTCTGAATTATAATTTTCTTGCTTTCAAGCTGACCCTTTTCTGAATTCTTTACAGTTTCAGTCTTCTGTACTTGGAATGACCTCCAATTTGGCTTATGGTTATTGAGGACGTATTGTGGTTCCTGCCTTTTTTGTTCCCTTTTAGTATTGACTTATGTTGACCCATATCTATTCTCCTAACGCAAACTATTACTCGAACTTCTGTAACTGATATAGGCGTATGATTTACGCTTGGAATTGCTGTCTAATAGTGCTATTTTTAGGTGCTTATTGTGTGTCATAAATATGTAATCAATTGAATGGGACTGTATATAGAGGCAGTAGCTGCCTTATAAGTTGTTCCAGTGTGTTTGATAGAATCGTCTAGTGGTCAAGCTAATTATATTTTCTCAGGCCTTTTCCCTAACAAAATCAGTTTTTTTTTTTTTTTTTTTTTTGCATTTAATGAAACAATAAAATCACTTCATGCATTTAGAGAAGAGAAATATAGCATATTGCATCCCAGAATGTGTTAGCGACAGAAGTTTTGAGATATTGTGATTTTCGGGGAGGGGGAGGGGGTGTTATATTTTTGCTTGTTAGTGGCTATGTTGCTAGAATATTTTCTTGCTTCGGGTTCTCTATTGTTTGTGTTCTTTGCTTTGGTATTGGGAGGTTGAATTTCTAGATATTAGTATTGTGCACCTGTTTCAATCTTATTCTTTTCATCACATGACATAAATATTTTGTGTATCTTTCAAATGCGAAATTTATTTATTAATTTTATGGATGGATTTTGGTTTCGATGTGCTTCCTGAATTGTCATATACTTTATGAGGAACGCCTTTGTTGTCTTTGTTGTTGATTGCGGGAAAGCTAAAGAGATCACATATGATGCTCTCAATAACACCATTGTCTACCGCCTTCTTGGATATCAATGGCTTCTATGCGACAGTGAATTCCCCGATATCAATTTCCTTCAATTACCTTGGAACCCGTTGTTAGCTCTCGCTCAAATCGTTATTACCATAGACCCTTTGCCCCGAGTTTATATCTATCTTTTACTATAGCATGCTAATTGTTGGGAGATATTTTTTTACCTTTGCTCTCTTGTAAGTTAAAAAACGCCGATTATTCTCATCTCACTTTCACTTGCCTTTTCTTTGCATGGGAGTGCATGCTTTGCATAAGCTGCTAGAGTGCTTATCGAGATTCTCTACCTTCTCTAGCTATATGAGGAAGTACGGTTAACTTGTAGAAATTTTCCTACGATGTTATCATGGTATTGTATTGCATGCTCTTCCAAAAAGTTATTATCTTCACTCAATCTGGTAGTCCTGCATGTTAATGTGTGCTTGGATTGCGAGAGGAGGGCCGGGCCGGGCGTGTACAACCGGGAGAGTGCTACCATTTATATCCCGGATGTGTATATGAAGTTTTCGCGAAGACCAACTCCCTAAGCTGCTGAGAACTCCATTAAATTCTCTCTGTTTGTAAATAAAAAGTTTGCAAATTGGCGGTATTGCGTGAATTTTTGTCATCGGCTCTACGACCACCGAACCAGTTGGCGGTAAGTGATTTTGATTCATATTTTTCGAGTTATATAACTTTTCGCCATAATTATTGGGATGCTTAAACTTTATGGATTGAATCCCATTGTTCTAAATCTCTTTGCTTTCATTGCTAGATTGTGACAACCTTTGTAAGCAATTCATTCAGTGCATCTATGAGTCATTTGATGGGACGTTCTGGTGGTGGCAGGTTCATGGGTGGTCAGAGATGTTGAGGAGATCCTATATTTGTTACTATATTGAGATCCTATATTTAGATCCTATATTTGTTACTCTTGTTTAGAAGCGTAAAGTTTTATTAGGGAGCTGTATTTGTGGCTAGGGAAGGGAGGTGCTGCATTTTGTTGCTATTATGGACTTAAATCTTGCCTGCAATTAATATTTTCATAATTATATATATGAGATCTCATAATTGTAACTTGTAAGAGTAGTACATTTAGCTGCTATGTGTGTGAAAACTACCCACCCAAATTATGATTGCATCTCTTGTTTGTTACACTAGCTTGTTGCTATGCTGTTGTACATCTTGGTCCATAATTGCGGAATTAGTTGTAACCACATTATGGATCTCTTTGAGTCTTTAACTTCGTTACTTTTTGGGTTTTCTTTTGTTTGAAGTTCGAAGGACGAGCATTGGATCTTTTGCTGTAGTTTTTTTTTTCGGGTTGATTGTTAAGTTTGAGTTTGGTACTGTGACTCTACTTGTCTGCTCGAATTGCTCGAATGCTACCAACCATCATCGTCTTAGTAGGATGTAACTTCTATGTAGTATCAATTATGTCTATAGATTATGACAAGATAGACCATATTATCTTCTTATAATGTGTGCTAGTGTTTTGAGCAATTCAGATTCATTGTATATTCGGTTGTTATATAATTAAGTACTCGTAGTATGTTCAGAATTGTGGTGATTTATGATCATTGACTAAATCGATTTGATGGGGACTTCGTGGAATTAGAGTTTGGGCAATTCTGTTTTACTTAGGGTTGTATTACTTAGGATTGTGTGTTGCTTTCTTTCCTTTCCAGTTCTATAGGTTTGTGTGTTCAATCCTAATAAATTATTGCGGATTATAGGACATATATCACTTTGGTGTTTTATGCTCATAAGAATTTAACGGAATATGCTATTACTTGGATGCTAGCTATACTCGAAGATCTGAATTATGGAATTTGTGATTGGAATATTGATTTGTAATTGTTCATTGTTATTTGCGAATCTGGGGTTTTACTAGTTTTGGGTTTATATGAGATTTTGTGAGCATTAGGGTTGTATATGAAATTTTGTGGGCATTAGGGTTTAATATGAAATTTGTTGCATCTTCTCTGTTTCACTTTCATCTTCGTTCTCTCTTCTCATCTTTTCATGCGTTTTCCTCTACCTTAGATTTTTGTTCCTGTGTTTTTTTACCAAGTAATTGATGATAAATAGGAATTGGTTTATGTTATTCCACACTCATCTCATGTTTATTTTTTATATTTTTCGTGTCTAGTTAGCAATGATGATTAGGTCTCGGATCCTGAGTCTCTAAACAACGACGAATCCAACCACCAGATCATGGCAGCTTAGCAATTGAGCCTCACATGTTCGCCTCCAGTGCCTGATAATGAACGCCTTAGTGATTTTTTTGGCGTTTAAGTATATGGTATGTCATTATATTTCATTTTTAGGTTATTGAATTTTGATGATTTTATTATTTATACATTGAGTGGTTTTGAATGAATTGAGCTAAAATAATGTCGTTTTATTGGTAATTGAGGTATATATATATATATATATATTGTTGTGTCTAATGGAGACGAACATATGTGTTTTTACTATGTCAGTGTAAATTTAAAGCAATGTTTTTTAGGTGAAGGTCAAAACTCGTGTAGATTGATTTTCTTCATTGGATTTTGGCTATAAATTGGGTTAAATTATACTTGCAATGGAACCTTCTATGCTATTCATGAGCTATTTATGGATCATAGTGAGTGTTGATATTGATTAATTTTAATTTTTCTAGTCTTTGCAGAACTATAATGTTGTTCAATTGATGAAAAGGTACTGTAAAGGAATTTGGTAGTTGTTTTTAGCCTTTTTTTATATGTTTGAGTTGAGGTAGCTTAGTTTAGTTGAATGAAGTCTTGGGCATGGATTTTGGCTCTCTAATTAAGGTCGATGTGTGTTGCGTGGGGTATTTTCTTTTGAATTTATGCATCAATCTTTGGTGAAGGATGCTTACTTCATGGTATATGAGTTCTTTGCTTGCTGTGAGATATGTTTGCCATTTTTGCTTGATAGAGCATCTTGTTGAAGTATTTAACAAATTAGTATCCCTATAGTTAGGGTTATTTATGCTTCTTCGCTTAAATTTTGTGCTTTCTTGTGAAAAGGGTGATAATTTTGAGGTAAATTTTTACTTCTTATTTTTTTAAAAAAATTTTTACTTCTTATTTTTTAGAATAAAGATAGTTATTATGAATTTCCTGGGTCGTTGAAGTTCGAAGTACGGAGTATGAACCGCCTTGCATTTTCGTGTTTCTCTTGATGCGGTGAAGTTCCTAGAAGCCCGTCCTCAAACAAAGCTAGTAATTGGCTTCGATTGTGAGGGTTTTGATATGTGTTTCGTGATTGAAATTTATGTGGGTGCTTCGAATTATAATTTTCTTGCTTTCAAGGCGACCCTTTTCGAATTCTTTACGGTTTTCGGTCTTACGTACTTGGAATGACCTCCAATTTGGCTTATGGTTATTGAGGACGTATTGTGGTTCCCTGCCTTTTTGTTCCCTTTTAGTATTGACTTATGTTGACCCATATCTATTCTCCTAACGCAAACTATTACTCGAACTTCTCAGAATCGATATAGGCGTATGATTTACGCTTGGAATTCTTTGTCTAATAGTGCTATTTTTAGGTGCTTATTGTGTGTCATAAATATGTAATCAATTGAATGGGATTCGTATATAGAGGCGTAGGTCGCCTTATAAGTTGTTCCAAGTGTGTTTGATAGAATCGTCTAGTGGTCAAGCTAATTATATTTTCTCGAGGCCTTTTCCCTAACAAAATCGTTTTTTTTTTTTTTTTTTTTGCATTTAATGAAACAATAAAATCACTTCATGCATTTAGAGAAGAGAAATATAGCATATTGCATCCCGTAATGTGTTAGCGACAGAAGTTTTGAGATATTGTGATTTTCGGGGAGGGGGAGGGGGTGTTATATTTTTGCTTGTTAGTGGCTATGTTGCTAGAATATTTTCTTGCTTCGGGTTCTCTATTGTTTGTGTTCTTTGCTTTGGTATTGGGAGGTTGAATTTCTAGATATTAGTATTGTGCTTTTGTTTCAATCTTATTCTTTTCATCACATGACATAAATATTTTGTGTATCTTTCAAATGCGAAATTTATTTATTAATTTTATGGATGGATTTTGGTTTCGATGTGCTTCCTGAATTGTCATATACTTTATGAGGAACGCCTTTGTTGTCTTTGTTGTTGATTGCGGGAAAGCTAAAGAGATCACATATGATGCTCTCAATAACACCATTGTCTACCGCCTTCTTGGATATCAATGGCTTCTATGCGACAGGTGAATTCCCTGATATCAATTTCCTTCAATTCTTTGGAACCCGTTGTTAGCTCTCGCTCAAATCGTTATTACCATAGACCCCTTGCCCCGAGTTTATATCTATCTTTTACTATAGCATGCTAATTGTTGGGAGATATTTTTTTACTTGCTTTCTCTTGTAAGTTAAAAAAACGCCGATTATTCTCATCTCACTTTCACTTGCCTTTTCTTTGCATGGGAGTGCATGCTTTGCATAACTGCTAGAGTGCTTATCTGAGATTCTCTACCTTCTCTAGCTATATGAGGAAGTACGGTTAACTTGTAGAAATTTTCCTACGATGTTATCATGGTATTGTATTGCATGCTCTTCCAAAAAGTTATTATCTTCACTCAATCTGGTAGTCCTGCATGTTAATGTGTGCTTGGATTGCAGAGGAGGGGCCGGCCGGGCGTGTACAACCGGGGAGAGTGCTACCATTTATATCCCGGATGTGTATATGAAGTTTTCGGCGAAGACCAACTCCCTAAGCTCTTTGAGAACTCCATTAAATTCTCTCTGTTTGTAAATAAAAAGTTTGCAAATTGGCGATATTGCGAAATTTTGTCATCGGCTCTACGACCACCGAACCGTTGGCGGTAAGTGATTTTGATTCATATTTTCTGAGTTATATAACTTTCTGCCATAATTATTGGGATGCTTAAACTTTATGGATTGAATCCCATTGTTCTAAATCTGCTGCTTTCATTGCTAGATTGTGACAACCTTTGTAAGCAATTCATTCAGTGCATCTATGAGTCATTTGATGGGACGTTCTGGTGGTGGCAGGTTCATGGGTGGTCAGAGATGTTGAGGAGATCCTATATTTGTTACTATATTGAGATCCTATATTTAGATCCTATATTTGTTACTCTTGTTTAGAACTGTAAAGTTTTATTAGGAGCTGTATTTGTGGCTAGGGAAGGGAGGTGCTGCATTTTGTTGCTATTATGGACTTAAATCTTGCCTGCAATTAATATTTTCATAATTATATATATGAGATCTCATAATTGTAACTTGTAAGAGTAGTACATTTAGCTGCTATGTGTGTGAAAACTACCCACCCAAATTATGATTGCATCTCTTGTTTGTTACACTAGCTTGTTGCTATGCTGTTGTACATCTTGGTCCATAATTGCGGAATTAGTTGTAACCACATTATGGATCTCTTTGAGTCTTTAACTTCGTTACTTTTTGGGTTTTCTTTTGTTTGAAGTTCGAAGGACGAGCATTGGATCTTTTGCTGTAGTTTTTTTTTCTGCCGGGTTGATTGTTAAGTTTGAGTTTGGTACTGTGACTCTACTTGTCTGCTCGAATTGCTCGAATGCTACCAACCATCATCGTCTTAGTAGGATGTAACTTCTATGTAGTATCAATTATGTCTATAGATTATGACAAGATAGACCATATTATCTTCTTATAATGTGTGCTAGTGTTTTGAGCAATTCAGATTCATTGTATATTCAGTTGTTATATAATTAAGTACTCGTAGTATGTTCAGAATTGTGGTGATTTATGATCATTGACTAAATCTGATTTGATGGGGACTTCGTGGAATTAGAGTTTGTGCAATTCTGTTTTACTTAGGGTTGTATTACTTAGGATTGTGTGTTGCTTTCTTTCCTTTCAGTTCTATAGGTTTGTGTGTTCAATCCTAATAAATTATTGCAGATTATAGGACATATATCACTGGTGTTTTATGCTCATAAGAATTTAACAGAATATGCTATTACTGGATGCTAGCTATACTCTGAAGATCTGAATTATGGAATTTGTGATTGGAATATTGATTTGTAATTGTTCATTGTTATTTGCGAATCTGGGGTTTTACTAGTTTTGGGTTTATATGAGATTTTGTGAGCATTAGGGTTGTATATGAAATTTTGTGGGCATTAGGGTTTAATATGAAATTTGTTGCATCTTCTCTGTTTCACTTTCATCTTCGTTCTCTCTTCTCATCTTTTCATGCGTTTTTCCTCTACCTTAGATTTCTGTTCCTGTGTTTTTTCTGCCAGTAATTGATGATAAATAGGAATTGGTTTATGTTATTCCACACTCATCTCATGTTTATTTTTTATATTTTTCGTGTCTAGTTAGCAATGATGATTAGGTCTCGGATCCTGAGTCTCTAAACAACGACGAATCCAACCACCAGATCATGGCAGCTTAGCAATTGAGCCTCACATGTTCGCCTCCAGTGCCTGATAATGAACGCCTTAGTGATTTTTTTGGCGTTTAAGTATATGGTATGTCATTATATTTCATTTTTAGGTTATTGAATTTTGATGATTTTATTATTTATACATTGAGTGGTTTTGAATGAATTGAGCTAAAATAATGTCGTTTTATTGGTAATTGAGGTATATATATATATATATATATTGTTGTGTCTAATGGAGACGAACATATGTGTTTTTACTATGTCAGTGTAAATTTAAAGCAATGTTTTTTAGGTGAAGGTCAAAACTCGTGTAGATTGATTTTCTTGCTGGATTTTGGCTATAAATTGGGTTAAATTATACTGCAATGGAACCTTCTATGCTATTCATGAGCTATTTATGGATCATAGTGAGTGTTGATATTGATTAATTTTGATTTTTCTAGTCTTTGCAGAACTATAATGTTGTTCAATTGATGAAAAGGTACTGTAAAGGAATTTGGTAGTTGTTTTTAGCCTTTTTTTATATGTTTGAGTTGAGGTAGCTTAGTTTAGTTGAATGAAGTCTTGGGCATGGATTTTGGCTCTCTAATTAAGGTCGATGTGTGTTGCGTGGGGTATTTTCTTTTGAATTTATGCATCAATCTTTGGTGAAGGATGCTTACTTCATGGTATATGAGTTCTTTGCTTCTTTGTGAGATATGTTTGCCATTTTTTGCTTGATAGAGCATCTTGTTGAAGTATTTAACAAATTAGTATCCCTATAGTTAGGGTTATTTATGCTTCTTCGCTTAAATTTTGTGCTTTCTTGTGAAAAGGGTGTTAATTTTGAGGTAAATTTTTACTTCTTATTTTTTTAAAAAAATTTTTACTTCTTATTTTTTAGAATAAAGATAGTTATTATGAATTTCCCGGGTCATTGAAGTTCTGAAGTACGGAGTATGAAGCGCCTTGCATTTTCGTGTTTCTCTTGATGCGGTGAAGTTCCTAGAAGCCCGTCCTCAAACAAAGCTAGTAATTGGCTTCGATTGTGAGGGTTTTGATATGTGTTTCGTGATTGAAATTTATGTGGGTGCTTCTGAATTATAATTTTCTTGCTTTCAAGCTGACCCTTTTCTGAATTCTTTACAGTTTCAGTCTTCTGTACTTGGAATGACCTCCAATTTGGCTTATGGTTATTGAGGACGTATTGTGGTTCCCTGCCTTTTTGTTCCCTTTTAGTATTGACTTATGTTGACCCATATCTATTCTCCTAACGCAAACTATTACTCGAACTTCGTAATCGATATAGGCGTATGATTTACGCTTGGAATTCTTGTCTAATAGTGCTATTTTTAGGTGCTTATTGTGTGTCATAAATATGTAATCAATTGAATGGGACTGTATATAGAGGCAGTAGCTGCCTTATAAGTTGTTCCAGTGTGTTTGATAGAATCGTCTAGTGGTCAAGCTAATTATATTTTCTCAGGCCTTTTCCCTAACAAAATCAGTTTTTTTTTTTTTTTTTTTTTTTGCATTTAATGAAACAATAAAATCACTTCATGCATTTAGAGAAGAGAAATATAGCATATTGCATCCCCGGGAATGTGTTAGCGGCGAAGTTTTGAGATATTGTGATTTTCGGGGAGGGGGAGGGGGTGTTATATTTTTGCTTGTTAGTGGCTATGTTGCTAGAATATTTTCTTGCTTCGGGTTCTCTATTGTTTGTGTTCTTTGCTTTGGTATTGGGAGGTTGAATTTCTAGATATTAGTATTGTGCACCTGTTTCAATCTTATTCTTTTCATCACATGACATAAATATTTTGTGTATCTTTCAAATGCGAAATTTATTTATTAATTTTATGGATGGATTTTGGTTTCGATGTGCTTCCTGAATTGTCATATACTTTATGAGGAACGCCTTTGTTGTCTTTGTTGTTGATTGCGGGAAAGCTAAAGAGATCACATATGATGCTCTCAATAACACCATTGTCTACCGCCTTCTTGGATATCAATGGCTTCTATGCGACAGGTGAATTCCCTGATATCAATTTCCTTCAATTACTGGAACCTGTTGTTAGCTCTCGCTCAAATCGTTATTACCATAGACCCCTTGCCCCGAGTTTATATCTATCTTTTACTATAGCATGCTAATTGTTGGGAGATATTTTTTTACACTGCTCTCTTGTAAGTTAAAAAAACGCTGATTATTCTCATCTCACTTTCACTTGCCTTTTGCTGCATGGGAGTGCATGCTTTGCATAACTGCTAGAGTGCTTATCTGAGATTCTCTACCTTCTCTAGCTATATGAGGAAGTACGGTTAACTTGTAGAAATTTTCCTACGATGTTATCATGGTATTGTATTGCATGCTCTTCCAAAAAGTTATTATCTTCACTCAATCTGGTAGTCCTGCATGTTAATGTGTGCTTGGATTGCAGAGGAGGGGCCGGGCTGGGCGTGTACAACCAGGAGAGTGCTACCATTTATATCCCAGATGTGTATATGAAGTTTTCGCTGAAGACCAACTCCCTAAGCTGCTGAGAACTCCATTAAATTCTCTCTGTTTGTAAATAAAAAGTTTGCAAATTGGCAGTATTGCAGAATTTTTGTCATCAGCTCTACAGCCACCAAGAACCGTTGGCGGTAAGTGATTTTGATTCATATTTTCTGAGTTATATAACTTTCTGCCATAATTATTGGGATGCTTAAACTTTATGGATTGAATCCCATTGTTCTAAATCTGCTGCTTTCATTGCTAGATTGTGACAACCTTTGTAAGCAATTCATTCAGTGCATCTATGAGTCATTTGATGGGACGTTCTGGTGGTGGCAGGTTCATGGGTGGTCAGAGATGTTGAGGAGATCCTATATTTGTTACTATATTGAGATCCTATATTTAGATCCTATATTTGTTACTCTTGTTTAGAACTGTAAAGTTTTATTAGGAGCTGTATTTGTGGCTAGGGAAGGGAGGTGCTGCATTTTGTTGCTATTATGGACTTAAATCTTGCCTGCAATTAATATTTTCATAATTATATATATGAGATCTCATAATTGTAACTTGTAAGAGTAGTACATTTAGCTGCTATGTGTGTGAAAACTACCCACCCAAATTATGATTGCATCTCTTGTTTGTTACACTAGCTTGTTGCTATGCTGTTGTACATCAACATCAACCTTTTTTTAATTAAAAAAAATAGATAGCAAATGCTCCGGTTATTAGGCAAAAACCGGAGCATTTGCTTCACAAGTGCTCCGGTTTATCCTAATAACCGGAGCATTTGACCCATTTATAGCACATAATTTCATCAAATGCTCCGGTTTTTCGGACAACCGGAGCATTTGAAGAATGTTCAAATGCTCGTATGACGTCTGCTACGCGTCAAATACGGAGCATTTGTAGGCTTTTTAACCGGAGCATTTGAGCATTTTTCCACTGGTATTGGAAGCAAATTTGCTTGATTAAAGAGGAAATTAAAGCTAAATTTTCTTTCCAAGAATTCACTAGTATGAGCAAGTTTAGCCTGAAGGGTGTTTATAATAAAATTGCTGATGAGGGCAGGCCTGTCCACTGGGACAAGTTCATATGGAACACAGATTGATTTCATAACTTGTTATGCTACAAAGGCTCAGTACTGCTGACAGAATGACAAGAATTGGTGTAATTAATGATGATAGTTGTATTTTGTGCCTGAATGGAAAAGATTCTCATGATCATCTTTTTTTTTTTCAGTGTGATTATGCCAGAACTTGTATTAATATGCTGAGAGAATCGATATGCATGAAAAGTCAACAATATATGTTTCAGAGAATGGTGATCTACTGGAAAAATAAAAAAAAGGTCCAGTTTCAAGAAGAAAGTGTATGCTGTTGTGATTGAAGCTGGGGTGTATTTCATTTGGTGGGCTAGGAATGAGGCAGTTTGGAATAAAACGGTATGGCTTCCTGCTCAGGTTGTGAAGAAAGTTAAAAGCCTGATCATTTTGAGGCTCAGTGGAGTTCTCCCAAAGAAGATTTCCATTAGTGATAAGGAATGGTTTGAGGTGTTAAAAAATTGTTAACTTTTTTGTTTTGATATTGGGTTTTGTGCAGCTTTGTGCTTTGCTGTGTCGTTTTGGATGTGTATAGATAGCCTGTCAGGCTTGTTTCCCTTCCTTGAGGGTTAGGGAGTCCAACCTAGTTGGTTTGCCACCCTTTTGGAAGTGGTTTAGGTTGTAATGGTTTCGTTTTGGTGTGTTAATATACTTTTCTTATTTAACAAAAAAAAAGGTTCAGGGGCTGAGTTTGGGTTTCAAGTTGAGAGGTGGTGGTTTCGGGGGCTAGCTTAGGGTTGTAGTGGTGGGGGTTTTGGATTGTGGGGGTGGAGATTGGGAGGATTGGTATGGCCAAGGTAGCTATTGATGAGGGTCAGGAAAGGATGAGTACATGAGAGGAGATGAAGAACAAGAGAAAGAAGATGAAGAACAAGACAAAGAAGATGAAGAAATACAAATTGTTTCTTTTTCTTTTAAAAAATAAGGTTTTTCATTACAAATGTCAAATAGTTAACGCCGTTCAGTTTTCTGTTAAGTTTAATGAGGTTTTACAAGTTTAGGGTTATCCACGATACGTGTAAAAATGACAGGGACATTTGGAAAAATGGCCTATACCACTATACCAGCTATTTGTCAGGATCAACTGAGATAATATCCATTATCCAAATGTTGACTTGATCCGAAACAGATCTGACCCGACCTTAACCGACTTGACTAAATCTGCACCCAATTGCATTAACGCTTAGTAAACCCGGCCGAATCAGACCCGGTGTGATCCGAACACGACTGAAAAATAAGAATACCCGAAACAGAGCCAACCTCATGTAACTAAACATATACCCGACTCGAACGACTCGTTTGCCATCTATATTTATAAGTATATGACGTATATATAAATATTACTTTAAAGCGTAATTCGAGTAATTTTTTTAATAGTATGGAGACTGTAACTGGACTAACGAAGTTCTTGTGATATAATCATTTTACATTAAAAAAAAGTAAAGACGACAGTATTAATCGACACACACAAGTGGTATAAAAACAGGAGACTGAAGAGATGGTTGCAGGGGTCACCATTACAAGATTATAGCTTTACTCTTGTTTTATCTTTGTAGTTAGTTGCGTACATATTTATTGATAATTGTTGGATTTTAGTAAAACTCCCTTGATCGGAGTGAATGCATTGATCACAATATATATGTTACAACCTAAAGCATAACCTAAGTATATTAGGAAAGCTAATAAGATTCGGATTCTAAGTATCGAAAATATATCCTAATATAAAAATATATCATAATATTTTTATATTCTATCACACCCCGCAGTCATAGCGGGAGGAGGGCGAACGCTAAAACTGGACTTAAACTCCAAAAATAACTGTAGTGGAAGTCCATTCGTGAAGATGTCAGCAAACTGATACCTAGTAGGAACATGCAAAGCACGTACTTGACCAATAGCAACCTTTTCCCGAACAAAATGAATATACATATCAACATGTTTGGTGTGTTGGTGCTGTACAGGATTACGCGAAAGATAAATAGCGCTGACATTATCACAATAAGCAATGATTGCTTGCCGAAGAGGACAGTGTAACTCCAAAAGAAGATTACGCAACCAGGAAGCTTCGGCAACGACATTTGCGACGCCTCGATACTCTGCCTCTGCGCTAGATCTAGAGAGAGTGGGTTGTCGCTTAGACTGCCAGGAAATTAAATTGTCACCAAGAAAACAACAATAACCTGAAGTAGAACATCGAGTATCTAGACAACCACCCCAATCAGCATCTGGATCAAGCGCAAGTGAGTAGTAGGATAAAGGTGTAACCCGTGATCAATGGTGCCCTGAATGTAACGCAGGATGCGTTTCAATGCATTGTAATGAGGTTCCTGTGGATCATGCATGAATAAACAAACCTGCTGAACTGCATAGGCAATATCAGGACGAGTAAATGTAAGATACTGTAAGGCACCAGCTAAACTGCGATAATGAGTTGGATCAGAAACTGGAGGACCCTAATCAGTACTAAGTTTAGCATTGGTGTCGACAGGAGTCGCTGCAGGCTTACAAGATCCCATACCTGCACGCTCCAATAATTCATGTGCATATTTTTGCTGAGATAAAAAGCATGTATGAAGGAGTACGAGTAACAGATATTCCCAAGAAGTAGCTGAGTGGGCCCAAATCAGACATGGGGAATTCAGTTTTGAGAGTACGAATCAGTCGGGCTCGCAGAGAATCAGATGAAGTGCACAGAATAATATCATCAACATATAATAAAAGATAGGCCATGTCAGAACCATGCTTGTAAGTGAACAAAGATGTGTCACTTGTAGCAATGACAAATCCAATCTGCAGGAGAAAATTAGCAAAACGCTGATACCAAGCACGAGGTGCCTGTTTGAGACCATACAACGCCTTGCGGAGTCGGCAGACATAATTAGGAAATCTTTTGTCAACAAACCCAGGAGGTTAATGCATAAATACCGTTTCCTGCAAATCACCATGTAAGAAAGCATTTTTGACATCAAGTTGGTGAATAGACCATTGGCGAGCCATAGCCAAACCCAAGACGGTGCGAATAGTAGCTGGTCGAACAACAGGACTAAAAGTTTCATCACAATCAACTCCTTGCTCCTGTGACCTGCCATCACACACTAAACGAGCTTTGTGCCTTTCAAGTTCACCATTAGATTTTTCTTTATGTCGAAAAAGCCACATACAATTAACAATATTCACCCTCGTAGGCCGAGGCACCAAATCCTATGTCCCTGTTTTTATTAAAACACTATATTCATCGTTCATGGCCGCATTCCAATTAGGGTCAGATAAGGCAAGTTTGTGATTTTTGGGAATGGGAGAGCGAGAAATAGTAGGTGGGACAAGCATGGCATACTTTGGGTTGGGCTTGCGAATGCCATGGCGGGCTCGGGTGGCCATTTGAGGAGAGAGGGGGGGGATGCTGGGGCCGGCAGTAGGTGGGCTGCATTGGTGGGGAGGAGTATAGCGAGGAGATGGGGCTGGCGGGGTGGGGCAGCATTGTTGTTGGTGTAACCCCCCGACCTCTAAGCATCTTTATTAGGTTAATTAATCTTGATTATTAGCAGCGGAAGACCTAACCTTTTGGTCGGTGCGTTACTGCCGTACTTTCCGTTAGGAAAATACAAGGCGACATATTTTCAGAATCATAGAATAATGTGAAAACTTAAACATACGTGATTATATAAATTAAAATAAAACAGAGTTAATGTTGATTAAACTAACTAATTACTTAAGTTACAAAAGCAATAAGTGTTTGAGTCATTTTAATAACAATTCCTCACTGCTAATTAAGCCATTCCGTGATCCCCATCGGTACCTAAAACTGAAAAACAAAACGTCATGAGCCGATGCCCAGTAACATACTACTCTAGCAACGTAAATTCATTTCAACTCATTTTATTTGAAACAGGAAGGGGCGAATGTCGCAAACATCATTTCATAAACATATAACTTTTAAAATAGAAGTTTAACCATTATGAGATATTATCCTTTTTATAATCTTACATCATTCTTAATGGTAACTTGGCAAGTACAACATCATAACATCATAATCATTAAACCGAAAGGCGGCCACAACAAAGGTGACACTTGCGATGCCCATAACGTTAATCCGAAAGGCGGTCACAACAAAGGTGACACTTGCGGTGCCCATATCATATATCCGAAAGGCGGTCACAACAAAGGTGACACTTGCGGTGCCCATATCCGAAAGGCGGTCACAACAAAGGTGACACTTGCAGTGCCCATAAAGTACTGCCAAGAACCGTCTTTCACTTTCATTTATCATGTTTCGTGATTTTTACATTTATGTCATAAAACATCCCTTAAGCATCATGAAAACCAATTTATCATCATATCATCATTGTAAACATCATTTAGCAAAATATTTCATATCCCGCAATCCATAAATACATATCATCAAAACGTTATGTAAAAGCGTCATAACACATAGTTGGAAGGGGAGTGCGGGTGTTAGCAGTAGACGTTACCTCGAGTCTCGATTATTATACTTGATAGCCGGGGGAGGCTTATAATATCCCTTTTAATCTATTCAAGAATTAATAAAGAACGACTTATTAATATTTTATTCTGGATTTCAAGTTTTACGATCCATTTCCATCTTGTGCCTATGAATTACTAGAGAGTTTAATGGTTATAGAATCTCATTATCATTATTTAGTACTTAAACTATAATTCATGACTATACTAAATTTCATGTTTCATAACTATAAAGTTATAAGCTTCATGAAAATTCATGTTTAATGACTTGAAGGTGTAATTATAGAACACTTTCATATTTGACTTTTAATACTAAAGTGACTATCTAACTAATTGTTAAACTCTAACTTGTACTAGTGATATTCCTACTAGTTAATGCCCATGTATTAGTGACTTACATAATTTACAACTTAAAAAGTGATATTCATATTATTAAGCTAAAAAGTGGAACTACAAGTACTCATTATTTAGAATAAACTTACTAGCATTATACTTATAGTCCAAGTGTACTTAATCAGTATTACTTTATAATACATAAACTTAAGTTATAACTATACGAGCATGAAACTATAATTTTATTAATCAAAAACACCATTCATGTAGTTAAGGTGTAGTACTAGTGGTTATTTCATAATCTATATTATACTATAATTAGGTTGTATGATTATTTCATGAAGTAGAGTGAACTTTATAACAGTTTAATTAACTAAGTTCGATCAACTTGATTTATTAATCATATTAAGTCTCAATATTTAAACTTGAAAGATTATAGGTACACTTATGCATAACTAAATTTACTACCTACAATGTAGATTTTAACTTTCAAAAGCAAGATTATACTTCAAATTAGATTAGTTAATTAGCCCAACACACTAATGGGTCATGAAAATTACTAAGCCTAAACTAATGACTTAAACTTTTCAAAACAATAATAGGAGGGAAAATATTACAACTTACTTGCTTATAACACAAAGCGGGCAGCGAAGGGGGAGGGTGGTCGGAACTGCGGCGAGCAGGTGGCGCGGAGGGGAGACGGTGTCTTTGGCCGGCGGGCGGCGGCGCGTCAGGTGGGCGGCGGCGGGCCGAGGAGGAAAGAGAAGTAAGGGGGAGAGGGGGCAACGAGACAAGAGGGAGGAGGGAGGAAGAAGTAACGCAGGGGAGGGAGGAGGAAGGGAGGTGGTCTTTGGCGGTCGGCGGTGGTTGGCGGGCGCGCAAAAGGGTCGGCCGGCGGTGGTGGTGGTCGGAGGGTGGCCGAAAAAACAGGAGGGTAGTGTTTGAGATTTTCTGATTTTTGGGTGGAGATGAATAGTGAACTTGACTTGCTATTTATAGTAATTTTAAAAACAAAACTCACTTAAACTAATGTAGGCTTAATGGTGAAGAATACTTGGAGAGCAAGGTCTTCTAGAAGCCTTGGGGAGCAAGGAGATGGAGCTTGAGGAAGAAGATGAAATGTGTGGATGGTGATTTTCCATTTTTAGAAAATTTCCATTTCTTTTGTATTTACTAAAATTAGCAACTTTTCCTACTTTCCTTTAATCTACAATCATACTAACTTGGCTTATTTTATCATATACTTGATTTTATTTTGTTTCAAATCTATTAGAGAATCGATTAAATAAATTAATTAATTTTTAAATAATTTATTAAGCTTAATTATTAACGTTAACGAAGCTTAAATTTTCGGGATATTACATCCTCACCCCCTTAGAAAAAGTTTAGTCCTCGAAACTTGCACATATCATATGAAGGTTCAAACATCAAAAATACTCAATCACACATTTCAAAACCATGCATTTCATTCACGTATCAAAACAAAAGTTTACATCAAAATCATCTAAGCAAATAGGTGGGGGTATTGTGCTTTCATTTGCTCTTCTACTTCCCACGTGGCCTCAGATGATGAATGGTTAGCCCATAAAATTTTGACCATATGGATTGTCTTATTCCTGAGTTGCTTTTCCCTACGATCGAGAATTTCAATCGGTTTCTCTTCATACAACAGATCGTTTCTCAATTGCAAGGGCTCGTGCCTAATTACGTGGCTTGGATCAGAAATATACTTCCTCAACATCGATATATGGAAGACGTTATGCACTCGATCCAAGTCTGTGGGTAAAGCTAATCGATAAGCCACTTCGTTGACTCGCTCCAGGATTTCATACGGACCAATATACCTCGGGCTCAGCTTACCAGACTGTCAAAATATCATGACTCCTTTGGTAGGTGAAACTTTTAGAAAGACATGATTACCCACCATAAATTCTAGTGGCCTTCTTCGACGATCCGCATAGCTCTTTTGTCTACTTTGCGCAGTCTTGATCCTAGCTTGAATTAGTCATACTTTTTCTGTCGTCTCTTCTATCAAGTCAGGCCCAATCATTCGTGCTTCGTCGATGTCACTCCAACAAAGAGGTGTTCTACACCTTCTCCCATAAAGTGCTTCATATGGTGCCATTTTGATGCTAGCCTGATAGCTGTTATTATAAGAAAACTCCACCAATGGCAAGTATTTCTCCCAACTTCCATGGAAATCCAACACACATGCTCTTAATATATCTTCGAGGGTTTGAATCGTCCGTTCTGTTTGACCATCAGTTGCTGGGTGAAAGGCGGTACTAAAATCGAGTTTGGTGCCAAAAGCTTTCTGTAACTCCTTCCAAAATTTTCCTTGAAACCTCGAGTCTCAATCAGATACAATAGAACTTGGAACACCATGTAATCTAACTATTGTTCTCATATATGACTCTGCTAGCTTGTCGAGGCTCCAATTATTTCTAATTACCAAGAAATGTGCTGATTTAGTCAACCGGTCCACAATCACCCAAATGCTATTCATACCTCGGGATGATGGTGGTAACCCCACGATGAAATCCATAGAAATCGAATCCCATTTCCAAGTTGGAACATCCAATGGCTGCAATAACCCTGCGGGTCTCTGGTGCTTTATCTTAATCCTCTGGCACGTCAGACACCTTATCACATATTCAGCAACTTCCTGCTTCATATTACTCCACCAAACTGTTTCAGATCTTTGTATAACTTGTTTCCTCCGGGGTAAATGGAAAAAAGACTATTTTGAGCTTCTTCTAGTATCTTCTTCTTTAACACCTCATTATTTGGAATCCATAGTCTTCCTTGAAATCTCAATGTCCCATCCTCCTGGATCACAAATCCTGGTGACTTCCCTTTCTTCACATCACTCTTTATCTTCTCCATCTCCGAATCTCCATTCTGAGCCTTTTTTATCTCCTCCAACCATGTTGGCCTCAACTCTAATGCATTCAAGTATGCGCCTGAGTTTCTCTGGATGATTTCCACCTTCATTTTCTCTAAGTCGTCGCAGTTTGCTTTGGTAAGGGTTAAGGTTGTGTTTAGGTAAGCTTTTCGGCTTAAGGCATCGGCTACAACGTTAGCCTTTCCAGGGTGATACTGAATGTCGAGATCATAATCTTTTAGGAGCTCTAACCATTTACGTTGTCTCAGGTTCAATTCTTTTTGTGTGAAGATGTATTTAAGGCTTTTATGGTCGGTAAAAATCTTGCACGGAACACCGTAAAGGTAATGTCGCCATATCTTGAGAGCAAACACAACTGCGGCTAATTCGAGGTCATGAGTTGGATAATCTTGCTTGTGAGGTTTGAGCTGTCGGAAAGCATAGGCTATGACTTTCTCATTTTGCATCAGAACACATCCCAATCCATGCTTAGAGGCATCGCTGTAAACAACAAATCCATCGGTTTCGGAAGGAAGGGTAAGAACAGGGGCAGAGGTGAGACGTTTCTTCAACTCTTGGAAGACTGATTCACATTTATCATTCCACTCGAACTTCACAGAATTCTTCACCAATCGAGTTATGGGTAGAGCTATCTTGGAGAAGTCTTGGACGAATCTTCGATGATATCCTGCTAAGCCCATGAAACTTCGAACCTCAGGTACGTTGGTGGGTCTAGGCCACTCCATTATAGCTTTTATCTTCTCAGGATCAACAGAGACTCCATTTTCAGAAATGATGTGACCCAAGAAGGCTACTTCTTTCAACCAGAATTCACACTTCTTCAACTTTGCATACAACTTATTTTTTCTTAACACCTCCAACACTTTTCTCAAATGTTCTTCGTGCTCACTTGGGCTCCTTGAAACCACCAAGATGTCGTTGACGAATACAACAACGAACTTATCGAGGTACGACTTGAAGACACGGTTCATTAGATCCATGAAAACAGCGGGGGCATTTGTCAACCCAAATTGCATCACCGTGAACTCATAATGACTATATCGGGTCCTAAATGCGATCTTCGAGATATCTTCAGGCTTGATGCGTAGTTGATGGTATCCGGATCTCAAATCAATCTTTGAAAAGGTAGTTGCACCTCGGAGTTGATCAAATAGGTCATCGATGCGAGGGAGTGGGTACCTATTCTTGATGGTGATCTTGTTTAACTCCCGATAGTCGATGCACAATCTCATAGTTCCATCTTTCTTTTTCACAAATAAGACTGGTGCTCCCCATGGTGATACACTTAGCCGAATATAGCCTTTCTCGAGCAATTCGTCCAACTGCTTCTTTAATTCTTGCAGTTCTGCTGGTCCCATACGGTAAGGTGCTTTTGAGACGGGAGCAGATCCTGGGATCAGATCAATGTTGAAGTCTATTTCCCTTTGCGGAGGCATGCCAGGTACCTCTTCTAGAAACACATCGGGATACTCACAGACTGTTGGAGTGTCTGATAAAGAGAGTTCAGGGGTGGTCACGTCAACCACATGGCATAACAATCCATAACACCATTTTGCTAGCAATTTGAAAGCCTTTGCGGTCGGGATGGTTTCGGGCTTGACTTTTCTTCTTTGATAGGAAACTTTACATCCATCTGATCTTCTAAGAGAAATCTCATGATTAAGGCAGTTAATGTCGGCTTTATACTTAGACAACCAATCCATTCCCAAAATTGCATCAAAGTCAGTCAGGTCAAACTGAACTAAGTCCACAAGAAATTCACACTTCTCTATGAGGATAGGACAATCCCTATATAGGATTTTACATGAAACATATTAACCATTTGGAAGGGCGACAGACATGAATGAGAACTCAGGACATGATTTAGCTTTTAAACTTTTAGCAAAAGACGCAGATATAAACGAATGAGAAGCTCCAGAGTCAAGCAAAACATAAGCAGGTACAGAGTTAACAGGGAAGGTACCGGTAATGACGGTGTCATCAGCTTCAGCTTCCTTTCTTTACATCATAAACACTCTTCCAGCTTGAGGAGGTCCTCTGGGAGGGTTTATGTTGTTGTTGTTGCTTGTGTTGCCACCATAACCGGAGTTCTGCGTAACCCTTTGCTCTCTCACTGGGACGCGGTTGGTTACATCTCCAACTCTACGATCACCAAGAGGGCAATTCTTAATCACATGGCCTGGCTTACCACAGCGGTAACATTGATCGCTTCCCCATCGACATTCTCTCGCTAGATGGCCCGGCTTATTACACTTGTTGCAACGAGGAACTTGTTTCTGACCATTGTTGTTCCCCGTGTTCTGCCTTTTGAAACCATTGCTTGGTTGGCTTCCCTGAGAGTTCCCCTTTCTCTTTCCATTCCCATATACCTCCTTTTGCAGCTTTGTTTTTCTCTCGACATTTATAGCTCTATCATATAGCTCTTGGTATGAGCTACTCATGTGCGCTGCCAACTTTACTTGGATATCAAGGTTTAGACCTCCTTCGAAGCGATTCATCCTCTGTCGATCAGTGGTTACCAGGTCATGAGCAAATCGAGCTAGATCATTAAACTTTACGGCATACTCCAATACAGACATGTTCCTCTGCTTCAGATGAATAAATTCAGACTCCATCTGTAGTTGTAGACACGGGGGATAAAACGGTCTTCTCATAGCCTCCTTCAACTTTTCCCAACCAAAACCCGGTTGATCATGCATTTCCTTTGCAGTTTTCAACCACAGATCAGCTTGTCCCTTCAGATAAAAGACTGTAAAATTGACCTTCCACTTGTCAGGGCATTGAGTAGCATCAAACAGCTTCTCCATGCTGTTGAGCCATTCTTCGAACTCGGTGGGGTCAGGCTTGCTGTCATAGGTTGGCGGCTTGTGAGTGGAGAACTTCTTGAACATGTTAGAGCATTCCTCCTGCTCAGTTTTCGGTCGTTGCCTGTTCCCTTGCAGGATCTCCATCATCATGAGTCCCATCAAGCTCATTTGATTCCCGTTCGCCTTTTCGGTGGAATCTTTGAAAATAGGGTCGTTTCGTAGTGCGTCGAGCCTTGCTCTTATCTTGTCCAATTCAGTGTCGTTCCCGATTCCTTAGTTAGTGCGTTCGCTTTCGCTTGACGCCATCCTCTAATATATAAAACGTTGAACATTGTTATGCTACCAAAACATATTATCCGTTGGAAAACGATTCAAAAATGATCCCATCCCGTTCCTAACACTCACACTCATATTATCATTTACATTACTCATTATCTTCTTTTTATTACTTATTGTTACTATAACTTTTAATTTCCAATTTATATATTTTCTTATACTTCCAAATTAGATTAACGTAAAACCATAAAGGTTTTACTTAGGGTTTCAAAACCGTTGCTCTGATACCACTCTGTAACGCCCCGACCTCTAAGCATCTTTATTAGGTTAATTAATCTTGATTATTAGCAGCGGAAGACCTAACCTTTTGGTCGGTGCGTTACTACCGTACTTTCCGTTAGGAAAATACAAGGCAACATACTTTCAGAATCATAGAATAATGTGAAAACTTAAACATACGTGATTATATAAATTAAAATAAAACAGAGTTAATGTTGATTAAACTAACTAATTACTTAAGTTACAAAAGCAATAAGTGTTTGAGTCATTTTAATAACAATTCCTCACTGCTAATTAAGCCATTCCGTGATCCCCATCGGTAACTAAAACTGAAAAACAAAACGTCATGAGTCGAGGCCCAGTAACATACTACTCTAGCAACGTAAATTCATTTCAACTCATTTTATTTGAAACAGGAAGGGGCGAATGTCGCAAACATCATTTCATAAACATATAACTTTTAAAATAGAAGTTTAACCATTATGAGATATTATCCTTTTTATAATCTTACATCATTCTTAATGGTAACTTGGCAAGTACAACATCATAACATCATAATCATTAAACCGAAAGGCGGCCACAACAAAGGTGACACTTGCGGTGCCCATAACATTAATCCGAAAGGCGGTCACAACAAAGGTGACACTTGCGGTGCCCATATCATATATCCGAAAGGCGGTCACGACAAAGGTGACACTTGCGGTGCCCATATCCGAAAGGCGGTCACAACAAAGGTGACACTTGCGGTGCCCATAAAGTACTGCCAAGAACCGTCTTTCACTTTCATTTATCATGTTTCGTGATTTTTACATTTATGTCATAAAACATCTCTTAAGCATCATGAAAACCAATTTATCATCATATCATCATTGTAAACATCATTTAGCAAAATATTTCATATCCCGTAATCCATAAATACATATCATCAAAACGTCATGTAAAAGCGTCATAACACATAGTTGGAAGGGGAGTGTGGGTGTTAGCAGTAGACGTTACCTCGAGTCGTGATTATTATACTTGATAGCCGGGGGAGGCTTGTAATATCCCTTTTAATCTATTCAAGAATTAATAAAGAACGACTTATTAATATTTTATTCTGGATTTCAAGTTTTACGATCCATTTCCATCATGTGCCTATGAATTACTAGAGAGTCAAATGGTTATAGAATCTCATTATCATTATTTAGTACTTAAACTATAATTCATGACTATATTAAATTTATTAAAAGGTTCTAGATGACACATTCAATATGAGTTCTAAGTCCAAATTAAATACTAACAAACACTAGTTATAAGTTTCATGAAAATTCATGTTTAATGACTTGAAGGTGTAATTATAGAACACTTTCATATTTGACTTTTAATACTAAAGTGACTATCTAACTAATTGTTAAACTCTAACTTGTACTAGTGATATTCCTACTAGTTAATGCCCATGTATTAGTGACTTACTTAATTTACAACTTAAAAAGTGATATTCATATTATTAAGCTAAAAAGTGGAACTAGAAGTACTCATTATTTAGAATAAACTTACTAGCATTATACTTATAGTCTAAGTGTACTTAATCAGTATTACTTTATAATACATAAACTTAAGTTATAACTATATGAGCATGAAACTATAATTTTATTAATCAAAAACACCATTCATGTAGTTAAGGTGTAGTACTAGTGGTTATTTCATAATCTATATTATACTATAATTAGGTTGTATGATTATTTCATGAAGTAGAGTGAACTTTATAACAGTTTAATTAACTAAGTTCGATCAACTTGATTTATTAATCATATTAAGTCTCAATATTTAAACTTGAAAGATTATAGGTACACTTATGCATAACTAAATTTACTACCTACAATGTAGATTTTAAATTACAAAAGCAAGATTATACTTCAAATTAGATTAGTTAATTAGCCCAACACACTAATGGGTCATGAAAATTACTAAGCCTAAACTAATGACTTAAACTTTTCAAAACAATAATAGGAGGGAAAATATTACAACTTACTTGCTTATAACACAAAGTAGGCAGCGAAGGGGAGGGGTGGTCGGAACTCTGGCGAGCAGGTGGCGCGGAGGAGGCGGCGTGCTGGCCGGCAGAGCGGCGGCGCGTCAGGTGGGCAGCAGCCCAGGTGGGGCCGAGGAGGAAAGAGAAGTAAGGGGGAGGGGGGAGCAGAGAGACAAGAGGGAGGAGGGTGGTTGGCAGGCGCGTAAAAGGGTCGGCTGGCAGGTGGTGGTCGGAGGGTGGCCGAAAATCAGGAGGGTAGTGTTTGAGATTTTCTGATTTTTGGGTGGAGATGAATATTGAACTTGACTTGCTATTTATAGTAATTTTAGAAACAAAACTAACTTAAACTAATGTAGGCTTAATGGTGAAGAATACTTGGGGAGCAAGGTCTTCTAGAAGCCTTGGGGAGCAAGGAGATGGAGCTTGAGGAAGAAGATGAAATGTGTGGATGGTGATTTTCCATTTTTAGAAATTTTCCATTTCATTTGTATTTACTAAAATTAGCAACTTTTCCTACTTTCCTTTAATCTACAATCATACTAACTTGGCTTATTTTATCATATACTTGATTTTATTTTGTTTCAAATCTATTAGAGAATCGATTAAATAAATTAATTAATTTTTAAATAATTTATTAAGCTTAATTATTAATGTTAACGAAGCTTAAATTTTCGGGATATTACAGTTGGGTCTGGGCTGGTAGGCAAAACAAGGGGTGACGCGAGGAGGGATCCGCGTGCTGGGGCTGGGCTGACATGCACTGGGCTGGGAGAAGGCCCATCAGGTGGAGGTGGAGCATGCCGAGTAGGCGTGGCTTGATTTGGGCCCAAAAGAAGCTGGCGCAGGTCCAGATTTTGAAGGGGTGATTGAATTTCGTGGGCTGCTGTAGAAGTGGGAGGTTGAGTGGTGTGATGTTGATATGTAGCAGTTTGAAGAGCATAATTCCAAAAGGTAAGGGGCAGGGAAGCATGATGGAGCATGGTTCTACTGCTGTTATTGAGTGTGCGGATCATTCTTTCGGCTTTACCATTTTGTGATGAGGTGTGGGGACATGAAAATCAAAACACCATACCATGATTAAGGCAAAATTGTTTGAATGGTGTGTTGTCAAATTCACGACCATTGTCTCTTTGAAAAGCTTTGATAGGACGTTCAAACTGAGTTTTGACATAAGCATGGAAATCGAGTAAGGATTGGTAAGCACGAGATTAATGGGAGAGGGGCACAGTCCACACATAGTGAGTGAAATCATCAACAAGAACCAAATAGTATTTACGGCCTGAACTACTACGAATAGGGGATGTCCACAAATCGGCATGTATAATATCAAAAGCACATGTGGTGGTACTAATTGAATCATAAAACAGAAGTTTAATGTGTTTTCCAATTTGACAAGAATGACAAAAACATAAATCATGCTCCTTAGTACAAACTATAGAATTATTATTTCTAAGAAAAGTAATAGCTTGAGCTCCCGGATGGCCAAGGCGATCATGCCAAGTGGTAGAGGGAATAGTAGCTAAGGCAGTGGCAAGGCAAGTGGATGGTTGAGGTTGAGTGATAGGATAGAGGTCCCCCGAGCTCTCACATCTCGTTATTATTTTCCCCGTTTGAAGGTCCTTCACAGAAAAACCAGATGGATCAAACTCAATGGAGACAGAATTATCAGATGTAAATTTACGTACTAAAATTAAGTTCTTGATGATTTGAGGTGCAAGATAGACATCACGAAGGACAAGGAGTTGGTTGGGTAAGGTAGTATGACCATAACCCGTTATTGGAATGCGATTGCCATTACCGACTAAAATATAATTTTTAGTGCTTAAATTAAACAGGGGCAAGAGATTACCAGACGAGTGAGTCATGTGAGAGGTGGCACCGGAGTCCATGTTCCAAGCATCGTCGGGATGCGGAAGAGTCATAGTTGAAAAGGCAGTCCCGAGTTCCGTAGGGGTCATGGGTGGGCCGTAGGAGGCTGGCCCAGCAAGGTAGGCATGTGGTGGGCCTGCTGCAGTGTAGGTGGGTTGGGCAGCATAGTGGGCGCTGGGTGCGCTGTGCCTGCTGGGCTGCTGACCAACGTGCGGACACTAAGCAGGGGGGATGACCCAAGTTCGTTGCTGCTGCTGGACCCAGTTCTGATAGGCTGCCCATTGTTGGGCCGTAGGAAGAGGGCTGGCCCATGTAGTTGGAGCAGCGTTATGTTACTGTTGGGCCTGCTGTTGTTGAGCGTTGTTGTTGTGGTTGCGGTTTTGACCACGACCACGACCTCTGCCCTGACGACCGCCACATCCCCCGCCTTGGCCACCGGTCCGCTGTTGTGGTTAAGACGCGGAGGGTGGTGTTGCGTTCGATCCACTCGGCTCGGTTGTGTGAGCCGCAAAAGATGACGCTGATGAAGAGGTGTCATTAGCTTTTCGTGATTCTTCAAGAAGAAGGCGGGATCTAGCAGTTTCAAAGGAGGGGAGTGGCTCCGTTTGTTGTATCATGAGGGCGACAGTGTCAAAATCCGTGTTGACAAGTCCCGCAACTAACCTTAGAACCAATTTTTGCTCTGTAATATCCTGATCAACATTAGCGAGTTGGTCACGTAAATTTTTCAGTTGTTGACAATAGGTAGTGATGTCAGAAAAATTGTTCAGATGCAAGGAGTTAAATTGGTTGTCAAGATACACGGCACGAGTGTGTTTATTATCTTGAAAAATTGCCTTGAATCTATCCCATGTCTCTTGAGCCGTTGAACCACGATACAAGATGGTTTGCAAAAGATCAGGGGAAATAGTGCCAAAGATCCACTTTTTTACTACAGAGTTAAGTCGTTGCCATAGGGTAGCAGAGACGTCAGAAGGGCGGGGCTGGGTGGGATCAATATGATCAAGGACATCATAGGCATGACAGTGAATCTCAAATAATTCTACCCAATTAGAGTATTGCACCTTAATTCTCCTGATCAAGAATCAAAGGTATGTCGTTCTTGATGTTACTCACCGACAAGGCCGGGTGGTAGTTGGGGTTAGTCGATGGTGGAGGAGGTGGCGGTACCTCTGCGTCGCCCTCCTTAGTCATAGTAGTATGCGGAAGCAGCAGGCGAGGAAAGCAGTAGGCTAGGATCGAAAACAGAAAGCTTAAAAATCGAAGCTTTGAAAAAAAACGCTGGGCGAACCACAGGGGATTTTTAATTTTTCTTAGGCTGTGATACCATGTTGGATTTTGGTAAAACTCCCTTGATCGGAGTGAATACATTGATCACAATATATATGTTACAACCTAAAGCATAACCTAAGTAAATTATGAAAGCTAATAAGATTCGGATTCTAAGTATCGAATATATATCCTAATATAAAAATATATCCTAATATTTTTATATTCTATCAATAATGATTTAGAATAAATATTATTACTTCACCGATTGCATTAGTGCTCATAATAAATTATAAGAGAGGTCCTCGTGGGAGCCCAATGGTTGGTGCTCCCACCTCCCAACCGCAAGGTCGGGTGTTCGACTCTCATCACTCCTCAATTTGGGGAGTTTGTATAAAAATGTTTGCTTGTGGGTATAAATCCCCTCTACCCAGTCAATGAGCTGGTGTGCCCTGCAGGCTAGTAGCCTAGCAGGGGTTGGTCTTCGGACCAATTATCTTTCCTGAACAAAAAAAAAAAAAAAATTAATTATAAGAATTTAGAGGCAGGGGGTTTGATCAGGAGAAATAACTCATCTTTTTATAAGATAAGTAAACATGGATGTCATTGGCAAGTCATTATATGACACCATATCAACATCATATCCTTGCTTGGTAAGTTGGGATTTCATATGGTAGAATTTCGTGAAAGGCAATATCTTTTAATATAAAGTGTAAATGTCACCCATCTTTTTAATCTCAAAATCATGACAAGCCACTAGATTTTTGACGAAATATTAATATGACCACCATTAGCTCGAAATAGAAAGATTCTTTTGGTTATGGTAAGATCCAACAATATAATTTCTTGATCATTATTAAGTATCAACTGGTAATAAATTACTAGCTTTCTAAGCACACGATGCGTGCGACGCCAATTTTTAGTTATCAGGATCGGGATCCTACTTTGGGTCGTAAGGATTGTTAGGATCGAATCGGTAAGATCGAATCGTAGGATCGTAAGATCCTACAATATAGAATAAATTAGTGATAATTATGCTATAATGTGGTCAAAAGACTCATGTTAGAACTTTACACACATTAATATTGACATTTTTCATTCCCAAATGGTGATATTAGTTCAATACTCTAAGATTGAAGTAACATGTGACTAAAAGCTAATAGGAGATTTTTGAAATTCTATGATAGAATCGGATCGTAGAATCGTAAGATCGTAGAATCATGTTATGATCCTACCATGTAAATTTTGGTAGTTGGGTAGGATCGAAAGATCCTATTAAATTAAGATTCTATGTAGGATCGGGATCGAAAAGGTCCTTCTGGATCGTAGAATTTTAGGATCGTAAGATCCGGATCAGGATTTTAACAACAATTTTGTGATATTTCGTAATGTAGATTAGTTAGTTCTACATGCACGCGATATATACAGCGATAATTCATTATAGTAGTTTAAGTTGACAGTTCTTTTTAATAAAGGCTCTATTTTGTTCAACTTATTAAAAGTTATTTTCAGCAAAAATAAGTTCAGATAAGTTCAGATAAGCAAAAATAAGTTGAATAGAACGGAACCAAAGTAGTTAAAGAAAGCATACGCTTCTAATTAATATTCTAAACATAGTACTTAAAAATGTCCATAATAATATTGCATAATCACCTCTTTTGTCAAGTTTATCTAATTTGATTAGCAAATTAGTTCATAATTGCAAATATATTTATCTTTATTTATCCGTGGAAATCAAATAGAAAAAATAATCTTTCTTTTCTATTTTTTTTTTGCTTCTTTTTATCCCAATTTTGATTGAAATTTATGTTCTCCATAATTGCAAAGATTACCTTCATATCTTTGTGATTTTCTTTTGTCTTCTTTTGAATTTTGATTTACTTGTGAGCTATTTTCAATTCTAACTCATATTTATATATTATTGATATTATAGCTAAAACATCAAATGTAGTACGTTGTCTTGATCTGACCTTATTATCCTCTATGTAATTCACTTACACAAATTAAAATTATATAAACCCATTAAAATGATCATTTATTTACATGACTATAATGTTGTGGAAATATATTGCTGATTTTTTATTTTGACAATTTTTTCCTTTTTGATCGAAGATTTTGATGTACTTAAATGTATTTGTTCTTTGTTTTTTTTGTAAACTTTTTTAGTCTTTATTTTTTAAAAAACTTAAAATTTTAAGTTATTCTAATTTTAATTTTTTAAAATGGCAAATATTTTGATTGATTCATTACCCATTATTATTTTAAAATTTTAAACAAATGTGATTTAATTAAAAAAAATAAGGGTAATATAGTCATTTAATAGGGGGGACACCATGCCTCCCCCTTCATATATATAATGGAGATTTATAATTCTCTATCTTCATGAAAGTCTTTTTTTCCATAAGTTATTGATTCATTTTCTATTCTCATGTGAAAGTCTCATTATATCTTATTATTCAATGGATGGGTATGAACAATTTAAAGATGGTCTGTTATGCGTTCTGCAAAAGATATCAATCATTTATCTACAGTCTACTAAGTTAGAGGACATATGGAGTCTAGGGGAAGCAATGAATTGGAAGGAATGGGAGGAGTACTTCCCTTGGGCCACATCTAAGCATGTTTTTGATGCTATCCGTTCCCCCCTTCGGAATTTAAACATTAAGATTCTTATGTGGAATGTTCGTGGAGCCAATAGTAGTGAGTTTCTTTCCCATGCATGGGAGGTTCTACGTACTCACAAGCCGGTTGTTTTTATTATTATGAAAACAAAAAGCGACGAAGAGAAGGCTAATAGAGTTTGCCGTATCCTGGGGTTCGATGAGTTCAGTGTTGTTGCCCTCTTGGCAAGAGAGGTGGTATGTGGTTGTTTTGGAAGAAAGAAGTGCATCTGATGTATTACATCGAAGGGACACCGAACTATTTTCATGCCTTATTTAAGCTTTGTCCTAAAAAGCCTGATGTATTGATTACGGGTGTTCATCCCCCTAGTGTCCCGAGAGATCGCCATCTTTTCTGGAACTCTCTTCAAGCTAACCTTCCTCCTATGGGGTACTCCTTGGCTTTTTTTAGGAGACATGAATGAAGTTACCAAGCAATCCTAGAAAATGGGAGGTCGAGCTTTTAATCCAAATCAGTGTATGGATTTTAATAACTTTACAAATGAAGCTTGCATGGTGGATTTAGGGTTTCACGGTAACCCTCACATTTAAAATAACGCTAGAGACGGGTTAAATTTAATTAGAGAGAGGCTAGATCAGGCGCTGGCTAATCCGAGTTGGTTAAACACTTTTCCGGCCACTCATGTACTTCATTTACCTAAAACTTTTTCAGGTCATTTTCCTATTTTGGTCAATCTTTTTCGCACTGAGGTTCGTGTTCCTTTTCCATGTAGATTTCAAGAAACATGACTTTTAAATGATAGCTTCTCTTCGTTTTTCACGAATAATTGGTTAAATGCTTCGTTTATAGAAGGAAGGAAGTCCTTTGCTCAAGGAATTTCTAACTGGAAACTTAACCATTTCGATTTCAGTTTGCATAAGAAGAAAAAGATTATTGCTAGAATTGATGGTATCCAAAAGTTTCTTGCCCATAGTCATTCTTCTTTCTCAGTTAATTTAGAGAAGTCCTTACTTTCAGATTTGAATCATATTCTTCATGCTGAGGGGATTTTTTGGACACAAAAAGCGGGTTTAGATTGGCGCAAATTTGCTGATTGGAACTCAAAAAAAATTCACATTAGAGCTAAGATTAGGAGTTCTAGAGGAAAAATGTTATCTCTTCAAAATGAGGTCGGGCTGTGGGTTGATGATCAAGAGGGTTTAAAGTTGCTGACCCATTCTTTTTTTGTCAATCTCTTTAACTCTTCGTATTTATGTTCTATTCGGACTAGGAAAGGACCAAGGAATGATGGCTTAGTTGGCCAAATTCTTGCTTTCGACCTGAAGTCGTTAGAGGGGGAAGTAAAGAAAGTTCTCTTCCAGATGGCCCCAATGAAAAGCCCTGGGACAGATGGCATCCAACCGCTTTTTTGGTAACATCATTGGACTGCTTTGAGTCCCCAGATCACTTCCTTTGTGGATCAATGTTTTGATTTGGGCAGGTTTCCGGAGGATACAAATTATTCCTACTTATGTTTGATTCCTAAAGTAGCCGCACCAGTTTCTTTGAAGGATTTTAGACCTATTGGTTTATGCAACTCAATATACAAATTGGTAACTAAAGTTATAGCTCATAGACTAAGGCCCTTCCTTCCTGATTGGGTTAGTCCGTTGCAATCTAGTTTCATTATGGATAGATCCATTGAAGAAAACATTCTTATTATTAAAGAAGTAGCCCATTTTTTTTAATAAAGCCCCTAAGACCAAAAATGTGATGGCTCTCAAGATAGATATTTCAAAAGCTTTTGACTCGTTGGAATGGGGTTTTATTAGAGAGACCCTTTGTGATCTCCCAATTTCGTCAAACTTGCTCAATTTGATTCTAAGTTGTATTACTAAGCCCTCCATTTCAGTGCTCTAGAATGGTGAAGTTACGGATACTTTCCTTCCTTCCCGTGGCATTAGGCAGCGAGATCCTTTATCGCCCTATATTTTTGTGCTTTGTCTTGATAAACTCTCTAAAATGATTCGAAATAGTGTAGATTGTAAGCTTTAGAATCCAATTAAGTTTGCTCATAATTTTAGCCTTTCTCACCTTTTTTATGATGGTGATGTTTTCCTATTTGGTCAAGCTTCCTTTGCAAATTTAGAACACATTAAAGCTGTTTTATAAGAGTTCTATAAGCTTTCAGGTTTAAAAATTAACATGCATAAATTTTCAATTATCTTTCCTAGGCGCATGAATCATAATGTTCGAAGAGATTTGGCTGCCTTTGGTCAACTCTCTTAGCCCTCGTCTTTCAGGTGTTATTTGGGAATTAATATATCACCCTTGAGACCGCGTAAGAAAGACTTCCTTGAAATCTTAGATAAAACAAAAGATAAGATTAGAGGATGGCAATCCAAGCTTCTTAATATGGCTGGTAGGAGCACTCTAATCAAAGGAGTTATGAATACTTACCCCTTAGCTTGTATGCTATGCAAATGGCTATTCTTCCCATTTCCTTACTTAATGAAATCGAAACCTCTTGTAAAAAAATTTTATGGAACAAAGAGGAATATGTGAGATACCTTCCTCGTACTAGTTGGTCTAATATTTGAAAACCTATTTGCAAGGGAGGTTTAGGGATTAGATATCTTAGGAAGTGGAATATGGCTTTTATGGAAAAATTAGGTTGGAAAATTTTAACTCAACCTAATAAGATTTGGGTTAAATTGGTCACGACTAGATATCTCAACGGTACTAACTTCCTTCATTGTCTCCCCAAGCCTTCAGATTCTCCTTTGTGGAAAGATATTCTTAAAGGTAGAGATGTTTTGAAAAATGGTCTTAGGGTGGGGATTGGGAATGGGGGTAACACTTCGGTCTGGTATAACCACTGGGTGGGAAAAAAGGCTCTTTTTCTTAATTATGATTGCAAGGTTCCAGATAGTGTTGCGCATCTTAGAGTAAGCAATTTATTTTTTTCAGGGTCATTGGAATCTCTCTCAGATTTCTTCTTTCATTCCAGCCCACATAATCACTAATATTAATGCCATCTCTATCTCTGTGTTGATACTAATGTTATTGACTTCTAGACTTGGTGCCTTTCCTCACATGGAGATTTCACTATCAAATCAGTGTACTACTCTCTAGAAGAGGATATTCTTGATAATTTTTATATTTCGTGGAAAGTGCTTTGGAAAATTATTATTATCCCTTATAAATATCGTATGCTTCTATGGAATATGTGTCATGAGATTCTACATGTGGGTACTTCTTTGGCTCATAAAATCCCATCATTTGATGCTACTTGTGCTGGATGTAGGAGAGAAGTTGAAGATCATATTCATTTGTTTTGTGATTGTGTTTCTTCCTGTATTATTTGGGAAAAAAAATCTTTAATCTTTTTACAAATGTTGCCCCTAGTCATAGCAGTAGTTTCGATAACTCTAGTTGGAAGGATTGGCTTTCTTTTAATATGTCTGTTTCAAGCACTTGGTAAGAAATTTTTTTTGGGATCACAATTTGGCATATCTAGACTTCTAGAAATATGGCAATTTTTGACCTCAAAATGATTCCTATCAGTTCGCAATTTAACAAGATATATAGCTATAGATATTGTCTTTTGTAAAAATGTTTTACAGCCTATAGCTTTGGTGACTCAGCATGGAGACAGACCATTGGTGAGTACTTGGTCTCCCCCCGGAAGAGGTTTTTTGAAATTGAACACAGATGGTAGCTGGTTGACTATGGACAAGGCTGGAGGTGGTGGAGTTGTCAGGAGAGATAATGGTTCGTGAGTTCTTGGGTTCTCAATTAATTTCAAGGCGATAAACCGGTGGCTGCTGAACTGTTGGCCATCAAAGAGGGGCTAAATATGTAAGTTTCTTGAACTCAGAGAAAATGTTTAGAGAGAATTGAGAAAGAGAGAAATTCTTATTTAGATTGTAAACTGAATTATTACAGAACTAGAAGAGAGAAGTGCTATTTATACATAAGTTAGTTAGAATAGAAATAACAACTAACTAATACGCTAGCAACTAATCTGATGATGTGGCAAGTTAATTACCACATCATACTAGTCTCCAATACCCCCCCTCAAATTGGAAGGTGTAGAAATAGACATTCCCAATTTGTGAAGTAAAGTATTAAACTGATGAGAAGGCAGAATTGTTGTAAAAACATCTGCTAGCTGTTGTTGAGTAGGGAGGTAAGTGAGCTATATAAGACCCTCAAGGACCTTTTCCCTAGTGAAGTGGCAGTCTATTTCTATGTGTTTTTGTGTGCTCATGGAAGACTGGATTGCGTGCTATATGTAGAGCAGATTGGTTGTCACAATGCAAGACAACAGGTCTGAGATTACATACACCCAATTTTTCAAGTAATCTAACAATCCAAGTCACTTCTGATGCTGCTGTAGCCATTGCTCTATACTCAGCTTCAGATGATGATTTAGAAACTGTACTCTGCTTCTTTGATTTCCAAGTTATGGGAGAACCTCCAAGCAAGAGAATATAACCTGTAATGGATTTCCTTGAATCTGGACAAGAGGCCCAGTCTGAATCTGAGAATGCTTGAAGACAAAGTTGATCAGTTGCCCTTAGGAGAATGCCTTGCCCAAGTATGTGAGACACATATCTGAGAGTGTGAGAGAGGGCTGCTAGATGAGTAGTTCTAGGACATTGCATAAACTGACTGAGACTCTGAACTGCATAGGCAATATCAGGTCTAGTAGTAGTGAGAAAATTCAATTTCCCTACATATGACCTGTATTGTTCTACATCCTGAAGTAACTCACCATCAGCAGCCTGAAGTTTGATGTTTAATGGGAGTGCGGTAGAAGCTTTCTTAGTCAAGTCAAAAGGACAGTCAGCAAGTAATTCTCTAGTGAATTTATGTTGACTAAGGAGGATGCCATCAGAAGTGTAACCAACTTCTATTCCAAAGAAGTAGTTTAGTCTGCCAAGGTCCTTTATGCTGAACTCTTGATGCAGATGGTGCTTAAGAGCTTCAAGTTCTTCAACATTTGTACCAGTAAGGACTATGTCATCAACATAGACTGCTGCTATGCAAATATCTAACCCTTGTTTCTTAATGAACAAGCTGTGATCATGATGAGATTTGAGAAAACCTTGACTATGTAAAGAAGAAGCTAACTTCTCATGCCACTGTCTAGAGGCTTGCTTGAGCCCATAGAGTGATTTCTTCAGTTTACAGACAAGCTTGTTAGGATTAGGCATACCTTCAGGAACTTTCATGAATACTTCTTCTTTCAAATCTCCATGTAAGAAGGCATTGTTCACATCAAGTTGGAATAAAGGCCATTTCTTACTAGCTGCCACTGCTATGAGAGTTCTAACTGTACTCATCTTCACCATTGGATTAAAAGTGTCTTGATAATCAATCCCAAATTTTTGATTAAACCCTTTAGCCACTAGTCTTGCTTTGCACCTTTCTAAGTCACCATTTGCTTTAAGTTTAACCTTGTAGACCCATTTAGAGCCAATAAGTTTCTTGCCAGGAGGAAGTGGAACCAAATCCCAAGTGTGGTTTGATTCTAATGCTACTATCTCCTTTGTCATAGCTTCAACCCAGTGAGGTTATGTAGCAGCTTCAGTGTAATTGTAAGGTTCTAGTAAAGAACAAGTCTGAGCAACAAAAAGTTTGTGTTGAGAGGAAAAATCATGAAAGGTAACCAGGTTACACCAATGGGAGGAAGCAGCTGATAGATGACAATGATAGTCATTTAGGTAGGAAGGTGTTTTATGAATTCTGGTGAATTGTCTAAGTACAGGGACAGTAGACAAGTCAACAAGAGAAGAAGAAGGATTAATATCATGTGTAACAGAAGGATGAGATGAAGATGTAGAAGGTGAGGGAGAAGTTATAGAAGAAGGTTCAAGGGATGATGTTATGGAAGGAAAGTCATGAGAAGGAAATATAGTGTTAGGAGAAGAAATATCAACAGAATCATGAAACATAGGAGAGGAAGAAATTGGCAAATAAATGGCATTTGTGTAGTTAGAAGTAGGAGAGTGTAGTTTATGATGTAAATGATAAGGAAAATGTCTTTCATGAATGATAATATTTCTGGTGACAGTAACCTTGTTAGTGTCAATATCAAGGATTTTGTAACCTTTTTGAGTGTTTGAGTAACCAAGAAAAACACAGGGTTTGGCTCTTTCATGAAGCTTAGACCTTTTAATCTTGGATGTAGATACATAACATAGACACCCAAAGGTTCTTAGGTGTGACAGTGAAGCTGCTTTCCCATAGAGTCTAAAGAAAGGAGTGTCATTGTTAAGAGGCTTCAATGGCATCCTATTTATAAGATATGCAGCAGCTAAGACACAAAACCCCCATAGTTTATCTGGTACTCTAGACTGAATGTAAAGTGCCCTAGCAGTCTCCAAGAGGTGCTTGTGCTTCCTTTCTACCACCTCATTTTGTTGGGGTGTGTCACTACAGCTTGTTTGATTCAGAATCCCCAGTTGCAGATATAATTTCTTCATTGCCCCTTCACATAACTCACCAGCATTATCCGATCTCACACACTTGACAGTGACATTAAATTGTGTTTGAACCATTTGCAAGAAATCTTTCATAATAGAGACAGAATCAGCTTTTAGACTTTAAGAAATGAATCCAAGTAAATCTGCTAAAATCATCCACAATTGTCAAAAACTGATTACAACCAGTAGGAGTATATACAGAATGAGGCCCCCAAACATCAATGTGAAGCAACTCAAATGGTCTACTGGTAGTTATTGAACTAGTAGGAAAAGCTGGTCTAGTTTGATTAGCCTGAGGACAAACTTGACATATTGTGTTATTCAGATTAGATTTAACATCACAGGAAAGACCAAGTAATCTGAGCTTGTTAAAAGGCAGATGCCCCAATCTAAGATGCTAAAGCTTTGCATCTTCAACAGCATGAAGACAAGCAGCATTACAAACATGATTATCAGGAGGAGAGAGCTCAGAAATACCTTGGTGATCTTGAACATTGTAGAGGCTACCATGCAATTTACCAAGAGGAATCAGTTTCCCTTGCTGTGATGACACAAAACACTTATAATGAGTAAAATGCAACTCAAAGTTCATGTCCTTGCATAACTTGTGAACTGAAATCAAGTTGAATTTGAACTCAGGAACATGCAAGACATTATGAAGCAAAATGTCATCATTGAGTCTGACTGTACCAATGTGCTTAACACACACTTTACTTCCATCAGGGATAGTTATATAATTATCAGATGCATAGAAAGTTTTATATTCAGAGAAATAATTTAAGTCAAAGCAAATGTGGTCAGTAGCACCATTATCAAGCAACCACTTTAATTCAGAGCAAGATAAGAAATAGAAATTTGTACCTGCCATCATAGCAGTGTAGGTGTTGTTTATCTCTGAATTCTTCTGAGAATTCAGCATGTTCATTAGCCGAGTGTCTTGCTCCTTAGAAAGAGATGGTCCTAATTCATCAACTTCCATGTCGGTAGCTTCATTGGAAGAAAATGCAGCTATTCTCTTATCCTTGAAGCCTTTGAAGTTGGCAGGGTAACCATGAATCTTGAAACACCTGTCAATACTATGACCAGGCACCTCACAATTAGTACAGTAGTACTTTGAACCAGGTTTGTCATTCCTACCACCTCCTGAATTTCTGAAGGAACCAGGCTTCTTATAAGTATTATGCTTCACATTAGTATGATGATACTTAAGAGATGAATCAGCATATCTTCTCTTATTATCTGCAACAAAAGCCATGGAATCATTTGCTTAAACAGCTGTGAAAGAAGATATTTCTTTATGTTTTTCCTCCCGTGCAAACGTTACGTAGACTTCGTGACTCTAGGAAGTGTTTGCATCATCGGCTATATTGCCACGAATTATAGCAAACCTGTTCGTCGCCTTCATCATAAACCGAATGACCATCTTTTCTTGGTGTATGTCATATAACCTTTTTGTGAGGTTACATGTGCACTTGTTGCAAGTACGGTATGGCAAAGGATGTGCCTCATCAATGGCATCCCAAACGAGACTTTATAGCGGTGAAAAATTCAAAGAACAGATTGAGTGCCTTGATTAATCTCAAGCAAGTTTTTGTTCAAGAGAGTAAAGTTGTGCTAAGGAAGTGAAACCAAATCTCTCTTCAAGATCTAACTAGATTTCCCTAGCAGACCTCTTAAACATCACACTTCCATCTATACTTTCCTCCAGATTGTACAATATCCAAGAACAAACGAGATCATTACACCTACTCCAAGCCTTGAATTCATCAGATGTCTCATCAGGAGGTTTTGTGTGAGTGCCATTAACAAAACCTAATTTATTTTTGGCTGACAAAGTGAGCAACATAGCTCTCTTCCAACTATTGTATCCGTCTCCATTAAACTTGAAAGAAACTAATTGAGCTGAATTAGCATCGGAAGGATGAATGTAATAAATGCTATTTGGATTTTGGTTAAGAGGTAAAGGAGAGTTTTCAATTTTGTCAGGCATGATTCAAGATGATCAGAAGAAGATAAAATGAAACAATAAAGGAAGATTCACAAAATAGTTGTGAATGAGAAAATTTCAGAAGAGAATGAATCAAGAAAACGATTAGATTCAGCCGAAATCAAACAAGTAAGATTTGGAATAGGAATTGAAGTTAAGAAACTCAGAAGTATAGAATTGAGGTGAATTAATTGAAAAAGACGCAAATTCTCTAATACAAGAAACGCAGAATTACGGAATTACGGTGAATCAATTTGGAAAAGAAGATGCAAATTCAGACAATTTCAAGCAATTTCAAGCAATTTCAGACAATCAGATGCAATTTTCAATCTATTTCAGCAAGAATTTCAATCGAGATTTGAACAGGAATCAACAGAAAGTAGGAAGTAAATCTAGAACAATCACACCTTGTTTTTGGAGAAATCAAGCGATGAAATGTGAGAAATCGCGAAATCAATTGACGAAGTGTGAGAAATTGAATTCGCTAAACTTCAGCGGAGCTTGAACTAAGCTCATCAATGGCGAAATTTCCAGGTTAATTGAGCTGAAATAAATCAGAATCTATGGAATCAGCTCTGATACCATGTAAGTTTCTTGAACTCAGAGAAAATGTTTAGAGAGAATTGAGAAAGAGAGAAATTCTTATTTAGATTGTAAACTGAATTATTACAGAACTAGAAGAGAGAAGTGATGTTTATACATAAGTTAGTTAGAATAGAAATAACAACTAACTAATACGCTAACAACTAATCTGATGATGTGGCAAGTTAGTTACCACATCATACTAGTCTCCAATAAAATATGGCCAAATGAACCTGGATAAGCTAGAGTTGAAATTGATGCGCAAGGAATCAAGAGGATGCTTCAAAATGCTATTAATTACTTTTCACATGAATTTGGAGCTCTTATCCAAGATGTTGCTGCTCTTCTAAACCGTGATTGGAATGTAACCGTTCTTAATGTCAAGCGTGAAGCAAATGTCGTGGCTCACCATCTGGCAACCCATGGCCGTTGTATGGAGGACTCTCGAGTCGTTCATGTTTGAATTCCTACCTGGGTCACTGAAGCTTACAATAAGGATCTTCAGAATGCAAGAGGCAAAAACACGATCAACGTCAATTAGCAATGTCAAGAACCCAGTCTTACTGTTATATCTTTCTCGACTTATCACTTGCTATGCTTTTGGTTTGTATTTGATACTCTGGTGGATGCCTAGTTGGCTTGTTTGTAATGAAAATAGATTTTCGAATCCTGTTTTAAGCTAATTATAATATCTCTCTTTCCCTAATACTAAGTTAGTACAATGATTTTTTTTTTTGCAAAGGTCCATTTGTAGAAAGCTGTATTGAACGATCCAATAATGTGGGAAATGTCAAATACAAGTTTTTGAATTTATAAATCTTCTACAACAACTTTTTGTTCGGCATTTTAAAATTTATTTTCATTGTGATTAATTATCTATTGTATATTATTATTTTGTTCATATAATTTTATTTCATAAAACTTAGTTTCCCTTAAAACTTCGTAACCTTAAAAAATTATTTTGAAGTGGATATACAGTTAATATTTTAAAGTGGATACGCAATTAATATTTTTTGAGGTGGATACTCAGTTAATATTTTTTCAAGTAGATATACAGCTAGCCTAGGGCTGGCAAAAGCAGACCTTACGAGAACCTAACCCGAAATTTATGGGTTTGGGTCGAGATTTTAAACCCGAAATAGAAAATGAGTCATCTCGAACCTGACTTGAAGCTTTAACAGGTTAGGTTCAGGTTGAATTTTTGAATTCGAAAATAACTTGATTTAGAAATTGGGTTAGGTTCGGGTCGGATCAACCTGAAATAAACGTAATTTTTATAATCTTTGTAACCTTCTTTCGAAATCTAAACTTCTATTGAGCCAATCCCGTTTTTTTTTCTCACCAATCTCAGTATCTCACCATATAAATGAAATCATACACATCAAACAAATCTCACGCATGAGGGTCTGAGGCGGCTCGCTCAAAATCTTCAAACTCATACAATCTTTCTCTTCTTCTCACATTCTCAAATATTTCCAAAATCAACACTAAATCGTCTAAGGTGTCCAGTTTATGGCTTTGAACCTTTGACTTGATTGACATTAAAGTTAGGTTTTCCAAAGCTTTATACTTTATTCCAATTATAAATCAGGTCGATTGGGTCGGTTTCGGGTCAGACTGAAACTAGGTAGATTGGGCAAAAGTTATGGTTTGGACTTGAAATTTATATCATGTCGGGTTCAGGTTAGGAGTAATTGACCCAAAATAGAAGTTAGATTGACCTGAACGTGACCCAACCGGTCAACGCTACTTGACTGCCAGTCTTAGGAAAAACTCAAGTACAATAATTATTCTATCCCATTAACCGTTAGCAGGAGTAAATCTCACAACAAAGTGTGCCACAGTATTTCCGGCTCTCTTGGCATGAGAACAAGAGAAAATTTGGCAATTTGAAACACCGGTTATGTAAAGGGACAAGATAATACGAAAGGAGAGAAATGGCGCCCCACAGCATTTGCGGTGTGTTCCCTTGATTTTGCTTTGATAAATTTTATACAGGCCATGGTGGCGGCTAATCATGATGGCTTGTCCATCCACTCTTAGTCAATACAAAAGCTCCAATACCTGTACATATTTTATTGGTTGATTTGTCCCAAACTCAACCACTTTTTTATGATTAAGAACAGGAAAATTTCAGAACTTATAAAAGCCTATTGTTTGAGAAACTACCTTGTCAAAAAATGGGAAAAACTACATTTGAAGAGTAAAACTTAATGGCCAACCGTGAACAAACTCCTAAGGGCCGGTTCGTTATCGTTTTTTATTTTCAGTTTTCACTTTTTTTGAAAACTAAAAACAAAAAACAGGAAACCAAAAAAAGTAGTATTCACTTTTTAGTTGTCAGTTTTCAAAATCGTCATGTTTTTAATAATTTTGACCTATTCTTTATCCATTATAGGACATATATCATATGACTTTTAAATACAAAAAACCAAAATACTAAAAACCACAGTGATACCGAACGAGCCCTAAGTTTCACTAAAAGACAAATAAAAGCTTAACCTTGATTAAGCTTTGGGTAAATTTAAAACAAAAAATCTCATTCTTTACTTTGTTACCTCCCTCCATATTATATTTTGTACATCCAAAATCTACTTTATACATCCATACGATTTCTTTTGTACATCTAAAAACTATATTTACACCTCCATAATGGTTTGTGTATCTTACATAAATTATATCCAAAAAAATTTATTTCTACTTACCTTATCATGGGGGTTGTTTTCCACTATTCATCCTAGAATAGTCTCGACAATTATTAGCTAGCTGCCTAGCTAGCTTCATCCACGTTTATGCACCCTGACCCAACCCAACTAACGTTTTCCGATCCCACTGATGACCATGAGTAGCATGTTTACTTTATGAATTGGCAAGACCCACATGTACATTTAACACATGTAACATATTGCATTATCGCGCAGCTTACTCCAGTCATTTTGAATTTTGATGGGTACAGTAAAAGAAGTAGGAATCTCGAAAATTCTTATTGCTCCTCTATGCTTAGTGCATTTCTTGAAGTAGCTAGTACCGAAAAGATTTATATCATCCTTTCTTTGGAGGTGTTTCAAGAGCCAAAATGATTTTATATATTATATATGGCTGATTCTAGCACTTAAAAGATACATTCTATCACTTGTAGAATTTCACGTGCCGATTTCTAACATTACTCAATTTCCCTGATCACTACAACAAATAAACTCAACAAGATTGAGTAAAGTAACCCTGATCTTATACCTAGAAATTGCTTTATTAGATCAAAGAAGGCGATTTTTGATCACTCCCTCAGTCACTTTAATAGTTGCATGGTCTTATTAGGTCAAAGGGAAGGCGTGTTGGGCAACAAAATAATACTCTACTGTATTAGTATATTATATGGATAGGTGGAGGGAAAAAGGCTTTCTTACACTTTTTTATTTCTCAAACTTACAGAAGGTATATATAGCAACATTACATGTAACTATAAAGAAAACCAAAAGACTTAAACTCATGAAGAGACTAAGAAGGTGAACCATTAGACTATCCAATAATTATTATGCACTTAATTAAAAACGTACTTAAAGAACTTTGAATTACTTCACTCAATACTCCCCCTTGATTCAAAGTCACTAACTCCCAACTTCATCCTAAAGAAAAGATGTTTGGCTTGAGAAAGCGATTTGGTGAAAATATCAGCAGTTTGCTCATTAGTACCACAGGATTTCAATATAATCTTCTTATCAGCTACAAGTTTCCGGATGAAATGATGCTTCACATCTACATGCTTCTTCCTTCCATGAAAAGTAGGATTTTTTGACATAGCAATTGCAGAGACCTTTTATCACAATACACCTCTGTAGCATCCTTTTGCTCATAATTAAAATCACCCAAAAGTTTTCGTAGCCATAATGCTTGTCGAGTTGTTGCACTAGCTGATGTATACTCTGCTTCTGCTGATGATAATGATAATGTCTCTTGCTTCTTTGAACTCCATGTTACTGCTCCAGACCCAAAGGTAAAGAAATTTCCAGAGGTGCTCTTGCGATCATCTAAACACCCTGCTCAGTCACTATCAGTGAACCCAACTAATCTAAAATTTGCCACTTTGGTATACCATATACCAAAGTTGACAGTGCCAGCGACATAATGAAGTATTCTTTTTGCTGCACCAAGATGTTGTCTTGTTGGGTTATGTAAAAATCTAGACACTACACTTACAGGGAAGGTAATATCTGGTCTAGTGTGCGTCAAGTAGTTTAGACCACCAACTAGACTTGTGAATAATCTTTCATCTGCTAATTCAGTTCTATCGTCTCGCTTTAACTTCTCATTCATATTCATTGGAGTAGCAGCCACTTCACAATTCGTCATATTAAATTTCTTCACCAAATCAACTGCATACTTCTCTTGACTCACAAAAATGCCATATTCGCCTTGTCTGACCTCAAGTCCCAAAAAATATCGTAGCAAACCCAAATTTGTCATCTCAAAGTTTTTCATCATACTGGATTTGAAATCATCAACAAGATACTGTGAGGAACCCATATAGATCATATCATCAACATAAAGACACACCACCAAAAAATCACCATTGCATTGTTGTTTTAGGTAAAGAGTGGGCTCATTTTCACTTCTTGTGAAATCACTAGTCAAGAAGAAGGCATCAATTTTGCTATACCATGCTCGTGGAGCTTGTTTAAGCCCATAAAGAGCTTTCTTCAACCTATAGACTTTGTTTTCATTCCTACTAACAACAAATCCTTGAGGTTGTGATACATAAACTTTCTCTTCAAGTGTTCCATTTAGAAATGCAGACTTCACATCAAATTGATATACAGGTAGTTCTAATTGAGCAGCTAAAGCAAGAAAAACTCTTACAGTTTCAAATCGAGCCACCGGAGAGAAGGTCTCCTCAAAATTTGTACCTTATTGTTGTAAGTAGCCCTTTGCTACGAGGCGAGCTTTGTGCTTTTGGATGCTCCCATCAGGATTGTATTTTGTCCGGAACACCCACTTGAGACCTATTACATTTTTATCCTCCGGTATATCAACTAACTCCCAAGTCTCATTTTTGTGTATGGCTGAGAGCTCCTCATTCATTGCTTCCTCCCATATTTGATGTTCTACTACATCTTCATAGCAAGAAGGGTCAGAGGCAAGTAAAGCAAAGGAACATGATTCATATATCTCTCTTAATGAGCGGGTTTTGTTTGGAGATGGGCTCTTGAATGGACTTGAATTAGATGAAGATGAGAGATTGTTGTCATTGTGTTCTTGTTGTGGTTCACTATCAGGACTTTCTGGACACTGCTGAACCACTTCTAGTACTTTGTTTTCAGTACTCCAGTCCCACTTCCCTTCTTCATCAAACCTGACATCCCTGCTTATAATCACCTTGCCACTTATCGGGCTATACAATTTATATGCTTTAGACTCAACACTATAGCCAACAAATATGCATTTTTCAGATTTGCTATCAAGTTTGTGGCGCAAGTGAGAAGGAACTAAAGCATAAGCTATACAACCGAAAATTCTCAAGTGACTTACTTGAGGTTTTTTACCTTTCCAAGCTTCATACGGTGTTCGATTCATAACAGCTCTCGTTGGGGAAACATTTCATAAATACACCGATGTGGCTACTGCTTGACCCCAAAACTGATTCGGCAACCCCTTCTCCTTCAACATACTTCTGGACATTTCCACCACGGTTCTGTTTTTACGTTCTGCAACGCCATTTTGTTGTGGTGTATATGGCGCTGTGAGTTCCCCGCGAATGTCATGTTCATCACAAAATTGAGTGAACTCATTAGATATAAACTCACCGCCTCGATCTGTCCGAAGGACCTTAATGTGTCTTCCACTTTGATTTTCCACCAGGGCCTTGAATTTCTTAAAATTCTCAAAGGCTTCAGATTTAGCCTTCAAGAACACAAAACTCATACAAGTATAATCATCAGTAAGGAGAAAAAATAACTACTCCCTCCAATTGACTTCGTTCTCATGGGCCCGCACAAATCATCATGTACAAGATCAAGGAATTTAGAAGCCCTCCACGGCTTCCCAGTAGGAAATGGTGCTCTACATTGCTTCCCATAGATGCACCCCTCACAGATTACATGCTCACCAATTTTCGAAGACCAACTACCATCCCATTCTTACTAAGAACTCTTAACCCCTTCACATTCAAATGACCATAACGTAAATGCCATAGCTTAGCTTCATTGCTTCCCTTAACTACTAAGGCATAATTTAAGTCATTTGCAACATCTAGTGGAAACATGTTATTTTGTGTCATTTGGATATTAGCTATCGTTTGACCAGACTTCTTATCACAAATAACACAGCTTTCTCCCTCAAACACAACAGAGTATCCAGTATTCATTAATTGACCAACACTCAACAAGTTATGAGCTAAAGTAGGTACATATTGCACATTATGAATGAGCTTGACATTACCTTGAACGGTTTTAATGGCAATTGTACCTTTTCCTGTCACTTGAACCTGCTTATCATCTCCAAGTCGTACTTCACTTTTATGAGATTCATCAAGATCTTTAAACAACTTCCTTGAACCAGTCATATGGTTTGAGCACCCGCTGTCAATGAACCATACACCATTCGCAACATTAGCAACGTTGTTATGAGCCATAAACAACTTGCTTTCTTCTTCCACCTTTTATGTGAAATTGGCATTTCCCTCATCCTTCTGCTTACTCCAATATTCTGCTTCCTTGTGCCCATATTTCTTGCAATATCGGCACTGGATGTTGCTCTTATGTTGACGTACGTCATTGAAACGTCCGCCGCCTCTAGCAACACGGCCACCTCGACCACGATATCCACCGCGACCTCGACCGCGATAGCCAAAATTGTCTATCGTTCCCTTGTGGGATGACTCCTCCTTCACTTGAAAGGCCTTTTCTTCCACCTTATCACTTGTTTTTCCAACCCTGCTTTCACGAGCTAATAAAGAGCCCATTAATTCATCAAAGGTATAAGAAGACATATCCTTTGATTCTTCAATGGCAGGGACAACATTATCCCAATTCTTATTAAGACTCCGCAAAACTTTGCTCACAACATCTTTATTGCTAATTTTTTCACCATAAGACCTCATTTGACTAACAATATTAGTCACTTTAGAGAGATAATTTTGAACAGACTCCTTATCTCCCATGACTAATTCGGCAAAATCACGACGAAGAGTTTGCAGTCTTACCTTAACTACCCTCTGATCACCCAAATACTCCTGTTTGAGTATCTCCCATGCCTCATGAGAACTACTAGCTGCTGAAATATGGGGAAATATATTATCATCTAATGCTGATTGAATGAAGAACAACGCCTTAAAATCTTTCTTGCGGTTCTCCCTCAACTGTTGATTGGGCACAGCCGGTGCCGGAGTCGGTTCTTCATAATCGTTCTCCACCAAATCCCACAATTCTTGGGATTTAAACATAGTCTTCATTTTAAGGCTCCAAAGATGATATTTTTCCTCTTTGAAAATGGAAATTAAGGGTTGAGGAGTGGAATTAGTGCCATTTCCTGCCATTTTTGTGTTAGTATCAATTCAAATTTATGGGTTTTGGTTCTTACGGAAAGAAGGAGATGTGCAGGGGTTTATCTAAAAAAACAAGCCTTTTCACTCTCTCTCTTACTTTCCTCTTTTGATTACTTGTTTGACTTTACTCTCTTTTTTTAATTAGATGAACCGTAACCTGGTAGTTTGCGCTGACACCACAAATGTTGGGCAATAAAATAATACTCTATTGTATTAGTGTATTATATGGATAGGTGGAGGGAAAAAGGCTTTCTCACACTTAATTACAGAATGTATATATAGCAACATTACATGTAACTATAAGGAAAACCAAAAGACTTAAACTCACGAAGAGACTAAGAAGGTGAACCATTAGACTATCCACCAATTATTATGCACTTAATTAAAAACTATAACAGTAACTTTGAATTACTTCACTCAATAAGGCGATCGACTTTTGAAGTTGTCGTCTTTAAACTGATCAAAGAGGATGATTTTAGTCACCATTTTTAACTCTCCAATTTGAGTTGTATAGAGGTGTTATGTATGAGCTTCAATGAGTTTTTCCAACTCTTTTGGTGTATGGGCTATGGCTCCCAAATCCATATAAAATACTCCCTCCGTTTTCTTTTAATTGTTACACTTACACATTTTACACATGCTAATACAAAACTTTGAGGACATATATCTTTAGTTTTGTATTGATAAAAATTATAAAAAGTACATATTAATAAAATACATGTTAAGACGAATCTAACTAGATCCCATATGACTATGTTTTTATTCACGTATAAATCACAAACGATGGTTAAAGTGAAATTTATGAACAGTGTAAAATGTCAAAATATAACAATTAAAAAGAAATAGATGTAGTATATTATTAATCATCAAACGAAAATTATGCCACATAAGGTGAGGAAGCTCTATATTGTTGTTGATTTCAATTCAAGAGTAGTCACGCTGAGATTGCAAGCTCATACAATTTGTGAATCAGGAGATTTAGAGAGAGAGAGAGAGAAAAGTATGTGTGTTGTTCTATTGATTAGAGAGAAAGGAAAATGAAATACCTTGTATTACAGAACTAGGAACTAACTGACTAAAATACAATAAAGGAGGGAAGAGATATTTATATACAACAAAACGTAATCAGGAAGCTAAACTAATAACTACTTCAGTTGGGCTAAATACTAACTCTTAACTAACTGGGAGAATTTGTTAGAAGAATTTGTTACAGTATTATATCTTTATCATCCCCCCTCAAACTTGGCACTGATGAAATCATGCCAAGTTTGGAAATAAGCAACTGATATTGAGCAGAAGGAAGGATCTTGGTGAAGACATCTGCTAGTTGGTTTGTAGTAGGTAAATAAGTTAACTGAATTAACCCTTCCAATACCTTATCCCTTGTAAAATGGCAATCAAGCTCAATATGCTTGGTACGCTCATGGAAGACAGGATTCTTCCCAATGTGTATTGCACTTTGATTATCACAGTGTAGGGTAACTGGTGCCAAGTTCGGAACTTGTAATTCTTCAAGCAAACGCACAAGCCAAGTTATTTCACTAGCTGCTGAAGCCATGGCCCTATATTCTGCTTCACTATAGGACTTTGAAACTGTCCCTTGCTTCTTGGACTTCCAACTGATTGGAGAATTGCCTAGCATCATTAAGTACCCAGTGATAGACTTTCTACTATCGGGACATGAACCCCAGTCTGAGTCTGAATAGGCTTGTAGAACTGGCTCAGTAGAACCACATAATAAGATACCTTGTCCTACAGTAGCTTGAACATATCTTAGTGTATGATGTAAAGCTTGAACATGAGGCTCTCTGGGCATATGTAGAAACTGACTGAGGTGTTGAACTGTGTATGCCAGATCAGGTCTGGTATGTGTCAAGAAATTCAACTTCCCTGCAATCCTCCTATAGTATTCAGGATCATCATAGAGTGCCCCTTCATGAGCTTGCAACTTCAGATTAAGTGGCGAAGGAGTGACTGCAGGTCTAGTATCTTTGAGGTGAGAAGAAGCCAAGAGCTCAGATGTAAATTTCTTTTGTGTCATGCATATACCTGAGGGAAGATAACCAATTTCAATGCCTAGAAAGTAATGCATTTCCCCTTGATCTTTGATGCTGAAGGTATTATGTAGATGAATCTTAAGGTTGTCAATGCTAGCAATATCTGTGCCAGTCAAAATTATATCATCAACGTACACTGCTGCAATAGTGATGTGATGATTATATGTCTTGATAAACAAACTGTAATCATTCTTGGATTGCTCAAATCCTTGAAGAAGAAGCTCATTAACAAGCTTGGCAAACCATTGCCTAGAAGCTTGTTTGAGCCCATAGAGTGATTTCTTGAGGAGGCAAACTTGTTGCTTAGGATTAGGAAGGCCTTCAGGGACTTTCATATATACTTCCTCTACTAAATCTCCGTGTAAAAATGCGTTATTTATGTCTAACTGGAAAATTTTCCATCCCTTTGAAGCAGCTAAGGCAAGAATACATCTAATTGTTGCCATTTTGATGACTGGAGAGAGAGTTTCCATATAGTCTATCCCTTCTTTCTGGTTATACCCCTTAGCAACTTACCGAGCTTTGTACCTTTCTAAGGTGCCATCAGACTTGAGTTTAACTTTATAAACCCATTTGCAACCAATGGGTTTCTTCCCTTTAGGAAGATCAACAAGTTGCCATGTGTGAGTAGCCTCCAAAGCTTGTAGTTCTTTGTCCATGGCCTGAATCCAATGATAGTCAGCAGCAGCTTGATGATAAGAGTCAGGTTCTGTATATTGACTAAGCTTGGAGAGCAAAGCATGATGTGAAGTAGACAAGGAATCAAAAGTAATAATATTACACCAATGAGAAGAAGGGGTAGTGTTAACAGTAGAACACACAAAATCTTGGTATTGTTTAGATGGTACAGGTTGTCTTGTAGATCTTCTGAGAGGAGGAGGAGGAGAAATTATAGTGGAGATATCATGAAGTGTAGAAGGTGAAGTGGGAGATAATGATGACATAGAAGATGTAGAAGAAGGAATAGAAGTAGCAGTAGGAGTAGTGTCATCAGTAGGGACTGATGTATTAGAAAGTGAAGAGTGAAAAATTTCAGGGATGTCATGATCATAAAAAGTGGTGATGGGAGTAGAGATTGGAATAAAAATAGAATTTGCAGGAGATGGAGTGGTAATGGAAGAAGATGAGTGGAAAGGAAGATGTTTCTCATAGAAAATAACATCTCTAGAAACAAGCATCTTTTGTGCCTTTAGGTTTAATACTTTATACCCTTTTTGTGTGAGAGAATATCCCATGAATACACAAGGATCTGACCTGGGTGCAAATTTGGATCTCCCTTGTTTAAGTGTAGAAGTGAAGCAAAGACATCCAAAGACCCTGAGGTTAGAAACATCAGGTTTGGAACCAAATAACTTCTCAAATGGACTTAGAAACTGTAAGCTTTGCAAGGGCATTCTGTTGATTAGATGAGCTGCAGTCAGGACACATTCCCCCTAGTATTTTGCTGGAACTTTGGACTGAAAATAAAGTGCCCTGGCAGTATCAAGAAGGTGACGATGCTTTCTTTCAACAACCCCATTTTGCTGAGGGGTTTTAGTACAACTTGTTTGATGAAAAACTCCATGTTCAGCTAGAAATCTTTTGAGTGGTCCCTCACAAATTTCCAGTGCATTATCAGACCTCACATTCATGATGGAAGTATGAAAATGTGTGTTAATATGTGCATAGAAATCAGAAAAGACTTGCACTATATCAGATTTATGTTTCATCAAAAACACCCAAGTAAGTCTAGTAAAATCATCTACAAGAGTTAAGAAAATATTACAACCAGAATGTGTTGCAGTTCTATAAGGGCCCCAGATATCCAAATGGATGAGTTGAAAAGGTTTAGATGTTTTAATGCTACTATGAGGGAATGGAAGCCTAGTTTGTCTAGCAAAATGGCAAATTTGACACATACATTCTGAAAGATATTCATGAACAGTCACAGATGGACAGACTTTATTGATATGTACAAAAGGAATGTGGCCAAATCTTAGATGCCACAGTTTGGCTTGTTCCACAGCAGACAAACAAGTAGAGTGAGATGTATTGTGACTAACAGTAGGACCAACATAAGTACTACTTGCAGCAGGAAGAAGATGTAACCCATCCAAGCAGTACAACCCATTCTTGTAATTACCAAGAAGCAATGGATGCTTCTGTGAAGGGACCTGAATGTAACAACCAGTATTAGAAAATGAGATTGAACAGTTCATGTCCTTACACAACATAGGTACTGAGATAAGATTGAATTTAAAATGTGGAACATGAAGCACATTATTCAATCTGAGATGTGTAATGAACTTCCATCAGGAATAGTAATACTACTATTTTGAGATGTTATGTTGTGGATCTCATAAAACAGGCTCAGATCATGGCACATATGATCTGTAGCCCCACTGTCAATAATCCAAGTGGCATTATTAAGTGATAAAAAATAGAAAATACCTGCTAAGAGAGCAGTGTGAGAATTGTCTGAACCAGAGTTTTGTTCTTCTGTCTTGGATTTGCCAATAATAGCCATGATCTGATTGTATTGTGACATTGTAATTGGTGAATCAGAATCAGGAAGTTCAGTAGCTGTAAACTCTTCCTCAGTATGAACATTGGCTGCTATCTTCTTGCCTTTCCAGCCTTCTCTGGGTGGAAAACCATGCAACTTGTAACACTTATCAATAGTGTGACCCGGCTCTCTTACAATGGTTACAGAATGGTCTTTTTCCTTGGCTTCCCTGATAAGAACCTCTTGGTGGAATGTATCTATCACCAGCATTAGTTCTGTTAAAACTGGGATTATACTTGCTAGAATCATATGCTTGATCATAGAACCTCTTTTTAGTGTTACTAGCATTGAAAGCCATAGATTCATCATTATTATGGACAGCAGCATAAACTTCTTTGTGACGTTCTTCTTGCATCAGCAATCTATAAGCATGAGAGAGTGTAGGCAAAGGATGTTGCATAAGAATAGTGCCTCCGGCTTGCTTAAAGTCTTCCCCCGAGCTTCATGAGAAACAAAGTGAGTCTCTGATCTTCTTGCATTTTCAGCATCTTCCTTGTGACATCACAAGTACAGTTGTTGCATGTACAGATTGGCAGTGGATTATGAGCATCAAGATCATCCCATAACATCTTGAGTTTAGTGTAATAACTTGATACACTATCTGGTCCTTGTTCAAAATCAGCAATTTGATGTTGTAAGCTATAGATTTGTGTGCCTGATGTTTGGCCAAAACGTTCCTCCGGGTTTTGCCAAATTTCTCGAGTGGAATCAAAGTACAACACACTTCTAGCAATTGTGACATCAAGAACTTGTATAAACCAAGCAATTAAAGTACTATTACACCTTGTCCAAGCTTTCATCGGTGGTGAGGTGTTTGCTAGGCTTAGTTATAGTGCCATCAATGAATCCTAGTTTGTTTTTAGCGGAAAGTCCAATGATAACGAACGTTTCCAATCATTGTATCCACTTCCTTATTGAATTGATTAGGAACTAGTTTATACTGTGAATCACTAGGATGTACATAATATGGTGAGGAAGGATCTTGAGCAGGATCAACTTCAGTATTAGTATTTTGTGTATTATCAGGCATTTTGAGAGATATATGAAGAAAATTGCAAGAATTCTATGAATGTAGATGAGATTTTGAACAAAAGAGAAGAGAAATTGCAGATCAGAATATAAGGAGAAAAGATTATGAAGATCTAATGAAAGAATTTTTCAATTAGATGAGAGAATTTATCAATCAAATACAATCAGATATTTGATGATTATGATCAGTAAGAGGAATTCAGATCGGATAGCGAAATCAGATGAAGCAATTATATGTTGATTGATGAGAAAAACATCAGAAAATCAATCAATCTACAGAATATGATCAATTATAATTCCATAAATGATTTCAAATTTATGAAGAACAGATTGATGCTTCAACAAATTGAATAATGGATCTATTTGAGAAAGAAAAGATGAATTACTCTTGATTAAAGCTGATTTGAAGATAATCAAGATGATTTGAAGGAACTTACGGAGGCAATTTCAACTAGAAATTCAGCTCAAAACTGCAGATGAAAACTTCTGGAATTTCTTCAGATTATACTTGAATAAAATCAACCGAAAGATCTTCAGATTATGCGGAAGATTGTGTCGCAGTATCGACTTGCTCTGATACCATCATACAATTTGTGAATCAGGAGATTTATAGAGAGAGAGAGAAAAGTATGTGTGTTGTTCTATTGATTAGAGAGAAAGGAAAATGAAATACCTTGTATTACAGAACTAGGAACTAACTGACTAAAATACAATAAAGGAGGGAAGAGATATTTATATACAACAAAACGTAATCAGGAAGCTAAACTAATAACTACTTCAGCTGGGCTAAATACTAACTCTTAACTAACTGGGAGAATTTGTTAGAAGAATTTGTTACAGTTATATCTTTATCACAAGCCATTTGTCATTTATGGTCTAGTACATATTATAAGGGGATCGGATGATGTTCGTCCCCTTGAAAATGAAGGTCTATTAGGACAAAAGTCGATTTCGTTAGGGAAACCTCTATAAATAGTGTTGGAATGATACAAATTATTAATGGTACTAACGAAGACGATGGTGTTTAAAAGGAGGATTGAAACAAATATTTTGCCTTTTGCTAATGTAGGGAAGTGAAGAATCACAGGTCCCAAGTCCCAAATGCGTATGTCTTTTTTTTACCATTGTACGCACTATTATAAAACTCCACATACTACAACTCAACATGTTGAGAATAGTTCATTAGGATAAGACTTCCCATGCTTTTGGCATACTCAAACAACTCCAATTGTGGCATAACATATAGTTTATTTAGGAAGAATTCTTCCTTAATTTACTAAAACCTTAAAAGTATTAAAGTATCCCATGTTCACTTGCTCACCTTGAGCAGCTTGGATGAAGTCCATGAACATATCTCTATCACTGCAAAAATGCTTAGCTGCTTCAGTGTGAATCAGCCAATTAATAACCTTGTTTCTAACCAGATTCAACTCTGAATCAGCAGTAATGGTGTCATGTGTTTTCTTCAGCAATGTAAGCCTGGTTGTTTTGGTTTTTCTGTTGGTTTAATATCTTTGGGATGGAAACTTTGGAACTTCTTGTTCTAAACTCCATATTTTTTCTTTTATTGATTTTTTTTTATTGAACTTGTCATTTCTGATCTATTACATAATGAATTGGTAGTACTAATAATATTTGGGTCAGATTTCACCTCCTATAGAATTTGGGTCATAACAAATATAGATTGAATTGTCATCTTAATTTCTAAGGCATCCACATCTAATTGTACGTACAATGTATATGTTATTTTCATTGTTTTTACGGGAATATGTTACTTTAATTTGTTGGGATTGAGAAAGTACTTTGCTAGTTGTGTACAATATTGATAGATTTAGTGCATGCCCTACAGGCCTACAATACTCAAACGAATCGATTGAGGTGTGACCCATATTTATGGCAATTATCAATTATCTACCTAACCTAGCTAGCTACTATTCTACATCTTTAATTAAATTATTGCTACCAACACAAAACACTCCCCAACTCACTATATTAACACACTAGAAACTTATTAGCAAATTGATCACAAAGCATATGCTTGAAGAGTCAAAATAAATGTTTTAAGTCTCATCAACAAGTTTTAGGCAAGAAATCAAGCCTTAAAATATCTCGAGTCTCTCGATAAATAATAAGTCTTCCTTACAGTAAATTATGTGTTCACTATTAGAGTTTATAAAATTAAGCTGACACAAATGCCTTGATGCAAACTCAAAAGTCACCCGAACATCGATAAGTCGATCTTTAATTGAATTAAACTAACACAATCCATACTATCTCAATCAAATGAAAGATAGAAAGGAGGAACACCAATGCTCCAGCAGTTATTAAGAAAAACTCGAAGCAGATCTACGTTTTTTTAATAACCGAAGCATTTGTGCTCTCAGCCATTTATTATTCTTTTTCTAGATCAGCTAATATATATCCCATTAGCATTTTTTCTACTAGTAAACTCGTCACATAGTACAAGTCTGAACAAAACTGATTTATAAGAACAGTTCACATTCTCCCTATATACACCATACACCATGTTGCATACATATTTTTTTATAGAAAAAGCCTAACTATTGTTGACCAACCCAATAGGAAAGTAGGAAAAAATAGGAAGTGAACTTAAAGAAATGAGGGAGAACTGTGGATGGTGAAGGAAGAGTACCATATCTCCTTCCAAGCAAAGCCTAAATAGGAATGGGAAATAATTGAAGCTTGAACCTTAGTCTTTTGAGAGTGGTTGCACAAGTAAAGCCTAAGGTGGGGCTTTTTTTGCTATTTCATTCGAGAACAGTTTTGGCACAACTTTGGGTGAATGACTGATTGTAGTATTGTACAATGAGGTGTAAGTTTTGGCCTCTTCATCCATTATTATAGACTTTATATTAGTCAACATTATTCCTAACTATATGTAAGAATCTCAAGGAAATAGACAATGGGTTGTTGACACAGCCCATCTTGACTTCTCTTTATAGTACCAACTTGGGCCCACATATATACATATATATTTTTGGAATATAATTATATGAAGCCCAACACAGGCCAGCTAACCCAATCAACCAAAAAGAAAGAGATCAGTTCTTTTTGGTACCCATAATGTAAAGGGAAAAGCCTTTGATTTTAGAGGGTTACCACAAAATAAAGTCCATTCTTACCTTTCTCCTTTTCCTTTTATGTCCCCATTATCAAGCAGTTGAATCATCATTTCCTCTTATCTAGGGTTTTTTTATATATCATGAAAAGATGTTTATGGTCCTCCTCCCTCTTCAAGATATTGTAAGTTTTTCTTAGAGCCCACAACATATATCCTTGTTTGCTTCTTCTTCTTTTTCTTACTTCCCTTTCTTCATTGAGATTCACTTCTTGATGTTCTATTCTCGGATCATATCATCTTATCGTTGATGCCGCGAATCCAGGATATCAAAACAACACATACCCACACAGGATTTCTTCCTCCAGGTAATAAAAAAGAATAGTATCTAAGCTTATGATTTAAATCATAGTAGCATAAAAAAAAAAAGTTGCCACTTTCTCATCGCTATAGCCTATAAGTATACTATCTAGGGTTAGGGTTTTTTTACCAAATTTTATGTAACTTATCTCTTTTTCTCTTGTAGTTTCATGTCTTATTTGTGCATACTTCATATAAGAAAGTGAAGTGAGATCACATTATATGTGATGATGAAGAAGAGGCAAGTGGTGGTTAAAAGAGATCAAGGATCGCGACAAAGCTACAATTCATCGGTTATTCGATATGGAGAGTGTCAAAAGAATCATGCGGCCAGTATAGGAGGTTATGCTGTAGATGGGTGCAGAGAATTCATGGCGAGTGGTGCAGAAGGAACTAACAACGCGCTTATATGTGCAGCTTGTGGATGCCACAGAAACTTCCATAGAAAGGAGGTTGAAGGTGAGGTAGTTTGTGAGAGTTCTTCACCTACTTCTTGACTACACTATACTCATTTGAGGTGTATAAACTCATAGGAAAAATATGTTAGAGGAGTTGATTAAAGCTAGCTCCTCTTTCAGATTTGTGATTAAAGATTCAAGAAAAGAAAGACACGATTTACAGTTAATTGATTGATAGAGTGCCTTTGGAATTTGTAGTAATAGCTTGATGAAATTGGCATGAACAGTGAAAATATTGGGTATGTTAATCAAAACTTTCAGATTGGAAGTCTATGGACTATGATTCCTCGAGAAATTTTCTGGTACAACTTCATTTTTCCTTTTTGTTTGGTTGTGAGAGTGTGATTTTCATCATGAAATATCTTTAAACATGTAAATGATTTAGCTTACTCTACATGTGTATGATTTTCAATTATTTGAAGTATATTACGTAATTATGATCTGATTGTAAATGCAATAACTTATTTCATTTCTAGTTGGAGAAGTAAATATGTATATATACATGACTGCATTGAGATCAAACTAAATATTGGATTCGTTATTTATGCATAAATCTAGAGACGGACGGAGTATATCCTAAAAAAAACTAAAACAAATTTATGCTATGTGAAAACCTTAAATTTCTAGTATTTATGACATTTTATAAATTCTTGGATTGCATTTCTTTTACCACAAAACAAACAAAAAATTGATCAATTGTTGGTATTGTCATCCTTAATTTTAACCTCTTACATGAAAGCTCAAATTTTTGTTTTCATTATCATTTATCAGGGTCCGAAAAAAGTTTGGTAAATATTCTACTTCAAATCTTAGATGGGGCGAACGTCTAATAAGTTATTTTAAGACATTGAAAGATATTCTAAATAAAGTAATGGATTGTCCCTCAAAATAGAAAAAAGCACCCTTATGTCATATAGAATTGATGTTAATGATATATGCAATCCTTATTGCGCAATAACTAAGCATTAACTACATTGATCGATGCGTGATTTGCTCATAAATTCTTGAAATAATGACATTTTGGATAATATATTTAATACTTATTGTTACCCTTTTGTGGGGACGAGGTGCAGAAGAAGGTAATATATATACTTCCACCGTATTTTGAACATCTACCTACTTTCCTTTCTACCTGTTTCTGAAGTATAGAGTATTTTAATCATCATCAGCCTTCGCGCTCTCTCTTTCAAGCCTCCTATCTCCTTCAAAATATAATAAACCCACACTCTTTAACCTCATTAAATAAAGTAAAGAAAATAGACCTAACTTTTTACGCTATCTCTCCGAGTATGAATTTACAATAATTAAGTTAATTTTCACAAATCTAAGGGAGTATATATAGTTTGAGTTCTCAATATTTTTTGGATTATTCTCTTACCATCTCAATGCTTCTCCAATGTTTGCTACACATACTCACTTCCACATGTTTTAGTGGCGTATCAACTAATCAAACAATAAAGCAACGACATTATGTTTACCAAAAAGATGCTTCTCGGAAGAGAAAGCAATGCAACATGAGTTTTAGTCAATTTTACACTCTTCTAGGTGGAAAGTGAGTATATCAAGACAAACTTTAGTCAAATCCATATCATGCTAAGTGAAATTTATAAACTACCATATCTTATCTATTTGTTTAACAAGTACCAATAGTTTATCTGCAATATTTCCACTGATTTAGAATCTCAACCATAGTCCATAAGATACCATAGATAACTGTTCGGAACTCGACTTACACCCGTTGAAGTTATACACGGTTCACAAAATTTTATATGAGACTTCATTCAAAAAAAATTATATGAAACAAACTTTGAATAAATATTGTAAAATTGAATAACTTCGATTTTACTATGTGATTCCTTAATATTAGTAGAAATACTTTACAACGACTTACAATAAGCTATTGTGCGTCCACATCACCTCAAACTTGTAAATTGACTAACATACAATTTATATTTCCAAGAGATACTTATATTAGTATCACGATTCATGGATTATATTGCTTGGTTTGAGGGTGCAGCAGTACAATAGGAGGAATTTGAAGCTCAATTTGTTTCCTATTTCACAAGTCACATGTATGATGTGCACGGTGCTATTATAATCAGTGTCTCATGGAATTAAAAACTATTTTACTCGATTATTATTTTTTACTTTTCTATTTTCATAACTTTTCCCAATTCTTGAAGTAGGTCTCCAAAATTCTTATACTACGTAGTACGTACTATTTAACTAGAATTAAGGAGAATCCAAATAATTTATCAAACGTTATTGCTAATTATCCCAATTAGACAAGCCTTTCACCTAAGTCAATAGAATTTATTCACATATCTCAACTACATATGGCGAATGATTATTTTATTATCATTTTGATCAAGATCTTAGGGTTGTTGGTCAATTTTTCGTTTGCAATTTCACTTTCTTTGTTAAGCTAAAACACAAATATGAAAAGTTGAAGATTTTTTCAATTTGTTTTATTAGTTTTCAATACAAAGATAGGATAATTAATCTAAGTTTGCACAAATTCTTGGAAAAGACGGTATCACGTTATTGCTAATGTGAGACCAATTGATGTCATGCTAACATCACGTGCGTGCATGAAACCACATATCTTGGCTGGGAATAACAGCGGAATTAGTTAAGCGCTTGGAAAAATTAGTTATGCTAGTAAGACCATCACATTTCCTCCTCGATTTATATTTTCTCTCTCCTATGCCAACCCTCATTTCTCTCTCCTATGCCAATCTCCTTTACCAACTCTCATTTCTTTCTCCTCTACCCCTCTCGTTTCTCTCTCCTGCGCACGGCCATTTCCCTCTCCTCTACCCAACTTCCATTTCTCTCTCTTGTTGTTGTATATAATTAGATCTATAACCTAAATTGTAACACCCCAAAATTTCAAAGCGGAAAAGAAAGAAATAATAATAGTATTATAGGACGATGACGGAAACATCGTCTTCTGGGAATGTCACTACTACAAGAAATGCGTTTAAATAACTAAGTGATAGAACCAACATAAATAAATAGTATAAATTAATTAGATTAATATCCAAAAGAGAAAAACTGACTCTTAAACTAATTAAAAGTCTAAGCCTAAAACATCTAAGATTTTAATGCTCACATCTCAACCCGAGCCCAAAACCAAAGAAGATTCCCATCAACATAACCTGCAAAATATATAACAAACATCCATAATCAATGGGGAGTAACTAGCAGTTCTCCCAGAACAAAAGAAATCAAAGTCTATTCCAGACATAGATTAGTAAGAAAGGAAAGAATAAAGCCAAGACAACTACAATATGCATCTATATCCATAAAGCTCACAAGTAATACAAATGAAAAGTAAATAACAAGTAAATAAGATAAAATAAATAAATCATCTCAAGAGTACTTAAATAATAATAAAAGCATAGGTAAAACAAGTTATTGAGTCAGAAATAAACCGAACGCCAGTGAATCGCAATTCACTTCCTAAGGTTTGTCAGATCGCAATCTCCAGGTCAGTCTATGGACTTACGTTCTCCACTGCCTGTGTCTAAGGATGGCCAAACTCCCGATGCAGGGTAGAACACGCAGAACTCCCTGACCTCTCGGACGACAACAATTAACCCAGGTTTACCCCTAGTTCGCAAACCAGGTGGTTGACATGTTCTTCACCGGGGACTACATCTATCCCACCGGATGTTCTTATCTCAAAATAAATTCATAAATATCATATAAGTATCATTCATCTCAAGAATATTCATCAAAGGGATGCCACCCGACCTTATACCCACAATTCATCAATAGTTATCTCTTCAAAATTCCTCAAAATAGTAACTTACAAATTACTACATATACTTTAAACAACAAATACTTTGTATACACTTAAGCACAAATAATGATATAAAAAGAGTTTTACAGCACCAACAGTATCAACCAGAAATGAATCACATCATACAAGATCACCAACTCCATGTAAAACATGCGTTCAAGCACATACGAAAATCATGCAACACAAAACTGTGTGCTCAGCGCATGAGCTTGCGCTCAGCGCCAACCTGTGCGTCTAGCGCACGAACCACCCTGCGTCTGACGCATCGGTGTGCGTCTGACGCTACCGAATAATAGTACTAATTAACCCAAAACTCATTAATTCAGCAAAACGTACACAATTAATTATTTTTACACTAACTGAACGTAAATATAATGACACCCAATCATAACCACAGTAACTTAAAAATCATCAACTTTCAAAGAATGTAAAAAGTTTCATTTTAATCTTGATTATTAATCCCTAAATAATTAAAAAGGATAAACTCAAACCCTTAACAAAATCACAATAAAAATTATTTAACAAATAAAAACGAACCGTAAATTCTCACAAAAATTAACATACAACCATCACAGCACTACTGACATAGTACAAATTTTATTTCTAATTTTAGAACTCTAAAAGTAATTTTTGTCTAGCGTTCTAAGATAACTACTAGTTACCTAGAACGTCGGGAGGAGAGCTGAGTCTAAAGATATTCGAAAATATACGTGCAATTCAAGTCCTCCACGAACGATAATTGTAGCAACAAGTCACTAGGTGTTTTCTTCTTGAACGTTGAAAAATCTCATTTCGTGTTGTTCTGTTCCGACCATGATTCACGGCGATATAAAGCTCAGATTCAAAATCTCTCCGGTCAAAGTGAATTCTAAGATGTTCTAAACGTACTTTCCAAAGTTCAGGATGATCCAACGGTTATATCTCCAGCTATTGTCATTTTCGTGAAGGTGTGACAGGAAAAACCGGGATGAACTTTTCTCCTTTTTTTCACTTCTCTTCCTCTTCTCTCTTTTCTTTGAAAATGACGAGGCTTGATGAAGAATGATGTTGAATTTCTCTGATTAAAAATCAGAATTTATTGGCAAGGAAAAATGATGGGTTTAAGAGAGTTTTAATGATATATTAATGGGGGTTACAAAGAGATCAAAGGTTTACTTAACATGCACCGAACTCTTCATCCTCCTCTCCACATTTGCTAATTTTCGGCCAGCATAACACGCCACACGTGATGTACCATTTCATCACTCAAGTCGGTCCAACAACGTTACAAAAACGCTACGCGACAAAACCGCATCCTAAACGCCTAAATAAATAACGAAACTAATATAACCTTTAAAATAATTAACTAACAGCTCAAAATAAATATATATAAATATATCACAACATATATATATATATATATATATATATATATATATATATATATATATATATATGCACATTTTTAAAAGACGTTAAAAATAGTTTTAATAATAAATTATTTTATTTTTACGAAAAATATCATTTTAATATAAACAAACACAAAAAATATAGGGTGAAAATTACGGGGTGTTACATAAATCCTACTTCTCTTTCATTTTTTTTCATTCACTTTTTCTTTGAGCTAAAACGCCAAAATTATCCATATTTGTTAGAGTTTTAGCTCAATTTGTTGCTAACTTTGTGTGAAATTGAGCTAAAGTAGGACAAATCAAATTTGAATGCAATCTTTTTCGAACATTTGAAGCTTTCAACTAACGTCCTTTTTCAAGTCTTCTTCAATCTTGATGATGAGATTTTGATGATGCTTAGTTTAGTTTCTCCCTCTTAAACAACGACATTGTTGCATCAAAGTCAAGTAAGTATATTCTTAATTCTCAAAGCTTATTGTTCCCTCTATCAATGGGTCTAAACTCTAATGTATCTCTCATTATGAGTTACGGTTTTCAGGTAGTTAATTACAATTTTCGTCATAATATATGTTTTGTTTCCAGGTAAATAGTTATGGTTCTACGTAAATAGTTATATTTGTAAGGCTAATAGTTCCTGTTTTAGATTATTAGTAATTTTTTACACGTTATTAGTTATAGTTATCATGTTATTAGTTATTTAATTATAGTTATGGTTCTGAAATAGTTATATTTCTAAGGTTAATAGTTATGATTAGTTATTAGTAATTGTTTACATGTTATTAATTATAGTTTTCATGTTATTAGTTATAGTTTTCGAGATAAAATATGGTCTTGGGTGAATACTGAATAGTTATGGTTTGCTTGTTATTAGTTATGGTTTTCTGGTTAATAGTTATAGGTTTAGATAAAAACTTATTGGTTTGGGTTATGATTATGGTGGTTTGGTTGATGTTATAATTTTGGGTTGATAATTATGGTTTATTGGTTAGTAGTTATGAGTTTTAATTTATTAGTTAACATAATTTCATTAAAAGTTATTCTGTAAAAATAGTTTAACATTTTTTCCAATTAGTTAACATTTCAACCAACATTAGACAGATTATCATGATTTTTGGAAAAAATCTGCTGATATCTTGAATCGAACCCCTTACCTCTTAGTAAAAATTACTATACATTATTACATTTACCATCTGAACTAATACGTTTTTATTGATTCTTATGACCACAAAATCCCTTATATGTCTAGTAAAATATTTTGTAATCTGGCGGTCATCCCCTTCCTCCAGCCATGAAGTTGGAGTATTCCCTTGGGTTGTTTTACTCCATGTTATCCACAAACTATAAAAAAGAAAAAAAATATGCATTTTATAAGATTTGATCCCATAACTTCCAGCTTATATACTAAAGTCTTAATCACCAAATCAAGTGATATTTGGTGTAATCATTTTTAATTAAAATATTAATAAATGAAAAATATAAGTATCCGAGACGTAGCTGAGCCTAAAACCTAGTTCTAATACTATAAACCGGAAATTGATGGTGATACCAAACGTCCAAACCGACCTCAAAACTTTAAATCTCACGCAAAAAAGTTGTGGGATCTTGAGAATTGGTTGGCTTTCTTTTCATTGTTCTACGGGCAGACCAAAAGAAATACCCCTATAGTACTTCCTTCCACTAATCGCATCAAGGCAAGCAGATATATAGTGCATATTTTCTTATCACATAATGGTGGAGAAGGTGAAGAATCCAAAAGGCTAGGTTGAGGTTCAACATCATGTATATGTCCCTGTCTTTGTTGCTTTTAGGTCAATTTTTATTAAGATAATTAGCTGAAATAAAAAGGGATCGCTGTATTCTTATAGTAGATCCGATTTCTTTTCAAAAGACTATTAGCGCCTACCTGTCTCGTCAATGTTTGCCAATTATAAAACTTATAGATATGCGGAACTGAGGTAAGTGGAAAGGTTTTGTTATAACAAGACAGTGTGATCTGACTACCTAACTCCTTTTTCGCAAATTAGATGGTAGACACGAGTCTACCATTTAAATAGTGCGCACCATTCCATACAGCGTCGTTTCGCATTATAATACAATGAACAAAACAACATCCTCAATGAACAAACTAAGCAACATGAAGATGAAAGTAGAACAAAAGAACAACACACGAGACTCAATGAACATCTGAATCAACAATGAACAACAAGAAGAAAAAAAAGATGAACATAAGAGGAAATATCTTATGAACAACCACTCAACCTAATGAACAGACAAAGAAAACACAATGAACAAAGAAATATCTGCAATAAACAAACTAAGAAACATAAAGATAAAGGTCAACAAAGGAGAATCGTCGAGATCGATGTTCATTGGAGAACAGTTGATGTACATTAGTTTCACATGTTCATTGGAGAACAGTTAATGTACATTAGTTTCACACGTTTTATGTTTTTTGGGCTGCGTTTTGGCCCGTGTCTACCATTCTAATGGTAGGCACGAGTCCACCATCTACCAATTGCTCCTTTTTGGAAAAGAAAGTAGAGAGAAGTAGGAGGGTGATTGTGGGATTTAACAATATACTTAGAGGGGAGAGAAGTGAAAGTGAACTAGTTTAGTTGGTTAAAGCCTAATAATGTGGTATTTAAGGCCTGGGATTAGATTTCGTCGGAGGAGCCGCCCCCACCAAAAACAAAAAGCGAAGTAGAGAAAAAGTTACTTGAAAAAAAAAACACCTAAACGTTCTCCCTTCGATCTCTATCCTCTAAAAACATGGCATCCCTCTCTCTCATCAACTTTCTCTCTCATCTTATAAAAGTGATCATGCTTTATGACCCAATTTGACAAATGCACCCCACTCATGATCTAAAAAAAAGAACATCATCCTTCTCTCTCCTACTTTTTACTTTACCACACCTCATTTTGTCTCTCCTAAATCAACACATTATCTATATCCTTTGATATGTATAATACTATACAAGATTATAAATAAAATTATTTTGTATATTTATGATCCTAATTAAATTCATTTGATAGTAGATAGTAACTCAAGTATGTATTTTGTGTTCTCAATATTAATTTCTTCAAGAATACAAGCTTCCCCAAAATAATAACTCATGTGTGTATAATATAGAAAGAAAGTACATAATTTTGGAAGTGTGTAAAAATATAGCACAATGAGTGTTTATTTATAGATCTCAAAAAAATATGACCATTGGTAATTTTTTGTATTTTTTAATTTGTATTTTAAAAGTTATTCAGATTACAAAATATGAATAATTGTTTAGTTACCATTCTGACAGTCCTGAGTTGTCGCAAAATGGTTGGGCGGAGGGGCCGCAAAGCCGACGCGCACAATGCCTTTTTTAATTTTTTTTTTTTGCGAGCTCAGATCAAAACACATAGTTTTGTCACAAGCCCATCAGAGCTTGTTTCATCAAAACACGGCGTTTTGGTATTTTCCCAGCCAAAATTTTCTGGCGTGTTTGTGGGGGCCCTTCTTAGCTCTCTCCATGACTTATTCCATGGTTTGGGTCATAGGATGCCCAAACATGGATTGAGTCATAGTATGACCCAAATAAAAACATCAATAAATCATGGATGCAACGCAATGTTTTTTTTTAGTAAGGCTCATGACTCAATTTTATGTCAAAAAAACCGTGAACGGGGATAAGGGGAATGAATAAGGATGAAGGCGGAAAATACCTTGTTACTCTAAATAAAAAGGACGGTGGTTTAAAAAAAACAGGACGGTAAACACCGATTTCCTCCCTTTATCATACACTAGTCTCTATGTGCACACGATGCGTGCTTCAGATATCAAACGATGAACCATCTACTTATCGTGATTAAGGGTAGAATTAATAAACTCAAAATTAAAAATGTAGAACTTAGATGATTTCTAAAATTACATATTAACTATCTACTCCTCTTGAACAATATTTATATTGTCAATGCTAGGTGGTTGATCATTTTAACTAAACGAAATTGATTCTTGTAGTAAGACTAAGTCATAGGTTATAATCAATTTCTGTAGTAAAAAAACATTATTATTGTGAATAAAAATAGTTACAATAATAACATCACGAATTCACAATGATCAAAAAATAATTATTAAGTTACAAAAATATTGTTGTAAATCACTGATTTACTAATTATTTTCAAATTTTAACTTACTTATATATTGATGAAGAATAATTGAAACAATCGTGGAGGTAATTTAGATAGGTTAATGGAGGTGATCAGTTAAGCATAAATTATGAGCTTTACTTGTTTGATATGGATAATTACCTAATGAAACAGATAAATAGAAAGGTGATTGATTCAACGAATGTAAATCATAAGAGTGATTGAAGGAATTGCCATATATATCAATTATAATTATCATTGATTATAAGAGATCAATTATGTCAAATTTAATATTGATTCATGAAGGATATTATGGTATTTTTATGTGGAACCATACCTCCTCCCTTGGCTTATATAATAGAGATATTATCCCCATAATCCTTAGTCCACATATCAAACGCCTCCCACCCTTAGTTAAATGGTAGTTGTATTTAAGTACATATTACTATATGCTTTTTAACATCAGTGTTCTATAGTTTGAAAAAATTTCTCGGTGTTCATAGTTAAACCATAATCACCAAAAATGTGGGGTCAAGTATAGTGAGCTACAACTTACTATTTGAGACCCATTTGTGGTACTCCCTCTCTTCCAAAATAAGTATAACAGTTTGACTGGCACACTTAACAATGCGCAACTTTGACCATTCATATTTCTAATTATCCATTGATACAAGTTATGCACAGTTGATATATTGCAATATTTTTTTAAGCTAAGATGAAGGACCCAACTGAACTAGCACCTCTCACAAATATAACCAGCCAAATTTGCAAGTCTGACTCCTTGGGAGGGAGGGGGATGGTAAGGGAAACCTCACCCCTAAAGAGCCCCTAGTGGATTTTGATCCTAGACCTTGAAGTCATGAGGCCAAACCTTTACCACTAGGTCAAGTCTTGCTTGGTGATATATTGCAATATACATTGAGAGTAATTTAAAAACATCTTACATACGTACATTTATTTTTAAATATTAGTTAAAAAAATTATGGTCAAAGTGAATCATGTGAATAATAGAAAAGGCAACATGTTGTATTCATTTTGGGATGGAAGAAATATTGTTTTACTTAAAAATCAATTTTGTATTTTAGAAATTACTTAAAAAGAAAAAACAGACTCTAATAATCCCACCTTTTTCAGATCTTTTATAATAGACCCACCTTTTAATAATCCGGAAACAATCCCACATTTAGAGAATACCTTCTCAAATTGGTATTTGACCTATTATTAACCGGTATAATAGATAAATGATAACGGGCTTGTTTTATTCAACTTATTTTTGCTTATCTGAACTTTATTAGACCTTATTAGTCCTTATTATATACCTTATCTTGTGAGAGTATCACACCTTATTTTTGCAAATTCGAACTAATCTGAACTTATTAGTCCTTATCTGAACTTATCACAACTTATATTTTCTAATAAGCACTGAAAATAAGGTGAACATCATAGGCCCAACACGTGTTTTATTATACAGTTATTTTAACCAGGTACCCCTGAGATTTCACGAAATGCACCATGTACCCCTCTTATTTCTTAAATGCACCAGGTGCCCTTATGGTTTAATAAAAGGCATTAAATCCCCTTAATGAACTCCGTTAAGTTTTCGTTAGTCATTAAGGCCAAATCAACCTAATTATCCCAAAGAACCCTAAATCCTAATTAACGGTAGTTAAACCCTCATCAATTCAAAACCCCACCCCTACCAACGGCTCCAACCACGCCCTCCCAGTCACCTACCAGCCTAGCCCTGAAACCACCCCCTCCCACCACCCCAGCCATGAAACCAGCCACCCCTGAAGCCATATTTGCTGTCGCCATCCACCCATACCTGTGGCTCTTTCCTCTTTATCATAATCCTCAACCTCCTTCGATTCATCCACACGACAATCACTATCATCTTCATCATCTTCCACAGCAACAACGTCTTTCAACTTCTCCACCTCCACGTTTGGAATTTCCCTAAACATCTCATGCTTCTGCACCTTGATCAACTACTGCAAATGTGAGGCATAATAAGAGTCCTTCAAGCTAGCTCGTTGCGCGAACTCCTTCTCAACTATAAACCAAAACAGCCCAGCCCAATCAACCTTCTGAGGATTCCCCTTCCTTATCGTTTTCAATGCCCTCGCCATATGAGCTCGACTACACATTAATTTTAACATCATCAGCATCAATACGTTGAACTTTCGGTATGTAATAACAATGAGCTTCCCAATCAAATCAACCCTAATATTCCTTTCAAATTCAATAAGAGCAAAATCCCACAAACCTAACTTCTTCAAAAACTCTTCTAACCGCGAAATTCAGGAGTTGTTCATTATCCTCAACTAGAACTTGGGTGTTTTCATGTTCGGGTTGAAGTTGTTGATCTATTGGGTTTTCGGGAGATGGGTTTTGAAATTCTGGGGTTATAGGTAGAGGATTTTAAGGTGGGTCTTCATAAATGGAGGTATAGTTAGGGTTGGAATCAAGGTTAAGGTTTTGAGTGTCGGATTCTTGTGATTGTTTAAGTTGTTGTGGAGGTGCTGATGATTGTGGTTGTGGTGGTGGGAGGCTAGCTAGGTGGGGGTGGGGAATGGGATGGGTGGTTTTGGGGGGCTTGGGTGGTGGGAGGTCGGGCGGGGTGGCTAGAAAAAGGCGAGGGTGGGTCCGCAGGTGGGGTAGTTGGGGATTTGATTAATTAGGGTTTAAGTAGAGATAATTAGGATTTAATTAGCATTAATTAGAATAACTAGGGCTATTTGGGATAATTAGATTGATTTGGCCATATTGACTAATCGAAACTTAACGGAGTTAGTCATTAAGGCCATTTTATACCTTTTATTAAACCACAAGGGCACCTAGTGCATTTCTGAAACAAGAGGGATACCTGGTGCATTTCGTGAAATTATTGTAAAACTAAAAAATAGAAAATTGTCTTGCCTGATATCAGTTTCCCACTCCGAGAGCCCAACCCCTTTATCTCCTTTTCCCTCTAAACTCTTTTAGTTAAGCAATCCACTCGCCTTCAACCCCTTTACCTCCAGTATCTTCCCTTTCGGCGTTGCCTTCAATTAATGGCAACAACTCCAACCCTTAACAACCACTTGTAGTTACACCGCCTTGAATGCCAGATGAGACAACGATGATTGTCCTAGTCCCGGCGAGGTTGTGGGTTTTCGATAAAAAATAGTAGAAATCTTGGACTTTGCCGCATTCACCTCAAATAGTTACATCACATGATTGCGATGTTCAGACCAAGCTTGGTTGGGAAATTTCTCACCTTCAAAAGCTTCCCCGTGTTGAAAAATCAAAAATAGCATCAGTTACCCACACCCCCCACGGTTTTAATTGAGGGGAAATATGTTCATTTGACTGTCCATCTAATACAAAATAATGGATTCGTGTGTGCTCCTTGAGTTTGAGAGATAAGACTGGGAAGGACCATCTTAAGCATAGAGCAGATTAGCTTGGTAATACATCGATCTATACTTCATCGAGAACATTACATGCAGCACAAGATTGGTCTAAAGTCCGCCACATGATCTGGAAATTCGGCCTGATTTTCCTTCCCCCAAACTTCTCTACTTCCATTACCCACACCCCCAAGGTTTCACTTACCCTTTCCCTCCTCCACTCCATGGTCAGCTTAACGAATGATTGACCACCACTCCAACCACTGGAACAACCACCCCAACCACTAAACCACAACACCAACCACCGACCCACTACCCCTAGCCATCGACACCACCTCTACCGCCACCCTTACCACCACCCAATCCACCGAAACCACCACCCACCCGCCGGAACACCATCCAATCGTCGGAATTGCCACCCCCATGAATGAAAATTTACCACTGTGCCACCTTAGCCACATAAACCATCACATAAGCTACCACCACCAACCCAAAAATTCATCAACACTTCTTCAAACCCCATAACCTTAGAAACACAAAAAAAAATCATGAGTAAAGATGGATGAATATCTTTTCTTATGGCTTTAGATGGTCAAATTTGGCCTTTAAAACCTCAAATTTCACCTTCAATGGTGGTGGAGAAGGAAAAAAAAGGGGAGCGGTGGTAAGGGTGGTGTTGTGGTGGTGAGGGGAGGCGGATGGATGACCATGCGAGGGCAACGGTGAGGAGGGGGCGGTGGCCAGCGGTGAGGGGAGGGGATGCGGTCAGCTGTACTTGAGAGATAAAAGGGGGTAGAATATGGTGGAGAAGAGGAAGAAGGGTTTTCTATGCCAAACAACATTTTTAATCAAAGGATTTTTTTTTCTCCTTGTCTCTCTTTCTTAAACCCTTTCCCCTTCCCTTTCCCCTTCATAAACCAAACACCTATTTTATTCGTCTCAACATATATATTTCCAAAATATAATTTTTTTACTTTTTGATAGTTTGCAAATGTGACATTCATATACTTCATTTTCTAATTTGTTTTAGTTAAGGGTGACTATAGGAATAAACCCCTCATTTAGAGATGGGTTTCAGCTAGAAACTCTATACAATAATTAGATTAACTAGGACTACTCCCTATGTCCCAAAATAATATAACAGTATGATTGACACATTTGCTTATGCACAACTTTCATCAATAAATATATCTAATTATCTACTAGTAAAAATTAATTAAGAAAAGCTTATATATTGAAAATATGCATTGATATAAAATTTAGAACATCTAATAGTATACTAACATTTATTATTAGTAAAATAGTATGGTTGAAATGAAACTTGTGAATAATGAAAATAAGTTAAATTGTTGCAGTTATTTTAGGTTTTGAATCATAATGGGCTTTCATAAAGATGGACTCGTGGAGGGAGAGGAAACACATAATTCTTTGGATAACTCCATAATCACATGGCTCAACACGCATCTCTTCAGGAGCGTGCAAAAGCTAGAAGGGATACTGAAACGGAACGTAATGAGCACTTATGTACTAGGTTGGCTTTGATATGGACCTCCTCAAATCCTACTTCAGTGGGGAGTAAAATTGGGTTTTTGGTGATTGGTTATAATAGCTCAGTTGTGCTCGAAGCTATTTGGGCTATGTCCATTAAGAATGAAACTAGAAGAATCTTTTTTCAACTTGAATGTATTTGGACATAAGCCAAGGTAAGCTAGTTGGGCTATGTCCAACGCACTCCTAACTCGATTGCTACAAAACCTCTAATAATTAAAAGTGTTATATTTTTTCAATTTCTTTTTTGGAAAAAGAGTACTGTTTGCCGCATTTTCTCTTCAACAATATTGTGGTTATGCTTAAAATGATTTGTAGACTAATAAAAATCAGAATGTACTAATTTCTTGTTCTATATCCTCTATATTTGCAACATTTTTATTATATAGTTGATTTATGATATTACATGCATTGTTCTTATATCATTAAGCTAAACTGAATTATTGGCCAACAAATTAATAATGGATTAAGAAAGTACATTTTTTTATATACTTATATTTACTTTTGATTAAGTGTGATTTAAAAAATATTGTTATACAAGTTAATATATTTAATTCCAGCACACCTATTATAAAAACCCCGTAAAAACATTACAAAAGTATAAACGACAGTGCTCATCACTATGACCTGATTTCTCTCAAAAATCATTGCTGAATACACCCTCCTTTTGAAGTAAGCCATCGATAACTTTTTTTTAGCCACAGTAGAAGAGTTTGACTAGATGTAAACCATAGTATTCTTCATTAACGGGCCAATTATGTCACTCCTAGTCAATTCAAGAATTAAGTAAATTTGCATTGTACTCCCTCCTTTCTATGAAGTTTTTTCTACTTTTCGTTTCAGAGCGTTTCATAAAATTCTTCCTATTTCTACTTTATTTCATATTTCTATAATAATTTAATATTTGCATACGAGCCAAAAGATATCCGCAATATGACATTATGTCCTAATTTTATAATTTAACCCCACTACTAATACTTTATATTATTCCTATTGTGTAGTAATAGTAAATAAGAACATTATAAAATGGATGGAGTTTATTGGTTGTTTTCTTGCAATAAGTTGTCTCACTAAAATTCTTTCAAGTGGCAAATTAAGGGCAAGGAAAGAAGTGTGAGTAATTGTGGACAGGGATAGCCTATTACCCATAGTTAGATAATTTTAGTGTTTGAAAAAAGCACAACCGTAAAGTTACAAAATGGCAGGAAAGCAACAGACGATTTGCCTTAAATGCAGGATTTGTGATCTCTATCCATGTATGCTTATTTCTTTTGATAGTTATAGCCACATGCAAGTTGCAACGAGCATGTTGCAACTTGTTCTGCCCTCGATCACAGTTATATCCTGCAGCCTTACAACAGTTGCGATTCAGTAACTACACTATTTTTTGGATTAGTTTAAGGGTATTAGGCTCCGTTCTTTTGAATTGAGAGAAACTGAACTGAACTGAAATAATAGTAATAATAATAATAATAACAACGGATTTTTCGTAGAATGCGGAGGTTTTCTTAATATTCACCCGATACCCCGCGTTTTTCAAATATTTAGTGCACTTGAGGTTTGGAAAAATTCGAAATGCTCCTCTAGTTAAGTTTCAGTCAAATTCTTAATTCACCAAATACCCCTTAGGTTTGATAAGTTTCCAACCACTTTCTCCCTCCTCCCCACCCCCACCCCTACCACCACCCACCCACCGGTGACACGGAAACCACACCTCCCCAACCCCACCCCCACCCACCCACCCACCCACCCACCCACGCCACCGGAAACCCTTCCCCACTCTGCGGCAACCACCCGGCCTCACGGCCCCCTCCCCCACCCACACCACTTGCCTCCCCCCCCCCGCGAGTAACTCCCACCCCCAAACCCGGATTTCTTTGAACAATTGGTGCTTGATGATTAAGAGGGAGATTAGAGAATTATTTTTTATTTGCACGACCTTCTACAACTTCAACGTATCTATTTACCAGCTTCCTCCATCATTTGAACTTGAGCTAAGAACTAAACAGCAGATGCCCGGTGTGTAGCTCTCACACTAGCAGGGTGTGTAGCAGTCAATATTTTTCCATCATACAGTCATCACAAAGAAAATACCCTCCACCCGCCACAAATTATTTTTTTAAGCCGTTTTCCAAAAAAATTCTGAGTTTTTTTTATCTTCAAGATAATTTCTCATAGTAGCAATAATAGAAATAAATTTGCTTTGATTATGTTTAAACCCATTGAAATACCCACATTTTGAAGAAATTGAAGGAGACCCAATTAACCCAGAACACTTATAGTGACTGTAAAACAAAGAACAAGAGTTGGAATGAACTGAAGTTTTACCAACTTAGAATTGAAGCTGGGTTTTAGAGCATTGTAGACAAACCTTGAATTTCTGTGACATGCCATGATTTTGGAAGAGCAAAATGTGCTAACTTTGCTCCAAATTCTTCAAATTTTAGAACCGGCTTCAAGGAAAGAGTTTCGCGCGGGGGGTGGTGGAGGGGTGGGGGAGTTCGCAGGGGGACGGAGGGGTGGTGGAGGGGTGGGGGAGTTCGCGAGGTTGAGGGAGGGGGTGGGGGAGTTCGCATGTGGAGGGAGGGGTGGGGGAGTTCGCAGTGGAGGGAGGGGGTGGGGGAGAGGTGGGGGAGTTCGCAGTGGAGGGAGGGGTGGTGGAGGGGTGGGGAGTTCACAGGTGGATGGAGGGGGAGACGCGAGGGAGGTCGAGGGGAGGGGGAGGGGGGGGATGCGTTGGGGGTTGTCGAGAGGGGGATGGGGGACTGCGTGGGCTGGCTGCGGGGGAGGGGTTGGTGGGTTGGGGTTGGGTGGGGGCGGGTGGGGTTGGGGTTGGGTGGGGGGTGGTGGGGTTGGAGTTGGGTGGGGAGTTGGTGGGGTTGGAGTTGGGTGGGGGGTGGTGGGGGGATTGGTGGGGGTGGGGTTGGGTTAGGGTTAGTTAGTGTTTTTAGGATTAATTAGAGTTAATTAGGGTTAATTAGAGTTTAATTAGGGTTAATTAGAGTTAATATGCATGATTTGGACGGAAACCTAACGAAGTTGACGGAAACTTAACGGCGGGGGCATTTCATGAATTTTTACCAAACCTCGGGGGTACCTGGTGAATATTTGAAAACGCGAGGAGTGCAGGGTGGATATTAAGAAACCCGGGAGTGCGCGGTGAAAAATCCGTAATAATAATAATAATTAATATTAATAATAAAAATTATTATTATTATTATTATTATCAATAATAATAATTAATATTAATATTAATAATTATAATAATTAATAATACTGCCTCCGTTTTCTTTTGTTGTTCCTATATTTTCCATTGAGAAATTTCAATATGTTGTTCCTATTTTGAATATTTCCATAAATAATATAATTTATGAATTATATTTCCCATTAGTTTTAAGATGTAATAAATGTGTTCACACTATTGAGTAGTCATTTTTACCTTTCTACCCCTCAAACTTTAATCTAATTGGTTGTCTAACATAGAGTAACTCAAAGATCAATAAATGAGTTCACACTAGTTTGTAGTTACTTTACTCTTTTACCCCTCAAACTTTTTGTATAATTGGTTGTTTAACATAGAATAAATCAAAAGGGCTAGAATCTTTATTTTTATTCATTTAATTTTATTTAAAATAGTGGAATCTTGCCCATTTTTTGAGTTGTATTGGTTTCTTCCCCGATTCCAAATTGGAACAACAAAAGAGAACGGAGGGAGTAATAATTAATATTAATATTAATAATTATAATAATAATTAATTTAATATTAATAATAATAATAATAATAATAATAATAATAATAATTAAATAATTAAATAATAATATCAATAATAATTGAATAATAATATTATAATAAGAATACTATAATATTAATAATAATTAATAATAAAATAATAATCAATAATAATAATAATTAATAATAATAATTAATAATAACAATAATAATACTAATAATAATAATAACAACAACAACAACAACAACAACAATAATAATAATAACAACAACAACAACAACAATAATTGTAATAACAATAATAATAATAATAGCAACGACATTAATAATAATTACCAATATTAATAATTAATAAGTGCAACAACAACGAAGACGACGATGACAACAACAACAACAACAACAGCAACAACAATACTAATAATAATAATAATGAACTGAACTGAAAATAAGTCCAAAAGAACAGGGCCTTAATGTTCTACACTTCTTTTCTTTATTTATGGTGCACTGTTCTACAGTTCGTTCTACGAGCTAGGGGTGTAAATAAAGCGAGTCGAGTTTGAGTTTGGGCTAGCTCAACTCGACTTGTCAGTATTTCAAGTCGTGCTCGAGTTAAGTCGAGCTCACCCGAGTCGAGCTTTGATCGAGCTTTTACTGAATCGAGCTTTGACTGAGTCGAGTTTTGACCGAGTAGATCTTGAGTAGCTTGCAAGCGTCTCGGTTAAAAGCAACCATAAGGTAGAATATATATATGTCGAATTTAGGTATTTTGCTATAAATATTTGGAAATTCGAGCTTCTCACGAGTTTTCGAGTCGAGTATTGAGTAGCTCAACTCGACTCCCCGACATCTTGAGTCGAGCTCGAGTTTGATTCGAACTCACTCAAGTTGAGCTTTGGCCTCGTTTTGACCGAGCCGATCTCGAGTAGCTCGCGAATTGGTTAATTGGTCACATTTTATTCATAATGGGTTGGATTGGTATTAGTCTGGATACAGCAAAATCATTCTATTAGATCTAATAACTACCTTGTGTCAAAATTGAGAAATTATATGGCTTGAATCTCTCGTATGATTTTACTAGTAGTGACTTTTTTGACAGGATTTTACTAGTGGCAACTTACGTCATGTTTGGTACAAATTATGGAATGAAAAGGGAATGAATGAAATAGAGGAGTGGATTGATAATAAAACTTGTTACTTTTATTGTGTTTGGTTTAAGCATTATTAAAATGGAAAGAGAATATTAACCACTGTCACAAACAGATGGATTTTGTTACTTGAGGGAGAAAGGAAGGTAACAAATTAGAGGAGTCTGTTACCACCATTAGGCCGGGTTGAACCAAACAAGGAAAAAAAGAATAGGTATTTGATTCCGATTCTTAAAGCCCAAACATTTTGAACCAAACATGCTCTTGATCTTTAATTATGGATTAATTAAGTAAAAAGTGGGTACCAATTTAATAATTTTGAAGAACAAGATCAATAACTTCCTTAGCTTCTTTAATTTCTTGGCAACAGTACTGTAAGGTGATCAAATGAGTCATTTGAAAATAGTGAGGTTTCGTTCTTAAGCTAAAAGCCTCCCTTTTCCCTTCTTTCTATATTTTAGTTTTCCTTTATACATATATTTTAATATATACTTTCATGTGCACCAAAATCAACATTTAAATTGACTTTTAACTTTTAAAAAAACATTTTAATACTTTCATGATAATAGTTCATATGCTTTTTTTGTTGCTACACTTCGTGTTTTCACGATATCCAATGCATTACTTTGATCAAAACTATTTATTTAATTACGCATAGTAAAAAAATATAAAAAATTAATATTATGAAAATATGCATTAAAATGAATTAAACAAGATCCCACTGAATGATGTTATTTCTTATACATAGGGAATAACAAATAGAACAAGGTAAGTTGGTGAATAGTAATTACTATGCAAGCATAGCATCTAAAAAGATATGGAGGAAATATTCTGTAGTTCCTCTGTCTTTTTATACTTGCATAATTGCAACATACAATTTAAAGACAACTTTTAATCAATCCACATGAAAAGAGAGAAATAGAAAGGGAAACTCATGTGATAAGAGAGAGATAAAATTAACTCATCAATGCCAATTTAGAAATGATACAAATAATATGAAATTTTCATTATAGGGATATGAATATGATGCAAGTATAAAAATGGGAAAAATTTTATTTACTCCTCACCCTTATAATTGCTATAATAATCTAAAAGGTAATTTGTATCACTAATTCATATATGAGATTTAGCGAGTCCTACCAATAGGTTTTACCTCATCATTTGACAATAGGTAGTAATTGATTATAAATTTATAATAGATAATAGTCATTTAGACGACAACCAAATTTGATCATCATGTTAGGTCCCTACATAAATTATACATATTAATAGGGGATTGGCCAAAATAATAGTCACATTTAATTATTGTTGTAATCTACTCTCTTTCAGTTTTCTAAACATCTTCTTACATTTCGTGAAAATCCGTTTTCAAAAGATCTTCTTACTTTTATTTTATTCCTTATTTGGTAAAAGTTTATTCCTTATCTATTTTTTTTTTTTTTTTTTAAATAAGGCAAAAAAACCTAGACTAATCCCTATCATAGGACCAGCCTAAAGCATCCTTTCGGATGATGGAAAGAAGACCCGGATCATGAGCCTCAAACCAATGGTGCAAAGAAACACAAGAGTGACCCTTATGGGCCAAGAAGTCCGCTGCTTGATTTGCCTCCCTAAAACAGTGAGAAATCTGCAGCTTCGAAAATCTCACCAAATCAGAACCTGCATCACGAACAACCATATCAATTTCCCAAGGAATCTTCCAAAGTTTTCTAAGCGAGTTAATAACCATAAGATTGTCCCCCTCAATATGGAGATTACTGATTCCTAAAAAAAGAGCAGCTTTGATGCCTTCTCTCATTCCACAAGCTTCAGCAAACAGAACGGAGGAAGAAGGATGAAGCTTTTTGGCACCCATAATTAACACCTTACCAGCATCATTCCTGATGATGAACCCAAAAGAAGCCCCAACACCTTCCACTCTTGAACCATCAAAATTAAGCTTAACTACCCCATCGGCGAGGAGGGGACCACCACACCTCCTTACTAGAATTACCAATACCTCTACGGGGAGCCCCAAGACCTACCACCCCGGGAATACACAAAGCTTTTTCATTTCTCGGGAAGAAGCAAACCAATCCTTAGCAAACTTCCTAACACTAGCCACTACTCTGAAAGAGGACGCCCCCTCGTCTTGAAAAATGACTTTATTCCTAGCAAACCAAACATTCCACCAAATAACAGCTAGTTTACATAATTGATCATTATTCATACAAGTTCTGAGAGAGGTAATAACAGAACCGATATCTAGCTCCTTCTGAACCGGCGGGATGATAGGCCAATCCCCCTCCCCCCATTAAGAGCAAAAGCGACATCTCTTGAGAAATTACAATCAAAAAGAAGATGGAAGGCATCTTCAGAATGAAAATTGCAAAGAACACACTCTTGTGGGAGAAAAACATGACTCATATCAAGCCTAGCTTTAGTAGGAAGCCCGTTGAGGCAAATTTTCCAAAGGAAAAACTTGACTTTAGGAGGGATGTTAAGCTTCCAAATCCACAAAAAATTAACTGTGTCGGGTTTAACAACCCCATAGCCCTGAATGAGATTAGCACCAGACTTAACCGAGTAAACTCCATCAGAAGAGAGACCCCACACTAACTTATCCTCCAAATTAGACATCGGGAGGAAAATGTTGACAATATCAAGCACAATATTTTCATCCACCAACTCCCTTAGAAAATTAAGGTCCCACTGGCTATCAGAAATACAAGTCTGAACCAAAATATTTTCCAAAGGAAGAGGGCCAGGATAATCTCCGACAAGGGGAAAGGGTACACCCAATTGTCATGCCAGAAGGACACCTTAGCACCATTACCCACAATCCATCTCAGACCTTTTCTAAACATAGGTCTTAAAGCTAGTAATTTCCTCCATTGCCAAGAGACAGAGGTCTTAGGGGAATACTCCCATAAAGACAAATCCTTGAGATACTTCTTCCTAACAAGAGATACCCACAAATTTGAAGGATCAGCAATTATATGCCAAAGAAGTTTCATTTGAAGAGCCATGTTATAGACATGAGCCTTCCTAAAACCCAGACCCCCATAGCACTTAGGCTTACAAATCTTATCCCAACTAATAAGATTAGGAGCTTTACTATTCGAATCTTTATTCCAAAAAAAATTCCTACTAGTTTTGTCCAGATCTTGCAGGATGGCCTGAGGAAGAGAGAAACTTTGCATTTGGAAGCTAGCTTTAGCAGAAAGGTTAGATTGGATGAGAACTGCTCTACCTGCTTGAGATAGAGAATTAGCTTTCCACTTAGATAGTTGGTTCCGTGAATTTTCAACAACATCACAGAAAGTATTTTTGGTAACTTTCTCCGCAATAACAGGGCAACCAAGATATTTCCCCAAAGAAAAAACATTATCCATTAATAAGATCCGCTTGAACAAATTACAATCCTGGATGGAAACATTCTTAGTGCATTGGAAAGCTGATTTATTAAAGTTAACTAATTGACCAGACATAGAGCAATAATTATCTAAAACATGTTTAATAGTCTCACAACTTTCTTTCGAGGCTTGGGCGAAAATCATAGTATCATCTGCAAATGTTAAAAAAGGAATTTTAAAGCCTGACCTACCAACCTTAACTCCTAATAGCTTTGACCCCGAAACGCTATGCAGATGCAAATTTCTAGCAAGAAGTTCCGCATATAATATAAAAAGATAGGGAGAAAGAGGATCCCCTTGTCTTAACCCACGAGAAGGGGTAAAGACATCCCCCGGGACACCATTAACAAGAACCGAAAAAGAGACAGTGGAAATACATTGCTCAATCCATCCTATGAATTTTTCATGAAATCCAAGTTTAAAAAGCATAGCTACCACAAACTTCCATTCCAGACGATCATACGCTTTTTCCATATCCAATTTTATAGCTAACCAACCAGTCTTACCAGATTTATTCTTAAAAGAATGAAAAACCTCGTGGGCTAACAAGATATTGTCTTGAATAATTCTCTCAGGGATAAAAGCACCCTGCAGAGGATGAACAATTTTCCCTAAACTATCTTTTAGTCTATTAGTTATAACTTTAGAGATAATCTTATAGATAGTCGAACATAAGCTAATAGGACGAAAATGATTTGCTGATTCCGGATTAGGAATTTTGGGGATTAAGGTTATAAAATTTATTCCTTATCTATTGGACCCGCATAATTCTATTATCGAAATTATGCACTTTTAAAGAAAACTTATAGAGACCATTTACGGGCTAATATGGTCTACTATATTTTGCCTCACATGTTGCCATGTTGATCCCACTTAATTTCATACCTTTTCACAACCAATTCTCTCTCAGTCTCTCTTTTTTTAAAAAAAAAAAACATACGTTTACATTATCTCCCGACTTACCTTGCAATTGATAGGAAGATCCTGGAGGAAGTAAAAATTTATTCGTTGAATTGGAGTTTGAAGCTTATCTTGCTGAAAGGGATGGATTGGTGAATTTTTATTTAGGAGTATGCTCTGGGGAACATTAATATAGACATATAGTAGTACTACCAAATTAATAAGTACTTATTACTACATTGTTATCTGTATTTCTCTATCAATTTCGTATCCAAATGATGCAAATCTGATCTTGCATCTAGTGTATAATTATACCATTTCCATTATATTAAGTTAGACGAGTTGTAAAACAGGCATGAGAGATGCGCTTACAACTCGCATTGCACAGTGGTTAGTGGCGCACTTCCATGTGATGTAGGCCAAAGCACATGCAATATGTCCTTCAGTTCCCTCATCCGTAGTGTACCGTGTATTTTCTTTTCCGATGTTTGCGTCGTTTGACTCCTGTTTAAATGAGACCACATGTTTGCACTTTGTAGTCCTTTGCTACATAACTAACTTGTTCAATGTTCACATTATACAACAGACTTGGGTTTGCAGATCGGCTAATTAAGATTTTAGTTATTGTAACTATACACGAACCTAGTTGGTTTGTTCCTCCCTAGTTATAGGGGATGGGTTGTAAAGTGTTTTTGGTTTTTTTATATATATTGATCAATTACTTGGCAAAAAAAAAACTATACACGAACATGTAGTTTAAGTTGAGCAGCTTGGTAATACTTTCTTAGGAGAATATTATTTGTGGTCCTAGCATATAATAAGTGAAATGCGATAAATATCTAAAAATAATAAAACATTAAAGAAACTGATCGTTCAGCGCGTGCTTTTGTCGTAAATTTCTATAGTAATATTATTTTAGAAAATGCATTTATCAAAATTGTTATCTTAATTAGGAGAAACCAATAATTCAAATAATAGTAATCTCAAATTTGGGCCACTTGACCAAAAACAATATATACTTTCAGATAGACCTTCCATTTTGCACTACTTTACTCGCTTTTGTTTTTAGGCTATCTCACAATACTTTCTCATAAATTTTAATGTGTCGGATTCACTTATCGAAATACCGGAATTTGTTGGCTCCATGTGGGTACATTATTCCTTATTTTTTTTTGAGAGGAAACCGGGATATTATATTAAATCAAGCTCCGCCAAAGTAGTGATACTTTGGGGGAAAGAGCCAATCCAAACAATTTCAGCATTACATAGACAATCCCAACGAGCTAACAGGTGGGCTACAGCATTGCCCGCTCGCTTAACATGTAATATAGAAAAAGAAGCTAAGTCCCCGGCCATCCTACTAATATCAGCAAAAATTCGAAACAAAGGTGCAGCACCATCATGCTTTTCTGAAACTGCATTCGTCACCATTAGAGCATCTCCTTCAAGAACAAGATTAACAAAGCCAAACCGGATAGCCACCTCCATCGCATAACGAGCCGCCATTGCCTCTGCCAATGTTGCATCCCATTTTGCGGCGACCCGCTTTGTGCACAAACAAACTATACTGCCACCATGATCCCGAAACACCACGCCTATTCCAATCTCCCCATTGGGGTTGATGTGAGCATCAAAGTTAGCTTTCCATGAAACTACTGCAGGGGGGTGCCAACTTGCGTTTGAAGCAGACATATTACTCATAGGTATGAAGACCTTCCCAGCATACATAACATACTCTTCCACCATCTTCACAAAGCTGCCAGCCACCACGGGGCCATCAAGATTTTCATTCTCAAAGATTCTTTTATTTCTACAGATTCAAGCTGATCACATTAGCGCGTACAATGTACGAAGCTCGTCCCTAGAAGATTTACTAACTAGCCATTCAAAGCAAACCCCAAAAGAAGATTTTGGAGCATCAGCAATGAGAGAGGAGAAAGTGCTAACCTGCCATATTGCACTTGCATAAGAGCATTCAAAGAGGGCGTGTGTTACCGTATCATTGCTAGCACCGCAAATTATACACGCAGGTGAGTCACATATGTGTCTATGAAAGAGCCGCTCCGCCAAACTACCCTTACTTACTCGCCATAGAAAATGTTGAAGTTTCGGTGGACCATCAACCTTCCATAACTTTTTCCAAAGCTCCAACTCTCGATGTCCATGCTGGAGGTTCCAGGTGCAAATGTGGCCAAGGCGAGCCAGCCAATAGCAAGACTTGATCGTGAAAATGCCGTTTCGCGTTGGCCACCAAAATCTATCATCAGGGGGCCAGTAGCAAGACAATGGGATGTTGAGTATCGAATCCCATTCTTCTTCTATGAAAACCTGCCTCACAAGCTCCACATTCCACCCTCCCAAGTTGTAATCCATGAGAGAGCACACCCGAAGATCCATGTCACTATTCGGCCTCGGCGTAGGAACACAATGTGAACCCTCCCCCAAAATCCATGCATCCTCCTATACTTTAACATCACACCCCGACCCAATGCACCACTTTAAACCTTCCAACAGCAGCGATTTGGATCCCCATATGCTACGCCACGTGAAACTGGGATTATAACCCCTCCGAGCATCAAGAAACTCAACACTTTTATAATAGTGTGCCTTTAGTAAAGAGTGCAACAAGGATGAAAAGATTTGGGACAAACGCCAAGCTTGTTTTGCCAGTAAAGCTTGGTTGAAACAATTAAGATCTCGGAATCCAAGCCCCCCCATAGATTTGGGAAGACAAAGACTACTCCAACTATGTCAATGCATTTTTCGAGCCCCCTCACATAAACCCCACCAAAAGCGTGCAAGCATGCCATGAATCTCATCAATCAAACCACAAGGTAAACAGAACACGCTCATCATGTAAGTAGGGATGGCTTGAACAACAGATTTAATAAGTACCTCATTTCCAGGACGAGATAACAACTTCTCCTTCCATCCCTGCAGCTTCTTCCATATACGCTCTTTGATGCAAGCAAAGGTAACTTTTTTTTTATCTCCCTATCACAGTAGGCAACCCCAAATACTTCTCCTATTTCTCCACTTCTTTAACTCCTAAAACCGAAATAATTTCACTCCGCCGTTCATGGCTCACATTCCTACTAAAGACCACCTCTGTTTTGCTAAATGAGTAGAATTATATTAAACACAACCAAAACCATTACAACCAAAACTCCAAGTCTAAATGAGGACAAACCAACTAGGTTGGACCCTCCCAAAAAAGACCAGAACAACACAAATTAAATCTGACTAGTTAAACCCCTCAACCATTCTCTATCTTTACAACTAATTTTCTTAGGTAACACCCCATAAGATCTATCTATAACTTGCTTTTGAATTGTACATTACAGACTCTATGATTCCATAATGCATCATTGTGAGACCACCAGATGTGGTATATCATTGCAGCCATAGTAGCAGCCATCACATTTTTCTGGAACTTAGTAGCTCTACATCTTCCAATCCACTTGATCAACTCTTGCACTGTCAACAGGTTCTGTCTCCACCCTAACCACTTCGTCATTTCCTTCAAGATGCAATTACAACCAAATAACAAATGCTCCTGCGTTTCAGCTTCCCTACCACATATATGACAATCTGCATTATCACCTATCCTAAACTTAAAGAGACGTGCTGCAATCTGTAGTCTATTACTCATACATAGCCAAACAAAAAACCTGGGAACATAAATTTTATTCCAAACATATTTGTCCCAGTAAATCTTATCATGGTCCCCTGCTATCTTCCTGTACATACTCTTAACAGAGTAGTTCCCCTGTTGAATGAGCTGATTTTCAGTAGTCACATTCTTCAAAACTTCCTTAACCTCACAAATTTTCTTCCATGACCAACTGCTCCCTTGCAGTGGTTTATACTCCCACCAAGGGTGCTCTTTTATATACACCTCATTTATCCAACGAATCCACAGGTTGTCTTTTTTTGCTGAGATAGCCCAGGTGTACCTGCCAATGGCTGCTATATTCCATTTCACTATATCTCTTAACCCCAAACCTCCAGCTTGCTTAGGGATGCATACCTTAGGCCAAGAGACATACCCTCCTTTGTTACTAAAATATTCACCAGTCCAAAGATAAGACTTGCAAATCTTTTCAATTTCAGTCACAATCTTCTTAGGCAAGATAAAAATATATGCCCAGTAGATATGAATTGACATAAGAACAGAATAAGGAGTCGACTGTTATTTCAACTGAATTGACCCAAACAAACAAGACAGATATTTCCACTCAACGCAATATTAGCCTGTTGTGTGTGAAAATTTGCATATGATAGTGCTCACACCGCTAGTAATTAGGGTTTACTAATCCTAATATTTTGTTCAAATATTTCTTATTACATTCCCGTTATTTATTAATAACTGCATTTCCTTTTTATATAACTTTTACTATTAATTACAACTTACCAATTTTTAGTAACAAGATATCCAAGGCACTTAACAAGATACGGTAAGGTATTATTTTACAAAAATATATCTTAAACCTAACGAGAAAAAATTCTTCATATGTTCTCTATCATAGAGATTACTCAATGCATAATGAAAGAGTTACTCATCATATTATTTAAAGGTAACTTTATTATTCCATATTTTTTTTACAAGAGAGGAAACTAAACCACTAGAAAACACAAGAAGACAAAGATAGGGCGCATTGCTTAGCTACGCTATGCGCCTTCTTAACCCGATTCCTATCCACTTTAATGATCATGCACCAATCCAACTTTCCTGCCCACCTCTTTATTTAATGGGGTTAAATATTTCATTTAATGGGGTTAAATATCATATATTTCGGCCTTAATTGTCACTTATATTCAACTAACACTACTTGTTTAATTTAGGGATAATTTATTACATTATATAAAGTTTACTTGTCAGTCCATCTAAAAATTATTGGTTTTTTTTTTCATAATTTGCATTTTTATTTCATTAGACCAAATGGAACATGAACACAAACTCTACTAAAAACCAGGTATTCTTTCGGTTAGGAAAGAAACTTTTATAGTGTGAAGCACACCCAGAAGTGAGAAGTTCATCATGCTCCAGGCCATATTACAAGGTCCAAAGACCTGAGTTACATTCAAAGCAACATAATCAGGAAATAAACCATGTCCCTGCAGCACATACAAAAGAACCAAGTTCAACACAAAAAAGGATAACTACCTGACTGCCCATTTTCATAGAAATCAGCAGCGAAGATTGATGAGAAATGAGTCCTACATCCAAGCGATGAATTCAGATTGCCGATGTAAGCCTTGTTTTGCAAGCGAGTCGGTAACAAAATTGGATGCTCTTCCTTTGTGTATTATTGTGATATTCAGCGCCTTTTTTCGAGCATTTCGAATGAAGTTTAGATGATAATTCATGTTCCACGGCCCCCCGCTTTCACTAGTGCACCTGTACCATGTAACTGTGTTGGCTGAATCATATTCAAGAATAATACAAGCATTTAATGGTTAATCCCAAAAAAAAGTTGTACGTCATTGACACGGTCCAACAACGATATGTTTCCAATTCCTTATAACTTATGACATGTCAAATTTCCAATTTATTGAAGATGATTGAGTTTCTCTCCATCTTTGGATATCAACACCTGTTTTTCTACACCTATATAACAAATTATTGTTGTGATTTAGAAACTAAGTGTTAACTAGATTGTGCAATAATCAACAATAATCAAGAAGAATTGAGAAATTGAAACAACAACCAAGTAATGCAAAGAGGAATGAAAACAAGAAAGAACACACCAAGATTAACGTGGAAAACCCGAGCTCCGGGAGAAAAACCCACAAACTTGCACTATGGAATCAATGGAGAATCAATGGTGAACATACAATCTCTCCCAAACTCACTCTCTCTCCTAAAACCCTAGAAAAGATGAGGCTCCAAGTTTGAACAATGAGATATGTGTGCTACCCCTCTAAAACCAGAAAATAGGGTATTTATACTCATAGGACTAAACGCAATCCAAGGGTCACGATTAAATCATAAATCGCGAAAAAAACACGAGCAGACTGGATTGCCCGGGCGGGCCCGAAGAATCGCCCGCCCGGGCCCATCTGCTCGCCCGAGCTCGAGACCAGCCCGCCCGGGCCGCAAGGGAGCCCGCCCGGTGCAGGGTATGAGCTCACTTTTCGCCTTCGGGGCGTAATCGCTGCGCAAAAGTCGCCCGCCCCGGGGCTCATGACCAGCCCGCCCGGGCCCAGTGGCCCGCCCGGGGCCTTGCTTACTCGCCCGGGGAAGCTCGCCGCTTCCTTCCTGCCTTGCCCAGTTCCAGCTGCCCGCCCGGGCCCATGAACAGCCCGCCCGGGCCCAGCTCAACCTTGGCTTATCTTCTTCGAGCTTTGGCCTCCTTGCTTCAAGCATCTCCACCAAACCCACAATTATAACTTATGGTACGTAGACTACTTTGAAAAAACATCCCCTAATATTGAGACTATTCTGAGTTAATTTAGTAGTTGAGATTGTTAAAAGAAGATAGATAGTCCATGGATGGGAATGCTTACGCCATTTTTTCTTATTTAAATATAATAGTATTATTTCAATCTAATCTCGAATTGCAATTATAATCACAATAGTTTAGCCCATGCACTGCATAGGTTTGAAAACTAATATACTGTATTAGATCGATGTAACACTAATTATATGGGTCTGAGTATTGTGTGACTTTTTGGAATATAATGTTATATTAGGAAGATGCGAGTAGTAGAGATGTGCATATTGAAACTTGGAGTTGCTAACGTTGAGAATGAGATAAGAGATGTGCATAAGATGCTATTCAAATTAAGATGCATCAGTTGGGATAGTGAAAGATTGTGATATTGGAGATCATATTAGAAATAGTTGTAGCCTCTAGGAGATCGAAAAAGATTTGGATAAGGGTGATAAAAACTGTAAATGTTAAAGATATGATCTATATTTAGGGATGTAATTAGCGATATGTCATGCTTGATTTATGGGATTTGTTAGGATAGTTTCCTAAACTCACTCCCATTCCTTTGTACTGTATATTAACCGTGGCTGATGAATGAGAAGGCAAGAAAAGATTGTGAGACTCAGTATTTGACATGGTATCAGTTTAGCCATTAAATCACCATCTTCTCTTCTCTAAAACACTACTATGGCTGGTGATGAAACTCCACCACCACCACCACCTAAATTTGACTTCTCTTCCCCTTTCTATCTTGGACCCCAAGATCGACCGGGTGACTTTATTACCCCGACCCGGCTTCATGAAAATAACTATGATGATTGGGCTAACGACGTGCAAATGGCATTGGAGGCGCGCCGTAAATTCGGGTTTCTTGATGGAACCATTACTGAACCTACGCCTCCCTATACACCATCAGATTGGTCTACAATTCTGGCTATGTTAGTGTCTTGGCTCATGAACACAATTAGCCCCGAAGTTAAATCTTCCATCTCCAAATACCGAGATGTGAAACGCTTGTGGGACACTCTCAAATCCCGTTATGCTATCATCAATGGACCTCGTATTCAACAGCTTTATTCTTCCATTGCTAAGTGGGAGCAATCTCGCACCATGACCGTCGCGGCATACTACGCCAAACTTAATTCCTTTTGGGAGGAATTGCATCAACATGAACCTATCATTACATGTACATGTTGTTCGAAATGTACTGCAGCGTCTCAACATCAAGCTCGTCGGCAAACTCGTATGTTACATCAATTTCTTATGGGCGTGTGTTCTGATTTTCATGCCAATACTCGTGCAAACATTCTTTCACAAGACCCCTTACCATCTCTTGAACGAGCCTATCAATTAATGGTTCAAGATGAACGAGTTCGTCTTGCCAAGGCCATACCGGAAGATAAGGTCCCTGATGCAGCCCTTGGCTTTGCTCTCCGCACCACTCCTGGTGCTGGACGTGGTCGTAGCCGCGCCGACAAATCTCACCTTCTATGCAGTCATTGTCATAAATCCGGTCATGAGGCTACAACTTGCTGGGAAATAGTTGGTCGTCCCGAATGGCTTGAAGAAAAGATTAAAGCCGATGATGCTCGTGGCCGTGCTCCTGGCCGTCGTCGTCCACCTGCCCGTGCTAACGCCACCGTGGCTTCTTCCAGCACTGCCGACAGCAGCACTATTTCATCTCCTGTTTTCTCAGTCGAGCAATGGAAGACTCTTGCCGGCCTTATTGGTAATATAAAAGTATCTGATGACCGCTTGACTGGTGAGTTTAATCCTTTGCTTTGGATTATTGATACCGGGGCCACTAATCATGTTTCGGGTCATGCTGAATTTATGTTTGATTTGTTTGACATTATGGATTGTCCGGTGGGTCTTCCTAATGGTGAAATTGTCATTGCTAAACAAGCGGGTTCGGTTCATTTATCCGATTCTATTACTCTTCATCATGTTTTGTTTGTCCCTCATTTAAGTTGCAATTTAATTTCGGTGTCTCAAATGAATGATGCTTTGCAAAGTACTGTCACATTTACTTCCTCTATGTGTGCTATTCAGGACCAGTCGAGGGCTCTGATTGGAACGGGAATTAGGAGGGATGGACTCTATTACTTCAAAGAAGCTGATTCTGTGCACCATATCTCTACTGATTCGAGTAAATCTATCTTGGATTTGTGGCATAAGCGTATGGGCCACCCTTCAGAGAATATTGTCAAACTACTACCTCCTTGTCAGCATTTTAAAGGTAGTTTCAATAAAGCTTGTGAAATATGTTTTCGCGCAAAACAGACTAGAGATAAATTTCCTACTAGTGATACTGTTTCCACTAGGATTTTTGAGAAAGTTCATTGCGATTTATGGGGACCTTATAAATATTCCTCCTCTTGTGGAGCTAGATATTTTTTGACTTTGGTGGATGATTTTTCCCGCACTGTTTGGATTTATCTGTTACTTGATAAAACAGAAGTTTTTCGTATGTTTATGTCCTTCGTTGCTATGATTGACCGACAATTCTCTCAAACTATTAAAGTTGTGCAAAGTGATAATGGCACAGAATTTAATTGTTTGCATGATTATTTTTTGGCTACGGGTATTCTTTTTCAAACTTCATGTGTGGGCACCCCTCAACAAAATGGTCGAGTTGAAAGAAAACATCAACATATATTGAATGTTGCCCGTGCCTTACGATTTTAAGCCCATTTGCCTATTTATTTTTGGGGGAAAGTATTCTTGATGCAGCTCATCTTATAAACCGCACTCCTACCCCTATCTTAGCCAATAAAACTCCCTTTGAAATCTTATATGGTCATCCTCCTTGATTTGATGCTCTTCGTATTTTTGGGTCCTTGTGTTTTGCCCATAATCAACGGGCCAAGGGTGACAAATTTGCTAGCCGAAGTCGAAAATGTTTATTTGTTGGATATCCTTTCGGCAAAAAGGGTTGGAAACTTTTTGATCTTGATACTTGTGAATTTTTTGTTTCACGCGATGTTAAATTTATTGAAGAAATTTGTCCCTTTCGTGAACCCAAAACTGCCAATATTGTGCCGGCAAATATTGTGGAGATGAATGGTGATACTTATATTTATTTTGATGAATTTGTGGACCTTGTGGAACCCCAACTCATGCCTTCCTTGTCTCATGGCTCTACTCCTCCAAATCTCAGCCCAGAAACAACTCAAGCTACGCCTTTAAATTTTCCCAACACAAACTCGGAGCCCATTAATGCTCCTGAGCCCAATCCTACCTCTCCCATTCCCTTAACCCATCCAGCAAACCCCCCACCACCTCATCACATGGAGCCCATTATTGCTCCTTCTCCCACTTCCTTACCTGATACAACAATTGGGCCTCCTGACCCAGCGCCTAACTCAGTGCCTAAGCCCACCTCTACCACACCTGCTCCTATTTCCTCTACGCTCCAACATGGGCCTTTGTCTACTGGGCCATCTGTCAACGTTTCTGATGAGCTATCTTCTCTTGGGTGTGGTTTGCGGGCTAAGCAGCCCTCTGTTCTCTTGCGTGACTATGTTACTCACACGGTGCAAGCTAAGAGTCCATCCTCCCCTTCTCCTGCTTCTTCTCATCCCTCAGGTACTTCCTATCCTATAGCACATTATATAACTTGTGACAGTTTTTCTTTGCCATACCGAAATTTTCTTGCAGCGGTTACTACTAGTCAGGAACCGCGCTCTTTTAAAGAGGCCATGAGAGATGCTAGTTGGCGAGAATCCATGAACAATGAAATCCGAGCCTTGGAAGAAAATGGGACTTGGACCATGGAGCTCTTACCTCCAGGCAAACGTGCTTTGGGTAACCAGTGGGTCTATAGGAACAAATTTAATTCTGACGGGACTCTTGAACGTCGAAAATCTCGTCTTGCTGTTCTTGGTAATCATCAAACTGAAGGCCTTGATTACACAGAGACCTTTGCCCCTGTTGCCAAAATGGTGACGGTTCGTGCTTTTCTAGCTATTGCTGCTGCTAAGAATTGGGAACTTCATCAGATGGATGTTCATAATGGCTTTCTCCATGGTGATCTTGAGGAAGAAGTTTACATGAAACTTCCTCTTGGGTTTGAAGCTTCGCATCCAAATATGGTATGCCGACTCCGGAAATCTCTATATGGTTTGAAACAGGTTCCTCGCTGCTGGATTGCCAAACTAGTCACAGCCTTAAAGGGGTATGGGTTTCTTCAATCCTAATCTGATTACTCATTATTTACCTTCACTAGTGGCTCTGTATAGATCAATGTTCTTGTGTATGTTGATGATCTTATTATTGTTGGTAATGATTCTGCTGCTTTTAAAGCATATTTGAGTGACTGCTTCCGCATGAAAGATCTTGGCTCTCTGAAATACTTTCTTGGCATTGAAGTTGCTCGTAGCTCTTCGGGTTTGTTCTTGTGCCAAAGGAAGTACACTTTGGACATCATATCTGAATCAGGTCTCTTGGGGGCAAAACCATGTGGTTTTCCTATCGAACAAAATCATAAGTTAGGTCTCGCTACTGGCGCTTTGCTTGATGAACCAGAATCTTACCATCGGCTTGTGGGCCGCCTCATATATTTAGCTGTGACTCGTCCCGATCTTGCTTATTGTGTTCATATTTTATCCCAATTCATGCAAGCTCCTCGTATCGAGCATTGGGAAGCTGCTTTAAGGGTGGTTCGGTATTTGAAAGGTACTCCAGGTCAAGGTATTCTTCTCCGTGCCGACAGTGATTTGACCTTACAAGGTTGGTTTGACTCAGATTGGGCTGCTTGTCCCATTACACGCCGATCTCTCTCTGGTTGGCTTGTTTTTCTTGGTCACTCTCCTATCTCCTGGAAAACCAAGAAGCAACATACTGTCTCTTGCTCATCAGCCGAAGCTGAATACCGCTCTATGGCGGCCATCACTTGTGAATTAAAATGGCTCAAAGGCCTTCTCTTAAGCTTAGGGGTGCATCATCCTAAAGCTATCCGATTGTTCTGTGATAGTCAATCTGCCTTACACATTGCTAAAAATCCCGTCTTCCATGAACGGACAAAGCACATTGAAGTTGATTGCCACTTTGTTCGTGATGCAATCAATGATGGACTCATAGCTCCTTCTTATGTTCCTACTACCACTCAATTGGCTGATATTTTTACAAAGGCCCTCGGTAAACATCAGTTTGACACTTTACTCTCCAAGTTGGGCATTTTGAATCCCCATGCTCCAACTTGAGGGGGGGTGTTAAAGATATGATCTATATTTAGGGATGTAATTAGCGATATGTCATGCTTGATCTATGGGATTTGTTAGGATAGTTTCCTAAACTCACTCCCATTCCTTTGTACTGTATATTAACCGTGGCTGATGAATGAGAAGGCAAGAAAAGATTGTGAGACTCAATATTTGACAGTAAAAATAATTTTTAAAAATTGGTAACAAGAAGTGCCTTACGGAAACTCGCACATGTTAATCCGACAGACCCAGCTACATAAGCAAGGCCCTCTGGAAGTATGGGGGAAGGTAAGGGAATTCCACTCCGAAAGTGCCTCTAGTGGATTTGATCCCACAACCTCAATACGATACCTGGAAGTGAAAGAAACATATTTCATTTGATGATAGTTCTGGCATTTTTGTTTGAAAATTTGGTCAAGGGATTTACGTTGTGTTTGTTAAATTTTTCCTCTTTAGCTTCCGGATCTACTTACGAAAGCTCAGGAGGGAGCACATGCGTCAAAGTTTTTCTTTACCATAGTTGAATTATTATATGCATTTTTATTCCTAATATCTAATCTGCATTCTCATCAGCATTTCATATTAATTTGTTTCGGTAATGTCAACGAACCCTTAATTATCACCTGCTTTATTTCCATTTCTTTAAATTAATTGGAAGATATTCCGGGCAACAAATTTAACTAGATCTGAATCGTATTCTTTCACACATAATTGGTCTCTTCATTCGGTAAAATATTCACTTTCTCATCGGTTGATGTTTAATGATGAACAGCATTTTCTTTGTGACTAATCCCCAGACTATAAATTCTTAGATCTGTTTTATTCTATTTCGTTTTCAATCTGAATACTTACCAAGTTACCAAAGCCTATCAATTTAGTCTTGCTTTCTTTTTTAAGGCGCTTTTTAGTAGATTTTTAACTGGTTTTTTCCAAGGTCGAACAATTCCAAAAGTAGGGTTAGTAAATGCATCGTTTAACAATTGCACAATTTGCACATAATTAACTAACAACTAACTTAATCATATATTGTCTTAAACGCTCAATAAAATTGTTACATTAAACAATGAATACAAGCAAAAGCAATTGTATATATCAACTATTGCAACAAGTCAAGTGAGCTAGTCAACATATATATAGAGACGTTTGAGAGGCTTAATATATTTTTTTTTTGTCTTTGTAAATGTCAAAAGATTATATTCAACCGATTGCCAAAGAACACCTTACATTGACCAATCTAATAGCAATTTTAGGAGGGTTTTCCTGCTTATGATATAATAATTCTTTTGAAGATATTCTTGGTAGAGTCTTGGAAGAAGTGAAGTTTCTGCTTAATTGATACCAGGAGGAAATAGTAACTCATTAAACTATGGCAATGCTTATCATCTACTCCATCATGCATTAATTACCACTCATTAATCAGTACCCATGTTACTTTGGCCTAATACTTCGGACGATCTTGTAAGTCATGGTGTAATTTCTTATTATGCCTGTTGATAAGTTATCCGGGTTTTATCAGACGTTGACTATTACGGACAAGATTGTCTCACTCACTCATTTCACTCCCATAGCTTTGCTCTCCCTACTTGATATCTCCACTCAACCAAAAATTACAACCACATTAACGGAAAACACAGGCCACCATCCTTAACCCCATCGGACACCAACCGTTTCTTACAATTTTCTTTTGAAATTCACCGGAGATTTGCAGAGCAAATGAGACAGCATGAGCGTAATCCCCATCCGTTTGTATTTTGTCATTAAACTTGATGTTATAGCTAGCGATGTTATTTATTTGACATTTTAAAACAAAATCATAATAGTTATTTGTTAAAAAAAACAATGCTAGTTATTATTGCCTCTCGTTTTTTTAGTTTACCCGCTTTCTTTTTAGGTTGTCATTTATTAGTTTACCCATTTCTTTTTGATCTACTTTTGAAATAGTGCTAATAACTTTATATTATTATATTACAGTAAAGTCACTACTCACTCTATTCCTCTCAGCCCACAATATTAACTTCAATATAATATACAATAAATTAATACTTTTTCTTCCTTTCTATGACCCACATACATATATATATTTCTTCTAAAACTTTGTGCCAAAAGAAATGGGTAAACTAAAAAAAAACGGATGGAGTACTTTCGCAAATTCAAAGGTGCATACAGTTACACCTTCCTCATGGTGCACACGGTACAAAACGGTAATGTTTTGTTATGTTTTGAGGGACCTAACTCAATTTCTCTTTTCTCAATATTTTCATCTCATGTGCGCAACAAATGAAAGAACATCCAGTTTATTCCAATTTAACATTGTAGTATAATGAACACACGCTATTGTTGATTGAATAATTACAATTTCGGAATGAACATTTATGAATTATTCAAATTTCAAAATGTTTTAAAACAAAAAAGAACATCTAGTTGATTCCAATAAAAATTGTAGTGTAATGAACACATTCTATTTGTTGAATGAACAATTGCAATTTGGGAATGAACACTTTGGAATTATTCCAAAATTCAATATGTTTACGGATTTTTAAAATTCATAATTACCGCTATTTTTGAAATTCAAAATCCATAACATTTACGAATTTTTCAAATTTCAAAATATGTTTCAAAACGACAATTGTTCATTTGATTCATTTTTCAGTTCATTTAGCCTACTGCTGATTCAGATTGTTAGTTTGTTCATTCAAGTATTCGAAATGTTCTTTCAAATTACTTATATGTTCATTGTGATGAACATATATATTGTCGTTATTATTCTTTGTAATGAACAAATATTGATTTTGCAATGAACATAACATAGCATCTATAATGAGCATCCTAATTGAATAGTTATATAAATATCCAAAAAGCAGTCATTACAAAACGTGGTAAATTTAAAATGCAGTATGTACCGAAGGGCAGAAATGTAACCAAAATTATACAGTTATCCCATATGAACATCAGATTTTTGCAAAAGAACATCTATTACTAACTAAAAACTATTTAGTACATTAAGAATATATTCTTGAATCTGGACTTTCTCCCTTTTCAGATTGATTTGATTTGAAAGGTCTCGACAGTGTAGCATATCCTTAGTTGCCTGATTTTGTCGAACTGAATTGATACAAGAAAGAAAAGTGCAATATTTAAAACAAAATTATTCAAGTTTATAATACAATATAATCTTTCAAACACGCAATGAACGCATAATACAATGAACATGTTCTCAGACACACAATGAATATATTACCAAATATAACGAGCATATGACTAAAATGACTTTAGCGAACACATGTTAATAATACAATGAACATTGGCCCAAAAATGTGCACTTTGTACTTGTAAATACTATAATAAACATCATATAATCATACAAAGAACATTTGAACAAATACCACACATTTGTAGACAAATATATGATAATTAACTGACCATTAGTTCATATCATTTTATTGAACATTACAAACACAAAATGAACATATGATTGAAATGCAATGAACATATGACCAACATGTTTTCAGCGAACACATACTAATAGGACAATGAATATATGCCAGAATTGATGTTATTATAAATACAACTAATATGTGCCAAACACACAATGAACATATGACCAAATGAGTCTAACATCTGAACAAAAACACAATAAATGTATGGCTAAATGTAATGAACATGCGACTAATATGATGTCAATGAACACATTATAATTATACAATGAACATATATAAACAATACAATGAACATTACCTGTTTTTGCTGCACTCTATTCCTGATGTCGAACTCGTTCCTCCCCTTCGTCATTCATTGGGACATTAATTGCAAGGTTGTTTTGATTTTTTTCACAAACCAACATCAACATCATAAATCCATTTAAAAATGTTCACTAAAAAAAAGGAAAAATAAGAAACAAAAATTGAAAATGTTAAAAAACGTTCCTTTTTCCTATCAAATACATAGATCTAGTACCTTATATTGTCGATTTCGCTTTACAACTCGTTGTTTTTATCTTCATGTATGAGAACAAGAAAGTGAAGAATCTGAATAGTTTGATGAGAGAGGTTAGAGAGAAGTTAAAGAGACGTTGGAGGATTTCGGAAGAAGAGAGCGAAAGTCTCTTGAAACTTGTGTGTGGAAATGAAAGTAATGAATTTAAAAAATAGGTCTTATGTTTTTCGGTGTTCACTGGAGTTTATAAGATTTTCTTTCTGTGCGCGGTTGATTTAATAAAGATGCATTTTATGCTTTATTCACAGAGTTTTAATCCGTGCGCACCTTCCTCATGGTACGCCCGTGTGCACCTTCTAATAATTGGAGTATTTCTCTATCCCCTTTTATCTCTCATGTTCATCATCTCCCCTTCTATATACCTTCCTAGATCTGTAACTAAATCCAAAAAAGAATCAATAATCCGTTTCATCTTCATGTGTGATAAAATTTCGATTTCATTATCTTTCCTAACAAAATTATGTATGATTTATACGTGAATTAAAGTATACGTTGGATTAAAATATAGTCGTGTCAAAAATCTCTACTTTTGTATATGTAAAAATTATAAAATTACATATTAAAAAAATATATATTACGACAAATTTAATACAATAATATTTAATTCACGTATAAATCATAAACGATTATTAAAGTAAAATTTGTGAATAATGTAAAATATCAAAGTGTAACCATAAAAAAAACGGAGATAGTAGTAGGCTATTAGCATACTCGCTAACCAAAAACGAGGTCAGCGGTATTGGCGGGGGGATTGTTAAATATCGCCCCCAAACTACTTAAAATCGCCCCAATTATTATATGCTTGGACCATTATACCCTTATTTTACTTTTTTGATTTTTACTTAATTTACTTCACCTACCATCTTCTCTCTCATCTCACCATTTTTCATCCTTCATCAGATTCTTCACAATCCCTCTCATCCTTCTTCACAAAAACATCACCACCACCACCACAGCCACCATCACCACCATCTAAACCAAAAAAATGTCAGAAAATCCAAGGCCACGAAAGAAAATTGTACTCAAGCGTCAAACGGAGGATGCGGTTGCTAGGGCTATAGAGGCAAGACGCCCAAGAAGAAGTCAGAGGAGGCGGCGGCAGCGGCGGAGATGGCGGCAGTAGAGGCGGAAGCATCGCAGGTAATTTTTTTTTTTAAAAAAAATAGCCAACGTCTGGCTTGCCCGTTGCTTCCATAGAAGCAACGTTTGGCTGTAACGTTGCTTCTATGGAAGCAACGTTTGGTCGAAGCAACGTTTAGCCAAACGTTGCTTCCATAGAAGCAACGCAGCGTTACTGAAACGTTGCTTCCATAGAAGCAACGTTAATGCCAAACGTTGCTTCGTGGGCGGCCGAATTCTTTTTTTTTTTCTTTTAAATTTCTGTTATTATTAATTTTGTTATTGATGTTATATTTTCATATTTAAAATGTTATTATTTTATTAATTCATGAAATGTAAGTGATATTTTTTTTGAATATTTTATAAAAATAATTCATATAATATTATTTAGTATATTTAATTTAATTATTATTATTGTAGGTTGTAGAAAATTAGAAATAATAAGTTTTGATTATAAATAATTAATATTGTAGGTTGTAGAATGTTATATGTTTTGATTATAAATAATTATTATTATAGGTAGTAAATAATTATAAATAATATGTTTTGATTATTAATAATTATTGTTGTATGGTTAATATATTGAATTATGAATTATTAATAATTATTTTATTAAATAATATTGTTGTATTGAATAGCCATCTGGGTTTCGACAATTTGCCGGGAAGACACTTCCCGGGTTTCGCATACACAACGAGGATTCAGGTCCGCGACATCCCCACTCACGTGGTGTTTCAGCTTCAGTTAGGAGGGCGCGGATGAAGCCGACTGGTCCGCGACGTCAGCTTCAGTTACACGATGAGGGGGTTGGTGGATCGTACGATGCAAGGGAGCATCAGGAGATGGATGAGGGGGATGAGGATGATAGGGATGCATATGAGGCGGGTTCTGATGTTCTTTACGATGATGATGTTCAGGATGCAATTATGCGGGAATTTGAGAGAGATCCACTGTAGAGCCTACCGCCCGGTGATCGTTGGAATGTACGTAAGGGTAGGGGGGGGCGGTTTATACGCGGCGAGGGGAGTTCATCGACTGTTGAGAGTCGAAAGGGGAAGGGGAAGGATGCCGATGACCTTAGCTGGAAGGTCACGAGTCCGGTTGCGGGGAGGACCTATTGTTGGGTCTGTTATACCTAGTTTTTGGTGGACATGTAGCTATGGAGATTTGGGAGGGGGGGATAGAATTCTCCTGAAGTGTCAGACACGAGAGAGGATTTGTGCACGTTTGAGGACGTGGGCTAGGGCGTTGCCTCCACCGATACAGGATCGTCTTCGTAGAACGTCCCTGTACCATATCCCCTTTACTATGTTCACGCACATTGATGCGCCCTTGATTTCAGCATTTGTCGAGCGATGGCAGTCTGATACGAGTTCTTTTCACCTACCGTTTGGGGAGATGACAATCATGATGCATGATGTGTGGCATATATTGCATATTCCAGTTGAGGGGTGCACGGTGAATGACACCACTCCGAGTGTTGCTCTTAGGGGTTTGGTTGCGGACTCGATCGGTAGGACGGTTTGCGAGCTCGGGAGTCCACTTTGGGAGAATGGTGCTATTCTTGCACAAGGGGTTGCGATATTCTATCGGATGGGGAGACACCCGCTTCATTGGAGAAACAGTGACATGTATTATATGGTTGATTCTAGGATCTTTGTTTGTTCCCATATAAGAGTGGATCGAGGTTGAGACCCTTTGACATTGTTGAGGCCAGGTCTCCAGATATCGTTCACACGTTCTCCTGGGGGTCGGCTACACTTGCGTACTTGTATCGTCAGTTGGGTAAGGCTAGTCGTACCTCCACAGTCGGGATTAGCGACTGTTTGACTTTATCCAGGCATGGATTTATGAGTATTTTCCAGGCTTCAGGCCGCGCGCACAGCATATTATTGGTGGGGAAGCTCCACGAGCGCAGAGTTGGACTGCGTACCCAGAGCCGAGGTCTCATGACCGTCTTTGTTCTATCAGGAGACAGTTAGACACACTGACAGCAGAGGATGTAAGTGACTATTTATGTACTATTATTAACAATTTGTTTTTTTACTTGTATTTCATTAAATAAAATCGCTTTTTTTGTAATAATTGCAGGTGGATTGGTTGCCTTATGGTCATCATTTTGATCCGAACACTATTCGGAGAACATTATATAGGGGCACCATTCGTTATCGGGGAGTTATCGAGCCATATATGCCTGATCGATGTGTGCGGCAGTTAGGCCGTATGCAGACTGTACCTGTTCCTATTATTGCTCCAGAGTCTGCATCTAGGCCTAGCAAGGGAAAGTATTCACGTGAAATCTTCTTGCTGTCCATTGTGAATCGGGCCGGTTCTCGTTCCCGACAGGTAATTATATTAATATAATATTAATATGTTGTTTATTATTATTGTTAGTATATTACAATTGTTATTTTGTTTACAAACAGGTAATTGTGTAAACATTGAGATGTTTGAGAAGGGTTCTGCACCGGCCACTTGCGCCACTGACTACTTGTCTTGGTATCAGCGACATTCACATCCATATTTGTTGAATGATGGAGGTAGTAGTGCTCGACCCATACCAGATCGTACCGCAACCGAGCAGGTAAATGTATTTTAATGGATTCATAATTTGTATCAATGTACCAAAATTAAATATATTGACGATCTAGTATTTTTTTATGCAACAGTGGATGAATAGGTGGATAAATGCAACTCGTCCATTCATGCAACATCGGGACAAATCTGAATGGGATGATGCACGTGCGAATGTTGAGCAACTCATTGAGGATTGGAACAAAGTGTTACACAATACGAATGAAGAGAACGAGTAGCGGGTTTTAGTTATGTTAAACAACTTTTAGCTATTAATTTGAACTCAATGTTTATGTATGCTTTTTAAATCATAACACTTTAATGCTTGTTAATTATGAGTAATTGCATATTTAATTAGTTATATTGTGATTTAGTTCATACAACAACACAATTAGTTCATAAATCAACACAATTAGTTCATAAATTAACACAATTGGTTCATTAGTACAACTAGCAAGAGGTAAAACTAAGAAGTAGTTGTTGGGGTTGTTGAGGTAGATGAATCATCCCACTGTGCTATCCGTTTTGAATAATGACTTGCCCAAGGACGAACAGCTTGAGAAGCAACTCGAAACCACTGTTGAGGAATAGTAGGGACCGGATGACCTCGGCGAAGTTGAAGCCGAATAAAATGCTTGTAACTCCCTAGATGAGCTATGGCTAACTCCCTTTGTGGCAAAGCGTTCATGCCCCCAACATCAAGTGGGAAAACTGTAGTCGACATATCAATACGACCATTAAGAGCGAAAAAAAAGATCGTGCATCTGTAGTGGTTCGCAATGGGGTACAAGTCTGCAATGGCCTCCATGTAATGTTCCTCCCCACAACCTTTACCTTCCCATCGAACACGCCTAATTGCCTCTTTGAGGTCCTGACCATAGACCCAATGAAATTGACGACCATTTTGATGCAACTCACTCACTACTGATCGGCGTACAATGTCCCAATTTTCTTGGCCGGAACAAAAAGCATCTGCTACGCATCGAAAACCACAATTACCATCAAGAACTACATCATGCCAGCCTTCTATGTGGTGTTGGATGGCTAGTGGAAGTTTATGAAAGTATGGAAAATTTTCCATATCGAATCTCCACCCCAAAGTTAATATACAACAATTTAATTAAATGTCTATAATTATACGCAAATACAATTATACGAAACAAACAATTAAAGTATATACACAAATATATTATTACCAGGAGCCGACCCAGAAGTTTTGCTTTTACCCTTAGGAGACTTGCCCATAACGTGCTCCCACCCACTTTTTCCCGTCGCATGCCCTTGTTCAACTTAGAACGACCCTTACTCGTCACGTTAACATCGGGCTCCTCAAAGGAATATCGTTCGGGGTGGAGTTGAATGGAGTACCCGAGAAATAGATCTCATGACCGCAGGATCTTTATCATGTACCTCGTTCACTAATGTATCGAAGAACCGACGGTCCTGATCGCACTCCGATAGTATCTCAGCCGAATCCGTCCCATCACCAATAGCTAGTCTCCACCAAAATGCATCAACCTCCCGAGTGTATAAGAGTTGATCTGATTGCAAGGAGAAAAAAGTATGGCAAGCACATGGAATACCATGCGTAGTCTCAACAACACATCCGCATCTACTCCAATCCCAGTCAAGCTCTGCTATTCTTCCAAGCTCCTTCTGAATTAGCTCCAAACAATATTGAGAGCAAATACTGTTCAATGCGCTATATGGTGGCGGATCAAATTCAGTCCCATGAGTACGCCGCGATGCTTCCAATGAGTTTCTTATCTCTTTCAACTGCCCTAAAACAAAAGCATCAACTTGCATAAACAATGTGTCGATTGCCTCAGTTGGAGTAGCAATCCACGCTTTCAAAGCCGAATGAGAGCTCTCGACTCTGTTGTTGGTTGTGTTACCGAAGTGTCTTACTCGGTTTGTCCAACATTGCACAAACTTCTCTTTGTGCACAAGCCAAGTCCCGTGGATGTAGGTAGGAAAATCAATGGATGTGGTATTTCCAAGCGTACCCCCACTCCTCCATCATGTTGGCTACATTTATTTCATATTCGGCCTCGGTTTTGGATTTCATTACCCTAGCCCAACTTCCTCGTCCGAAGCTAATTCCGATCTTTCTTTTCCCACCACACTTCCTTGTTACCCGTGCCTCCACATCATGATTGATATGCCAGGTGCAAAGTAGATGTGCAGATGTGGGAAAAATCTCCGAGATATATTTGCACAAAGCCAAATCTCGATCAGTGACAATGGCATTCGGAGCCACACTACCAATGAGGTTCTTTAGTCTGTCCAACATCCAAGCGATAACTCGAGCATCCTCATGTTGCAACAATGCCCATGCAACAAGAAAATTCTTGTTGGTTGGTGTCACCCCAACAATCTCCACCAAAGGATACAAGTACCTATTTGTCTTGTACGTTGCATCAATGTGAATCACGTGCGGATATGTACGCACTAAATTCATGGACGTCGGGTGTGCAATGAACGTATGTGTCACCCTACCCATCTCGTCCGACTCGAATCAAAAAAAAGATACTTGCTTTCAACGACTGTTGAAGAAACTGTTGGCTGCATTTTCGCCTTCCGATATCTCCCGTCTCAATATATCTCTCGCAATTGTATATGTGCCTCATGTTAGGCTTCAAAGACGGAAATGCACCTTCAATGGCTTTCATAATGTTTCGTGGTTTCACATGGGATGAAGTTAGTTCTCCAACTAACTTCTTGGCGCGCGGACCGAGACTAGAGATTTGTCGATGGCCCTCCGGTATAACATCATTGGGTGATTATGAAACCCATGTTCAACCCTAGTCTCGACCACCCAACACGCGTAGTCGTTTTTTGGGACTAGGAACAACCGAAACTCACGACCACATGCTTTTCTCTTTATTTTTCTTCTAATTGCCGAACCGAAATCACGAGGTTCCTTCTCCTTGCCACGATCACAATCCAAAAGTTGATACTTCTTTTTGTGACTAGTGATCGTCAAGAAAAACCCAAGCTCAACGGCAATGTTTCTACACCACTCTAACGACAGCATCACGCATTTCAAATTCGAACTATTATCGAAATACGGGTTATAATTAATCCGATCACCAACAGGCTCCTGAAAAAACAAATCATCTTTTATTACACGAAAATATCACAATATTCACAAATACTAGTTTAATCTTATTTTAATTTTTTAAAAACGATTTGATTTGTAAAAAGTTAAATAACGGAAGGAGATAAACATATAGGGTTCCAACGTTTGGCCGAACGTTGGATCTTTGGAACCAACGCCTGGCCAGGACGTTGATTCCTTGGATCCAACGTTTGGCCGAACGTTGGATCTTTGGAACCAACGCCGGCCGGGACGATGGTTCCATGGATCCAACGTTCTGGCCAAACGTTGGATCCAAGGAATCAACGTGGCCAGACGTTGGTTCCAAAGATCCAACGTTCTGGCCAAACGTTGGCGATGTTTACAGACGTAAAAAAAAAAAATTTACCACTTCGTCTGAAGAAGACATCCTTGCCGGCGATGATAGCATTGGGTTGCTGGCGATGATGGCGTTGGGTGATGAGTTGCGATTGGTTGTTGGTGATTTTAGAGAGAATTGTATATTGGTAAAATCCAGATTTCAAATGAAGGATAAATTTCAATGCTCAAGTAAAGTAAAATGGTAAAAAGGAGTTAAGGGCATAATGGTACATTCACAAGGTTGTTGGGGCGATTTTAAGTACTTTAGGGGCGACGAATAGAAGTTCAGTATTGGCGGGGAGAGGCACAGTTTTGGCTATTTTACTTTAAAACAGAAAGGCCACCAACTGAAAGTGAAAGCAAAAAGTGTACTTTGTTCATATGGGGATTCCAAACTTTACTTGCAGTCTTGTACCAAATAAATCTATAAATACCCGTTATGAACACAAACCTAGGTATCCCACATTAAGCACGAATACCATTGTTATTCATTTAAAACCCCCTCAAAAATTACCCAATCTAGCTTGGTTGCAAAAATGGCCAATATGAAGCTTTTCTCTGTGCTTTTGGTTTTCCTTGTCATTTCCATGCTCGCCACCGAGGTATTTGTATTTACTTTTACTCAAGTTTGAACCATTTCTTTCTTCAAAAATGTAGTACATTTTATAAAGGAATATTTTTTTTGAAAATATTTTTGTGAAGGAACATTACTAACATTGACGTTAATGTTTATCTTCCAGACTTTGGCAAGACACTACCAATATGCGAATGGGAGTTTGAAGCTCTACCGTAAGTAACTCTTTATATTTGTCTTTTTTAAGGAAACTATTAATATAGTCATGTGGGGTCTTGTTTGATTCGTCTCAATTAGTATTTTATTAATATTCAATCGTTAGAGAAAGTCTTATCTTAACACCCATCACGAGGAGAGTAGAAGCCCACTTCACAACACAAAGGAGGTTGCCCACCTTAAAACCATACGACAATAAGAGGAGTGCTTTTTGCATTATAAAGTGAACCCATCTCTCTTTTTTATCAATAAATGTGGGACATTTCGCGTGTGTTGTGTCTTTATACATCATAGCTTCAATAATTTTTCTTCATGATATAAGTCCTAATTTTATCGTTATCCCTTTTGTATTATAATTGGCTTTTGGATCCATACATGCACATGATTTTAGTCATGTCACTAGGAAATAAAATAAAATGACAGATATAAATAATTGTAGACAAAAATGAAGTAACATAATATGGGAGAGTAAGAAGAAATGACGAAGTTCTTTAAAATAAAATAAAGTAGGAGGTAGATTAGTTGAGGATTATCAATAATAAATCTACTTATTGTGCCTTAACTTTGAGTTGTCATTTAATTTTTTATTTACTCAATCTATGTTAGATCAATCCTACCATTGAATTGATTGGTAAAGATCATACATATAATTTATAGAATATATCTCCCACATTGGTAAAGATCACAGAACGAATTATGTTGTATTATTTCAAATAGATAACTCCTATATTATTCTTTATATGATTAATTAGGATGGTAAAAATAACTGCACTGTCCTAATAAAAAAACGTTTTGTTAGTAGTTGGGCTGAGACATTTTTCTCTTCATGGTATTCCAATGCAATAGGAAGCATATGGCAATATGCCAATGAAGAGATTCACGCTTTCTTTCTATTTATTCCTACCAATTAGTTCTCTTATGAATTTTTTTTACCCTTATAATTTGATTTGGTTGTGAAATTCAACAGAATGCCCAGGACGATGTGCACAGAGATGCTCGAAGGCTAGAAAAACCCACGAATGCATGTTCTTTTGCATGAAGTGTTGCCGAACATGCCTTTGTGTTCCACCAGGTACCTATGGTAACAAATATCTTTGCCCTTGCTACAACAACTGGAAGACCAAGAGGGGTACCTCCAAGTGCCCTTAATTGCACTTTGATACTATCCTATTAATTAATTATGTCCTCCTTAATTTAGAAGAGGAAGGCTATTGCTAATATGTATTACTACTGCTTTATGCTTTACTTTGAGGAATAGTACCAAGTTTTGATACTTACCCTTTTCTTCCTTTTTTTTGTGATTTTAAATTGTAGTCTTTATAAGTCAGTACTTCATTGGCTTTATTATCCCACCGCTCCATTGGGGGGTTTGAAGAGGTGTTGTAAACCCCACGATTGAGAGCGTTATTGGGCATAGATTATTGACCATTATGTGTTCTACATTTGGCAACGCCTGGTTATAATAAGAGATCCATATGTTTTCATATATTGTTCATCCAATGCTCTTATGATCATATTTCTTTTGAATATTATATTATCATCACTCTAAAATCAAGAACCATTAACTATATATATGAGGTACTAATATAGAAATTTTATCGTCAGTTACACTCTTATAAACATTCTTTTTAATTGCCAAAAACTCTCAATTTAAAAGTTGTGAGAATCTCATATAATAGTCTGATGCCCAATCATCATCAATATCACCAAATCAAGCTCTTAAAATGGAACAAATGATGCAACGAAAAGAGGAGATAAAACAAGAGAATAAACTAAGAAAAAAGTTATTGGCTCTACGCAAATTAAACATGGTCATGCTCACTAGCTAGCAGGTTATCGACTTATCGTGGCCATTTACACATGTTAAGGAAGAGGCTTTAGAGTTGAATGTCCCACTTCAAGCAAAGTCAAGCCAAAGTCGTTCTTCTCTTTTAGGGGGTTTGGTAAGAGCAAGTTCTACTACCACAAGACTAGTACTCAAGCAAAGATGTTAGAGAGAGAAACTCGTCAAAAAAAATTTACCCCCGATACCAACCCTCACGGCTACCTCATGTAACCCTCCACGCCGGCGTCGCTCCGTCCCACCCCAGGTAAGGCTCAACCAGTTCGAGGTGCATCGGCCAGTTCCTGTTCCTCCCAAACCCTCTCCAAACCCTCCCCCGACGAGCTTCGTTTCTGCCCTAGCCCAAGGCCATCTTGAAAATTATGGAGCCCCTGTTCTAACATGAAAATTAGTCCCCCCAAATTTATACAAAATAAAGATGGAAGGTTGGGATATTAAAGATGGAAAGTTGAAAATTAAAAAATTGATCATTGAAAAATTTATTAAGGGTGAAAAATAAGGGTGATTTCCTCAAATATGAAGTAAATTTTTTTAAATAATATATTTTAAGAGCCCTTATGGTTTTGGGGCCCTATGCTGTTGGGCTCCTTGCACACACTCATCTACCCCCTGCCCTAGCCCTTCATTCCCCAACCCCGGCCCTATCTCTCCTTGTCCCTCTTTACCATTACCTTTTTCTACCTCTCCTCCCCCTCCAACCCTTCTTGCTAATGGTTAGAATTTTTTCATTCCCATTTCTCAGGAAGACTACATAGCGCTTAGTTAGCCATGGCAATGCTTTGATTTGCAAGGTTATGGGAAAATCATTTTCAAGGGAATTCCTAAAATCCTACCTGATGAAAATCTGGCGTATATCGATGGACTAAGAGCTAATAGCTTTGGGTTGGGGTTGATGTTATAGATTGCAACACATCTATCAACTGTACTAAGATTCTGAGCGGAGGACCGTGGATGTTGCAGGGCCACCATATTTGGGTCCAAAAGTGGGAAGCTAGCTTCAGGGCGAAAGTACAAAAAGGAATTGTGTGAGTCAATTTACCCGAGTTACCGATTGAATTTTATAGGAATGATATTCATACTAAGATTGGAGACTCTATTGGTCAAACCATCAAAACTGATGCTCGGTCCCTTGACGGAGGGCATAAAAGGTTTGCTAAAATTTGTATTCTTGTTCCAAAATCGAAGTCCTCTCCAAAGGGAGCTTGGCTGGGTAAGAGTTTTCAAAGTCTTGAGTTCGTGGAGGGGCACTGGTATTGCAACGCATGTAATGTTTTTGGGCATAGCCATTCTTCTTGTAAACCAGTGCCGCTGTCGGCAGAGATGGAGGTAACTGAGGGAAGCAAGGGAAAAAAGGACACCTAGATTGTTACTACCGGAAAAGATAAAGTGCATAAGGAAAAGTTTGAAGAGAAAAGGCGGGAATGGAGTAGAAGGCCTTCTTAAAACAGGTGGGTCCCGAAGAAAAAAAAGAGGGAAAAGGCGGCTCAAAAATTCATCCCACCTTGTCCCATCCTAGCTACGAAACTTGTTCCTTGATCTGAAGCAAGGGATGTCAACCTCTTTGCAGCTTTAAGTGACCTGCAAGAAGATCTCATGGAAAGCTCTCAAAATCTCCCTCCCTCTCCAAATTCGAAACGTGGCATAGCTACCCATCCCCCCTGGCTACCCTCGCTCACATCTCAGTAGTTGAGCCTTCAAAAAATATCGCCCATATTAATCCAACACCATATAACACTCTCTCCTAAAAAAAAAAAAACTCGCTCTCTCTAGGGAAAGTAAACCCAGCCCAAGGGAATGCTCGAGGCATCGCGCGCTCGTCCTTTAAGCCCAACTTCAAGCACATTGTCCACGATCATAATCCGGACATCGTCATCCTTGCTGAGACCCACTCTAGCCGCCGTTCAACCGAAAAAATTGCCCAAACCTTGCCTTTTGATAGCTGGTACCTGGTCGACCCGATTGGATTTGCGGGGGGAATTCTTTTGCTGTGGGATTCTTCTAGAGTTAATCTCACAATTCTGAGTGAGAACTCTCAAAGCATTCTTTCTCTGGTGGAGGTACGCTCTAACCTTCCTCCTTTCCTTTTATCTGCCATTTATGCAAGTCCTAGTTTCAATATTAGAAAATTGTTGTGGTCGAATTTATGTGATATTGCTAGTACGGTGGACATGCCATGGGTTGCCTTCGGCGACTTCAATGAAGTCTCCTGCCAGTCCGAAAAATGGGTGTGCCGTCAAATTTCAAAAACTAGAACTGATCTTTTTAATCAAATGCTATATGATTGTCAATTGTTGGATCTTGGTTTCTCGGGACCCAAGTTCACTTGGTCAAATAAACGTAAAAATGCCCCTATTCATGAAAGATTAGACCGAGGATGCGCAAACGATTTATGGTTTTCCAAGTTTCCCAATTGTTCAATCCTTCACTTACCCAAAATATCATCGGATCATTGCCCATTATTATTAACCTATGACCTGTCGAATTTTTCTAAGGGCCCAAAGCCTTTTCGCTTTGAGCCCATGTGGGTGCTTGATGAGTCTTTCTATGATGTGGTCCAAAATGCCTGGGCTTCGGCCCCTCACTTAGAGTCTAAGCTGGATAAAACGAGAACAAATTTTTTAGAATGGAATAAAGTGAAGTTTGGGAATATTTATCATAGGAAAAAAAGGGCTCTGAGTAGACTTAAGGGTATTGAAAATCATCTCCAATTTTACCCGGACTCCCGCTTCCACCTTAATTTTCAAGAGCAACTCCAAAATGAGCTAATTGCCATTCTTGAGCAGGAAGAGATCCTTTGGCTCGTCAAAAGCAGGAAGGAGTTGTTCAATCTAGGGGATAGAAATACGGCCTTCTTCCATAGAAGCGTACAAATTAGGAGACATAGAAGCAAAATCATTTCTCCCGAAAACAATGTGGGGGAGACCATCTCCAACCCCGATGCTCTTAGTGACCATATTAGGGCCTTCTATTGTCAACTCTTTGCTTCCGAAGACCTCGTGTGTGGTAATGTCTCCAAGGCCCGGTTAAATATTTCTTCCTACACCTCTTTTTGCCACCCCCCATCCATGGATGAGGTAAGAAATGCTTTGTTTTCAATGAAACCCCTAAAAGCCCCGGGCCCGGATGGTTTTCACCCTATCTTTTTCCAAAAAACGTGGGATACTACCTCGTATGAACTCCATAGATGCATTTTTGAGTGGTTCAAAGATGCCAGAGTCCCGGAAAACTTATGCAATGCTCTCATCTGCCTTATACCAAAGGTTGAGAACCCTTCTACTGTTAAACAATTCAGACCAATTAGTCTGTGTAACACGATCTATAAAGTAGTCACAAAAATCATTGTTCAAAGAATAAAGCCCATCATTCCTGATTGGATTTCCACAAATCAAAATGGGTTCATTAAGGGGAGGGGTCCTGAGGTTAATATTGTTGTTGCTACGGAAGTTCTTCACTCTATGAACAATAAAAAAGGAAAGAATGGGTGGTTTGCCTTAAAAATCGACCTGGAAAAAGCCTATGATAGAATTGAATGGCACTTCCTTTAGCAATGTCTAGGTAACCTTCAAATGGATAACCACTCCATTAATTTTATCATGAATTGTGTTTCCCAGGCCTCCTCCACTGTTCTTGTAAATGGTAGAAAAACCGAGCCATTTTTACATTCTAGGGGTCTTAGGCAAGGTGACCCTCTGTCACCTTACCTCTTCAATATCTGCCTTGAGAGTCTCACCAACAAAATCAATATTGCCACCCTAAACAAGCACTGGACTCCCTTTTGGGTCGGTAGGAATAAAGTTCCCATCTCTCACTTGTTGTTCGCTGACGACCTCCTCCTCTTCGGAAGAGTGGACGAAAGCACAGCCTTTTCAGTGCGAGACACCCTTGCTTCCTTTTGTCAAGAATCTGGCCAGAAAATTAATGAACAAAAAAGTCGTTTATGTTTCTCTCCAAATACCTTGGAGGAGCATCGTTCTCTTTTTCAAGATACTCTAAAGATCTCGGAATCTAAAGACCTAGGGGCATACCTAGGTATCCCGCTCTCCCATAAAAGACCTAAACGAAAAGATGTTCAATTCCTTGTCGATAAAGTTAGGAAAAAGCTAGCTTTGTGGAAGGCTAACTATCTGTCTAGAGCCGGAAAATTGGTTTTAATAAATTTTACTCTTAACTCCATCCCCTCTTACTATCTGCAAACTCAAACACTTCCTTCGACTACTCTTAAAGATCTTGACATAATATGTAATAACTTCCTTTGGGGTGAAAAAGACTCTAAAAAACGTTTACATCTTGTAGGGAAGGAATCCACTTTCCTTCCAAAGTCTCAAGGGGGTCTTGGTATAAGAGCTCACCATGACCTAAGTGTTGTTTATATGGCACGTCTTGGGTGGAAAATGTGTCAGGGTTTGGACAACCTAGCAAAGGAATGCATAATCTCTAAGTATATTCATCCTAACAAAGTTGTCCCTTTTAAAAATGGTTCAAAAGTTTGGAAAAGCATAGGTTTGGGTTGGAATCTTTTAAATGATAATAAAATTTGGGTCATAGGGGATGGCAAAGAAATTTCCTTTTGGGATGATAACTGGCTAGGGATAGGAGCAATTAGGCAACTAGTTTCCAGGCCCCCTCTCCTTCCAAGAGCAACATCTAAAAATATGTGACCTATGGGAGGCAAAATCTTGGAGGTTAAGTACACTATCTCTCCCTTTACCTGAGTTCATTTCCACGCGTATCCTAAAGATCCCTGTCCCTTCAATTGATTCGCATGAAACAGATCACCCCATCTCATCCTTTGCTGAAAATAATAAGTTCTCCCTTGTTAGTGCGTACAACTACCTCACTTCGCTCCGGAAGCCCACGGTTCAGGTGGATTGGCTATGGAAAAGCCAAACCCAAACTAAAATTCTTCCTCTGGTTGATTTGGTGGAATCGTCTTCCCACCAACTCACTTTTGAAAGTTCGGAACATCGTTCCAAATGATTTCTGCTCCATTTGCCATAACCAAAGTGAAACCCCCTCTCACCTTCTTCGGGACTGTGTTGTAGCTAAAGCCGTATGGAGTGCTGTAAATTTTCCCTCCCCTCATTGCCCTATCACCAGTATAGAGGATTGGATCCATTATCATTTGACTGCGTTACACACCATAAACAACATTCCATCATGCATCATTTTTCCTTTCATTTGTTGGGAGTTATGGACGCAGCGTAATAAAAGAATTTTTTAGTCAACCCCTTCGACCTCGCCTCAGACCACAGTCCAAAAAGCTATACGTGCCGCCACTGATTTCCTCAAATTTAAAAACAACGCCGCTGTATCGCCTGCCTCCCCCCTTCCTCAGATTACCCTTCTTAATCCTCCTTGGTTAAACATAAATGTTGATGCATCCTTTGTAAATCTTTCAGAGCCTTCTTGTATTGCGGGTGTTTTATTTGACAATGCAGGTTCTTGGGTCATGGGGTTCCAAAGACGAGTTTATGCAAATAGCAGCCTCCATGCGGAGTTATTGGGGATCCTGTGGGGCCTCAAAGTAGCCGAGGAATATGGAGTCACTCACGCAAATATCTGCACTGATTGCCAAAAGGCGGACAATCTTCTTCACCAAAAACATAACATAAACCCAACCATTGACAATCTCACTATGTTATGCAGGGCTCAAGGCCAATGCTTCCAAGGGATGAAGGTACAATTTTGCCCAAGGAAGCTCAATCAAGTCGCGGATAGTTTGGCAAAAGAAGGAAGGAAAGTAATCTTAGATGTTAATGTAACTAGGCTTATCCCCACCCCCCTAGTTATATTTTGAACTTATGGAACGACTTTGTAACAAGGCTTTTAGCCACTAACACTTAATGTCTTAATCTATGATGCCGCATTTCACCAAAAAAAAAACCCAGCCCAACAACAAACTATCACCACCGAAGTTTCCGAGAATCGACTCGAATTGGGTGGAGTTCGACCCACCATCACCTAACATTCACAGCTCGGCACAATACCAATGCACTCCTTCTAGCAAACATACTTCCATTGCTGAAACAATTGAAACTTTGGGCGAGTTGGGAAAAGGTAAAAGGAGGAAATGGCCCCCGGGAAACCAAAGTTTTTCTCAAACTATTACGGGACGTGTGGGTGGTGTAATAGCTTAATTTTTAACCAGCTTTCATTAAAACGCAATTGTAATTATTATTTTAGTTAACAATTTAAAATCTACACTAATACTAAGTTTATATTTTGGAGCAAGAAAGATTTTTGATATTACGAATATACCCTTATGAATTTCAATAAACCAAAAAAAAGGGGTTAAGAACAAAACCCATTTTTTCTCTCTTCTTCTCGTGGCTCCTTGTAAGAGTTCTAGAGAAATTTAGATCAATTCCATTGTTGTGTTATAAATATATGAAGATCTCAAATTGTGAAGTATTAAAATGGAGAACAACTTAAAACCCCAAACCCATTTCTCTCTCTCTCTTCCCTCTTCCGTTTGCTTTTGCCTCCAAGCATCGACTTCTCGGTTGGCGTTAGCTTACCGGAGCTTCGCCGTTGACCCTCGTTGCTACTCTCTCTGCCCCTCTATTTTTTTTTGGTGCTGGTTGCGTTGCCGTCGTGACCCGGTGTACCTCTGCTCCTCTGTTATTCTTTTCTCCTCTGCTCGGGGTCCTTGTTGTGTGTTCGCCGGCGATTTGCGGCCACTAGCACAGCTGGTGGTGCTGTGGCTGCCGCATGTTGTTGTTGTTGTAATCAATTCGCCTTTATCTCTGTCTCGAGGATGCGTTTGATGGGCAGCTCCTCAAGTCTCCTTGTTCTCCTGTTTTCATTTCTTGATAATGGAAGCCCAATTCAATTTCTATGAATTTGTTTATCAAAGGTATCGTTTTTGCATAATTTCTCCTCTTTCATGAATATGAATCTCAAGTATATGGGTTAATGTTTTCATAACTTTCATTGGTATAGCTTTAATCTTTGAATTGATTTGTAATGATTGTGAATTGGAAGCTAACTAGTATATATAGTTGAAAACTTTTCTTCCGACATCAAGGGGTTATCATTTTAACTATAAGTTTGTAAATTCATTTCACTCGAGTATATATGTATTCGTCATTCTCTTGATAGTTGTAAGAAATAAATCATCTTACGAGTCATGTTTTATATGGCTATATAAATCATTGAATTCCCAATTAAGATGAATTTTAAATAGTTTTCACAAAAAGCATCTAATGTTAGAATTATCTATGGGTAATAAAAAGGAAGAGTTAATTAGATGGAGATGATCTTGAAATTAATGCAAGTTAGCGAGCAAAGATTAGTTTGATTGGTTATGTTGGGGACTTTTGTTGGAGTTTATAGGAGTTTATAGTAGAAACTCAAAGTTTGCTTCAAAAGAATAAGTCTATTTTATCTTTCGTCCTACATTGAAAGAATAGAAGGGAAGAGTAAGGTTTATAATCATTACTCTTCCTCTACCCTTTGAGTTGAGTAGCAATGAGGCTTTTAGTGGGTATGTGGTAGACTTGGGCATGGGCCGGGTCGGGCCTGTTCATGGGCTCGGCCCGCGGGCTAGAGGAATTGGCGGGCCGGGCCGGGCCCGAGCCCGTGAATGGCGGGTCGTGCCGTGCCGTGCCTGAAATTTTCAGATTTTGTCCACGGCCCGGCCCAGGCCGCGGGCCGGGCTCGAGCCTCCTGCGGGCCTGGCCCGTGCTTTATGTTGTTTTTTTGGATTCTTGGTAGTTTTAGGCTAAAAAACAAAGAAAAGGCGCGTTCGACCCGCGGGGCGGCCATGGGCTATATAGGCGTTCTCGTGCCGGTGCGGGCCCGAAATAAAATTTCTTGACCGTGGCAGCCCACGGCCCACGGAGCGGACAACGGGCCGGGCCGGGCCTTGAGCGGGCTCGTGCGGGCCGGATCGGCCCGCGCGCGGCCCGGACCCATGCCCACCTCTAGTATGTGGTGATGTGTGGTTACCACACGCGCGTGCCGCCCGCCCGGTCCGGGCCATGGGCCATGGGGAATAAACTGAACTATCTTTTTGGGTCAATTATTTGTCAGCATTTAATTACCGTTTTTATCAGTCTTAAGTTACTGTTTTTTCCCCTAATCTCTCTTTTAATATTACGGTTTTTCCCTAATTTCTCTCATGATCTGCTGCCATTATCTTCCACATTTATTGACCGTTTTCTCCCACGATTTCAGCCATGTTCTGATCTCGTTTCGTTTTCCTCTCCCTATAAATACTAGTGTTCTGGTATTCATGGGGGACACAGAAACACACAATCACATCTTCTCTTCTCTTTCTTTCTCCTCTATTATTCTGGGCAATATTCAAGATCGTTCTCAATCTACTTTTCTGTCAACACCGGAAACGCAGAAACCGTGTATCCCTGGAGGTTGATTGCTGTGAGTCCGTGTGTTGTTGCGGGGCAAATTCAACTTTAGGGCAGTGATCTTCTCACGCCATGGTTGTCAGATAAGTTTGTTTTAATTGTTACCAGTTTACATTCCTACATTCTAAAGTTAAATTTTGTATATGTTTTACGGAACTATGGCTGGTGAAATTCCTGATGATAGTGTGCGTATTCTTAATGTTGTCCCTCTTACCAATCCCTTTGTCCCTGATATGTCTAAGTTAGAACCGTTTAATGGGAAAAATTATAAGATGTGGTATGATAAGATGAAATTTTTCTTGGGTCAAATTGGTGTAGATTATTGTTTGTCTGCTGTTGTTGCTCCTGAGAATTCTGTTAGGGATTTTGTGAAAGACAATAAGACTTGTCGTGGGATGTTACTGCATTATATGACTTTTGCCCTTTACATGATTTATAGTAATTCGAAATATGCTAAGGATATTTGGGATGCTTTGAATGCTAAGTATGGTTCTGATGATTTTGGGACTAAGAAATATGACTGTAGTCGTTGGTTGAAGTTTACTATGTCTGATGCTAAACCTGTGCTAGATCAAGTTCATGAGTATGAACATTTATGTGTTGATATTGTGGCTGAGGGTATGGTCATTCCTGATCTTTTCCAAGCCAATTGTTTACTTGAGAAATTACCTCCTTCCTGGGAAAATTTTATTCATTCCTTGAAGCATAGACAAAAAAACTTTACCCTTCGGGAATTAGTTTCCCACATTAAGATTGAGGAGCAGAACTGTATCCAAATTAAGGGGAAATCAGTTGATCATTCTTCCTCTTATGCTAATCTGGTGGAAAATAAAGCTGCTCTAGGTAAAGGACCAAAAGGTAAGGGTCCAAATCAGTTTCATGGTACAAGGCAGAACTATAACAACTTCAAGGGTAAAGGTCAGTTTAAGGGAAGTTGCTTCATTTGTGGTAAGTATGGGCATGCTGCCAAGGATTGCCGTCAAAGAAAAGAAGCTCCAAGCAAAGCAAAAGACAACAAAGCTCAAGCCAACCTTGTTGAAGATGACATCATTGCTGCTGTGGTGTCCGAGGTCAACTTGGTAAGCAATGTTTCTGAATGGGTCGTGGATACTGGTGCAACCCGCCACGTCTGCGCCAACAAGGAGATGTTCTAGGAATACAACAAAGTTTCAGAGGGAGAATGCGTCTTCATGGGCAACTCAAGCACTGTGAGTGTTTTAGGCAAAGGAAAGGTTTTCCTGAAATTAACTTTCGGGAAAACCATTGCTTTGCAGAATGTTTTGCATGTCCCCGACATTCGCATAAACCTCATTTCTGGTTCTCTTTTAAACAAAGCTGGGATCAAGTTAGCTTTTGAATCTGATAAACTTGTATTAACCAAAAATGGTGTTTTTGTGGGTAAAGGCTTTTGTAATGATGGACTTTTTATTTTGGATGTTGTTATTGATAATAAGAACTCTACTGCTTCCGCTTATATTACTGAGTCTGTTTCTTTATGGCATTCTAGACTAGGTCATGTAAATGTTGCATCTATTATAAGGCTAAAACATCTTAGTCTTATTCCCGACTTTAGCAATACTTCTTTATGGGATCAAGTTAGCTTTTGAATCTGATAAACTTGTATTAACCAAAAATGGTGTTTTTATGGGTAAAGGCTTTTGTAATGATGGACTTTTTATTTTGGATGTTGTTATTGATAATAAGAACTATACTGCTTCCGCTTATATTACTGAGTCTGTTTCTTTATGGCATTCTAGACTAGGTCATGTAAATGTTGCATCTATTATAAGGCTAAAACATCTTAGTCTTATTCCCGACTTTAGCAATACTTCTTTTGATAAATGTGAAGTGTGTGTAGAAGCTAAGCATCCTAAGAAAGCATTCAACAAAAATGTGTCCCGTTCCTCTACTTTATTAGAGTTAGTCCATAGTGACTTAGGTGACTTTAAGAATTCCATGAGTAGGGGAAGAAAGAATTATTATATTACATTTGTTGATAACTTCTCACGTTATACTAAGGTTTATTTATTGAGTTCTAAGGATGAGGCTGAAGAGAAATTTCTAATTTATAAAGCCGAAGTTGAGAACCAATTGGACCTTAAGATTAAGAGGGTGAGATCAGATAGGGGTGGAGAATATGATGGAGTTTCCCTTAAGAAAATTTGTGAGTCTAATGGGATTATTCATGAGGCTACAACTCCTTATACCCCAGAACAGAATGGAATAGCTGAGCGGAAAAATAGAACTCTTAAGGATATCACTAGTACAAAATCGACGATTTGCGTTGGATGTGAGGCGCCCATTTGCGTCGGACATGGGTCCGACGGCACAGGTCTCGACGCAGATGAAGCGATAGGATCTGCGTCGGACTAGGACACGACGCAGTTGAAGAGCTATCTGCGTCGGACCCTGCCCAACATGCGACGCAGATGGAGTCGTTAGCCCAGCAAGCCAGACTCATTTGCGTCGAATGTTAGTCAACGTTCGACGCAAATTAACCATTTTTTTATTTTAAAAAATTCCATTTGCGTCGGACTTTGCCTTACATCCGACGCAAATGGGTAAATTTTGTTAAAAAAAAAAATTCACGTAGACATTATTCACGCTAAACGCATACACAAACCTAAATTCTAAACCATATGTTCAAAACCAACAAAAGGAAGATTAAAAACTCCAGTAATACACAATTCAAAACAGAACCATAATAAAAAATAATCAAATTCAACAAATAACATAAAAACAGAATAACATAATCAAAACAGAACCATAATCAAACAAGTATAAAAACAGAAAAATATAATCAAAACAGAACCATAATCAAACAAGTATAAAAACAGAACCATAATCTATACAAAATTAAAAAACGAAATTAAAAACTTAAATATTTAGATTTAACATACAAAAAACGAAATTAAAAAACTGAACTTAAAAAAAAATCAGATCTAACATACAAGAATGAAATTGCACTAAATATATTTAAAAAAAAAACCTAAATCGCCAAAATCAGATCAAACTTCGTTCTCCTTCTTCAAATCTCGTTCTTCTTCAATTTCGTTCTTGAATTTGATAACAATTAAACAGCAAAAATTCGCCGCCATTGCTAATTGAGAAAGAATTCTTGAATTTGATAACAACCTCGTTCTTCAAATCTCGTTCTTGCGCTCAATTTCACCGAGTTCTCGGTCTTTCTTCTCTTGCTCGAGCTTTTCGAGCTCTTTACTCTGCAAAATCAACGAAATTGAATTCGCCGCCATTGCTAATTGAGGAGGTTGGTTGGTGAGAAGAAGAAGGAGAAGATGAAGAAGGGTAGAGAGAGAGAAGCGGTGAAGATCTGGTGGTATGAGAAAGAGAGAGGGAGAGGGAGGAGAGAGAGAGAGACGGCTGGCATGTGATGAGTTTCGGTTGGTGGTATGCGTTTTAATTTGTTAGGGTTTTAGAAAATAAGGAGTGGGCTCGCTTATCTGCGTCGCACATATAGACCATGCGACGCAGATAAGCCCAATTCATTTTCTGGTCAAAAAAAAGTAGTAGGTTGCATTTTTTATATCTAAAAATTAGCCCAAATCATCTGCGTCAGATGGGCCATAGAGTCCAACGCAAATATTTTTTTGCATCGCACTAAAGGAAGGTGCGACGCAGATAGGTTGTCTTTTGCGTCGATTCCTTGTTGTATGCGACGCAGATAGGTCTTTTGCGACGTTTGTCCTGTTATGCGACGCAGATGGTGAGACGCAAATCGTCGTTTTTCTACTAGTGTATGATGATTGCAATGCTTATTAGTTCAGTTATGCCTACTAACATGTGGAGTGAGGCTATTCTTTCTGCTTGCTATGTTCTTAACCGAGTTCCCCATAAGAAGTTAGATAAAAATCCCTATGCATTGTGGAAAGGCTATAAGCCTAATTTGGGTTACCTCAAAGTGTGGGGGTGTTTGGGTAAGATAGGACTTCCTGACTTTCAAAGGAGTAAGATTGGACCTAAGACTGTAGATGGTATCTTTATTGGTTATGCTTCTAACAGTGCTGTATATAGACTCGTTCTTAAGGATGCATCTGGTTTTGGTCCTATTAGAAAGTCAAGGGATGTTGAATTCTTTGAGCATGTTTTTCCTATGAAAGTTAGTGTACAATCATACTTGCCTGCTGCATCTTCTACTTTGCATCATGACATTGCATCATCTAGTGAGACCTTAGAACCTAGAAGGAGTAAGAGGGCTAGAATTGAGTCTAGTTTCGGACCTAATTTTATTACTACCTTTCTAGCTGAAAAAGAGTGTTTAGATGAGCAAGATGTCAATGCGTTTGTATTCGAAGAGAACCCGAGAACCTATGCAGATATGTAGACTCAAGTCTATTATGATGTCAAGTCTATTATGAGATATGTAGATGTCAATGCGTTTGTATTGGTTAGAGGCTATTGACAGTGAAATAGAGTCTATTATGATTAATAATACTTGGATTTTGTCAGACCTTCCTAGAGGTTGTAAGGCCCTAAGTAGTAGGTGTATCTTTACAAAGAAATGCAAGCCTGGTGGGTCCTTAGACAAGTATAAGGCTAGACTTGTAGTTGGAGGGCATCGCCAAAAGAAAGATTTAGACTTCTTTGATACCTATTCTCCGGTGACCAAGGTAGCCACCATTAGAGCATTAATTGCACTTGCATCTATTCATGATTTAATTGTGCATCAAATGGATGTGAAAACTCCATTTTTGAATGGTGAGTTAAATGAGGAGATCTATATGAAGCAACGTGAAGGATGTGAGGTTCCTGGTCAAGAGGAAAAGGTATGCAAGCTAATTAGATCTTTGTATGGTTTAAAACAAGCACCAAAACAATGGTATGATAAATTTCATCATACTATTACTTCTAATGGTTTTTTGGTAAATGATTCTGATGCTTGTGTTTATTCCAAAATTGATGAGCTTGGTTGTGTTTTCATATGTCTATATGTGGATGATATGTTAATCTTTGGGACCAATATAGACGTAGTAAATGCAACTAAGAGTTTCCTAAATTCTTGTTTTGAGATGAAGGATTTAGGAGAGGCTTACGTTATTCTTGGAATAAATATTACTAGAACGTCAAATGGGATATCTTTAAATCAATCTCATTATATTGAGAAAATATTAAAGAAGCTTGATCAATTTGATTGCATTCCCGTGAAAACCCCACATGATTCTAGTATTCATTTGAAAAAGAATAAGGGTGATAGTATATCACAAGAACAATATGCAAAAATAATTGGTAGTGTAATGTTCTTGATGAATTATACTAGACCTGATATAGCTTATGATGTTAGTAGATTGAGCAGGTATACTCACAATCCTAATCGGGAGCATTGGGTTGCCTTGATTAGATTGTTGAAGTATCTAAAAGGCACTATCAATTGGGGTATGCATTATCAAAGGACACCTTGTGTCCTTGAAGGATTTTGTGATGCCAATTGGGTGTCGGATAATGATGAAATTCAATCTACTAGCGGTTATGTTTTTACTCTTGCTGGAGGAGCTATATCATGGAAATCATCAAAGCAAACATGTATTGCCAAATCTACAATGGAATCTGAGTTTATTGCATTAGAATTGGAAGGTCAATAAGCTGAATGGATAAGGAGTTTGCTTGCTGATATTCCATTGTGGGAGAAGCCAGCTCCATCAGTTTCTATGCGGTGTGACTCACAAGCAGCATTTGGGGTAGCGAATAATCAAGCCTATAATGGAAAGAGAAGGCATATTCGCTTAAGGCATGCCGTAGTTAGAAATTTAATTAAAAGTAATGTGTTATCACTCGAGTATGTAAAGTCAGAGAGGAATATTATTGATCCTCTCACCAAAGGCCTTTGTAGAAAAATGGTGTAGGAGTCAGCACAAGGAATAGGTTTAAAGCCTATTGTGGAGTGAATTGTGATGGATACCCTTCTTAGGAATTCCTACGTTCAAATGGTCAAACGAAATCACAAAAGAACTCAAGTTATTGTATACTACTACCATTCCTATTAATAAAAGTGATGTAGTATTTTGTTTTAACCGTCTGTTATATGTGTAAGGTTGAGCATAGAGCTCTTAATAAGTTCATAGCCTTACTTAAGGTGGTTTGTGACAATACAAACTTGATGAACTTACTTATGTGAATGTGGGGGTTACGCCCAATCCCCTATGAGAGTCATAAGGCTTAGGCTCTCTAGAGCATTCATGAGAATCCAGGCTAATTGTGGGGCACCGAAATTACAATTGCGAGAACGTTTCTTGATTTGAAAAAGGTTGAGTGCACAACTATGCTTTGCTAACTTCGTAAAAGGTTCAAAGAGAAATATACCTATTCTGATAGTAGGACATATTTGTATGCACTGAGTGTCAATTCAAGTCCATAAGACATTGATACTTCAAAACCTAGTATTTATTGCCCATATCATCTTTTTTCAGCCATGTTTCTTTCTATTTTGTTCGTTTGAATCATGTGGGGATTGTTGGAGTTTATAGGAGTTTATAGTAGAAACTCAAAGTTGCTTCAAAAGAATATGAAGAGTCTATTTTATCTTTTATCCCACATTGAAAGAATAGAAGGGAAGAGTAAGGTTTATAACCATTACTCTTCCTCTACCCTTTGAGTTGAGTAGCAATGAGGCTTTTAGTGGGTATGTGGTGATGTGTGGTTACCACACGCGCGCGCCGTCCGCTTGGTTTGGGCCATGGGTCATGGGCCTTAGGCCTTGGGGAATAAACTTAACTATCTTTTTGGGTCAATTATTTATCAGTATTTAATGACCGTTTTTATCAGTCTTAAGTTACCGTTTTTTCCCCTAATCTCTATCTTAATATTACGATTTTTCCCTAATTTCTCTCCTAATCTGCTGCCATTATCTTCCCCATTTATTGACCATTTTCTCCCACGATTTCAGCCATGTTCTGATCTCGTTTGGTTTTCCTCTCCCTATAAATACTAGTGTTCTGGTATTCGTTTGGGACACAGAAACACACAATCACATCTTCTCTTATCATTCTTTCTCCTCTATTATTCTGGGCAATATTCAAGATCGTTCTCAATCTGCTTTTCTGTCAACACCGAAAACGCAGAAACCGTGTATCCCTGGAGGTTGATTGCTGTGAGTCTGTGTGTTGTTGCGGGGTAAATTCAACTTTAGTGCAGTGATCTTCTCACGCCATGGTTGTCAGATAAGTTTGTTTTAATTGTTACCAGTTTACATTCCTACAACTTTTACTGGTAAAGTTGTGTAATTTGTGTTGAGAGGCTTCAAATCAGATTACGCTATGTGTTTAGAAATTATTGAGAATGAGTATTAATAGTTGTCGTTATGGTTGAGGTGAATATTTGTGGAATTCAAGTCTTATCGACTCAGCAAATTATGGAGTTTTGGAGATGGAATGTGGGTTGAAGCTATAATTCGAGTTCGACTGAAGGTACACATTGTCCAGCCACCTTCCAACTTAGAATTAATGTTTCAATGACTTCTTTGAAATTTGTGGTGTACATGAAAGATTTTGTTTTCCGACTCGAGCTTATCAAATTATTGTGTTTAATAAGTTTGGAAACATTTGAAAGTATAATTTGAATGTTTGTGACTCTGACTAAATTCACGATGATGTATATTCAAAGTATTATATCATTTAAGGACCATGTTTTGTTAAGAAGATATAATGATTATCAGTCGATATAAGTGTATCTTGTTTATAAGACCCAATTGTGTAAGCCATTTAAAGGCTCATGTTTCAAATTACTATAAGTAGTTATGGATATTTTGCAATGAATGTTAAGAGAAGATTTCGGATATATTTGTCAATATCTGTATAAGTATCATCCTCTAAAACTAAGCAGCTAAGTATACTTCAGATAAGCAATGAGCTGACCGGGTAAGCTTATGGATATTAATTACGTTTTCACTAAACTTCGTGTATATATAGGTGAAAGTATATGGAACTATTATTAATTGATTCATACAAGTAAGAGAGAACTTGAGTATATGATGTTAGGTAAGTGAATTTTAATTCAAGTTTCACATATGCATATTGAAATGTGATAATGATATGCATAAGTTACTAAGTTTGAGAAATACGAACTTGAGTTTTGAAAGTTATGAGTCTAAATGATTTGAATACAATACATGAACTCGGATTATATCCTATTATGAGGTTGTAAGCTTGATGTATTTTGGGTCACGAAAAGGTTAAGGTGAAAAAAACTTCAAGAGTAAAGTATTGCTTAGGAGATGGTAAGTACACTACAGTTTATGGTTCAAGATATATAGGCTATGTTCAGTTCACCTTATTTTTACTTATTTCAGATCAGATCAGATCAGACCAGATCAGATTAGAAAAAATAAGTTCAGATCAGATCAGATAAGTTCAGATCAGATCAGAGAAGTTTAGATCAGATCAGATAAGTTCAGATCATGCTTATATTTAAAAACTTATTATTATTGTTATTATTATCATGATTATTATGATTATTAGTATTACTAATGCTATTATTGTTATTGTAATAATAATAATTATTATTATTATTGTTGTTGTTGTTGTTGTTGTTGTTGTTGTTGTTGTTATTATTATTATTATTATTATTATTATTATTATTATTATTATTATTAATATTACTTTATAAGATTACTATTACTATTAATATTACTATTTACTAGTACATTTGTTCAAAAAGATTATTATTATTGTCGTTGTTGTACTTATTTAATTATTAATATTGGTATTTATTATTAATGTCGTTGCTATTATTATAAATGTCATTGATATCACTATTTGAAGCTATTTGTGTTCAAGAAGAAGAATGTTGATTTGGCATTTGCACGTGTTCTTTTTTATATTTGTTCTAATTAATAATTTTGATATGTGATATTCTTTTTTATGTTGTACATGTAACGAACATGACAATAGTATATGATGTTTATTTTTTTAAACAATTTTGGTAGAATAATATAAATTATATGTCACTAGTTTATATAAAATATGAGTAGCATGAGATAACCTAATTAATGGTGTTGGCATCACGTTTAAAATTTTCCCTACAAAGGATTTCAACTTATCTTTAAAAATAAAGTTTATATAGAACAATACAACGATATAAGAAGAATATTTAACCATTTTATTCAAGATCATATGATTGTATATATTTATAGGTTTATTTATAATAAAAAAGAATAATTTATTGATATAACAAAGAACATGTTGTTAGTTAAATCCAAACATATCATCAATATAAAATAACATCTATCTTTTATTTTTAGAATGTGTTCTTTAAATAGATTTTGTATGCTCTTTCAGTATATATTCTTTTTTTTAATATTATTATATGTTCTTTTCATTACTACCTAAATTCTTATTATAAACGGACCTTGAACATGAATAATATATTCTCTTTACCATGAACAATATATTTTTTTTACCTAAAATGTTGTGTTCTTTTTTTTTGGGCCCCTTTTGGGAACCCCGTGGTAAGATGAATTTCCTCTAGGCTGCCCTCACACAGGGTCACTCACCCAGAGGCCCAACAAGCCCCAACCCCCTCCCCCCACCCACAACAATATTAAAATTTATGCTTCCACTAAGATTTGAACCTTGGTCTCCCATGTGGAAGATAGGAAGCCATACCATTGGACCTAAGAGTCTTTGGTCTTTTATTTTTAATTGTATGTTCATATACTAATGTCTTTTTTAAAAAAAAAACTAATTATGCTATTATTGTTATTGTTATTATTATTATTATTGTATTATTTATGTTATTATTATTATATTATTTATGTTATTATTATTATTATATTATTAATATTATTATTAAAAGTTGTGCGTAGTAATAAAATGATAGTAATAGTAATACTAGTAATGAAATACAAAGTAATAATAATATTAGTAATAATATGTATTATAAAAGATAAGTTCAGATCAGTTCAGATCAGATCAGAAAAGATAAGTTCAGATCAGATAAGTTCAGATCAGTAAATTTCAGGTGAACTAAACATAGCCATACTTAGGATCTTATGATAACTATTGGAGCTAGCAAATAAATCTTTTGGGATATTAAGCAGAATGTGAATTGGTGAAGTTATAAAGCAAGCTTTATGATTATACTTTTATTTGTAAGGAAGATAAGTTCATATTTAAGAGTTAAAGTATATCATTTACATGTATCTTCGGAGAATCTTGGAACTGAGTTTCATAAAACGGAGAAATCCATGTTGGAATGGTTGTAGGATAAATTGTTTATTTGAGGAGTTCTTTTGGAATTTAAGTTGTCATATTAGAAAGGTAAGTCGGACAAATAGGGTGTACTATGGAAGTAAAACTGGATATATGTGAAGTTTGTAGCAGGGATATATTAGCTCAGGAAAGGAGTAATGAATCGAAGGAGTAGCAAACGGTGTAATAAAATTATAATATTAAGTTGTGAGTAATACTATATCTGAGTTAGCAATTTTATACCATGAGTATCAAACTAGGTAAAATTGAAAAAGGCTATATATTTTACTTTATAGGTGGAAGAGGTAAAAAATATAAAAATGGACGGTCGGGGCGTATAGATCTTGTGCAATGAAGTGTTGGGAACTAGACATATGATTCAATACTGATAGAAATGTAGATCTAAGGTTAATTTGGATGTAAGTTTATATAATTGAGATTACAAAGTTTAAACAAGTAATTGGATCAGGAAAAAGGAATAAGGTTGGGAAAATAAACAAGATTTCTATGACATTGAACTTGAGGTAATAAAGTTTGTTTCCGGATGTTATACTAGTTGAGTTACTAGAAGATCGGAAGTTCAAATATGAAGGGTTCAATCATTAAAATGTGGGATTAATAAGTAAGTCGTGTTGGAGGAAGCATCAACTATCATTATAAGTTAAAGCTCAAGAAGCTATATATTCTTGTGTATTTAGATTACAGAAATGGGTTCTAAGATGTTGTACATCGTAAGCTTTGGGTATATATACGATATGAACTTTGAAGTCTATGGATATGCGCGATTTACAATTTGGTATTGCTACATTTTAATTTCATGACGGTTATTGGAAAAGGATAATGTTCTACTGAGATATGACAAGGATATTATAATTAGTATGATCAACGTAAGTATGAATATTGAGATTTGCTCAGGTTAAGAGCTAAGCTGTGTAGGTTGTTTGATAAGATTAAAGCGAAAGGTGTTTCACAACATAGAATTTCGTAAAAAAAAAGTATAAAGTATTTAAGACTTACATTCCAATTTGAGACTTTGATCGATAAGCTACATTTTTGGACTATAATTATAGAATTGGACTATATTTCTTTTAAAGTCTGAATTTAAGAATTTTTTGTTAAATAGATTTGATCAAAAGTTGATTTACGTTTAGTTATTGGAAACTCTAGTATACTATGTTTATTAAGTAATCTAAGTTTTGTTGTGGAGTACCAAAATGCAATTGTGTTATGAGATTTGGATATATTCCATTTAAGAATTATGAATCTGAGTTTCAGAAATATGAAATTATAAGTTTTGTATTTTGATTTTGTTTCTGTGAGGGGAAGAAGCTGCTAGAGCAGTGATGAACAACATTATGTATTCTGTATATTCGTATTCTGGGGACATGTTCTGAAAAGTCTTGCAAGCAATACATAATGGAAGAGGGAGACGTCCCTTGTAAAAGTTTAGAGAATTCGCTTGGAAGGCAACTCTATTCGTGTTCTCTTCCCCATTATAATCTGATTTCTTATGATTTCTGAAAAAAATAGAATATATATTTGAATACGTAAATGGTTTCAAGGAGAGTTAGTTCAACCCTTATTTTGGAGGTAATGTTTTACTCGTCCGAGTTTATGGAATTCTTGCGCTGAATATGAGAATGATTCACTAAGAAAACCGTTAAGAATTCATGAAAGGAGTTAGCTATGTTATACATAATTGGATTAAAGATTATTATATTTGAAATACATAAGTGGGAGATATTGTTATGTCATAGAGTATGCCAGACATAATGGATTTGGAATATCGTATTAGATTTTATGGAATCCTTATTAGGTCTCATTAATTGAAAGTGTATATTATTCATTTTCTGAGATACTTTTATTATTATTTAAAACGAGTAGTATTGAAAAGTTGTTATAAGTATTTGTTATATTATTCTCTCATTATGATTTCTCTATATCTTGATTTCTAATATTTCGTAAGATAATCTTAAATCTGTAAAAATATTTTAAGCCACCAAGAATATTTTCTGGTTGGACAGTGTGTACTCAGTTTCGCTGATTTTGTTCTTGAAACCTGTCTGGGTGGGGGCAGTGTTTATTGTTAGTAATTTTGCAAGAATTATAAATGCTTCAGAATGGGCAGCGAACAATAAGGGTTGCGATCAAGTGATATTTTGGATGGGTAATGATGGTGATTATATACTGTAGCTGAAAGAATTTTCATGATATATTATTATATCGTATTAGAGACTTGTTAGATCAATTCATTGTACATACCTTTGGGTTGTTATATCGTGGGCATGGAGTCACATGTTTAGTATCGAGTTTTATAAGTATGTTTTCGCTGCAAAATAATGTAATTCGAGGCTTATTAAGTGTTAATCGAGATTTGTGTATCTTAAGTGTGATTAGCTAGCAGCTCGGAAGTGCGGGCTGTTACAGGTGGACTCCGTGACGAGGGAAGCAGTGATATGATGTTATGGTTTTATATAGAGTTTTTCCCCTTATATTTGAGCTAAAATGTGTATCAATGGTGCTCTTAGGAGCCATTTCACGCTAACTTTCTCCACCTAGTTGTGGTTTTCTGTTCTGTGTCAGATTGCAGGTTTTAGGGAGTTATCTCCCTATTTTCTACTATTATTTGACCATTACACTGGACTGGAGAGGTTCTATGCGGAGTTTCAAAGTCCCGAGGATACTTTCCGGGATCCTTGAGCAAAGAAGAATTGAAGACTTGGCGTTTAGAGCCAAGAAGGAAGAACCGGATCTGAGCCAGATCAAATCGGGTAGGACACGCCCGATCGGGCGCTGGCAAGAGATAACCAGTTGTTGTTGCGGGCCCGATCGGGCGCTATCGCCCGTTCGTTAGTTCGTTGAGTCGCCCGATCGGGCGGTTCGGCCCGATTCCGTCGGGCGTGATTGAGCAATTGTTTGGGCGCAATGCTTACAACTGCTGGGCCGCCCGATTGCATCGGGCGTGTCGGTCCAATTGCATCGGGCGAGGTCTAGTTTTGGAGCTCTACTGTTGCTTTGAGCCCGATTTGGTCGGGCAGACGTAGCCCGATCGGGCGGCTGACCCGACGCGCGTTTTTTTAATGATTTTCGGGCTATTTCTCTAAGACTTTTCCTAGTTGTTTTAGGATGAGTATAAATAGCAAAATCAGAATATTATTATTCATCTTGTTTTTTAGTCCTTAATTTCTCATAGTTTCTCTGAAGAACCCTAGTTTTACTACTTTTCATTGTGGATTCAAGATCAAACCTTTGGATTATTCGCAAGTTCAATATAGTTCTTCAGTTTGGTAAACTTCTTTATTGTTTTCTTTATTATTGATTAGATTAATTTCTTAGTTATTTGCAATAGTTCAAAGTATGAATTTTTACATGGAATTTGTTATTGTTTTCTCAAGCATGAGTGAGTAGTTTTATTTCTAGGATTGTGGGGATCTATGTATGCAATGAGGGATTGATAGATTGGTGTAATTATCTTTTATTTCAATTGTTTCCTGTGATTGAATCGTTCATGCTAGATTTATGAATTAGGCCTGATTTGTATTTCTATTATCGCAATATTGAATGCGCCGAGATGAGAGATTTCGTATAGGCTTTCAATCATTAGGCAGAGTGATCCTTGACCATGCGAGAGCGGCTAGGTGATCTTTGAGGGAGGTAATGTTCGAGAGAAATTACATGTGCCCTAGATAAATTGACTTATTAGGTGGTTATTATTTGTCTCTGATTTCCCAAATTGTATGCATAGTGATCCATAGTCTTAGTTCCTTTATTATTTGATTCTTACCTTCGTATTTAGTTCTGTCATTTGCTTAGTTTAGTTGAACAAACCATTTTCATCTGATTTAGTTAGTATAATATTAGAGTTCAGATACAATAGTATAACTTTCTCCCTGTGGATTCGATCCTGACTTCCCTGACTACTTGTTAGTGGACCTTAGGTTATTTTTGATTAGGTGATACGACTTTAGCTTTGTCAAATTTTGGCGCCGTTGCTGGGGAGACGGTTTATTTTTATTTTGTCCGAATTATAGTATTACACTAACCTCTACTCGAAGAACACCTGTTCTTTGGAGCATCTCACGTTTGTTTTAGTGTTTTTGGTGTATGAGCGAGAAATTGAAATCCCCAAATCTCATTCCATTTGATCCGGGAGATTGAAAAGACCGCTCGTAGACTCGTAAAGAAAACTAAGCAAGCGAAGTTGTCTGCGTGGGACACCATCCCAAAAGACACTCCGCTCCACCATCTTCACCACAACGAGAATTTTCCATCTCACCTATTACCGCTATAATGGGTGACGAAGCTAAACCAACCTTCGGAGATTATGCACAACCTTCTCCCGATAATGTACCCACCGGGGTCCCGGATGCCTACCATTGCTTGCTACAAACTTCGAAATCAAGTCTCATGTTCCGAATATGGTTCGGAATAATCGCTTCTTTGGGTTACCATCGAAGACCCAAATCGGCACTGCGGTTTTTACAATGTTGTGCTACTCGAAACAAGGCGGGTGTTACTGCCGATGAGATGAAACTCATCCTATTTGGTTTCTCTCTGCGCGACAAAGCTCTATTTAGGTATAATAAGTCGCCTTCCACCATCACCACTGGGCGAGAACTATCCAAAATCTTCCTCATCAAATGGTATCCTTACCAAAAGATCAGAGATATGCGTCATGCCATAGTAACTTTCACCCAAGACCCTGGAGAGTCATTATATGAATCTTGGGAGAGGTTCAAGGATCTCGCAACGCCTTTGTCCTCATCATGGTTTAGACCAGGTGGTATTTGTGTCGGATTTTCTACACTAGAGTTGATGCGAGATACAAGGAGGGTAATTGATGGAGCTTCGGTGGGTTTTTCATGGATAAAGCCATTGATGAGGGGTATGAACTTCCGGGAGAAACTCGCTTCTAATCAAGCATCTACCATTCGTTCCTCCATGAAGAAGGGAGGGAAACATGATGTCGAGGCCATTTCTTTCTTGTCAGGGCAACTAGTTGCTCTAAACCGGAAGATTGATTCTTTGAAGCTAGGTAATGACTCCTCCCATATGAGTGTTAATGCGATGGCTAGTGCTTCTAATTATCTTGCTCTCATTTGTGATGCTTGTGGGATACCCGGGCACAACTCTCAAGAGTGTCCTCGCGCTCCTATCTTCTAATGTCGGGAGTAAGCGTGAGGCGGTTAATGCTTTTCGATCCACAACCTAGGGGCCAGTTCAATCCATATTCTAACACTTACAACCCCGGGTACAGAAATCACCCCAACCTCTCATATCGGAGCAATAATGTGTTGAATCCTCAACCTCAACAACCATATGTACCACAAAATCAGGTTCAACAATATCAACCTCAACAACAAGCTCCTCCCTGGTTTTCGGAGAAATCGGGCTCCACAATCACCGCGCTCCTCCTACTGACCCAGCCATGACAGAGCTGAAGAATATGATGTTTCAGATGCAGAAAGGTTTTAATGCCTTTCAAGCCGACACAAAGGCTCAGTTGGAAAACTTGGGTACGCATAACAAGATGTTGGAGACTCAACTAGCTCAGTTGGCTAGTTCTTCTGCTAGTAGACCACCTGGGTCATTACCTTCACAACCCATGCAACCAAGAGATACTGCCAATGCCATCACTCTTAGGAGTGGAACGCGGTATGATGGTCCGGAGATGCCTAAAGATGCTCCGGTTGGGTCCGACAAGAATGAAGCTGTCACAGACAATTCCACAGCTCCTAAGGAGGCAAGCAATGCAGAGAAGCAGACAGTAGCTGAAAAAGTTCCATCTACCACTCCTGTGATCAAGGTACCGTTCCCCAATAGACTATTGAAGACTAAGCTTGATCATCAGCTCGGTAAGTTTTTGGAGATAGTGAAGCATCTGCAGGTAACTGTCCCTTTTACTGAACTTATTACTCAAGTTCCTGCATATGCTAAATTTTTGAAGGAAATTCTGACTAGGAAAAGAGCCTTTAATGAAATTGAGACTGTAGCTTTCACTGAAGAATGTAGTGCTCTTTTGCAAAACCAATCCCCACCTAAATTGAAAGACCCGGGGAGTTTCTCGATTCCTTGTAACATTGGCACCATTTTTATCGATAAGGCTTTATGTGATTTGGGTGCTAGTGTTAGTGTCATGCCCCTTACTGTATGCAAAAAGCTTGACATGGGAGATTTAAAATGTACCAATATTACTCTTCAAAATGGCCGACTTTCGTCAAATACCCCCTAGGTATCCTAGAGGACGTCCCTGTGAGAATAGGTAAATTTTTTATTCCTGTGGATTTTGTTGTGCTTGACATGGAAGAGGATACTCAGATCCCAATTATTTTAGGGAGACCATTCCTTCATACTGCTGGAGCTGTCATAGATGTTAAGAATGGGAAATTATTTTTGACTGTGGGAGATGACAAGGTGACCTTTAGTTTGACCAATGCCTTAAAAAGTCCCATGCTAGAGGAAGCCTGTTATAGAATTGATGTCATTGATGTGCTAGTTAACGATGACATGCCTCAATCCCTTCTGCGGGATCCTCTGGAGGCTTTGCTTTGTTTTGCATCTTCTACAGGTGATGGTAATCCCTTGAGAGCTGCAGTGGATGACTGGGAAGCGGTTCTTACATGTGAAGAGCTTGACGGTATTACCACTCATGAAAAGGAACGGTTAGTATATGATACTCAACCGGTAGAGGTAAAGAAACCTGAACTGAAACCCCTTCCCCCTTCTCTGCGCTATGCTTTTCTGGATGAATCTGAAAATTATCCTGTGATTGTTAGTGCTTCACTGAATGATGGTCAAATGTCTTAACTTTTGTCTGTTTTGAGAAAACATAAACAAGCCATTGGATATAATATTGATGATTTGAAAGGCATAAGCCCTGACTTCTACATGCATAGAATTCACTTAGAGGATGATCATCGTCCTAGTATACAAGGCCAACGTCGTTTGAACCCCAATATGCAGGAAGTGGTTAAGAAAGAGGTTATGAAATTGCTTGATGCTGGAATCATCTACCCCATTGCTGACTACAAGTGGGTGAGTCCGGTTCAAGTGGTTCCTGAAAAGGGAGGTACTACTGTTGTTAAAAATGAAAAAAATGAATTAATTGCTACAAGAGTAGTAACTGGTTGGCGTATGTGCATTGACTATAGGAAATTAAATGTTGCCACCAAGAAGGATCACTTTCCCCTCCCCTTCATTGACCAAATGTTGGAAAGGCTAGCTTGTCACTCTTATTTCTGTTATCTAGATGGGTATTCAGGTTTCTTCCAAATCCCTATCCACCCAGATGACCAGGAGAAGACCACATTTACCTGCCCTTATGGTACCTTTGCCTATCGAAGGATGCCATTTGGATTATGTAATGCCCCCGCCACCTTCCAACGTTGTATGATGGCCATTTTTTCTGAGTTCATTGAGTCCATTATGGAAGTGTTTATGGATGACTTTAGCGTGTATGGAATTGATTTTGATGCATGTTTGATAAATCTGGCTAAAGTTTTGAAAAGGTGTGAAGATGTCAATCTTGTATCAAGCGGGAGAAGTGCCACTTCATGGTTCTTGAAGGAGTGGTACTTGGTCATATTATCTCCGAACGTGGCATCCAGGTGGATAAAGCAAAAATTCAAGTGATTGAGCAATTGCCCCCTCCTGTGAATGTAAAAGGGGTGCGAGGCTTTCTTGGTCATACGGGGTTTTATCGCCGCTTCATCAAGGATTTCTCTAAAATTGCTAAACCACTTACTCAATTGCTCCTCAAGGATGCCCCGTTCCTGTTTACTGATAACTGTCTTGTATCTTTCAACAGGATCAAGCAAGCTTTGATTACCGCTCCTATCATTCGATCTCCGGATTGGAACCTTCCATTCGAGATTATGTGTGATGCTAGCGACTATGCTGTGGGAGCTGTGCTTGGTCAGAGGAAGGACAACATCCTCCATGCGATATACTACGCTAGTAAGACACTAGATGAAGCTCAAGTTAACTATGCCACCACTGAGAAAGAGCTTCTAGCTGTGGTCTATGCATTGGACAAGTTCAGGACTTATTTACTGGGGTCTAAGGTCATTGTTTATACCGATCATGCTGCATTGAAGTACCTCCTAGCCAAAAAGGAGGTCAAGCCTAGACTCATTCGGTGGATTTTGCTGCTCCAAGAATTCGATTTAGAGATCAGAGATAAAAAGGGAGCAGAAAATGTAGTGGCTGATCACCTGTCCAGATTGCAGTATGAAGATATGGAAGAAGGTCTACCCATTGATGACTCATTTCCTGATGATAAGCTCCTGGCAGTCACTTCTGTCACCCCGTGGTATGCCGATTTCGCCAACTTCTGTGTGAGTAGACAGACTCCCCCAGAGCTGAGTTACCAGCAGAGGAAGAAATTCCTCCATGAGGCTAAAAAGTATTTTTGGGACGACCCTCTACTGTACAAGCTTTGCGCTGACACCATCTATAGGCGATGTATTCCAGAATGGGAGGTGCATGACATTCTGAAGCACTCCCACTCCCTGCCATGTGGAGGCCATGCTGGGCCCTCCAAAACCGTTGCTAAGGTACTTCAATCTGGTTTTTACTGGCCTACTTTATTTCATGATGCTAGTACCTTTGTTAAGTCCTGTGATGCATGCCAACGAACGGGAAATAATTTCCCGTAGACATGAGATGCCCCAAACCCCCATTTTGGAAGTTGAATTATTTGATGTATGGGGTACTGATTTTATGGGCCCTTTTCCCTCTTCATCGGGCAATAATTTTATCCTTGTTGCTGTTGATTATGTGTCTAAGTGGGTAGAAGCCCTTGCATCCCCAACTAACGACTCTAAAGTCGTTATGAAAATGTTTAAAAAGATTATATTTCCAAGGTTTGGGGTACCAAGGGTTGTCATAAGTGATGGTGGATCTCATTTTCACAAACGCACTTTCGAGACTCTGCTTAAGAAGTATGGTGTCTACCATAGGACTGGCCTAGCTTATCACCCTCAGACAAGTGGGCAGGTAGAAGTGTCTAATCGTGAGATAAAGACTATCTTAGAGAAGGTGGTAGCTAAATCTAGGAAGGATTGGAGTGACAAATTAGATGACACCTTATGGGCTTACAGAACTGCTTTTAAGACCCCTATTGGCACCACCTCTTACAGGTTAGTTTATGGGAAAGCATGTCACTTACCTGTTGAGCTAGAGTACAAGGCTTTTTGGGCTGTTAAGGAGCTGAACTTTGATGCTAAGTTAGCAGGAGAAAAACGCCTTTTGCAGATTAATGAACTTGATGAACTCCGAATGAATGCTTATGATAGTTCGCGTCTCTACAAGGAGCGCACTAAGAGATGGCATGATAAGAAAATTTTGAGTAGAGAGTTCTCAATTGGTGACAAGGTCTTATTGTACAACTCTAGATTAAAACTTTTCCCTGGTAAGTTGAAGTCTAGGTGGTCCGGTCCATTTTCGTCACTAATGTTAACAAGTTTGGTTCTATTGAGGTGATGAATGCAACGGTGAAAAATTCAAAGTTAATGGCCAACGCTTAAAGTCGTATCATACGAGAGCTCTTGTTGGATCTACGTGGAGGAATTATACCTCCAACCCCTTCCCTTCTCTGTTTGAGGGATGCGACATTATGGTCGTGCGGGACCCTTATAAACCAGCGCTACTCGGGAGGCAACCCGACTTCCCCTTTCCTTTTCTTCTTATTTGTTTTTAGTTTTTCTAGTTTCGTAGTTTTGGTAAGAGAGTGCGAGGGTACTAATCATCATCTTGAGGCTATATGTGTGCAGGAATTTTTCGCATACTAGCTTGGTCCGTTTTCACATTGAAAAGATCGCAAAATTCTGAGAAAACGGCTGTTTGGGCATCCGCCCGATTAGATCGGGCACTGCCGCCCGATCGGGCCCACGAAGAAAATAGGACAAGAGTAAAAACAGAAGCGCCCGATTGGATCGGGCCATTCCGCCCGATCGAGCATTCTTCCGTCAACGAAAACGAAAAGTGCCCGATTCAATCGGGCATTTCCGCCCGATCGGGCAGCATACCGCCAGTTCCTGGAAACGACGAAGTCTATCGCCCGATCGGGCCCGTGACCAGAATTCTGCATCCTGAACGAAGAAAATCGCCCGATGACATCGGGCTCCACTCGCCCGATCGGGTCGTCTGCCGCGGTCTCATTAAATCGGGATTTCCCACTCACTTTTCTCATTCATCTCCAAATCTCTTTCTCTCTCTTCTTCAAGCCCTAACCCCCAATTCTCACCATCTTCCCCAAATTCTCCCTCCACCATTAAAGACCTCCATCCAAGCTACTTCTATCTTCACAAAATCACTCCTCTCATCTTCCCCTACCAATTACCCACTCCATCCTCTTCATTTTTCTTTCACTCCATCTCTCACATCCATCCTCTTCCTCCTTCCTTCCACCATTAAAGTGAGAGAAAAGCTCCCTTCCATCATCCCCCATTAGAGTGAGTGTGAAATCCTCTACATTTTCCAAGCAACATGAGTTCGAGGAGGCGTCGCGGATCCGGCACCGGGTCTCAACCACCACCACCGGTCCCCCGAGACGAGACTTTTCCGGACGTCATCTTTTCGTCGGCAGAGCAGCGTGACAGGTTTCAGCGCCTAAAAGGGCGCGAGGTGAGTCCTACCCACTTTCTTGATATTGAATTTTTGAGTAAATTGGGTATTGCCTCTGAATTCAAGGATTTCATGAAAATAATAGGGATGGAATCATTCTTTTCCGTGCATGTTAATACATATCCTGTACTTGTCTATGAATTTTATAGTAGTCTTGAGGTTACCAAACCCCGAACTGGACCCGTCTCATATGTATCCTTTAGACTGCTAAATCAGGATTTCCACCTATCCCTACCGGAATTTGCACGAATTCTTCGAGTCCAATGTCGTGGGGAAATTGGGCACCCCCCTAACTACCACCATCATGAAACCTATTTTGCCATCACCGGTGATGGAAATGACTTCACCCTACAACATTGCAAGGGCAAATACATCCACCAACCCATCTTTAAAATTTGGGTCCGATTTATGTCTCGGTACACTTTTTTGGGAGGGTGGGAAGGACAATTAATCGGGGGGATGACCTGTACTTAATAGGGAACTACATGCTTAGAGGGACGCGCCACCACTTTCAATACAACATCCCTCACCATGTTGCGCTCCAGATGGAGCGTATAGCTACCACATATCCCAAGAGGCGAGCGGACGGTACCTTGACCTCTCGCGCCATTGTGAATGTGGGGTTGGTCACTCTTTTTGCTAGGAAAATCCCCGGTTTTAACGAGTCTCGCTACCAGCCAGCCATAGGACCTACCCTCATAGATTATGCTTTCCTAGATCGTCTCCGTTGGGTAGAGAGGGCTGGGGATAAATACCAGTGGCGCATCAACGGAATGCGCTCTATTGAGCTGCCTAGTCCCTTAGCCAAAATCCGACCTGGGCAGCCCCATTACCACCTTCCCATTGCTGGTTCTGACTTTCCCACCCCCGTGCCTGAGATACCCCAGCGCACCTTTCACCGCCGCCTCCCTCATTCTGATTATATTGCCTCTACTTCTGATGCTCCCCCTCCCCCATATTCTGCTGCTCCTCCTCCTTCTTTTGATTTTCAGGAAATGATGAGCATGCTCCAAACGAGATGGAGTCCGGTATCACTTGCCAACTCTACCGCCATCCAGAGCATCGGTCAGCAAGTTGATGCCAACTCTGTAGCTCTCCAGAGCCTTAGCCAGCGTGTTGATACATTGGCCAATGATCAACACCTAGCTATGTACCCCATGTACGATGACTACTGCAGACTGCATAAAATTGCAGAAACAGATGCTTACCCATCTTGGTACACTTAGAACCCGAGTTACTGACCATAGGAGTCCAGTAGTAGGGGTGGCGGAGGTGAGGATGCTGATGGTGATGACCTTTCCATGGATGACTGATATCCATGCGTTCCCTTTCCCTTGTTGCAATGAGGCCATTGCCAAGTTCAGCTTGGGGGAGGAATTCTGTAAGTATTAGTATTGTTTTTCTTTTTGTTTTTCCTGCTTTTTAGGTTAGTTAAGTTAGTTTAATTGCTTTGAAAAAATGAAAAATCACAAAAAAATGAAATATTCTTTGAAAAAACACAAAAATACGAGTTGAATACGAACAGTTGATTTCCTTCCTCGTGCCCCGAACTTTGTTTTGAAAAACGATTTAACTCTTTATCTTTGGATAGTTGGGCATTTGTGATTGGGATGTTGTGATGTGATCTCTCGATTGCCTTGATCTTGAGTGGAATTTTGTTGATAAAGCGCCTATTTTAATTGCATGCTTGAATTGGTTAGATTGTGAGGATTCATTCTAGCCCTCGGATTTATGTCTATATCCGGTCTATTCTTGTGTGTTAGTTCCTCGTAGCATTCTTATCTTGGCTTTGGCATTGTACTCGTTGATTTTTGGTGACTTTGAACATGTGCTGTGATAGAGGCGTTCAATTGTTTAATCTTTAAGCCTCAGAGTTGTTTGATGAAGCATTTTCCCCCCTAGCCCCGCTGAGCCAAATGACTTCTTTTTGGATCTATATTAAGCCACATTACACGCCTTGAGCCTTTACAATGACTATTGTCCCAAGCCTAGCTTGGGGGAGCATTTGTTAAGTTGATATTATATTGTGTGGTTGATTCCGTAGGGTGGTTGGAAAATAATGATATGTTTGTACAAAGAAAAGAAAGAAATAGAAAAATAAAGTGAAAAAAATGATAGTGAAAAATTTCTATGATCTTCACTCATTAACTTTCAAAAGTGTTGGAAATTATGTTGAAAGAGACAATTATTGGTTGGTTCGTGAAATTTCAGGGTTGGTTATTATCTTGGTTATGTTGTTGATGCCATGGGAGTTGTTTCGATCACACCTAGTCATACTAGTGTTTTTTGCTCCCCTTTCTTGGCTTTTCCACCACATTCCTTAAATAATTTACGTACCTTTACCCGAGCCCCATTACAACCCTGAGAAAGACCTTTTGAGCACGTGTTTGATTGTTTATTGGAATAATACTGAGTCAATATGCCAAAGTTGAAGATTAAGTTTGTTATTTGAGTCGACCTGATTAGGATGAGCGATATTATACCTTTCTAAACACATGAGAGTGTGAGTGGGAAGGGCTATTATGGTTGGGTTGGTGAGCGATCGGGCACACATTTTGCCTGCCACAAAATTGAGAGGAGTGACACCTCGGTGAGCACCTTTTCAAGATTTGCATGATATATAGGGCAGCTGCATTTGATGGGTTGCTTAAGTGATTGGTAGTCAGGTGATCTGAGCAACTGAACTTGAATTTTGCTTGCTTGAACGATTTTGAGTTGGATATAATTGAGTTTAAAATTTCCTATCTGAGGGGTAAAGCAATCCTATTCTTATTCATGTTGTGCTTTACTTGGGGACAAGCAAAGGTTTAGCTTGGGGAAGTTTGATGTTATGGTTTTATATAGAGTTTTTCCCCTTATATTTGAGCTAAAATGTGTATCAATGGTGCTCTTAGGAGCCATTTCACACTAACTTTCTCCACCTAGTTGTGGTTTTCTGTTCTGTGTCAGATTGCAGGTTTTAGGGAGTTATCTCCCAATTTTCTACTATTATTTGACCATTACACTGGACTGGAGAGGTTCTATGCGGAGTTTCAAAGTCCCGAGGATACTTTCCTAGATCCTTGAGCAAAGAAGAATTGAAGACTTGGCGTTTAGAGCCAAGAAGGAAGAACCGGATCTGAGTCCGATCAAATCGGGCAGGACACGCCCGATCGGGCGCTGGCAAGAGATAACCAGTTGTTGTTGCGGGCCCGATCGGGCGCTATCGCCCGTTCTTTAGTTCGTTGAGTCGCCCGATCGGGCGGTTCGGCCCGATTCCGTCGGGCGTGATTGAGCAATGGTTTGGGCGCAATGCTTACAATTGGTGTGCCGCCAGGTGCATCGGGCGAGGTCTAGTTTTGGAGCTCTGGCTGCTGCGTTGAGCCCGATTTGGTCGGGACGTAGTCGGCCCGATCGGGCGACTACCCGACGCGCATTTTTTTAATGATTTTCGGGCTATTTCTCTAAGACTTTTCCTAGTTGTTATAGGATGAGTATAAATAGCAAAATCAGAATATTATTATTCATCTTGTTTTTTAGTCCTTAATCTCTCATAGTTTCTCTCAAGAACCCTAGTTTTACTACTTTTCATTGTGGATTCAAGATCAAACCTTTGGATTATTCGCAAGTTCAATATAGTTCTTCAGTTTGGTAAACTTCTTTATTGTTTTCTTTATTATTGATTAGATTAATTTCTTAGTTATTTGCAATAGTTCAAAGTATGAATTTTTACATGGAATTTGTTATTGTTTTCTCAAGCATGAGTGAGTAGTTTTATTTCTAGGATTGTGGGGATCTATGTATGCAATGAGGGATTGATAGATTGGTGTAATTATCTTTTATTTCAATTGTTTCCTGTGATTGAATCGTTCATGCTAGATTTATGAATTAGGCCTGATTTGTATTTCTATTATCGCAATATTGAATCTGCTTCGAGAGGAGAGATTTCGTATAGGCTTTCAATCATTAGGCAGAGTGATCCTTGACCATGCGAGAGCAGCTAGGTGATCTTTGAGGGAGGTAATGTTCGAGAGAAATTACATGTGCCCTAGATAAATTGACTTATTAGGTGGTTATTATTTGTCTCTGATTTCCCAAATTGTATGCATAGTGATCCATAGTCTTAGTTCCTTTATTATTTGATTCTTACCTTCGTATTTAGTTCTGTCATTTGCTTAGTTTAGTAAAACAAACCATTTTCATCTGATTTAGTTAGTATAATATTAGAGTTCGAGATACAATAGTATAACTTTCTCCTGTGGATTCGATCCCGACTTCTCTCGACTACTTGTTAGTGGACCTTAGGTTATTTTTGATTAGGTGATACGACTTTAGCTTTGTCAAAAATCTGAAATTTTCAATAAAATGAATCTATTTATAAAATTAGATTTTAAGAAATCTATTACTAAATTCCACATCTATATTGGCGAACAAATCTAGTTTTTAAAAATCAATTAGTGAAATCCTAATTTTAGAAAATTCTAATCAATAATCACGAGCAATTCTTTGAAAATTGAAGAATGAAAATTCGATCTTTGATTTTCCGAGTGATGTAAGCAATTAATACAGAGAAATTATAAGAGGATTTATGTTGATGGTGAAGAAAACGAGGAGAGAGAGAGTTGATGTTGCGGCGAAGGAAGGTGAAGATGGAGAAACGAAGGTGGTGAAGAAGGGATTTAGACGGGGCATTGCAATGGGAATTTTTTTGTTTGTTTTGGCGGTAATAAACTCGTTGCATCGATAGAAAAAAACAAAAAGAAAAAAATTTGGGCGGGTTCGCCGGGTTATCGTCCTCAAGGACCATGAGCGTCAAATGTACATGAAAGTTGGACTCTTCGTGGTTGTGGAGTATTTGAAAATTAGGGCCTTTTATGGAAGGGCCATAGTTGGCCCTTGTCGATTTTTCATAAAAAATAATGGCTAACACAATTCGTTCCCGTTACCTCATGCTAAAAAGAGTTTTTTGACAACGTGCTTTACCATTAAACCAAGATCATTTATGTGATATAGTAGACACTTTAATAAACTATATATTAAAAACCTACGGGGTCGGCTTGCATAAAATATATGGGCGTAAGATTGGGCGCAGAGGTCGGGGCCCTGCCAGCATCCTTGTGGCTTCGCCCACAACTAAGGATGAAGGAGATAGAAAATGGGGCAGCAAACCTACATCCAAAGATAGAAACTGAGCAATAAATAGAGGCAACACAATGACAACTGCCGAACACCACCTATACAATGGACAGTTGACAATCCGATGACCATCAAATGGCAAACAACGCTAGCCGAAATTCAGGGAAGAGAAAGAGGAATTGACATGAAAAATTAAGGGTTTAAATTTCTAATCTTTAACAACTTCATTTACGGTTCTTAATCGGAAGAAATTAAGCACATAATTTTGTGTGTTAAGGGAGGATGACACGGGTAAGGAGGATGGAGCAGAACACCAAGATTGAATGAGTATTAGATGTGAGAGAATTTTGGTTTATTTTCTTAACAATCATCAATCTTCAAATTTTTTACCTGATTATCCGATTAAAGGTCGCCTAAAAGTATTTTCGGAAGATTTCACCATAGTTAGAATTATTTTGAAATAAGTTATAGTTGGAATTATAAAAAACGGATGGCCCATAGTTGGGATTAGTTTGATCCATTTTTTTCCAAATTTTGATCTAATCTTTTAAAAATTATATCCAAATCGTATACTACATCCGTTTCAAATTCATCTACACACTTCACTTGGGGAAGAGAATCAAGGAGAAAGTGCAAAAGTATAGAGATAAAGCTAAAAGGTGGAAAGCTGGAAAGTGAGAGAGAGAGCTAAAAAGTGGGTTAAAATATTAAAAAAAGTGGATAACATGGGTGGAAAAAGAGGAGAAAGTAGATGTGACATGTTACCAAAAATAGAAAAAGCAACAGTGTGTAGATTAAAAAAACACAGACCAAAAAGGAAAGTGTGTATATTAAAAAGAAATGGAGGTAGTATGACGCAAGCCATTAAAACAATTATTGACACATGCACACACAACAATTATTTTGGGATTGAAGGAATGATTTCCTATACAATATAGAACACCCCTAAAAAAAAGCAGAGTGACTATGTATAGAACAAATACACCACTTTTTAGGTGAAAATTAGGGTAACTAGGAAGATAAAAAGTACTTTCTCCGTATCCAAATTAAACGCAACAATTCCTTTGACACGGAGCTCCTAGGCAAAATTTCTTAGGGTGAGATTAACAAAGGTGAGGGCAAGTGTTTAGTATAATTAACCACCACCAAGTACCACCACCACCTAATCTTTGCCACCACTTTGCCGCCACCACCACCACCAACACCCTTGAAACGCCACCACCAACACCACTTGAAACGCCACCACCACCACCACCACCAACCACAGTCAAAACCCGAAAACCACCTAAATTCGAATCCAAAATCAGCAAAAAACCACCTCCCTCTTGGACTCGAAATTCGAAACCCCGAATCAACCAAAAACCACCTTCTTCTTGCCCCCACCACCACCTATTGTCAAAACCCGTTCCACCTCCACAACAACTTGAAGGCGAGAGAAAGAGATCGAAGAGAGAGAGAGATGCGGGGAGAGAGAATGAAGGAAGATGGAGGTGAGAGAACGGCGAGAAAGGAGATCGAAGGTGGTAGGGTGGTTGTGTGGTGAGAGAAAGGAGATCGATGAAGGACGCCGATGGGTGGCGCGGTGGTCCATCGGTGGATGGGAAATGACGAACGGGGTGCTTCATGGAGCGCGAGAAATGACGGTGGTGGAGCGAAGGTAGTTTTGGGCATTGGTAGGGGAGGATATCGAAGAGATGATGATGATGGTGGTTTTGGGGGTAGGTGGGGAGCCGGCGAGATTGGTGATGATGATGGTGGTGGTGGTGGAGGAGAGAACAATGGTGATGGAAGATGAAGGAGAGAGGCGACGGGAGGATGGAGTCATGGAGATGGGAGCATGAGGAGAGAGAAATGGTGGTGGGTGATGGAGTGAAGGTGGTATTGAAGAGAGGGGGTTATGTTTAGGTTGATTAATTTTGATATAATATGTGTCTTAGTTTTTTTAATAAGGACATTTTGGTAATTTCGGAGGTAAAAATCATACCAAAAATAGAAAGAAGGAAATTGTTGCATTTAATTTGGAACTTGACCATTTTTAGAAAGCTGTTGCATTTAATTTGATACGAAGGAAGTATGAGTGATTAAATTTTCATTGTAAGAACAAGAGTGTATGAATGGCATAAAACTTGTGTCATAGCAAGTAGTGAATGCTAAAAAAGGTAAGCAAGTTGGATTTTGATTTACTACTAGAAAATGTTAGGGAAAAAACGAATATAACAAGGGTCCACAAGATGAACAATCTTCTAGGCGTGAATCACTTTCCCAAAAGTAATATTCCGACCCTAATCGTAAAGCACGGGTTTCACCTTCGAGATACAAAGAAGAAAACAATAGTGGTCACGCTTACTATGAACACTATTAAGTGAAAATGAGTTTGTGAGATTTTGTAGTGATGAAGAATTTACGATTTTGATCTTTAGAGTTTGTATGCAAAAGAGAGAAGTAGTTTTCTCAACCTCTTCATCATATGAGAAATCTCATATTTATATCTTGCTATCTTGTTTCGAGAAAATCCGAAGCTTGATACATTGATTAACCGTCAAAACCACGTGAAATAATGCAAAGAATAACAAAGTCGGGAACATTGTCGCGGCCGCGACGAGCGTCCGAAACGCTGACGAGCGTCGCGGATCCTAGTTGGGCCGAACCCAGTAGTCGCGGCGACCACGGCCGCGACCGCGACCACTTCTGTCTCCCAGTCCGGCCTCCTTGCTGCTGGCTTGCGTAGTGTGTCGCGCGGTGCGACTATGCTCACAGTCGCGAGATCGGCGTGTGACTATCTTATCGCAACATTGTTTGGTGCACCATGAGTCGCAAGGTGTTGAAAGTACAAACCACGACTCACACATATAGCATGTTATTATATCATATGTTATTTAAGTTACGACACCATAACCAAGCAACTTAAATTAACACATCATGAATTAAACTAACCTTATATTCTAAATCTCCAACAATCCTCCCCATTTAGAGTATACATAAATAGTTATTGCACAAACATCATCATAACAAAACAACCTCATGCATAAATGAAAGTGTATAAAGACTTGAACTTCCACTTAGTATAATACACATTCCAAGCATTCGTATCTAAATGGTGTCGATAAATGATGAGTCTATTTTATATAGAGTATTTAACCCGATTCCCCCAGCTTTGAGTGCGGTTTGAGCTCATTTGAGCTCGTTTATGTGTGATTTGATATGTTTGGACTTGTTTTAGTGTGTTAGATGTTTTTGTGCGGATTAAGCGTTTAGCACCCTCATTTGAGTTGCGGAACGGAAGTCCAACGGACCACATATAGCTCATAGAAGATCCAAGAGATTGCACAAGTGATTCGGACAAGATTACACCAAAAGAGCGAAAAAATCACTCTCGCCCGGTCGGCCGGGCGGTTCGGCCTGGCCAGGCGAGCCGCAAAACTCAGGTGCATATGAGACTTGTTCGCCCGGCCAACCGGGCGAGAAAGAAGCCAAAATTGCTTGCGCGCCCGATCGGGCGGGGCTCGCCGGTTGACGGGGGCGGATTTGTTGTTCTGTCGTAGTTCCTCAATCACCGTCGCCCGACCGGGCGGTTTCTCGAGACGGGTTTATTTGCCTTTTTTTAGCCGGTTTTGTAAAAAGTATAAATAGGTTTTTGGTATTTTCAATTAGGATATCTTATTTTCTATGTTTTTAGGGCTAAACACTTAGTTTTTCTCTCTAGCTTTGTATGAACTTTTACCTTTGAAGATTATAGAGATCGTTGATTTCGTTTTCATTGTTCCTCGATCATTCGGTATTGCTCTTTACTTTGTTTTATTTAATGAATTCTTTTACTTTGATTACATTTATTGAGTTTATTATTATCATGAGTGAGTAGACTTTTCTAGGGCTTAGAGAAGGAAGCCATGTTTATACCTTTTTTATTGTGGTTTAAAGTGCTTCGTTATTTGGATTGAATTAGAATAATTCCTATTGATTTGTTATGCTTGTTAATTCATGTAATTGCGCAATATCATGAGTTATGTTTAGCTAATAAGAATTAGAATCGAAAGATCATATTCATTAGAGGCGTGTTACAATAGGTAGGTTTGATTATGTTGAGCGACCATGCGGCATATGTTAATCTAAGATTTGTTAATGCGACCAAGGATTAACGAAATACTTTATTTATTCGAACCTCGATCCAAGTATTGTCGAACTATATTGTAGTAATTAAATTGGTATAAGCGTGGTGGACCGATCGATTGCCCTAGGTTTTTAATTATTTCATAAACTTCCATCTTTTTGTGTTATAGTTTATTCTAGTTTAGTTATTAATTATTCAATCAATTTCCTCTCTTGAAGTAGTTAGATAATTGAGCATAAACCTGTAGAACTCCTCTCCCTGTGGATCGACCCGTATTTGCCAGTTTCTGCTAAACAGACACCGTGCACTTGCGGTCTATGGCAAAGCTTGTCATTTACCAGTTAAAATGGAGTATGTCTCAGCTTGGGCAGTCAAAGAAATTAACACGAATTTAGAGGTGCCGGGTGAGGCAAGACTTCTTCGATTGAATGAGCTCGATGAACTTCGACTAGAAGCATATGAGAACCACAAGCTTTACAAGGAGCAGACAAAGAGGTTTCATGACAAGATGATTGAGAAGCGCGAGTTTCATGTTGGTGACAAGGTTCTATTATACAACTCTAGACTAAGGCTTTTTCACTGGAAACCTTAAGTCGAAAGTGGTGCGGACCTTTTGTTGTCAGCGATGTGAAGCCACATGGAGCCGTTGAAGTGGCCGATGCGAGAGGGGGACGAAGTTCAAAGTGAATGGTCGGCGTTTGAACCGTACCGTGAGGGGCGCCTTCATAGGCCAAGTAGAGGTTATCTACTTCGATGCTCCCTCACTTTGAGATTCGAGGTACTATGGTCGTGCGGAACCTTTCTAAACCGGCGCTTTGCGGGGAGGCAACCCGTCTTTACTTTTCTTTTTCTTTACTAGTTTAGAATGCTCTTCTTATTTTTTTTTTAGAGAGGTGAGAGAGAGTGTATTGATATTTGGACGAGCTTAGTGTGTACGGGGGTTGATATCATAACATGGGGCAAATTTGACGGAAAAATAAGCTTGAAATTGATTCGCCGGTCGGCCGGGCGAATTCGCCCTAAGGGCCTCTTAACTTGCCCGACCAGGGCGAGTTTGCCGAACAGGGCGCCTAGCCAAGTTTCAAGGAGAACAAAGAAAAGGGGGACGTGATTTTCGCCGTCGACCAGGGTAAGTCCGCTCAGGCCAGGGCGCGCAAGCCATTTTGAGGTCTATTTCGCCGGCCCAGGGCGAAATGCTTAGAATGCCGAAGAAATAAATTTCGCCCGGTCGGCCAGGGCGGATTCGCCGGACCAGGGCTTGAATCCTCTCAGCCGCCTACTTATGCCCGGCGCTGCGAAGAAAAAGAGACAAAAAAAAAAAAAAATCCCGAATCGGCGTTTTTCCCCTTGTTAAATCCGTCGAGCCTTTCTTCCTTCACTCCACTTCCTTCATCTTCTTTCACTCTTCTTCATCCTCTCAAACCTCTCTCTCTCCTTCTCCTCAAGATCTCCATAACCAAACTCCATCGTACCTTTCACCATTCCACAAATTCCATCTTCTCCTTCAATTTTCTTCATCTCCCGACACTTTTCTTCATCTTTCTCCCGTCGAACCTCCATCATCCCACTTCAATTCACTCACTCCTTAACCATGTCAAGGCCAAGCAAGAGGAAGCAAAGCTCAAGAGGGGAATCAAGCACTCAAATTCCACCGGATCAGAGCATTCCCACGGGTAATTTTCAAATCCCTAGAGCAAAAACAAAGATTTGAAAAGTTGAAATTTTGGAATATCATCCCCACCAGCTTTATTGATACCAATTCTTTGCATGCTTTGGGTATATATGGTGAAACTAAGGCGCTATTTGAGAAATTGGGATTGGGCCCGATGTTTGGCATGTTTTTACGGACATATAGGCATCTTACACTTGAATTCTTGAGCTCATTAGAAGTAGGCAATAAAAATCAAGTTCTCCGTTTTTCGCCTCATGAATGAGGATCGAGAACTCACATTAGGCCAATTAGTTGCTATTTTTGGCCTCCATTGTCTGATGATCATCGCCCCCTTCCCTTTGTTCGAATTAATACTTTGTGGACCGCATTCACATGTGATGAGGATGTTAACACCCAAGCATATGACTGCAGACCATCTCCATTTTCCCGACCTTCGCTATTTACGGCGATTTTTGGGATTCACACTTTTGGGCATCTTTGAGCCCCACTCCTGTAAAAAACGGGAGATCTTTTTTATGGGTAGTTATCTGTTTCCGGCGTTTGATTACTCTTTGTGCCTTTCTTATCTGTTTGTGTCAGTGACGGTGCCACCAATTTACTGCCTTGTTTGATGATGGTAGTGTTAGGGGGCAACCTATTGTTTTAGGTGGCCTCATTACCGCTATTCTTTGCTCATTTTGGTTATACTCGACATTAGCAATCTTTGTAGTTGGTCCCGCTGAGATTGGCATTGATTATATGACCAATGCTAAATGGATAACCGCCCAGTCTGCGAACAAATTTAGGTGGTTCATTGCTAAGAAAGAGTCTATCCTTCTTCCTAACCCTGCTCATACCCGCCTAGAACCTGGTGTGGGGTCGTACCTCCTTCCTATGCGGGGTCAAGAGCCCATTGCTCGGCGACCTCTGCGGACCTACCACAGGCAGCCCGTTGGGGAAGCCTCCTCCTCCTCCGCACCTATGGATCCTATGATGGCGGTCCTTACCGCCTCGAGCGGGGACAACGGTCCCCTTACCTCACGAGATGGGCGGCCTTGAGCTTGGTCGAGGCTACCATCCCGAGACTCACCCGACTTCGTTGGACACACGGTTGACTACCATGGAGTCGGGCATGCGCCATGCCCTGTACCCTATCTACCATGACTATTTTCACCAAGGGCTTGTTGCCCATGATGCAACCCACCCTTCATGGTACACACCACAGGTCCCTGACCCCACTAACCATGCTAGGGATGGTACTTATGGCCATACTGCTTTTGGTGCTACAGGTACTACCGGTGGCGGTTTTACTGCCGATATGTCTGATGATGACGCGTGAGTCCTCTCTTTCCCTCTAGCTGCAATGAGGCCATTGCCGAGTTCAGCTTGGGGGGAGGATTTCTGTAAGTACACCTCTCTCTTTTTCTTGCTTTGTAGTGTAGTTAGTTTAGTTTCTTTAGTTTAGTTTCTTTGATTTAAAAAAAAAAACAAAAAATAAACCAAATATTACTGGAAAAAATACCAAAAATACGAGCTTGACATGCGTTATGAGTTGCATGTTTGTTTCCCTGTGCCCAAAAAATTTTTGAATGACTGTTTGGACTCTTAATCTATGATAGTTGGCGTGAGTATTTGTTAGTCTTGAGTTGATTTTCAATCTTCCATGACCCTTGATTGCATGATACTTGTGGCACTTGCATTGATTGTGGAGCTAAGTTGGTTGGGCGTGAGTTTTCTTGAGTCATGGATGCCTATCTTTCATCCAGGTCTTCCTCTTTGTTGTGTGATTAGTTCCTCGGTTATGACATTGATCTTGATTTTGATTTACGTACTCTTTGAAAATTTGATGTGCATACATGATTGGCATGATGGAGGCGTTCTTTTCACAATTCCTAGCTCCAGAGTTGTAATTGATTACATTATTCCATTTCTAGCCCCGCTGAAGCCTTTCTGACTGTTTTGATTTCTAACCGTCATTACAAGCCCCTTAGTCTTATTTGATTCTTGTCCCCAAGCCTAGCTTGGGGAGCATTAGTTGAGTGATTGGGTTGTCTTGATAGTTATGTATGTTGTGGCGTGTGCTAGTTGGAGTTAGTTCGTTATGGGTATATGATCAGCTTATTACTTTGTGTTTGGGAAAAAGCAAGAAAGAATGTTCAACAACAACAAATCCAAAAGAAAAAAAAAATAAAGAAAAGAGGAATGAAAAAGAACAAAAAGTTTGAAATTTTTGAATAAAGTGTTGTTTGAAAAGCAAAACAAGTTCAAGGGAAGTGAAAATAGTGATTGAGTTGAGAAAGTAAATGTTGTGATATTTTGGAGATAAGTGAGTGAAGTTATGAAGGTCTCATTGACCTGGTTTTGCTAGTCTATGCTCCTCCATGCTTGGTTTATCCACCACATTTCCAAATTATTCCATACCCTTAGCCTCAGCCCCATTACAACCATTAAAAGTCCTCCTGATCTTTATGTGTTGCATTATTGAATTGAAAGTGAGTCAATGGATCAAAGTTAAAGAGTAAGTGTCATTTCTGAGTCGACTGAACTAGGTTGAGTGTCATTATGTTACCTTCTAAACACACGAGAGTAGTGAGTTGGGAAGGGACATATGGTGGGAATGGAGCGTGATCGGGCAAATCTTTTGCCTGCCACAAAAATGAGAGAAGAGTGTTCCCCCTTGTGAGCACCATCTTAGCATTTACATGATATGCGCAGTGACCTTGCTTGATTGTCTTTCTCGGTGATTGGTCGTTGGCTTGATATAAAGGATTGATGATGATGCATGCCTTCTTGATTGATTTTTGAGTCTGCTAATACTTTAAGCTTGCATTTTCTATGGGGTGAAACAACTATATCTTATAACTCATTTGTGTGGTTTTGCTTAGGGACAAGCAAAAGGTTAGCTTGGGGGATTTTGATGAGTTTATTTTATATAGAGTATTTAGCCCAATTCCCCTAGCTTTGAGTGCCGGTTTGAGCTCATTTGAGCTCGTTTATGTGTGATTTGATATGTTTGGACTTGTTTTCGTGTGTTAGATGTTTTTTGTGCAGATTAAGCGTTTAGCACCCTCATTTGAGTTGCAGAACGGAAGTCCAACGGACCACATATAGCTCATAGAAGATCCAAGAGATTGCACAAGTGATTCGGACAAGATTACACCAAAAAGAGCGAAAATATCACTCTCCCTGGGTCGGCCCAGGGCGGTTCGGCCCGACCGGGTGAGCCACAAAACTCAGCTGCATATGAGACTTGTTCGCCCGGCCAACCGGGCGAGAAAGAAGCCAAAATCGCTTGCGCGCCCGACCGGGCGGGCTCGCCCGGTTGACAGGGCGGATTTGCTGTTCTGTCGTAGTTCCTCAATCACCGTCGCCCGACCGGGCGGATTTCGCCCGGTCGACCGGGCGGTTTCTCGAGACGGGTTTATTTGCCTTTTTTTAGCCGGTTTTGTAAAAAGTATAAATAGGTTTTTAGTATTTTCGATTAGGATATCTTATTTTCTACGTTTTTAGGGCTAAACACTTAGTTTTTCTCTCTCTAGCTTTGTATGAAACCTTTGAAGATTATAGAGATCGTTGATTTCGTTTTCATTGTTCCTCAATCATTCGGTATTCCTCTTTACTTTGTTTTATTTAATGAATTCTTTTACTTTGATTATATTTATTGAGTTTAGTATTATCATGAGTGAGTAGACTTTTACTAGGGCTTAGAGAGGGAAGCCATGTTTATACCTTTTTTTATTGTGGTTTAAAGTTCTTCGTTATTTGGATTGAATTAGAATAATTCCTATTGATTTGTTATGCTTGTTTAATTCATGTAATTGCGCAATATCACGAGTTATGTTTAGCTAATAAGAATTAGAATCGAAAGATCATATTCATTAGAGGCGTGTTACAATAGGTAGGTTTGATTATGTTGAGCGACCATACTGGCATATGTTAATCTAAGAGTTGTTAATGCCTGACCAAGGATTAACGAAACACTTTATTTATTCGAACCTCAATCCAAGTATTGTCGAACTATATTGTAGTGATTAAATTGGTATAAGCATGGTGGACCGATCGATTGCCCTAGGTTTTTAATTATTTGATAAACTTCCATCTTTTTGTGTTATAGTTTATTCTAGTTTAGTTATTAATTCTTCAATCAATTTCCTCTCTTGAAGTAGTTAGATAATTGAGCATCAACCTGTAGAACTCCTCTCCCTGTGGATCGACCCGTATTTGCCAGTTTCTGCTAAACAAACACCGTGCACTTGCGGTATATTTTAAAACCCATCAATAAAGATTGAACCATTAGCAACACATAATGAAAACTTGAAGATATTACACACGCAAGATTAACTACTCATTTCCAATATATACTTGACACTAATAAGCCATGTGTCCATATCATTTCATAAGTGCATTAAAGCTTATGCCCCACTAGCTCCTTGAAGCGGCCAAACTTCGCACTTACATAGGTAGATCTCTTAGAAAACATGCTCCTATGACAAAGCACAATGTCAAGAGACCTATTAAGATTAAACAACCTCTTAAACCATTACAAATTTAAAGAACTTTACCTTGGATGATTACATTAGTTCTTTCAATCATCAAATAAGGAAATTAATCTTATTGAACTCAAGACCCAACGTTTTATTGGGCGTTTAGTTAAGATTTCCCTACTCGTGATTATCAATGGGCACCAATCCTAAACCGATTGCCATCCTCTTCACCATATCTCTAGCTAGCGCCTTTGTGAAACAATCCGCTAGATTATACGTAGTTCTCACATAGTCATCAGTGATAGCACTATCTTTGATAAGTCCTTGGACATAACCATGTCTCACACCAATGTGTCTTGACTTACCATTATACACTTGACTATAAGCTCTTGCCAATGCTGCATCACTATCACAATGTATAGCAATAGGTGATATTGGTTTTGGCAACGAAGGTATCTCAAACATGAGATTCCTTAACCACTCGGCTTGTTTGCTTGCCGATGACAGAGCTGTAAACTCCGATGTCATTGAAGAATCCGCAATGCAAGTTTGTTTCTTGCAAACCCAAGATATAGCACCTCCCCCAAGGAGGAATACCCATCCACTTGTGGAGGAATGGTCTTCTCTATTAGAGATCCAACTTGCATCCGAATACCCTTCTAAAACCGAAGGATATCCACTATAGGACAAACCATAATCCATGGTTTTCCTCAAATACTTTAATACTCGACGAATAGCTTGTTAATGTTCCATACTAGGATTACTAGTATATCTACTTAATTTTCCCACCTCAAATGCGATATCCGGCCTAGTACTCGTCATAGCATACATCAAACAACCTATAACCCTCGCATACTCAAGTTGAGACACGACATTGCCATCATTGGGCAACAATTTTTCACTTGGGTCCATAGGAGTTGAAACAAGAGAGCAATCACTAACATTAAACTTCTTGAGCACTTTCTCGATATAATGAGATTATGACAAGATCAATTTTCCATTGTCTCTCTTAATTCTTATACCTAAGATGACATCCGCCTCCCCCAAATCTTTCATGGAGAATTGTGAAGATAGAAAAGATTTTGTTCACTCAACTTGTGACAAATCCGTTCCAAATATCAACATGTCATCTACATATAGACAAATCATGACACCATTACCGTTGTCATCAAATTTGCTATAAACACACTTGTCTGAATTATTCAATTTGAAACCATTAGACAACACAACCTCATCAAATTTTTGATGACATTGCTTTGGTGCTTGTTCTAGCCCATACAAAGATCTAATCAACTTGCATACTTTATGCTCTTGACCTTTTACGACAAACCCTTCCGGTTGTCGCATGTAAACCTCTTCCTCTAGTTCTCCATTCAGGAATGTTGTCTTGACATCCATTTGATGGATCACAAGCTTATGAATAGCCGCAAGAGCTATTAATAACCTTATAGTGGAGATTCTAGCAACGGGTGCATATGTATCGAAATAATCAATACCCGGTTTTTGTGAGAAACCTTGAGCCACTAAACGGACTTTGAACTTATCAATAGTTCCATCTACTTTCATTTTCTTTTTGAAAATCCATTTACACCCAATTGGTTTACACTTAGGAGGTAAATCAGCTATAACCCAAGTGTTATTTCCCATGATGGAATCCATCTCATCATCAATTGCCTCTTTCCAAAAAGCGGCATCTTGAGACATCATAGCCTCATTAAACGTTAAAGGATCCTCTTCCACATTAAATATATATGGAAACTTAGTCACCATGGAACTCCTTGATCCTTCAACCAAATATACATGAAAATCCGGGCCTAAAGATTTCTCTTTTCTCGCCCTTTTACTTCTCCTAGGTTGTGATGATGTTGATGCAACATTCTCATCAAGAGTTTGTTCATCAACTTCTTGATCAATGTTTGTTTGATCAAGTCCAACTCCTTGATCAATGTTAGTTTGATCAATTGCTTAAATATTGGTATTAGGAGTAATGTCCTTTGGTCTAGGAATTGATGAATATCTATTTTCATCAAAAATTGCTTCTCTTAACTCCACAATAGTGTGAATTGACCAAACGTCATTTTGTTCTATAACATAGAACCTATAGGATTTGCTATGAAGAGCATACCCTATAAAGATGCACTCAACTCCCGTTTCACCTAACTTTTTACATTTGGGTTCCGACACTTTTACAATTGCCCTACATCCCCAAACTTTGAGATAACTCAAGTTTGGTTTTCTTTATACCAAAGTTCATATGGGGTAACCTCGTTCTTTTCATTGGAACTCGGTTTAAAATATGACAAGCCGTTAAAATAGCTTCTCCCCAAAAACCATCACTTAAACCCGAATAGGATAACATAGAATTTACCATTTCTTGCAAAGTTCTATTCTTTCTTTCCGCTATACCATTTTGTTGTGGTGTATAAGCTGCGGTTGTTTCATGTATAATGCCCATAGATTGAAAATAACTTGGGTCATAGAATTCACCACCTTTATCGGTTCTAAACCGTTTAACTTTCATTTAGTTGCAATTCAACTTCATTTTTATAGATCTTAAATTTATCAAGGGCTTCATCCTTCGTAAACAACAAGTATACATAACAAAATCGAGAATAATCATCAATAAAAGTTATCATGTATTTCTTGTTCCCTAAGGAAGGAGTGCTATGGAAATCACATAAATCACTATGCACCAAATCAAGCAATGAAGTATCCTTTCCCACATTATTTGGAAATGATTTTCTAGTTATCTTTGTTAACATGCATGTTCTACACTTCTCTATACTTGGATCAAAAGAGGGAATCAAATCATGCTTAGACATGGAATACAACTTTTTATAGTTAACATGACCAAGTCTATTATGCCATAGAGAAGAATTGTCATTAACAACAAACAAAGTATCTTTCAAAGCATTAGAAATACTAAGTTTGAACATACTATTACAAAGATAACCAAGTCCAATAAATGTACCACCCTTAGACAATATAAATTTATCAGCTTCAAACACCATTTTAAAACCTAATCGATTCAAGGTAGCACCCGAGACTAAATTTCTCCTAAGTTCCGGAGCATACAACACAACTCTTAAAATAAGAGGCTTTCCGAAACTAAAAACTAATTCTACTTGTCCTACACCTAGAACTTTAGCCGTAGAATCATTGCCCATGTAAAGAACTTCTCCATTCTCAACCTCCTTGAAAGTCTTGAATAGAGACCGCTCCTTGCATACATGTCTTGATGCTCCCGAATCGATCCACCATGAACAATCATCCTGTACACAAAAGATTTCAGAAATCATGCACACAATATTCAGATTTGAATTAAGTGAAACTTGTGTACTCATACCTTGTTTGGCATGGGTTTGGCTAGACTCGTCATTCCCACCATTCTTTTTGTTCATTTTCTTCTTCCAAATGGTGCAATCCTTCTTGAAATGATCGGGCTTTCCACATTCCCAACACCCACGTTGAGCACCTCCACCAAACTTAGGCTTCTTTCCATTGTTGCATTTGGTGAAATTGTTAGCCCTCTTCTTAGGATTAGAAGACTCCTTTGATTTACCATCCTCCACCATGTTAACGGTGGAAGAATTAGGATTGACATCCTTTTGTCCATCTTGGACCTGAATGCCCTTTTCAATCCGAAGATGAGCACCCAATTGTTCAACATTCATATTATTTTTCTTATGCTTAAGAGAATTTCTAGGTGGTAATTTGTCAATTATAGAGGAAACAACAAAAGTCTCATCCATCACAATGTTGTGTTGCTTAAAACTCCCTAAGATTCTTTGAATTTCATGGAATTGCTCCATCAACGGCCCAGAGTCTACCATTTTAAAAGCATTGAAATTACTAACAAGAAATTTCTTACTAGAAGCATCTTCGACCATGTATTTACTTTCTAGTTCATCCCAAAGAATCTTAGCGGATTCAACAAATTGATAAATATCAAACAAGGCATCGGACATACCGTTAAGGATGTGACCACGACATATGTAGTCATCATTCTCCCATTTGTTTCTCCTCCTAGTTGCTTCAACAATTTCATCTTCCACTTCCTTGGGTTTGGGAGTGCTTAGGACATACGCCACACTTGACGAAGTGAGAAGGAAATGCATCTTCTTTTGCCATCTTCTAAAGCCAACACCTTCAAACTTGTCAAGTTTGTGAAAATTTGCAGACATTTCACGAATTGTAGTCATCTTGCAAAGTTATTACTTTTGGATTGTTAGGGAAAAAACGAATATAACAAGGGTCACAAGATGAACAATCTTCTAGGCGTGAATCACTTTCCCAAAAGTAATATTCCGACCCTAATCGTAAAGCCCGGGTTTCACGTAATTCACCTTCGAGATACAAAGAAGAAAACAATAGTGGTCACGCTCACTATGAACACTATTAATTGAAAATGAGTTTGTGAGATTTTGTAGTGATGAAGAAATTCTGATTTTGATCTTTAGAGTTTGTATGCAAAAGAGAGAAGTAGTTTTTTCAACCCCTTTATCATATGAGAAACCTCATATTTATAATACTGCTATATTGTTTCAGAAAATCCGAAACGATACATTGATTAACCGTCAAAACACGCGAAATAACGTAAAGAATAACAAAGTCAGGAACCGAACCCAACAGGTCGCGAGGGGCGACCCTGGCCGCGACCCGCGACCACTTCCTATCTCCCAGTCCAGCCTCCTGCTGCTGGCTTGCGTAGTGTGTCGCGCGGTGTGACTATGCTCACGAGTCGCGAGATCAGCGTGTGACTATCTTATCGCAACATTGTTTCTTTGCACCATGAGTCGCAAGGTGATGAATACAAACCACGACTCACACATGTAGCATGTTATTATATCATATGTTATTTAAGTTACGACACCATAACCGAGCAACTTAAATAAACACATCATGAATTAAACTAACCTTATACTTTAAATCTCCAACAGAAAATAGTAATACAGAAAATGGGATAAAATTGGTTCATCTAACGGGTAGATTATCAACTACTAATAGAATTTATCATAGAGTGGAATCCAACTCAATATTACCAATTATATTTGGGTTTTTCTATGATATACCCCTATATTTTTTAAAATTCTATAATGTACCCCTAATGTTTTTTTATTCTACACTGTACCCCTGTGTTTTTTAAGTTTTCTACATAGTACCATACGTTAAATGAACGTAACGTTTATCGTTATCTCTATGCATTTCGGGCTTTTCTCAACCCTCCCACTGCCCGGCCCCCTTCAGCCCCCCCACCCTCCCGCTCCACCCCCCGCAAGCACCATGACCGTCGCCGCCCTAGTCCTCCACCCCCGTAACTACTATGACCGCCGCAACCACCAATGTTGTTATAAAAATCAACCTAGATTCAACGGGGGAGGGGTGGGGGCAACGGGAAATCGAAGAGGAGGGGGTAGGGCGCAGGAAATCGAAGGGGAGGGGGTGGGGGTCATGCGGAAATCGAAGGGGAGGGGGTTAGGGGGCCGCGTGAAATCGAAGGGGATTGGGTGGGGGGGGTGGCAGGGGAGGGGGTGAGGGCTGCAATGGAGGAGATGGGGATGGGGTCTGGGCCGGCAGGGGGACGGTTTGGGAGGCTGCGGCGGTGGAGGGGAGGGAGGGGAGGGGAAGGGAGGGGGAGGGGGGCTGGGGTGGAGGGAGGGGGGGAGGGAGGTTTGGATGGGAATTCGAAAATGTTTAACGTCCGTTTTCATTAATACACACTAGAAGTGCATTATGTAGAAAACTTAAAAACACGAGGATACGAGTGTAGAATAAAAAAAACATTAGAGTGACATTATAAAATTTTAAAAAACACAGGGGTATATTATAGAAAAACCCATTATATTTCAATGATGTATTAGAAGTGGGTAATCTACCTACTCTATAATTGTAGTTATGTCCTAGAAAATGCGGGGTAAAGCAGCTTGCAAACATCATATTGTCTTTACTTAATTAAAAACATTTGGTGACGCGGAAAAAAGGTGGGAAAAGTAGTGACTAGTGACGGTGGTTGCTGGATTATGGGCACTACTGCACTAGTCTGACTTTATGTCCAAAAATGCGCGTAATTCAATTAAATACTTGAAAAAAATGTTACTACTTCTGGTCTACTAGATTTGGCTTTTTCACTCACGTCACATTCTAGCTGCCATTGGCCCCAAATCCAGCTACCCACCAGCTCCTTTTTACGCTTTTTCTTTCCAGCTACTAAATTACTACCACTACCCAGCTCACTCCCCACTCATTATATGCACTTAGATTGAACCTTCCTCCCTAGTTTTTACCCCCCACAACTCCTTATATATATAACTCTTCCTTTGTTCAACCAAATACATCAACTTATCAACTTATCAACGTATCAACCAACCTAACACAAAGAAAACGCAACCAACCAATATGGCATCATCTTCAATTATTTTCGCTACTATCTTTCTAGCAACTCTCATTGCCACTACTACAGCCAATTTTAACAACGACTTCGCCATTACTTGGGGCGACGGTCGAGCCAATATCCTCAACAACGGGGATGACCTTACCCTTTCCCTCGACAAAGCATCCGGCTCTGGCTTCCAGTCTAAGAACGAGTATCTCTTTGGCAAAATCGATATGCAATTAAAACTCGTTCCTGGTAACTCTGCTGGTACTGTCACTGCTTATTATCTATCGTCTTTGGGTACAACCCACGACGAGATTGATTTCGAGTTCCTAGGAAATGCTAGTGGACAACCTTACACACTTCATACTAATGTCTTTGCTCAAGGAAAAGGCAATCGCGAACAACAGTTTCACTTGTGGTTCGACCCCACTAAGGATTTCCACACCTACTCTATTCTTTGGAATCCCCAACGGATTGTTTTCTCTGTTGATGGAACTCCCATTAGAGAATTCAAGAACATGGAATCACAAGGTGTCTCATTCCCTAAGAATCAGCCAATGAGGATTTATTCTAGCTTGTGGAATGCTGATGATTGGGCTACCCAAGGAGGACGGGTCAAGACTGATTGGGCCCACGCCCCGTTTACAGCTTCATACAGAAACTTTAATGCCAATGCTTGTGTTTGGGCTTCTGGGTCATCTTCTTGTGGATCAAGTCCGTCTGCTGATTCGGGTTCGGATTGGTTGAACCAAGAGCTGGATTCAGCAAGCTTGGAAAGGATGAAGTGGGTGCAAAATAATTACATGGTCTATAATTATTGTGCTGATGTTCAAAGGTTTCCTCAAGGCCTACCTACAGAATGCATTAGTACTCCCTAGAAACATTTTTCAGTCCGAATTAATTCTATATATTCTTTGATTCTTTTAAGCGTATTAATGTATGCTCCAGAGCTTCTGGTGTGAAGTAAATTGTTAGCAATGTACTAATCTCAAGTGAGATGATTTTGATTCAATATATTATGTGATTAAGGTGTCAAATTTTGTCGCACATTCAGGCTCAAGTCTATTTGTCCTCATTTAATTATGAAAACATATAATTCGCTCGTAAATATAAGCATGTGTTAAACGTTACCCTTTTTATTTTTTGGATCTATCATACTCTCTCAACTTTTATTAGTTTACCCATTTCTTTGGGTATAGAGTTTTCGGAGAAATAGGTATGTAGGTCATAGAAAGAGAAAGTATTAATATATTGACATATTATATTGAAATTAATGTTGTGGGCCAAGAAAAATAAAGTAAGAAGGTAGATAATAAACAATTGGTGGAATCATTTCAAAAACAGAAAAAAGTGTGTACATTGATAAGGAACAACCAAAAAAAGAAAGTGGCTAAAACCAAAGGCTGTTTATGATTAATAAGTAATAACCACAATTGTATATGGGGGAAATATTCAAAGACAATCTGTTCGACACTGATATAGTGATATAGTTATGTGCGTGTAGGGGTGTAAATGATGCGAGTCGAGTTCGAGTTTAAGCTAACTCGACTCGACTCGTTAGCCTTTCGAGTCGAGCTCACTCGAGTCGAATTTGACCGAGTTTTGACCGAATCGAGCTTTGACTGAGTCGAGTATTGAACGAGTAGATTTCGAATAGCTTACAAGTGTCTCATGTTAAAAGCAACCCTAAGGTAGAAAAATGTTGAAGTTAGGTATTTCGCTATTGATAATTGGGTTTTCGAACTTCTCACGAGTTTTCGAGTCGAGTATCGATTTGCTCAACTCGACTCGCCAACAAGTATTGACCGAGCCTCCATTAACTGAATATAAAAGAAACTAAAAAAAAAAAATTACTGCCCACATCTGGATTCAGATTCATTATCCTGGTTGGTGAAAGAAAAGCCCTAAACAGGCTATATAGTCCTCTACTCGTTATTTTGGAAGATATGTATACAAGTTACCTGTAACACTTCTAACTGTATCCTATCTACTAATCTACATGATGTGGCACCTCTTAGATATATTAAAGCAATACCTCGCAAATTAATGGTATTAATGGCCAACCACTTTACAACAAAAATGTTCCTCAACATATATAGTGATAATCAACTGCACTGCCCTCTTTACAGATATAAATTAAAGGCAGGAACACGAGGAGTACATCACGAAGACGCCATATGTAACTTTTATTAGGCACCAATGTAAAAATTTGCATACAAAATAACTCTAATGATCACATAGGAGATTTAATTGACTCGCTCGACACAGGAGTCCAGTTTCTTCGACTATGGGTGCTCAGCAACATTGCACACCTCCACATGCACAACAGGGAAAGTGAGAAGAACAGGGAACTACCTTGGGCACAGAATACAAACAAACATGAACAAATATTACAATAGTAAAGATACATGATAGGGCGACACTTTTCATAACTAAAAGTTGACCAACCCAGTGGTGGAGCGATACTTATCAACGCATCCAGCCCATTCTAGGTGGGCAATCGGATATATGCATAAAGAGAGCCTTCAAAATGCCTCCTTTAGTAAGCAAGGGGATAATATTCAGGGCATGAACAATCCTGTTCTCTTCGGCATAAAACAACTGAACTGAAATAAATTATAACTAATAAATAGTAATGATTATCATTTGGGAATCGAGGCGAATGAATTGAATCGACCGAATTGAGCCCGAATCAACGGCGAAAATAAAGTTTAGGGAAGTGCGCCTGAACCTCAAACTACTACACAAAGCAATAAAATTAAATGGCAAGTGAGAACAAAAAAAGGACCATAACTCATAAATATCAAGTCAAAGATGGTCTTACTAGGAAATAGGAACAAATTCCATCCAGAATAGAATCAAACTCCCAATATGACATAAATTGATTGTTTCCTTATTTACCCATATCCCCCAAAAAAAGACAGCTTACTGCATCATGACACATCATTTGAAAAATATATGCTTGATGTCATAAACAAATATATCGTAATATTTGATAATGCAAAAATAAAATTAATCTAACACAAACTTAATTTCAGACTCCAAAGACCAATTGCCTAGTTGTATCAATATTGAACAATGTACCTCAAACCTGGTGAAGGAGTTGTCAGATTAACATGTCTGGGAATCAGGACGTAGTAAAACAAATATAGTAAAACAACTAGGGAGAGCTTTGGTCTACAACAATTTAGTTTCAGCAAAGTTCAACAACCCCTGATCAACTTCAAATTACAGAACGTAAAAAGCATACGATCAGCCACCAAAACCACCGAAAAAAACCAAGAAATACAATTTACCACTATAACTCTTAAGAGTAAAATGTACAAGCAGTACTCCTCAGCATTCCATTATTGATGTAGAAAGCTGCATTAGATCCACTGGTATCTCCATCTCTCATGAAGTTCCCTCATCCAACATAAACGTGATTGAGTACACACAAGGATTGGCAACTTAGAACAAAAGACATCATACAATTAACTAGAAAAGAAATAACATACCAGTCAAACTCCACAATAAATGCTGAAATTTTGCAGTCAAGGTCCTGAATTGACTACAAGCCTAGAGCGAAGAATTGACAACTCAGTATCAATAATCTGATATGGTTGCTTCTATGAGAGAAGAAGAGGAAGAAACACCAAAAAGAGAAAGTAAAAGATGCTCATACTATGTAGACATCTGCCCATCATTACAACATTTTCTAGTAATAAATCTCAAAAGAAAAGAGAAAAAAAGGGTAATGCAGAAATCCACATTCAGTGCAAATATTTTAGAGAACACTCATCAACTGTAAATTACTCTTAGCCAACAAATATGGATGGAACCTATAAATAGCAACTCAAAACAGGTATTAGAACCATTAATTGCACATAGTTTCAACTCCTTCAAACTTCAATACTGCATTTCAGATGCAAGACCATAGGAAAAGTTTGGCACATCTTAGTGGACAGTGCTAATGCTCTAGAAAACTAAATTCAACAACCAAAGGCTCAACTAACACAGATGATGTTTCCCATGTATAACCATTTAAACAAAGATAAATTATTCTTTTGCCAAGCATCATATTGGATCACAATTGCTGCTGTTCAAATGAAGATACCCTTGAGTATCTTCGGATGTGTTAAACCTGGGAAGAGAATGCACGAAAAAAGCAAGATATTGAAAAGCAATGCATAAACATAGCAGTTTCACAAAAGAACTTCAGAATTGCACTGCCACATCTTCAATCTGTTAGTAATACTAATACCTGAAAAGCTTGAAAAGTTTCTCCTGTAGCTGAGGCATGATGTAAACTATTTCCAGTGCCCCTTTAATGCAGCAATTCTTGCAAAAATAAGTGCATGTATGACATTAAATTAAGCAAAAATGACTAGCGGAGAAAATGAATTATATTCATATAGTACACCATAAGTCCAGAATCAGTCTAAGGATAGCAAGAATATACAAGAAAATATTGAGAATTTACAAGAGTATCTTCAAATCTCCACCACCTAAGAGTAAGAAATAAAAGAAAATAGAATATAAAATATAGAACAGAAGAAAATACAAAACAATCATGACCAGTGAACAAAGAAAGGAGAACAGAGATATGAACAGCAGAGTAAGGAACTGCTACTTCACACCTTACACGTTCAAGCAGCTGCCTGACAGATTATTTGAGGTCAAACAGGAAACTCATTCCCAGTTGCAGAGTCTGCTCCATAATAGCTTCCCAATAGCTAAACGGCGTTACGGGGCAGCATATATGTCCAATCTTCCAAAATAGCTCAAATCTGTAAGAGCACAGGACATAATGGTGGTAAAGCCAATTCACTAAGAGGTATAATCAGTCAAAAAAATCTGTTACATCCGATATTCACAGACAAAACCATCAATGTATGATCAATGCAGCAGCACAACGGATAACCACTGCAGCAGCCTCCAACACAAAGCGCCCACACATGAACATCTGTAAAAGCACAAGAGAGAGAAAGAGAGAGGAAGTAACCGATCCCAGATATAATAATGCATAATCCACTTCCACATCACTCATAACCCAAAAATGTCTTAACCCTAGCTGCCACACATCCAATAGATAGTCATTCAAATGGCCTCGGTTACCGATCCATATATGCCTATTACTCCCAGTCAAAGTCGACAGAGATACTGCAAGAGAAGCCAATATGATCTGTGTAAGAAAATGTCAAGCCTCATCTTGCCAAGACTACCTTGTTTGCTGAAAAAGAAGGCATGAACTCCCTGGAATTGGGAAGAGGAACCTCCTGGAACCAGGGATGGTTGAGGGCCTCTTTTGATGTTATCCTCTGTATCAATATGAGGAAACCAGAATAAGCACAAGTATGAAAACTCCATGACAAGAACATATATATAAGTAACTAAAGCATCCAGCAAAAATTGTGAAGGAAGATATACCTTCTCAGGGTCATATGTCAATAGCCGGCTCAACAAGTCAAGTCCCAAGTCAGAAAGTGCTGGAGAGTCTGTAAAAGATGCACGAGGGAACTTCTTATGTAATTGATTATACCTGAAACCATAATGTAAAGGATAAACGGTTAGGAGTAACACCATAAGCCAAAATAAATAAGCCTTGAAATAACAGCGTTGAAACAGTTACTCACGGTTGGTTAACAAAGTTTAACCTGACCCCAGGCAGCTGAGAATAGCCCGGCCAAATCTTTTCATTAGGTGTGCCCAGTGTTCTGAATATCTACAATATAACCATTAAAAACATTAGAAAAAGCAAGTGACAAGTTAGAAAGAGAAAGAGTTCATTCTGAAAAGATAGCAAATTTGAAGAAACAAACACCTACCTTGTCTAACTGCTCAAACTCCGTTTTCCCGTCAAATAATGGTTTATTGGTCAGTAATTCAGCCATTATGCAACCCACCGACCACATATCCAGAGCCGTTGAATACCCTTTAGCTCCAAGAAGAAGTTCAGGAGCCCTGCCAAGACAAGGTTACACCATCTATTAGATTTAACAGCCTAAAGTACATTGGGAAACATATTACGAGCATGACATTGAAAAACCAATTAGATAGAATTGGAATAATTAAGAATTCTGCAACTCTACCTGTACCAAAGCGTAACCACTAACGCGGTATATGGCTTCAATGGGCTGCCATACTGGCGTGACATTCCAAAATCGCATATTTTCAGCTCGCCCTTATTATTTAACAATAGATTTGATGTCTTCAAATCTCTATGTAGTACCCAATTATCATGAAGATATTTAACACCCTCTAAAAGCTGAAGCACCAAACACTTCACTTCACTCTGCCTAAAAGGTTGCTTCCTTGACTGCATTAGCAACTTCAGGTCATGCTCCACATAGTCCATCACCAGATAAATACTATCAAACCCGTCAATACTATCATCGACTACTACTTCTCGAACATTCACAATAGAAGGGTGGTTCAAGGACATAAGAGTATTGATTTCCCTCAAGTAACATACTGGAAAACCCTCTCTTTGGTTTCCCATCTTCATCTTCTTTAGAGCAACCATCTCCCCACTCTCCTTGTCCCTTGCTTTGTACACAATACCATAACTACCCTCACTAATTTTACCAAGCTTCTCATAATCAAATACACTTCTACAACCCTGTAGCATGTTCCTCCTTCCAACCCCGGAAACTCTGGCCTTAGAGTCCTCATCAGAAACCAAATCCTCACCTTCACTATCATCAAGCTCCATACGTTCATCATTCTCCAAGTCACTTTCTGAACATTCAACTTCACTGTAGGATCTCAGCACACATTCTTCATCCGACCCAGACCACCTACTCCCCGAATTGTCCGAACCCTCCTTTTGGGTAACCCCACTCTCAGGACTGGATCGTCTTCCCTTCTCTTCACGACTATAATCCTCCAAATCATCATCACATGCCCAACGAGACATCAAAATATTTGGCGCACGAGTAAAAGTTTCTTCGTCAATCTGGCCAGGCTCATGATCATCATCTAGATTTATCTCTTGAGTCGAACATGAGTGAATACTGTCTTCCTCATCCAATACAACAGGACAAAACTTCCTCCTCTTCTGAGGAGGGGGAAGCACAGCCCCATCATCCGAATCCAAAACTTCCTTCCCTCTAACCATAATATCCTCGTCGTCGAACATGCAACGATCAGATGCTTTTCGAGAGACATGAGAGATATTTTCACGTCTCAAAGCACTGACTTTGCCTGCCGCCATTAAATCAAATACCAAAAACAACAACAACCACACGAAAATCCTCTCTAATTAACGAAGAACAGAACAATTGAATTCAAATAAGCCAGTGAATCTGAGCAGCGATGAAGATTTTAAAACCCCCAAATCAATTTCTAAAAAAAATGACACTTTTTAAAACCCTATCCAATCAGATCCTTGAATCACAAGCTAGAGAATTCAAAATCAATAATTATACAATGAAACTGATTAGCAATAAAGGATGAATAGCCCCAAAAAATCCAGACCAGAGAGAAATCGAAGTAAAATTAAACAACGGCAAAAAACCCTAGCAAGTGACAATCTTTCTCCTTTGGTTGAAGAAGAATTTCAATCAAAAATCAGGCTTGATTGAGGATCTTACCGAGCAAAGATGAAGGAAAAGATCAGAAGAGAACCCTAAGCCACCAATGGGATTTACCGATGAAGATTGCGAGAAGATTAGGAGAGAGAAAGAAGAAGAAAAGTCGTACAAGTCACCCAACACAAGAAGTTACGAATATATATCGAGGAATATTAAATATTTCATTATTTTGTACTTCTATTCCTATGTTAACTAGTATTGGGATTTGGGACCCGAGCAAATGTCCGGACTTTTTCGTGAAGAAGAGGTAGAGTTTTTAAATATTTACACCCCTATTTTTTATCGTTATTTTTATCTGACATAAAACAGCTAAAAGTTATAATATAATGGGAAATTCCCACTGGTAACCCTGTACTATGGAACATTTGCAATGGTAAATCGTTTTTTTTCAGTTTCAAAAATAACCCTATACTTAGTAATATTACACAAAAGTGACCTTAATGATGGTAAAACCGTTAATTCAACCGTGAGTTTTATTGGTAAAAACTGTGGTGGTTGGGTGGGATGTTAGTGGGTTGGGTGGTGGTTGGCGGTTGGGGTTAACCTGGGTTAGGTAAACCAATAAAACTAACGGTTGAATTAACGGTTTTACTATCATTAAGGTCACTTTCGTATAATATTACTAAGTATAGGGTTATTTTTTAAACTGAAAAAAAACGGTTCACCATTGCAAATGTTCCATAGTTACCAGTGGGAATTTCCCTAATATAATTTTATCATTATTTTTTGATGTTGGTTTCTAATTTATATGTCATGAAGAAATTTATTTTATCATTTATAAAAACATACTATATCATGCAAAAAGTACATCATTTCTGAACAATCTACTATATCATTTCGACACTTATTATATCATGCACAAACTCACTATATGATTCAGACATTCACTCTATCATGCAGAAACCACATATTTTTATATGTTAAAGCACGTGTCACGATATACAACACAACCTACATCTTCATGCAGGTTAAAACATTAAAAATAAAACCTTAATCCATAATTCATTAGCAATGTGCAAAGTTGACCGCTGACAATCTAGTATATACAACTTTGAATATTCTAATTCTAACATGAATAGATTTTGTAGAACAACCCTAATTTTAATTGAATCTCTTATAACAACCCTAATTCTAATTGAATCCCTAATTCCAATTGCAGTAGGTTACTTTAATAGTTTAACCCTAATTCTAATTGAATCACTAATTCCAATTGCAGCAGGTTACTTTAATACGTTAGTATAGTCAATATTTCCTTTTATATGTTACTTTAATATAAAATTTTAAATATAGTACAAATGGATCTTATTTTAAAGTACTTTTTAACACTTTCTAGGTACAAAAATTATAATTTTACGAAATATATATTAGAAGTTATAATCAATTTACTATATTTAAGTTTTTCATTGTGAACCTAACTCTATTTATTCTTATCCTAAACTCTATTTGTATTTTAATAAATTTAGAATGCTATTTATATTCAAAAAAAAAAATGACATGATACTTAATGAGCGTGACAAATGGCGTCCAATGAGGACGCCAAATGTCGGGACCTCGTGAGCAGGCTTCCTTTCTTTAGTACTCATTGTGTTTACAAATCAAATAAAAGCACATGTCATATAGATATGAAACAATTTGTTAAATTATGAAGGATTGGTAATATTGCTACGGTATGTTGCTACGGTGCCCTTCAAGCCTCAATAGACCAACATGATCAACAATATCAACTCTCTTTCTAATATGTTTGGAGGAGACCATGTCTCATCTTATCCAACATTCATGTTTGGAGGAGACGAAGGATGCATCATTTGTTTCTTATCAAAGGAAAAGAAAATACGAGGAGTATATTTATTACAAACCGTACCTTAGGGAAGAACTCAATATGCAAAGCTGACCGCTAAAAATCTATAATATGTAGTTCACGTAATTAGCTTAAGTGAAAATAAAATATTGGGAATAAAACTCAATGTGCAAAGATGACCTCCGACAATCTAATATATATAACTTTGAATATTATAATTCTAACATGAATAGATTTTGTAGAACAACCCTAATTCTAATTGAATCTCTTATAACAACCCTAATTCTAATTGAATCCCTAATTCCAATTGCAATAGGTTACTTTAATACTTTAACCCTAATTCTAATTGAATCGGTAATTCCAATTGTAGTAGGTTACTTTAATACGTTAGTTGTAGACACATAATCGTGTCTCCCCATTTAGTACCCTATGATGACCAATACCCAACTCCAATTGGTCCGGATCAAGAAAAGAATGAATAACGAGTCTAAAATAAAATGTTTTAAGCCCAAAACCATTTTCTAACCTTTTTATATCCAATTTTAATAAGCCCATTTCCTAAAACGTTTTAAAATAACTTTTTAAAAGCCCATCTACGAAAACCTTTTAAAAACAGTTTTATGAAAGCCCAATTTAATAAAACCCCTTTTCTAGCCCAATTTAATTAATAGAATTAATTAATTATGTTGATTAGTTTTATTAATAAAAATCTTTTATAAAAATAATCTTTTTCCAACATGTTTTTAAATATCTTTTGTCTAACTATTTTCTAAAATCTTTTTATAAAAAATCATCTTTTTCCAAAGTGTTTTCAAAAATCTTTATCTAACCATTTTATAAAAATCTTTTTAGAAGCCTACTAACTTTCGAAAACCTATTACAACCCAACTACCTAAATCTATATATATCCTCCTAACAATTCACATCGGCGGACTAACCAATTTACACGGCTGACTTTCATAACTCACAAATCTCCCAACAACAATACACGGCCAAATCTCTCGGCCTCACACAATAAAACTCACGCAGCACCCAAGACCAACTCCACCGCCTAACATTATTCATCATCATTCATCAGCGCCACTTTGCTTTTGATCATCACCGTCATACCTAAATCATAATCCTTCATTCATCATCACCAAAATTTCTCATACAACAATTCCCACGCTGACACAACATACCTCCCCTATCACCAAATCCTCTTACTTAATCCTAAACCTGCGCCTAAGACCCTCCTACTAAAATTCCTTCACCAAATTTTCCTACTGCTACCTACGAACCCAACTAGGCTACAACCCCAACATCTAATTTACCCATTAATATTCATCATCTCACGCAACATATTATTCGACAAACACAAAACAATCTTTTTAAGACTCGTTCGAACATTCAATTTTCCAAGATCCGTACAAATCAACGACCCCGGACGGTGGTATAATTTCTGAGGGGTCAACTAAATTAACTACCTTTATTTTATTGCTATATTTATTTTTATTATATTTTCTTGAAGTTACTAACATTCTATTCATGATGTAGATTGTTAACTCGTTTCCGCGACTGTAAGTATTGTACATATTATACTAACTCCCTGCAGTACTTTATTTTCATATTTTTATTTATTTTTATGAACATATTATTTTTCATGCATGATTGCAATATTTATCACCTTGTATTTATTGTTAATCAAGACCTAAATAAATGTTCTAACTAATTCAGATAACATGGACAACCTGCTAGGAACCCATTAATATTGATTGTCTAATAACTTGTCACTAAAAATATTGTCTTTTTATGTGTTTCCTGAACCAACTTAGACTAAATATTTTTAGGGTGTATTAAAACGTTATATGATTATTCTATTGCATAAAATCTGTTATGAATCGTTATTTAGTAGAGGCCAGCAATGGGCAATATAGTTCCTGACTATATTGTACCCTCACCCCCGAACTCACTTTTTGGTTCCTGACCATCTATGGAGTCATGACGGAGAAATCTACATTGGATAAGTCCCTAAGATGTCCCTTCCGTTTCAATCCAATTAGGTTTATGATTCTTCCTCTAAAGAATTGTTGGCGACTTCAAAACGTATTTTTAATAGAACCTTAACAATGGGGTAGTCAAATAAACGCGCTCACAACGTGTGTAGGCATTAAAGGAATTCAAAAATCCTACGCCTACATTAGTATAGTCAATATTTCCTTTTATATATTACTTTAATATAAAATTTTAAATATAGTATAAATGGATCTTATTTTAAAGTACTTTTTAAACACTTTCCAATGGTACAAAAATTATAATTTTATGAACTATATATTAAAAGTTATAATCAATTTACTATATTTAAGTTTTTCATTGTTAACCCAACTCTATTTATTTTTATCCTAAACTCTATTTGTATTTTAATCAATTTAGAACTCTATATATATTCAAAAATAATATGACATGGCACTTAATGAGTTCGACGAATGGCGTCCATTGAGGACGCCAAATGTCGCGAAAATTCTAATTGAATCGCTAATTCCAATTGCAGTAGGTCACTTTAATACGTTAGTATAGTCAATATTTCCTTTTATAAGTTACTTTAATATAAAATTTTAAATATAGTATAAACGAATCTTATTTTAAAGTACTTTTTAAACACATTCCAATGGTACAAAAATTATAATTTTACGAACTATATATTAAAAGTTATAATCAATTTACTATATTTAAGTTTTTCATTGTGAAACCGACTCTATTTATTCTTATCCTAAACTCTGTTTGTATTTTAATCAATTTAGAACTCTATTTATATTTAAAAAAATATGACTTGGCACTTAATGAGCGCGACAAATGGCTTCCAATGAGGATGTCAAATGTCGCGACCTCGTGAGCTAGCTTTTGTACTCTACTTTATATATTAGTTATATTATATGATTTGCCTTACAAGCTGGGCTTTAGTGACATTAATTATTAACCCACTTCAATACTGAGATACTCATATCTTGGTTTGGGCTCAGTTTGATAACCGATATAATAGGTAAATTAACTAGTATTTAATTTCGGGCTACATCCTGAATATCTTTCATTTACTAATATTTTACTTCATAATATTAATATTATGTATCACTATGTTTAGTGGTTAATATTTTAGTATATGTACTTGTAATTAAGAGATCAAATCTTATATAATGATTTTTTTTTGTTGTAAGGAGAGATCCATAAATAAATTAATTGAGCACACGAATCCAACATGATAATATAGTTGTTACTTTACGACACAAACCCATTTTTCTACCTGGAAGTCAACTTTCAGGCCATTGACTTTATTTAACTCCCCTCTCCCTACCCTAACCCCATGCGTGCAATGCGCTCTCCTTCCCTTCACTCTTCCTTTTTTTACACCCCCTTTCTTCTATCAGATTTAGAGGTGATCATGGGCTGGGCCGGCCGGGTTTTGGCAAAAAAAAAATGGCCCTTTTCGGGCCAAGGCGTCGGGCCGGCCGGGCCGGGCCAATCCTCGGGCCAAAATTCCTGCGCCAAAACCCGTTAATTCTGGCCGGGCCATTCGGGATTTTTGGGCCTGGCTAAAAATTAGCCTAATTTTCCATATTTATGTTACCCGTGGCCCGAATTTTTCCCCCAAAAAATCGGGTCGGGCCTGATCGCGGGCCGAAAATCCGTGCCCAAAAACCCGCCTATTTTCGGTCCGGACCTATGTTGATCACCTCTAATCAGATTCCTTCGGGGAGATATTCCTTACCCTCTTCCCTTTTCTTTGATTTCCCGCACACTCCATGGGAGCTTCTTAGCCCCTCTCTTTTCCCCTCCCTTTGTCGTCATTTAATACTGCTGACATAAAAAAAATCAGAGGATTTTGCAGAGAGTGCGTAATTGTAATACCCCGAATTTTCAAATATTATTTTATTATTTATTAAGGTTTAATATTATTTCCACTTAAAATTTATTTTATGATAATGCGATTTTATTTGATAACTATGTTTATTAAAATAATGATTTCATTTAGTTTTGATTTATTTAACAAGTTTAAAATAAATCATTTACTTGTTTTATTATTCATTTCATTAATAATTAAACTCTTTATTTTTGGTGGTGGGTATTTTTGTACAAGTTGTCCATCCATTTTAGTAATCCAAAGCCCAAATACAAGTCCATAGCCATATGTCTTTTAGTCAAAAAGGAAAAGGAAAAAAAAAGAGGTGAAAACGTGATCTTCATCATCCCTCCCCTTCCTTCCTTCGTTCCTGATTTTCAGCACACAAGAGCAAGATTTTCAACACAAAATTCAGCCTTTATCAGTGCAAATTGAAACCCAATCCACAATTTTCAGATATTAGGGGCAACAATTTCAAAGGCCTAAACACCATAGCCCTCACACCTTACCCATCCACCATTAATGGAGCTTGACCAAAGCTCAAGATTTCTTACCAAAACCCTCTATAAATACTAAACTACACCCACCCAATTGTTCAAGCAAACAAATTATTCAAAGGTTTGCTTTAATCTTTCTCTTCTCCCTTAATTTCTGATTTTCATTTTGGAAAATAAAATTAAAATTTTGAATCCACCATTAACACTATCCTCTGCCTCGTTGAACCACCGGAAACCACCGACCACCTGAACCACTCGAACCACCTGCACAACCGCCAGCCAGCCATCACCCTCCTCCGCGCGACCTCCTCTTCACAGCACCCCTGCTGCCGCCTTGATGCCCAGTCATCACTGAACTCCGAACCCGCGCCCAGCCTTCGCCGTCCCGCCTGAGCCTCGCCGTGCTTCGCCCAAAACCACCGGCGCCTCCTCCCTCTTCTTCTCCCCTGATTCGTCCTCCTCTGTTTCTTCCTCCGCATCTTCGTTTTCTTGTGTTCCCAGTTTCGTGAAACTGTTTCTTTGAATCAGATTTTTCTTTTTTCCCTTTTATTTGTTTTATTAGTTTTATTAAGTTTTATTATTTTTAAAACAAAACAAATGACTTTCCTAAACTAGCTTGCTTTATTAAATTGGTGTATTTTAGATTAATTAACTTAGTCTTTTATAACTTGAAAGTATTTCTTAATTTTCTAAAACAAAATAAGAAGTATAATAAAGTTAGTTTTCTATATTTAAAATAGTTGTTTAATTTAATGAAAACCAAGTTGAAGTAATAATTGAGAACTTAAAATGATTTCATAAATAATTTGAAAAATATAAACTTTGATTTATAAACTCTCTTAAATTAATTAAGAATTTGTTTAAGTTATTTAAATTATTTAAATTGTTTATTTTATATAAAAAGGGGTTATTTAGGTAACTAACTTGGATCTCGTTAATGCCTATCAGTAATTCCGGCTGGGTGTGTAGACGAGGAATATCAAGAGTGATAATCGGTTCGTGAATCTAACTTTTGGGCACGCGTCACGAGGTAATCTCCGATGTCCATCTAAACGTAGATCCCGTTAGTGTAAAACGAATTGATTATGTGATTATTATGCGCTTATAAAATATATAAGTATGGACTATAATTATGGATTATCGACTTAATGCGGATTATGAATACGAATGACAAAATGGACGACGACTATCGATTTCGATTATGAATCATGACTATGGACGATATACGATATGACAAATATGTTTATTATAACGTTATTAAAACCGCTTAATGTCATTTAGTAATGTTATTATTATTATTATTATTATTATTATTATTATTATTATTATTATTATTATTATTATTATTATTATTATTATTATTATTATTATTATTATTATTATTATTATTATTATTATTATTATTATTATTATTATTATTGTTGTTGTTGTTGTTGTTGTTGTTGTTGTTGTTATTATTATTATTATTATTATTATTGTTATCATTATTACCGTTATTATTATTATTATTGAAATTTTATGAAAGTTGGAATTAGTAAGAACTTGTGATAATGAAATGATTATGAATCTGAAGTGATAAATGAACTCAAGTGACGGTTGTGTTTATGAAATGAGTTATTGAAACCACTATGAATGGATTGAGATTATGAACGGATTGAGATTATGATGGATTGAATATGTTCACACTGGATTGAACAAGATGACGTAAATGTGTACGTGATTTATGTGATGACTTGAAATTTAAAAGACGTTAATCACGTAAAGTGAAATATCGGAGGGAAATGATGAATAGGTTGCCCTGTATGAGAGGTTCAGCGGCCCCTACAGGTTCTCATTCTTATGCTCGATTTTCTCATTCTTGTCTTCCTTCTATCTTGTTGTGATCCAAGTAGAAGGGGTGTGCACATTAGGGACTCTGTTATTATGGCCATTATGTTATTCGTAGGTGGTTACAGGGGATTGACCCCGGCCTACAATGTTGAAGTAAGTGGTTACAGGGGATTGACCACAGCTTACTGGCGTTCTCTAGTCTCTCCTTAAATAATTGGATTAATTGAAATTAAGTATGTGATTATTCATTGTATATATATACATGTGTGTATGTGTGCTATGTTTCTCAACCCTATTAACCTAATATTTTACAAAGTATTTCAACTTAAGTATTTTACGGGATGGAGTTGGAATTACTCAGTTTTTCTGATTTTTGGGAGCTTGTCTCTCTTGTTTCTTTTCAATGCATTTGTGCAGGTGGGTGATCGACGGGAGAACAACAATGGAGATCACTTAGAGTTGTCAGCCACTTAGCTTATGATTTAGCTTCCGCTGGAACTCTGAAACATTTAAGTAATTAGTAATATTTAATGAACATTTTACTTGGTTGTAAGGATTAATTTATTTGAATTTAGTATGATTTAATCTAGCCTTGCATTTATTTCCAAGGAGATAAGTGCGGCGGTAGCACGCCCGTTGATTCGAACCCTCGTGGATTTTCCCCCATCTCGAGTTTTATTAAATGAAAAAGGGTTCGGGTTGGCGGGGGTGTTACAAAGTGGTATCAGAGCGGAGTTTAGATTAACTAGGGAAAGATTAAAATTATTAAAATATATTAATTAGGGAAATGAATCAAATAGGTTAAACTTAAAATTGGTTTAGGAGGTCAAAATAATAAATTATTTAGGAAAAATGAATTAGGATTAAAATGTGAACTAAGGATTTAGTATGGGTACGAATGGGTTATGTGTACATGTATGAAAGTACTCGCTAAAGGTACTTATTAATTGTTTATGATATTTGATTAGATGGCCAAGACACGTTTGACCGCCAGGAAATGCACCAGAACCCCTCGTCAAGGACCTTACCTTCTAAGAATGAGGGTAGGAGAGTCTGTTTCAGCTTATATTTACAGGTTACGTTTAACAATGAAGTGTTACCACCTCAATGAAGGCCATGGACATTCGGATTACCTCATGCCACCTAAACAGACCGATGTTTTGATTCACACTCTTCCCAATGATGGTCCTTATGCCGGAATCAAGAGTGAATACTCTGATGTTCTGATAAATGGAAGACCAAACTATGAACGATACACATTGAAAGGGAAGTGGTATCTCACGTTGAGTTACCTGGAGAAAAGAATACTTGATACTAGGGCCAAGTGGCTTAATGACTATTTACCCACTGATGACGAGGAACCCAACTATAGTGACAATGAAGAAGTAGGAAGCAACCTTGCCTCACCCGTTGTAAATCTCGATGGAGATGGAGACAAAGATGAAGGTGAAGACGATGATCCGTCCGAGTACGCTGACTAGAAACCCATATCTCTAGCCCTGACCCTTAGATTTCTAATTAAGGTCGTAAAAGATCGATTAATGTGTTAACTTAGGATGGTGCAACTAATGCTTATTTGACTATTTGAAACAAACTCTTATGCTACTATGAACGAATTGTTATGGCACTTTTGAAGTAATGGATGATGAACTTTTGACATGTGAATTGAGCATGAAATGAATGATGAACTTTTGATATGTGAATTGAGTATGAAATGAATGAATGGTGAGAACCATGATTATGTGAATTAGCCTTTATATAAGAATCAATGTGAATCGTAGAAATACAATGTGAATAACGCAGGTAGCTTATGCAATACGTTTATACGCGATCTAGAGCAAGGCGACAAGGAAACCAAATGGCCGAAACTCCCGAACAAGTTGCAGCACGACTTAGGACTCTTGAGCAACTAGCTCAGAGCTTTGGCTTAGTCATTCAAAACCAGATCAACAACAACCACCATGGAGACGATCCGCAAGCTGCCACGGCGAAAAAGATTTCCGCTTTGAAACCACCAACCTTTGTTGGGAGAGAAGACCCACTACTTCTCGAGAACTGGATAAGAGATTTCGAAAAGATTTTCACGGCCACGGGTACGCCTGAGGCCCAGAAAGTAGATCAAGCAACCTTTTATCTGCATGAAGATGCTGATACTTGGTGGGAAAGTGTAGGACCTACTGTTAAAGCTCAAGAGAACTTTAACTGGGAAGCGTTTAAGGTAGCGATTAAGGCTCGATTCTTCCCCGAGCACATTCTTAGGCAGAAGTACAATGAGTTTAGTAGGTTTAACCAGAGCTATAACATGAGTGTGCAAGAGTACGCTCAGAAATTCAATGAGTATGCCCGATTCTGCCCGACTGTAGTGCCAGATGAAGGAACTAAGGCCCAGAAGTTTGAAGACGGACTTAAGTTTGATCTTCAGACTCGAATGGGAGGTTGCACCTCTACCACTTTCGCGGAAGCGTATGCTAAAGCTTCGAACCCGGGAGAGAATCTTACGGCGTGAGAGAGAGGTGCTGTGGCAGACACAAAAGGAAGGAACCCGCCGCAACGGCAACGTGCCAAGGGTACGATAAAAGGCCCAACAATGGTGGAAACAACAATAACAATGGTGGACGCTACAACAACCGCAACAATCAGAATTCTGGACAACAGGCCCAACAAGGAAATAGGAACCAAAAGAACTTTGTTTGCAAGAAGTGTGCCAAGAGCCATCCAGGGTTAACTTGTAAGGGTGAAAGGATCAAGTGTTTCGAGTGTGGAGAAGTAGGTCACAAATCGTTCAACTGTCCCAAGAAGCAAGCTCAAAATGCACCAAATGGGAACAATGGTAACAATGGAGGTGGAAACAAAATTCAAAACTTCAATAACAAACGCCCCAGTGGAGGAAATGCCTTTTAAGCGGGAACCGTAACAACCGCTCTTTTGGAGGTGGAAATGGAAACTATGGAAAGAATGGCAATGGAGGCTACACCAACGAAACAATCAATGTCATGAGCCGAATTGAAGCTGACACTGATGCCAATGTTGTGACGGGTACTTCTCTCGTAAACTCAAACCCTGCTTATGTACTCTTTGATTCCGGAGCTTTTCATTCTTTTATTTCTAGCACTTTTGTTAATAAGTATCCCCTCAAGTCTAACCAGTCTTGTCGAGCCAATATAGCCATGCCCACCGGTGAAACTGTTTCTTGTAAATCTCTTTTCCAAAGTATCCCTGTAGTCATAGCTGGTACTGAATTACCGGCCGATCTTATCCTTTTTGACCTAAAAGACTTTGACGTTATCTTGGGAATGGATTGGTTAGCTAAGTATAAAGCCAAAATCGAGTGTCATAACCAGAAAATATCTCTTAGAGGACCAAAGGGAAATAGGATATCTTATAAAGGCATATTCCAGCCTGATGTTAAGATAATCTCAGCCCTGAACCTTCAAACCTATCTTAGAAAAGGCTACCCAGTCTACCTGTGCCAAGTAAGGGACGTAAGCGTGGAAAACGAGGAGTTGACTCAAATTCAGGTAGTAAAGGAGTTTCCGGATGTATTTCCCGAAGAGCTTCCCGGGAATGCCACCGAGAGAGAGAAGTGAGCTTTAAGATCGATTTAGTCCCCCGGAACCGGACCTATCTCTAAGGCCCCGTATCGAATGGCACCCGCGTAAATGCAAGAGTTGAAGGTGCAAATAGAAGAATTGTTGGATAAAGGGTACATTCGACCTAGTGTTTCGCCTTGGGGAGCCTCGGTGTTATTTGTCAGGAAGAAAGACGGATCTTTGAGGTTGTGTATCGATTATAGGGAGTTGAATAATGCAACGGTAAAGAATAAATATCCGCTCCCGAGGATCGAGGATTTGTTCGATCGCCTTGTGGTGCAACAAGTGTTTTCCGTAATCGATTTACGATCGAGTTATCACCAACTACGAATCGAAGAAGACATCCCTAAGACCGACCTTTACGTACGAGATATGGCCATTATGAGTTCACCGTCATGCCTTTTGGACTCACTAATGCGCCTGCAGCTTTTATGGACCTCATGAATAGGACTTTCCAGCAATACTTGGATAAGTTCGTGATAGTGTTCATCGATGATATATTGGTATACTCGAAGGATAGAGAAGAGCATGATGATCAATTGAGGAAAGTTCTGGAGATTCTTCGAGAAAAGCAATTGTACGCGAAGTTCTCGAAGTATGAATTTTGGCTGGAAAAAGTCTCATTTTTGGGTCATGTGCTATCAAAAGAAGGCGTTTCCGTAGATCCATTGAAGATTCAAGCAGTGATCGATTGGCCTCAACCTAAGAACGTCACCGAAGTACGGAGTTTCTTGGGTTTAGCTGGATATTACCGGAGATTTGTGAAAGATTTTTCGAGAAGGCCCAACCTCTCACTAACCTGATGAAGAAAACAACAAAATTTCATTGGGATGATAAGTGTGAGGAAGCATTTCAAGAGCTGAAGAAGAGACTCACAACAGCCCCGATATTGACATTGCCCTCTGGAGTAGAAGGATTTGAAGTCTACAGTGATGCCTCAAAGAAAGGTTTTGGGTGCGTCTTGATGCAACATGGTAAAGTAGTGGCCTATGCGTCGAGGCAACTCAAACCGCATGAGCAAAATCACCCTACTCATGACTTGGAGTTAGGAGCAATCGTGTTTGCGCTGAAAATCTGGAGACATTATTTGTATGGAGTGCAATGCAAGGTCTATACAGATCACAAGAGTTTGAAGTATCTGTATACGCAAAAGGAGTTGAATATGAGACAGAGACGTTGGCTCGAGCTTAAAAACGACTATGATTTGAAGATAGTGTATCATGAGGGAAAAAAGAACAAAGTTGCTGACGCGTTGAGTAGGAAGAGTGCTCATTCGCTAAATGTGTTGATCCTAGCCGATGAACTGTGTGAGGAGATTAAGAGATTGAGTTTGGAAATAGTTGAGCCCGGTTATGTGAAAGCTCAGTTGAATGCTCTTACTGTTAGACCGGACATATTTGAGGAGATTCGGGTGAAACAAGCTGCGGATAAGTGGTTAAGCAAGTTAAGAGAGATGAAAGAAAGTGATCAAGCACCGGAGTTCGAGATCGACGATAATGGCGTTGCGAAGTTTAAACGGAGATTGTGTGTGCCACAGGATAAGGAACTCAAGACGAGAATTCTAAGGGAAGCCCATAGTTCGCCGTATTCCATACATCCAGGAGGAGATAAGCTTTATAAGGATTTGAAAAAGCATTTTTGGTGGCCTAGGATGAAGCAAGAAATAGCCGACTTTGTAGCAAAATGTTTAACATGCCAGAAGGTGAAAATACAGCATATGAAGCATGGAGGAAAATTGCAACCTTTGGAAGTGCCAGGATGGAAATGGGAATCTATCTCTATGGGTTTCATCATGGGGTTACCGAATACGAGGTCGGGAAAGAATGCAATATGGGTAATAGTGGACCGTTTGACTAAGACGACAAGATTCGTGGCAATGAAGGATACTTGGTCGTTGAGACAGTTGGCGGAAGCTTACTTTAATGAGGTGGTTAGGCTACATAGTGTTCCGAAGGACATCGTTTCGGATAGGGACTCGGGATTCTTATCTAAGTTCTGGAAACAGCTTCAGACAACCGTGGGTACACTATTGAAATTCAGCACAGCCTTCCACCCAGCAACAGATGGTCAAACGGAGAGAACCATTCAGACCTTGGAGGATATGTTGAGAGCATTGTTGTTAAAATCGAGATTTTAGTTTGAATCGGAAACGACCTTTAGAATCGAATTGTAAAATCGAATCGTAGAATCGTAAGATTCTACAAACACGTATAATCAAGATATTGCACTCAATTTTCATTGAATATGCTAAAATTATAAGTTAAAAGACCTAAAAATTGGAAAAAAATAGTTGCTTACCCACTATATTGGCAATAACTAACAATATATATCTATTATTTTCTTTGTTAGCATGATTTAAATTTGCGAGGTTTTCGCTAGTCAACAGAAATGTATAGAATCGTCTAGAATCGTGAATCGAATCGTCTACCATATTCTGAATCGTAAAATCGTAAGATTTTAAGATTTGAATCGCGATTTTAATAACTTTGGTTGAGAGCATGCGTGATGGATTTCGGAGGATATTGGGATGATCATTTGATGTACATTGAGTTCTCGTACAACAACAGCTATCACTCAAGCATAGGAATGGCTCCTTATGATGAGGCATTGTATGGACGGAAATGTAGAAGTCCTATATGTTGGAGCGATGTGAACGAGTCGTTGAATTTGGGACCAGAAATGATAGAAGAGACTACCAACAAGGGGAAGTTAATTCAAGAGCGTATGAAAGCAGCTCAGGATCGACAAAAATCGTATGCCGATTAAAGGAGACGAGATTTAGAGTTTGGAGTTGGAGAAAAAGTGTTGCTGAAAGTTTCACCAACCAAGGGAGTAATGAGGTTCGGTAGGAAAGGAAAGTTGAGTCCTCGTTATATCGGACCTTATGAGATACTCGAAAGAATTGGGGAAGTGGCTTATATATTAGCTTTGCCCACCGAGTTAGCCAATGTTCATAATGTCTTTCATGTGTCTCAACTACGTAAATATGTCCCCGATCCCTCCCATGTCATCCAACCTGAAACCATTGAACTAGATGAGACCCTCACCTTTGAAGAACGACCTATTAGAATCCTTGATTCCAAAACGAGAAATACCCGGAACAAGGTCGTAAAGTTAGTCAAAATTTTGTGGTCTAATCATCAAACCGAGGAAGCAACTTGGGAAGCGGAAGATGACATGAAAAAGCGTTATCCTGAACTCAATTATGAGGTACGATTATCGAGTTTCGGGGACGAAACTCCTTAAGGGGGACCGAATGTAATACTAACAAAGCGCAAAGCTACTGTTTCGTTAATATTAAACATCTAACTTTAAAGTTCGAGGACGAACTTTGTTTTTAAGGAGGAGTAGATGTAATACCCCGAATTTTCAAATATTATTTTATTATTTATTAAGGTTTAATATTATTTCCACTTAAAATTTATTTTATGATAATGCGATTTTATTTGATAACTATGTTTATTAAAATAATGATTTCATTTAGTTTTGATTTATTTAACAAGTTAAAAATAAATCATTTACTTGTTTTATTATTCATTTCATTATTAATTAAACTCTTTATTTTTGGTGGTGGGTATTTTTGTACAAGTTGTCCATCCATTTTAGTAATCCAAAGCCCAAATACAAGTCCATAGCCATATGTCTTTTAGTCAAAAAGAAAAAGGAAAATAAAACAAACAAAAAAAAGAGGTGAAAACGTGATCTTCATCTTCCCTCCCCTTCCTTCCTTCGTTCCTGATTTTCAGCACACAAGAGCAAGATTTTCAACACAAAATTCAGCCTTTGTCAGTGCAAATTGAAACTCAATCCACCATTTTCAGATATTAGGGGCAACAATTTCAAAGGCCTAAACACCATAGCCCTCACACCTTACCCATCCACCATTAATGGAGCTTGACCAAAGCTCAAGATTTCTGACCAAAACCCTCTATAAATACTAAACTACACCCACCCAATTGTTCAAGCAAACAAATTATTCAAAGGTTTGCTTCAATCTTTCTCTTCTCCCTTAATTTCTGCTTTTCATTTTGGAAAATAAAATTAAAATTTTGAATCCACCATTAACACCATCCTCTGCCTCGTTGAACCACCGGAAACCACCGACCACCTGAACCACTCGAACCACCCGCACAACCGGCCCGGCCCCATCACCCTCCTCCGCGCGACCTCCTCTCTTCACGGCACCCCTGTGCCGCCTTGATGCCTGGGCATCATCATCGAACTCCGAACCCGCGCCCGGCCTTCGCCATCCCGCCTGAGCCTCGCCGTGCTTCGCCCAAAACCACCAGCACCTCCTCCCTCTTCTTCTCCCCTGATTCGTCCTCCTCTGTTTCTTCCTCCGCATCTTCGTTTTCTTGTGTTCCCAGTTTCGTAAATTTTTTTTTTCCTTTTATTTGTTTTATTAGTTTTATTAAGTTTTATTATTTTTAAAACAAAACAAATGACTTTCCTAAACTAGCTTGCTTTATTAAATTGGTGTATTTTAGATTAATTAACTTAGTCTTTTATAACTTGAAAGTTTTTCTTAATTTTCTAAAACAAAATAAGAAGTATAATAAAGTTAGTTTTCTATATTTAAAATAGTTGTTTAATTTAATGAAAACCAAGTTGAAGTAATAATTGAGAACTTAAAATGATTTCATAAATAATTTGAAAACTATAAACTTTGATTTATAAACTCTCTTAAATTAATTAAGAATTTCTTTAAGTTATTTAAATTATTTAAATTGTTTATTTTATATAAAAAGGGGTTATTTAGGTAACTAACTTAGATCTCGTTAATGTCTATTGTAGACTCCGATTGCGTAGACGAGGAATATCAAGAGTGATAATCGGTTCGTGAATCTAACTTTTGGGCACGCGTCACGAGGTAATCTTCGATGTCCATCTAAACATAGATCCTGTTAGTGTAAAACGAATTGATTATGTGATTATTATGTGCTTATAAAATATATAAGTATGGACTATAATTATGGATTATCGACTTAATGCGGATTATGAATACGAATGACAAAATGGACGACGACTATCGATTTCGATTATGAATCATGACTATGGACGATATATGATATGACAAATATGTTTATTATAACGTTATTAAAACCGCTTAATGTCATTTAGTAATGTTATGGTTAATGTTATTATTATTATTATTATTATTATTATTATTATTATTATTATTATTATTATTATTATTATTATTATTATTATTATTATTATTATTATTATTATTATTATTATTATTGTTGTTGTTATAATTATTATTATTATTATTATTATTATTGTTATCATTATTACCGTTATTATTATTATTATTGAAATTTTATGAAAGTTGGAATTAGTAAGAACTTGTGATAATGAAATGATTATGAATCCGAAGTGATAAATGAACTCAAGTGACGGTTGTGTTTATGAAATGAGTTATTGAAACCACTATGAATGGATTGAAATTATGAACGGATTGAGATTATGATGGATTGAATATGTTCACACTGGATTGAACAAGATGACGTAAATGTGTACGTGATTTATGTGATGACTTGAAATTTAAAAGACGTTAATCACGTAAAGTGAAATATCGGAGGGAAATGATGAACAAAGGTTGCCCCTGTATGAGAGGTTGGCGGCCCTCACGGGTTCTCTGGTTACTATGCTGATTTTCTATTACTTGTCTTCCTTCTATCTTGTTGTGATCCAAGTAGAAGGGGTGTGCACATTAGGGACTCTGTTATTATGGCCATTATGTTATTCGTAGGTGGTTACAGGGGATTGACCCCGGCCTACAATGTTGAAGTAAGTGGTTACAGGGGATTGACCCCGGCTTACTGGCGTTCTCTTTCCTCTCCTTAAATAATTGGATTAATTGAAATTAAGTATGTGATTATTCATTGTATATATATACATGTGTGTATGTGTGCTATGTTTCTCAACCCTATTAACCTAATATTTTACAAAGTATTTTCAACTTAAGTATTTTACGGGATGGAGTTGGAATTACTCAGTTTTTCTGATTTTTGGGAGCTTGTCTCTCTTGTTTCTTTTCAATGCATTTGTGCAGGTGGGTGATCGACGGGGGAACAAAAAGGGAGATCACTTAGAGTTGTCATCCACTTAGCTTATGATTTAGCTTCCGCTGGAACTCTGAAACATTTAAGTAATTAGTAATATTTAATGAACATTTTACTTGGTTGTAAGGATTAATTTATTTGAATTTAGTATGATTTAATCCAGCCTTGCATTTATTTCCATGGAGATAAGTGCAACGGTAGCACGCCCGTTGATTCGAACCCTCGTGGATTTTCCCCCATCTCGAGTTTTATTAAATGAAAAAGGGTTCGGGTTGGCGGGGGTGTTACAGTAATAAGCTTTGGAATCTTCGCAAAATTAGGGTAATTAAGTTTAAATGAAATCTCTAACTTTACCAAAGTTTAATTAATTGATTTATTTTTGATGATTATGTCGGATTAGGATTAAATTGTAATTAATTGTTGAAATATGCAATGCAACAATGAAATCCTTGTATGTGAACTGGGTATTGGGTAGTATTTTAACACTTCAATTTTTTTCCCTTAACCTAGAAATGGGGAATGATTAACTAATATGTTAATTGCTCATTCGTTTGTACTTATTATAATTTAATTAGGAGTTCACAAGGAATAATGAAAACACAATACTCACTTACTTCCTTGATTTTGAATTCGGGGTATCTCCTTTGCTTTGTTGTATGCTTTGTTTTCTTAGGAGGATGTAATGGTGACTGGTTTTTTCCTTCAAAAACAGGAGGGGTTTTGGTGTTGGGTATTAGGTGAGGTTCTAATTAGGTGCATTATTAATGGAGGGTGAGGGATCTTTTTTCGAAGGAATCTGAGAGGAGATAGGGGGTGTGAGGGAGGAAGAGTGAAGAGAAGGAGAGTGAATTGCACGCATGGGGTTTAGGGGAGAGGGGGAAGTTAAATGAAGTCAACGGTCGGAAGTTGACTTTCTTGTAGAAAAATGGATTATGAGTCCTAAGGAGCAAATATATTATCATGCTGGGTTTCTGTCCACAATTAATTTATTTATGGGTCTAGCTACAACTAAAATATTTTAAAAGGTTCCTTTTGACAAAAAATTCCATATTGTATTACCTCTAATTCTTTTTGATCTACACCAGTTTGACTTTCATGCTTGCCAACCAAAGTTTTGACCATTAATAATTTAATTACGAACATATAAAAATTACGAAAAGTTTATATTTGAAATATTTATGTTAAGACGAATCTAACAAGATTCTACATGACTATGCTTTTCCTTAGGTGTAAATAACGAATGATAGCCAGAGTGGAGTATAAGAATAGTGTCAAAGTACAAAGTGAGTGGATTAATAAGAAATAGAAATATATACATCATATATAGTTACGTACAAGAGGCGCTTTTTGCTGACACTGGAAGTATATAAGATTGCAAAGTCATAAAATATTTTAATTTATATTGTTTATATTATATTGTTAAATATGAAAGATAAAGGGTAAAAATATATATAAATGTAAGAGATTGAGAGGCTGAGAGCAGATTGTTAAACGTGATAGATAGAGGGAAGAAAAATAATATTAAATATAAAAGATCAAAGGAAAAAAGATTATAATCAACGTTAATCTAAAAGATAGTAAGCAAAATACCAAAAAACTTAAATGGACATAGTCTATACTAATATTCATGTGGACCAGTGGTTGGCACATGTGGCTTAGTTTGTCGCCCTTTACCACATGTCTCTCTATATTCATCTATTTTTTATGTAAAAAAATTTAACTCAAAGTTTCAATTTCTCTAGCAAATCACATTCTTCCAACTTGAGCGGTATAAAAAGTATTTTTTTCCTCTCTAGCATGGACATCCATCAAGCCCCTCCTAATGAAAACCAAAAAAACACTGAAGAACATGTTCAGATCATGAGATCTAACAAAAAACCCAAGTGCAAAATTACTCATTTAATATTTGATAATGATTCCCAAGGAGAGGAACAACATATAGAAATAGATAAACAAGATGATTCAATAATGATGAGGGATTAGTCTCCCATTCATCAACAAACTCCTCCTTCCTTCCGTGATATGGTAAGGGGCAATAATAACAATATTGCCTCATTTAGTTCCTTCATCCCATTGGAAGAAGATGAGGATGTGTCGGATGATCACTAGTGGAAAAAAGCTTAACTGACACAAACAAACTGATCTGGTTTATTAAAAACCGGATCGGTTAATATTAATGGACCAGTTAATTTAATATATTTGGGCGTGAAATATTGGATCAGCTAAGTGATCCGGTTGAAGGATGAACCGGATCCGTCAACTATCCATTACGTGGCCCAAGCCCACTTCCTTTCATATCCCAGGGAACCTAATCCCTTTTTCCCCTCTCCCTCTCTCCTCAGTCCTCCTCTCTCACCCTCACTCCTTCCCTCTCCTCGACAGCAATGTCCCAGCCACCACCGAATCACCTAGTGGCGGCCACAACCCTTTCCCTTTTTCATCAATGGCGACTGCATCAGGTATGCTATCAACGATAATTCGATTTTTTTTTCTTTCTAGGGTTTCGATTTCTGTTTTGTGCGATTAAATTAATAAATTGAGTTCGTTCTGATTTTATTTCTCTCTCGCAACTTTTATTCTGTTTGTAATTCAAGATGTAATTTGTAGAAATTCATATTGGTTGAATTGGAGTTTGCTTTGAAATTTATCGTGTAAATCAGAAATTTATCGTGTAAATTCATCATAATTTTTACTCGACTTTTGTCTTTCTGAATCCTTTATGCCTGTGCCACAACCCTTTTTTATTTAATTAAAAAGGTTCATAATTGTCTCTTTTTTTGGTATATTGTTATTTAATTCTATTAGGAAATGTCGAAATAGGTATTACTGGAGCTTCATGTTTTTCTATTATTGTGATTAATATGGAAGATAATCTTATATTGCTACTACATTAGATAGAGGGATTATATCATTTTGTTTGTTAACACATGAAGTATCTTTTGGGTTTTTTGTTGAATGAACAAATGACTATCCTATATGTTTATGAAATACTGATTTGGTTGGGTAAACTTTAGCTGAGAGAACTAGGCTCAATTTCCCTTGTTGCTCTCATTTGGGTGGTTTATGGTAGTTTGCAATTTAATTGCTAACTTTTTTGTTAAGCCTATAAGGATAAACGAGCTGAAAAACTTATGACAGCATGTCTGGAGACGTCAATCTGTATGTTTATGTCTTATACCTGTTTTGAAGTCTCCTTCATCTCTTCATATATGGCTTTTTTAAGTTCCGAGTATATAACCTCAGCAGTTGAGTAAAGGAGGACTTGGCCCACAGGATGAGAGCGTTGGTCAAAAAAAGCTCGAAGCCACGGCTGAAAACAATGCTACAACACTACTACATTTATTTAAAAAATTTATGAAACAGTCTTTAGACTAGTGTCAACCGTTCGACGTAGGCCTTTATATGTTTGAATCACCTTGGAGGCTTGGACCAATTTACCTTTCTGCTAGCAGGATCCAAATTCGGTTGTTGAATGTTGATATTGTTTGAGTTGTGTTTGTGTCTTTACAACATGAATCTTACTTGTAGATGCCTGATGTACAACCTGGTTTAGGAAGCCCATGGTCCTCATTTGAAGATCAGGTCCTCTTTCTCTTGCATTCTTATAAATTCTATCTGCTGTATTTCTGTTTATAGATTAGATTGGCTGTGATTTTTTTCCTCCTCTTCAAGCACTTATTGCGCTTGTTCATGATATGGGTCTAAAGTGGGAGCTTGTAAGTAATGCTATCAACAGTAATTTACGATTCAAGGTATTATGATATATATAGCTCCCAGAATTTCTGAGGAGTTGTTATGCCTTGTAATTCTTCATTGTTGTATGAACCATCTGAAGCTTCATTTGTTTGGTTCAGTTCTAGTTGTCACTTGGACTTGCCAAACATAAATTTCTTATTCGGTTTTATTTTGATTATCCAGTGCATATTTCGGAAGCCTCAAGAGTGCAAGGAGCGGCATAAAAATTTGATGGACAGGAATCCTGGTGATGGTGCTGACAGTGCTGAAGATTCTGGATCATCTCAACCTTATCCTTCTACGTTACCTGGGATACCTAAGGCAATTATTATGTTATTTGCAGCCAATTGTACTTTATTAATGCCATTTCTCTTCACCAATCGATAATCGAATTTGCTCGGTTGGTGTTATCTCTCATTTTTGGTGGTAGAGCCTTCTTTTGCTGAATTTCGTGTACTTGATTCATGCAGGGCAGTGCAAGACAGTTGTTTCAGCAACTGTAGAGACCGATGGAGGAGGACACCATCAAGTCCCATTTTGAGAAGATCATTCTTATAGGGGCAGCAGTTGCATTACCGAAAAAAACAGGTATAGTTTAATGCTTAGATAGAGAAGTAGAAGAATTGTATGTGCCGTCATATTATTGTCAAGTGTGAATTTGAATGTGTTTTAGATGAAGGGTCATTATGAAACACCATCGTTGTTACCATAACAGTAAGGCTACATACTTTTGACTTCCTTTCCCCCAATGGTGGGAGCCTTATTAGAGATGTGGGGGTAAATGTTGATGTGTTTGTGCTAACTATGATTTGAATATTATGAAGTGTATACTACTAAAGATCAGTTGTCTTCCCTCTGTGCTTTATATGTGATTTTTTTGTAGTCACAATTATTTAGCCTTGCTTCATTCAGCCTTTAGTTTGGAATTATTCACTCATTGCTCCATGGACTTAAATATTTCTAAAGACTAGCTGATGTAGTTTTAAAATCCCCAACTTCTGCAGTCTTCTATAGGAAACTATAGATGGTATTATGGTAATTATTTTTTGTTGGGTAGCTGTTAAGGATGGCTCATCAACTGTGTGATAAGTTTGTTTTCCTTGATCTCCATAGATCAAGTAGGAGAAGTTTTGCCAATGCTTTGTCAGGAATTTGAAGCATTGTTGTTAATGAATGACTTCAAGGCTCAAAATCAGTACAAATAAATGATATGGTGCTTTCATGCTCCACTTCTAGCTAAGAGTATGATAATATTTACTTCAAGCCTTGAATTCAGTACAAACAAATATACTTGTTTCACTACCATGTGCTCATTATGCCCCACTTAATCTGAGCCGCTACACCTTTCCTTTTGGGTTGCTGTTTTGGTGCGTGTTAATGTGGGTGGCTTGGTTTTGACTAATTGATGACACTGGTTTTATTTACTTTATGTTACCTTGTGTTGCTCTGTTGCTCTCCTGTTTTACTACTCTCCAGCATTCGAAATGATTGAACTTTAGAATTCAGCTGCTGACTGTTCTGTTTCCCACTCATTCACAGACACGCACACAGTCAATGTACACATATGTATGCGCTTTACCCAACCTAAATAGTGTTAATCTCTTTGCTGAGAAGAATGTTTTTATTTAAGAGATTGGTACCGTAGTGAAAAGACAGATGTGTCTCTCTTGTTGCATCTGCATAAGTTAAATCTGTTGTAGCCCAAATTGCTCAAGGAAGTCCTCTTGAGGACTAGTTATCTCTTGATTTTTTTGGTGCATTAGAGATTTTTTTTATATTTCTTATATCTTATGTATTAAACGTGTGAAATGAAATGTTTGGACCAGTAAATATTTAAATTGTGATATACTTAAGACATAATTTTGACAGGGCAATTTTGACAATTCATGACATATAATTTACATACTCCCGAGAGTGTTGCTGCAGGTAGATACTTGATTCCCAATAGCTGCACGCCTACACTTCAAGTCTTGAACTTTCTCGTGCTATTTATAAGTATATAACATTGCTTACATGGTGTTTCTTCCTAGTCTTATGTTATTGAACAAATCATGATTTTATTTGCAATTACTCTTATCATTTTACTGTTTGCTTTGGAGTTTAGATTCCAGAAGTTTCATGTAATAATGATTTATATTATAGGATCAGATACTTTACACGGTGATTGTCTCTACCCCCGTTTCAGAATGATACTCTTCTCCTACTAAGTAAAGTGTGTTTGTGCAGGCCTATTGAAGATCCCCTTGCCGGGTCACAATACATTGTTGCTATTCTTACACCACCATTAATGGATTCATAGTTTTAATTGGGTGTTCTTTTCAACTAAAGGTTGCACCCAAAACTTCATTTGCAACAAATTTAAAAATTTATTACAAAACTTACAAGCATGATTCCAAGAGTTTGTTATATACTTAAGCATACTTCATTCTTAAATGATAAAATATGCTCAAAAAGGTTTTTTCGAATAATTTGTAAGCTTCTATTAAAAACCCTACAGTGAATGGCATAAGACAATGCTTCATGTTTCTGTTCATCACTGTGTAGCATATATAATTTCAATTCTTGCTAGAAAATGAAAAGATTGACATTCCATTTTTGCTATTCTTTTTTTTACAGGCCGTTGAATTGAGTTGCACCAGTGGAACTCTTGACATAACATGATGTAGTTCTCTGTATCCTGAAAGCATGGCATCTACAGTTCTTGTGCAGAACAACGACTGTAAGGCATTGGATCTGACAAGTGCAATACTTGGTCGTATCAAATTTAAAAAACGAGCAGGCTCAAGAATACAAGGACTGCAGGGCTGTTCTAATTGTTTCCAGCCTTCTGTATCCTCACCCTTTGAGATAATATTCCTGGTGAAGCCATGAAAGGTGATGATCCTGGCTTATTTTCATTCAGTTATGAGTCTCCTAGCAAGCTTGGTGAATGGATCAGATAAGACGAGCCTATTATCATTTTGAAGAACAAGTTTAGCAGGGTTTATTCACCTCCTCCTTCAGAGAAATCCAAGAAGTTCTACAGAACTCAGCCATCAAAATTTGAGATGATTGATCCAGAAGTTCTACAGGAGGACTATGGTTGGTGGGGAAGAGCTTACATTTTTTGTTAATGTATTTTAATTACTATCTTAATTATAGTTGGTTTATAATATTATGATAAACATTAAACACAGTAATAAAGTACATCAGTAGACATGAATATGACTAGGGGTGTAAATGAGACGAGACAACTCGCGAGCTACTCGAGATCGACTCGGTTAAAACTCGGTCAAAGCTCGACTCGAACTCGAGCTCGACTTGATGACTAACGAGTCGAGCTTGAGCTACTACCTACTCGACTCGAAAAGCTCGTGAGAAACTCGAAAAAAATTATATATAATACTTGCAATTTCCATAAATAATTCTCAAACTTTTCAAAGAATTTTATCCATGAAATATAATAAACACTTCCGTAGAAAATATTTTCATATTGGACTCTAACTATAGTTTGTCTTTAGGTTATGGTTAACAAGTCGAGCACAAGATTTTAACGAGCCTTAGCCTTGGCTCGGTTCAAAATCTCATGAACAAAGTGGAAAATTATTAAAAATGATCTTTTATGAAAAATATTAAATGTCCCACATTGGTTTATAGTATAAACAATAGCCTTTTTTTTCTATAAAATGTAACTACTTTAGCTATACTTATTGTTTGAATTAAAGTTGTCCCACATTGGTTGGGAAACAAAAGTTTAAGTTTGTGTTCTTTATAAATGAAACATAAACTTTTTGGTTGGAAATCATTTTTTTCTATGAAAGTTTGTTTCATAAAGCCCCACATTGGTTGGACAATGAAGCACCCAACTTTTTTTTTCTTTATAAAAGGCTACTCCAAGTACCTAACTCAAGGTACATGGATTGACTCAAGTTTGAGTTAAGCCTTGATTTGAGTTCGAGCTTGATTCGAGTTTGAGTTTCGAGTTCGAGCTTAATTCGAGTTCGAGCTTGTGTTCGAGCTTGATTCGAGTTCGAGCTTGAGTTCGAGCTTGAGTTCGAGCTCGAGTTTAGGATTTTGAGTTCGAGTCGAGTTTGATTTTTTCAAGCTCGCGAGTTTTCGAGTCGAGTCGAGCTTGATTTCGAGTTTTCGAGTTCGAGTCGAGTTTAGCCAAACTCGAGCTCGACTCGCATCATTTACACCCCTAAATATGACAACCACTTTTTTTTTATAGAGAATCACTAGCTGATCCGGTTCTTGCAGGAAACCGGATCAGTTAGCTGCCTGAATATTTTTTTTAATGAAACTTACACTAACTGATCCGGTTGTAGCTGAAAACCGGATCAGTTATAGTTGCTAACCGATCCGGTTTTTAGCTATAACCGGATCAGTTAACTATTAACTGACCCGGTGGTAAACCGGATCAGTTAATTTTCCTTAGCCGCTGCGCCTCCACCCGCTCCGGTCCATTTTCGGATCAATTAGGCCCTATTTGACCGGATCAGTTAACCTTTTTTCCACTAGTGGATGACTCAATTCCAGATGACTAAATTGAAGATGATAGTTGCCTTGCAATCTTGCTTACAAAAGAAGAAAAGAAACGAATGAGACAACATTGGAAAAATTCCCTTCTAATCAAGATGTTTGATGGGAAACTTGGGCTATATGGGTCTGATGAGAAGGTTAAAAAAGAAATGCAGCATTAAGGGCAAACTTGCTTTGACTGATATTGGATCCTAATATTACTTGCTCGTTTCACAAATGAGGCTGATTATCAATTTGTGCTCACGCAGGGTCCATGGTTGATTGATGATAATTATCTCACCATAAGGAAATGGGTTCCAAATTTTGTTCCTGATGAATCTCCAATTAAAGTTCTAACCGTCTGGGTCAGAATACCAAACCTTTCTGTTGAGTACTTTGATATTAACTTCCTTCATAAGTTTGGATCAAAGATAGGAAAAGTCCTTCGCGTAGATAAAACGACAGCACAAGCTGAAAGAGGGCAATTTACTCGTCTCAGTGTAGAAATTGATCTTAGTAACTTCCTCTTTTATCTAAGTTTAAGCTTAAAGGAAGAATCTGGAAGGTTCAGTATGAAGGAATTAAAATGATATGTTTTCAATGTGGCGAAATGGGGCACTCTGACTCTGAATGCACAATGGGCAAGGACACAGTCATAGATGAATTGGGCAACATCATTGAACCAATCCAAAATCCTGCATTTGATCACCAAAGTAAGCCTCTTACAATGCCTGAAGAAAAGAGGACTTCGGATGCTGGATGTTACTGAAAAAACCAGTTCGTAGAAGAATTCCTCGCCAAGATAGGACCAATCAAGTGGCTGATCAACCCCCTCAAGGCGGTGCAAAGGTGGCGCAACAGAACCTTCCAAATTGGAAAGGCAGCTAAAAAGTCAAACCAGACTACTATGATCAATGACAAAAGTGGAGGAGGTTCAATATTTGCTATTTTAGAGGAGCATGTTGAGGAAGCTGCTGCGGATTATCAGGAGCAGATTTTAGAAAATATGGACGAAGATAACACCTTCCAAACCGTAGATTTAGGAAATAACTCTTGTGCTGAAGCAAACGAAAGGAGATAAGCAAGCATCCTTTAATATAGGAAATAAATCTCTTAGGTCTCAAAAAATAAAAATATCCAAATCTGCAGCAAAGGGTTTTCAGGAAAAGAAGAAAAGGTCCTCGCAATTTTCTTCAATAGCCCCAAATGACATAAACCTAAATATCAATACCAAGCCATCTACCAAGAAAAACTGTGACCCCTTTCCAGGCAAAGAAAACTCTAAGCTGGTATCCGAAGCCACATCCTCAAGCCTAATTACACAATCCCATAACACCAATTTGCATCTAGTAGCAACTCAGAATTCCACTTAAGATGTCTCACAGGTTTCTTCAACCTTCCAATGCCATCAAACTGACAATCCCCCTGGAGAAAACCCTCTTCATCGGCCATGTGATGGAGATGCCTTACCTCTATATAACAGACCCCCTGACCCATGTACTAGAGGTGAGGATTGACTCTTGGTTGGAGCCAATATCAACGCTTAGGGAGCTAGTGATGACTCTACTACTTCCTAATGAGATTCAAAGACTTGTTAGGCTTATTAGTTAAGCTTATATGACAACTCTCCCTCTTATTCCTGTGTCTATGGAAGAACAAACACATAATTTGTTATCGGATACTCTTGCAATTTACTTTAATGGTTTGGAATGTTCAAGGTGCGGGTAATCGAAACTTTGTTTCTCTTTTGAAAGAACTTGTGCGTATGCATAAACTAAATGTCAATGATCTTGTTGAAACTCATATGGGGGTGCTCAAGCAAATTCCATAGCTTCAACATTAGGTTATTCTGGGCACTCTCGAGTGGATGTTATGGGCTTCTCTGGAGGTATATGGATCTACTGGAAACCTGAATTGGTCACCGTTGAGCCAATTTTAAAACATGAACAACACATCACCATGGATATCAAGAGAGTGGGTGCTTCTCCATGGTACTTTACAACAGTCTATGCTATCCCTGATCCAACTAAGCGCAAAGATTTGTGGCGTGAATTGGAAGAATTTACTAAAACCCACAACCATCATCCTTGGCTCATTACCGGAGACTTCAATGATACTAGATATCGTTCTGAAAGAAGTAGTGCTTGTCAAGAGACTTTGAGAAGGGAAACAAGATTCAATGAATGGATAGAATATATGGAACTGATTGAAGTTGAATTTTCAGGAGCAAATCGCACGTGGGCTCGTGGACTAACTCCTGAAACTCGCATGAGTGCGCGTCTTGATCGTGCTCTTCGTAATGGGGAATGGGGTTTGCGGTTAAACAATGCCAAAGTTAAACACTTGCCATCCATCCAATCGGATCATTGTCGCCTCTTAATCTCTCCCAATGGCTTCACTCCTTTATCCAGCTTAAATAAACCATTTAAGTTTCAAGTACTTGGCTAAAGCATGAAAAATTCAAAGAATTTATTGAGAACAAGTAGGACTGTTCTAGCCCACTGCCTCAAGCTCTTTCTCAGTTAGCTGTTGACTTGCAAAGGTGGAATAAAGAAACTTTTGGCAACATTTTCAACCAAAAAAGAACTCTCCTTGCAAGAGTTACTGAAATACAAAAAATTATAGCGACAAAGACGGACAGGGGTTTGATCAAACTTGAAGCTCGTATGAGATGCGTACTAGATGAAATTCTTGATCGTGAAGAGACTTTATGGTACCAAAAATCTAGAATTGAATGGATAAAAAATGGAGATAGCAACACAACATTCTTCCATCTTAGCACCATAATGCGAAGGTGGAAGAATAAAATTGTGGCTAGCAAGAATAATGAAGGTGAGTGGTTACAGGACAAAAAGCTTACCAAAGAGCAAATTGTGGCCTATTTCACTCAATTACAGGTTTTTAATGTCCCTGATGATGTGTTTTTAGAGCTTCTAAGGAGAGAATGGGAGGCTTTATCTAAGCCTTTTTATAGACTAGCTAGAGATTGAGAAGATTATTAAGAACATAGGAGCCCTCAAAGCACGGGGCCCAGATGGCTTCCAAGCACTGTTTTATCAAAAGAATTGGGAGATTGTAGCAAAAAAAGTGTATGAAATGGTCTTCCCAGTGCTTGAAGGTAAAGGCTTGCCTGAAAAATTAAATGGAACACATCTTGTACTCCTTCCCAAGGTTGATAACTTGAAGCTAGCTTCGCAATTTCGTACAATAGGGCTATGTAATGTGGCCTATAAAATTATCTCTAAGGTATTAGTAAATCGCATCAAACCCCACCTTCCGATGCTTATTTCTAATACCCAAGCAAGCTTTGTGCTGGGACATCAAATCATGGACAATATTGTGATTGTCCAAGAGGTCATCCATACAATGAGAAGGAAACAGGGGGCAAAAAGCTATATGGCATTGAAAATCGACTTTGAAAAAGCGTATGATCGCTTACATTGGTTCTTTATGTGATACTCTTAATCAAATGAATTTGCCCATCTTATTGGTGAATGCCATTATGGAGTGCGTGACTTTGACTTCGATGCAAGTCCTATGGAATGGGAGCCACCTCAAAGTTTTAAGCCAAGTAGGGGAGTTCGCCAAGTAGGGGAATTCACCAAGGTGATCCACTATCACCTTATTTGTTTGTGACGTGTATGGAAAGGTTATACCAAACTATCGAAGAGGCTATTGTGGCTAATCGGTGGAAACCTATACGTGCTAGTAGAGATGACCCTTTGCTTTCAAACTTGTTCTTCGCCGATGACATCATTTTGTTTGCGGAAGCTACCATTAATCAAGCACAAGATACAAATGATTGCCTAGAAAGATTATGCATTGCGTCCGGACCGGCGGATAAGTTTGTCGAAATCGAGAATTTATTTTTCTAAAAATGGTTATTCTCACGTTCAAGCAAACATCTCTATGGCTCGAAAATGGAGAAAACAAATATTTAGGCATGTACTTAGGTATGCCTACTCTCACAAGTAGAATCACTAAAGAGACCTTCAATCATTTGTGTGAAAAAAACCGACAAAAGGTTAGCGGGTTGGAAAATAAAATATCTCTCTCTTGCGGGGAAGATTACGTTAGCTTAGTCTACTCTTTCTACTTTAGCTAACTACTCCATGCAAGCGCTAAAATTCCTCGCCATATTTGTGGTGAGTTAGATAGAAAAACGAGGAAATTTATTTGGGGTGGTAATGAAGAGAAAAGAGGTACTCACCTTATTGCATGGAAAACTCTCCAAAAATCCATACATCAAGGGGGAATTGACATTCGGTCTGCTAGGCAATCTAATGCAGCCTTTTTGACAAAATTGTGCTGGTGAATACTCACCGAACCTAATGCTCTTTGGTCTAGAGTTTTGAGGTCAAAATATTGTAAGGGGAGTTGTGACATTGACATGTTTGTGCCTTAAAGGGAGCCTCCAATGTTTGGCGTGGTATAACGGATAATGCAAGGTTCCTATGTGAGGGGATGAAAATGGTTGTTGGAAATGGAGCCAAAACTCTCTTTTGGGACCACAAATGGGCTATGGACAAACCACTATGTGATATGGTTATTAAACCTATCCCTCCCGAGCTTGAACGTGCTACCGTAGAGGAAATGTGGGAGCATGGTACCGGGTGGAAATGGGACATCATAGCTCCTTATCTACACTAAGATACTCTCAAATGCATTCAAGCTTATAAGTTGAAAAATGATCCTGAAACTTGTGATTTAATCTACTGGAAAGATGCCAAGAAAGGTAAATTTACTATTTGGTCAGTCCTATGTATTATGCGTCATGAGAGTGATGTACTTGACGAAAGGTGCTGGGATGCAGTATGGAGTGCCCCTGTGCAACAAAGAATCCGAGCTTTCGTATGGCTCTCTTGCCATGATCGTATGCTTGATAATCTTAATCGTAATAAAAGACGCATGACGGAGGATCCTCGTTGCTTCATCTGTGGTGATAATGAGGAGTCTACACTCCATATTCTAAGGGATTGTCCAGCTGCACGTTTGGTTTGGCGCAAAGGTGGGTGATCCATCCCACTTGGCCCAGTTTTTCCAAGGCAATCTTAAGGACTGGATTACTCGTAATGTGAGTGAAGTGAGTGACTCAATGAATGATAAATGACACATTTTCTTTGGATTCACCGTACGGTGGATATGGAAATGGAGGAATTGCCTTGAGTTTGATAGAAGACAAGATATCCCTTTAGACTATGGAGCCTTCCTTCAAATCAGATATGATGAAGCTCGAAGAGGTTGGGATGAAGAATATGGAAATAATGCTACGGAGAGAACTAAAACTCAAACTCACATAAGATGGAGTTTTCCTCCTTCAGACTGGTATGTGCTTAATAGCGATCGTGCTGCTAAAGGCACCCCTAGTCTAGCTGGTGGAGGAGTTATCATTAGAGACAATTCAGGATGGTTTCTCAGCTATGTTTGGCCACTGCTATGCACTAAAAGCTGAGGTTATGGCTCTCACCAAGGGGCTTAAACTAGCTCGTGAACTTCGAATCTCAAAGTTGGAAGTCCAGCTGGATAGCTTGACTTGTGTGCAATTCTTAAGCAATAATGAGATGGTAGCTGGTGATTACATTCATGATATCATACAATATTGGTCCATGCTTCAGAAGCCAGACTGGGAGGTGAAGATAGTTCAGGTGTATAGTGAGGGTAACCGTGCAGCGGATTGACTTGCCAATAAGGGAGTCGCTCAATCTAATAATTTAAACTTTGTAGATTCTATTCATGTTGAACTAGCTAGAATTTCAGAGGAGGATGTGCGTGGGGGTGGCTTTCTCTTGCCTTGTTCCTCATTAGTTTTCTAGTTGTAGTGGTTGGTTTTATGTTTTTTCTTAGTCTCGAAAGTATTTTTCTTGGACTTGTTTCCTCATTTGAATAAAAAAACATTCTTCTAACTTGAGGAATAAATTAGAATAGGGAATGAGAATGTTTGCAATAACCAGATAATTTTTTTTGACAACATTAATAATTCAATCATCTGCAAATTTGAGTGAGAGTTCAGACTTTCTGTAAGTTTTGTCTTTGGTTTATTTTTTTTTGGGTTGGAAAGATGATTATATGAAAAAAAATGAAAATTGAGTATACTAGAAAATAATAGATATAAAAGAGGGGTATGTATAGATTTAAAAAGGCGACTATATGAAGAAGAAAAAAGGTCACTAGGTTAGAAAATACTACAAAAGAAGAGTAACTACTATAGCTTGAAAAATGATGATTACATAAAAAACGGGGTCACTAGATTAGATATAAAATTACCATCGGGGGAACATGATGAATTACCAAGAAATTGAGGGGTATATGGTGGAAAACATCAAGGGTAAATGGTGAATAAAAAAAATTAAGGGTATATGGTGAAAAATTCTTATCACATAAGAGTAATGATATGTTAAAAAACTGTAACTATATGGAAAAAAGGGGTCACTATGTTAGAATACAGTAGTTTTAAGTGAATGAGTAATTATAGGTCGAAAAAAGTCACTATATGAAACAAGAGTCATTGTGCTAGAAAACAGTAGATATGAAAAAAGAGTAACTATAAGTTGAAGAGGGTGACTGTACGAAAAAAAAAAACTCGCTATATATGTTGCAAATGACTGCTTTAATCATGGCAAAAAAATGATGTGATTAATAATTTCCAGATTATGTGATTGTAGAATTTCTACCATGAATTTGTTGTTCCATCTATTAGCTTCTATTCTTCAAGCTACCTCTAATTTCTTTTGCGACATCAATTTATTAGGTCATGGCGACTTAGAATTCACCTAACCTATTGAGGACGAGATAATGAAGAAGAGAGTAACGAAGAGGAAGATGAAGAGAGTTAGATGAGGAGAGAGAAATTGAGAAAAGAATTAGAGATTAGGGTTTATGATCGAAGATTTTGAGATGATAAATTATTGTTAGATTCATCTATTGATATGTTGAGTTTGATTCCATATGTTTGATCATCTATTTTCTTTGTTGAATTTGTTTCATTCAGAAGAGAAAATAAAGTTGAGAGAAAACAGAAAAGAATGACGAGAGAAAAGAGAAAGCAAAAGAAGATGGAGAGTGACGAGGAGAGGATCGAGCATTTCTTTCCTTTAGCATGTATGCTGCTTCTAGTTCACACTAATATTAATGTGGACTACGTCCATGTAAGTCTTTCTCAACAAACACTCTAATGAGAATAACTTAAGCATCAAAGATAATATATTTTTATCAAAGAAAAATTCGCACACTTTGCTACATTCTCTTAAGAGGACATTTCATATCATCACTCAACTTACACATATAAGATAAGAGCAATCTACCAAAAAAAAAAATAAAAATAAGAGCAATTGGCACAATTTGCTAATTATCACATTAAAAGATAGAGAGTCACATTTAGATAAACACACTTCCTAAACAATCAATATCATCACGTAAAAGATAAAGAATAATTAATATTTATAGAAAGAAAAAAAACTTATACATTAAAGATCAGATAAGAATAATTTGTCAATATCATTACTTTGTTAGGTGTATTTCTCATCTATATCTATCCATATCTATATATCTATATAAACCTAGAAAAAAAAGTCTACATGTCACTGTCACAATCAATTCATCAAATGTCATTCTCCAATGAAAATTTAAAATCCAACTGCCACGTGTAGATTGTTGCATAACTCAAGCATATTTGTCGCTTGGACATCATTCCCAGACGTGTGCCATGATATTTCGATCTAGGCACGAAATCATTAAATTCCTAGACGTGTGCCATTCCCATCATTCATATTAGGAAATAGTATTATAACGTTCCTAAAATCAAGCACATAATCCTATTTTGGTTGTTTGGTATACATGGGAATTTAATTCCCATGGGAAGTTCCATTTCCTAGAAAGTTATTTCCCTTTTGTAATTCCTATTGTCTACATAATTTCCTGTATACCAAACAACCACTTAGTCAATAGGTGAAAATGACTTTCCTTAGATCATCTTAAATCAACTGTTAAATTCTAGGAATGTGTGTGATTGATTGAAATCAATCATAAGATTAGTTTGTCAAACAATCAATTCAAGATCTATTTAAATTAGTCATAATGTCGAATTAAATCGATAATTGAAAATCAGTCATATAAATCCCCTATAATTTCGGAATAAATCAAGCAATCATACATTTTGTAAAATAAAAAAGGATTCATCTTAGCACTCTACCACAATATATATATTGATGATTTCTTTGAAATTGCATTTTCGATATACACAAAGGTTAAGAGTCAAGTTTTTTCTTTCATATAACTTTTCGGATGTAATGGCACGCACCACATATAAATCTTTCTAGAGTACTCTTTCATGAGAGGAAAATGGTATTGTTAGTCTTCTACTAAGGTCGCTTGCGGATTCATAATGTTTACAATGACTTCATTTTAGAGGTTATTTTTCGAGACCATAATAATTCTAAACTTTTGAAAATTGGTTAACAATATCCTACGGTTTTACGGTGGGTTGGTGGGGGAAGTGAGGTAGTGAGGTAGTGAGGTGGTTGTTAGGGGTTAGGTGGTCAGGGGAAGTTTAGGAGAGATATGATGGTGGACAAAAGATGAAAGTAAATGATATATCTTGCTCGGATAAATTGCTTTTAGAGATAGCAATGCTTTTGTCGATGAACAAGAAAAACTTGCTAAAGGTTACATGATATGATAAGAACCACCCGATCGGATGTCTTTGATTAGTGAGTTTCCAATACGTATTAGGTGTTTGGTTCACCATTCATGATGATATTGCAAGTGGGAAATTCGTGATGATATTACAATACGTATTAGGTGTTGGACCTGATGATGGAAAAATAGATGTTGGAAGGGGGTTGGTGACTTGGTGGTGAAAGTTCCAGAAGATGATGAGAAGGGTTGGTGTTAGTGGAGGAATAAATGATTTAAGTTATTGATTTATTTATTTTAATTTAACAGTGTGTTTGGTAGTTTTTGAGTAAAGGAAGGGAAGGGAAGGGAAGAGATGAGAAAGGAAGAGAATGGAAAGAAACTAAACTTTGTGATGTTTGGTTAATAAGAAGGAAGGGAAAGAAATATTATGTTTGGAAGAACAGAAAGGTAAAAAACAACAATTCACATACTGATTTCATATATTCGGTGAAGACATGGTAAAAAAATCAACAAAGATAGAGGGGGAGCATTCTTCCATATCTTATGTTGTAAATTACTTTCGTTGACCCAGTTACATTCTTCCACTTGACAGCTTCTTCCACTTGACAAATCCTCTCATTAATGTTTTAAGATAATTCATTCTTCCACTTGACAGCTTCTTTAGGTAATACTTGTACTTAACAGGGACAAACAAGGGCAATGTGACCAATCAAAACAATCTCAAAACTCAAGTTGGGGGTGCATTTGATCAGCTATGAACAATCTTAAAACAGAAATAAGTCATAAAACTAAAATATTGAGCACAGAGATAAAATCCATGAAACAACATTGTCTAAATAATACATGAAACAAAATGCTGCACATTTGCTTGCAGTTATAAAACTAGAATATTGAGCATAAAGATATAAATAAGTCATAGAACTTATACAAACTAGAAACATTGCAAAAAATTGTCCGAAGCTTAAATACTCATAAAACTTGTTAAATAAATACACCATCCTCTTCCATCATTTGAATGAGAAATGCTTTGCGAACATTCTTTGGACAACCAAAGAATTCTCTCACCCTTGTGTCATTAGCGTTCAAAAATCTATAAACTTTGATTTGTTTGTTTTCTTCAATTCTTATGCTCACAATTATTTCTTCATAAATTTCATCACTTGAGTAAACTCGTGGACGAAATTGCTTCAAAATAGAATTGCCTTCCCTTATGGCATCAACAACACTATCAAGTCCTTGCTTTAAGATTTTGATTTCATAGTCTTCCTCCAAAATTTCTTTCCTTTTCCTTCCTTTAGATGAACTCTCACTTTTTGGGGTTGTAGGAGATGTTGATTTTGCCTCCCTAGGAGAATTAGGATCAAAGCCTTCTAATGTTACTTCATTTTGGGTGACCATAACATCAATCTCATTGATAGTAATTGGTTCATTGCTACTCTTTTGATGTGCTCTCTCTTTTGCGGTTAGAGAAGCTTCACCATTTGCTCCATCCTTTGCATAAATATCCCAGAGCTTTTCATAAAAAGGAAGAGGAGTATTCGTCTATTTTTTAGCTTCAGTTTTAACCTAAAAAAAAAAGATAAATATATTTACATGAAGGGTTGCAGATAAAAAAATGATAATAAGCTCATCAAGCAACTTAGTACAATCAAATTGCGTTTGACCATTCACTATATAAAAAAGTACCTCTATCAAGGCTTTCCATACTTCAGGTTCAGCCACAAAACGCTTACATTCCTCATCCCAACCAAAGCCACTTGTGTTCTTGAACATATCATATACCTCATTGAAATTATATTAAGAGTTTTTTGTCGATTTTGCAAATGTTCCTTCTTAATTGGAAGGTCGAGTTTTTCACGTAGCTCTTTAACCATGATATCATAAGAACTAGAAGTCCATTGAGCATTGATTCGGTTGCCTATCAATTGTTGGTGAAGGAATGCCTCGATTAGAAGTGCATCCATATTTTTAGTTCATTTGATTTGACATCCACGATCAAATTTCTTGTTTGGCACATCAATCTGGCTAATCTAAATATAAAGTATAATGAAATATAAATTTAATCATATTATAATAAACTATTTCAAATTCTATTGAAAATACATTCGATGTCATTCATAACTAACACACATCAGTTAAAAAGAAGTTAACGTAAAAAAATACAAAAAAAACATTCAAGTTCTGTCACCCCGTAGAGCTAAATATTGTGTGTAATTGTTCCACATTTGAGCTACTATATTGTCTCGAATAATTTTTCCTTCTTCACTATCATCATCTCCTACATTATTGCGCCTTATTCGTGCAGGCCTATTTGATAGTTTACGGTCAACCTCGGCAATAAGTTCCTCGTCAGGATCTATAGTCATTGAAAAATTATGCAAGATACAACATGCCAAAACAATGTCTCTTTGTGTTTCAAAAGAGTAATGTGGCTCTGTTGAACTAATAATAATAGCAAATCTTTTCTTTAACACTCCAAAGGCTCTTTCAATAGCATTGTGTAGTGATGCATGTCGAAGATTAAAAAGTTCTTGAGCATTTTCGGGGCCACGTGACGAATATTCCATCAAGTGATAACGTACACCCCTATAAGGGGTTATAAGGCCACCCGTGAGCATATAACCGGCATCGACAAGATAATATTTTCCTAAAAAAATATTAATGAAAATAAGCTAATTGAAGTGTGTAATATGGGTAAAAATATCAATGAGTTTATTTTTACCTTCCGGAATATGCAAGCTATCTTCTCTAGATAATGCATTTTTAAGTATCCTTGAGTCTGACGTTGTTCCCTCCCATCCAGGTAACACATAAGTGAACTTTAAGTCCAATGAACATGTAGCTAAGACATTTTGTGTAGGCCAATTTTTTCTACCACGATACCTCGGTGCATTAATGTTAGAAACTTTGACGCGAATATGTGTCCCATCAAAAGCACCTACACAATCCTGACATAAAATTTATCTAATTTAATTTTTATATCTCTGCATATAAAGTATTATTTGATGCTGACTTTATTTTAAAAAAATTACCTTAAAGTATGGATAAAATTTATGCTTGTTTTGGATCTCTAGAGGAACATTTGAGTCATCCGGTTGTATAAGGAATTGATCTTCTAATGAAAGGATAGCTTCAAGAACTTTATGGAAATATCGACTTATGGTTTAACCGAAACGATGAAATGTGACTTGCAAACTGCAATTCCTTACATATGACCTATGGTGTAGAGAAAAAACGTGAATTGCAAACTGCAATTCCTTACATTATGACCTATGGTTTAGAGAAAAAATGTGACTTGCAAACTGCAATTCCTTACATTATGACCTATGGTGTAGAGAAATATTGCAACTTGCTCCTGTACATTAGCTAGTCATGTATCTTTCAATTGGCCACTAGTACGCATTAGAGTACATAGTTGAACAAAAGTTTCTGGTTGCATGCGTAGCAAGTGACGACTCTTCCTGGGGTTTTTCCTGCCGTTCAATTGTTTGTTCTCTAGAAGGCATATGATTATAACTCATAATGTGATTTCTTTTTCGCAGTAGGTATAATCCATTTTTAACTAAACAAATCATTTTGATGGCAGCTAAATTTCACATTTTATCACAAATCACAACCCAATTTTCAAACTTAGTATCCTCGTTATCATTGTGAACTTGCTCATCTTCTAATATATGATCGTGATCAGTATTGATAAAGTTTTCTTCCATCTATGATAACAGATTATAATGAAAATATATATTGAGATATATTGGTAGTGTCTTAGTTTTCTTAGCCAAAAAAATGTAAAGAATAACAATCAATATATGCAGCATCTCATAAGATTTGAACACTAAAACAAAAAAAATTTGAAATCATGAATGCTTGAACCATGACGTTGCAGCAACAATCAAGTAACACCAATCAAAGAAATCAAAGAGCATAACGTAGAAAAACCCTTATTAGTATTTAGGGGCACCACATGAATATTGAAACTTTTCAGGGGACCACATGAATTTCCCCCAACCTTAAAGGTACCTCTTTAATTTTTTTTTTGAAGGTTTATTATTAACTGGGTGTTATAGACAGGTTTTGAGATTGATAGTTTGGAGGATAATTGCAGACAATTTAGACAACTTTTTAAATGGTTAAATGGAAAATAGATAAAACTTTTAGATATTTGGGATGCAGTGTCGCCTCTTGCCTCAATTTAGGTTGTTCACTGATTATATCTACAATCTATAAGAAATGTGGATGACACGATGAAATAGAAATCTAGAAGTAGTGTAGATGAATATGTTCTTGAATAATATAGATTTCCTTAAGATATTAGAGGATGAGTATTAAGATTTGTTTGTTGGGTGTTAGATAACAATTAGAGCTATTAGTGGCCACCAACCTCATGTATGTAATTAGGATTCTTATTGCATATGATTGTAGAATAAATATATACTATGTCATGTTGTATTTTTTTCTGATTTATTAGCTCTGTTACATGTTTTGTGATTTAATTATTAGTGCTAATTGTTGGATCCATGAACGATTATTGACTACGAGTTTGAGGATGATTTTCTTCAGAAATACTTAAGTGGGCATCTTATACTTTTATTTTGCATGTTTGGCGAGGGGAAAACGACATAAGGGTTGCATTAATTTTCAAATGAGATGGGAAGAAGAGTTCTTTATTACACATCCGTAAATTAAAAGCAACCACATAATAGAATTTGTTGGTTTCTATTTGTCATACACTATCAAGATTTTCTGGATATTTAATATTAATATCGATTGGTTTGGTAATATGGAATTTGGGTTTCATAGAAGTACAAACATGATATTCCATATTGTTTTGTTTTTCAATGAATTTGCCTAAAAGTTTTGCTAAATACAGATTTCAAAGAATTTTTTGCTAAACATAAACTTTCTCTGTTCTAAAATAAATGAAATATATGGGCGAGACACGTGGAAAGGCAAGGAGAGAGATAGAGAGAAATATAAAAAAAAATCCATTACTTATATGATGAAAAGAGAGATAAAGAGAACTAAATAGCAAATAAAGTGACATTGCATTTATTTTAAAAAGGCCTAAAATCGTAATTGTGTCTGTTATGGTCAAATTTTGCAGGTTGACATTGACGTTCAGCTTAATGTCGTGACAATGACGTGGACTTGGAGCCGCAACTGTTTAGCGTGAAACAAGGGAGACTTAGTTGCAGTCCAAGTAACAGGAATGCCCGTTGATTATTATTGTGGGATTGAGTCAATAAGCACGACATGATAGTAGGAAGAGCGTGGGATTTGTTGGTAACTAACGTCCGAGATTCTAGGGATCACGTCAAGGAAGGAACAATAAAAGGCATAGAGAGTAAAGCAAAGGGCACAAGTTAACGAGCATCCACTACTACAACTCTCTGATCACTCTAGCATACAAAGCACATTGTAAAACACTAGTTATTTTCTCATTTTTTATTTACTTTTCCATAAGTTGTACTTAGATCCATTATCTTAGGGTGTATTGACTGTCGTTCACTTTGAACGTCAGTTGCATATAGTGGATTGGTGGACTCATATCCACCCGCGGTTTTTTACCCATCTTCATTGGGGTTTTTCTGCGTCACCATCTCATTGTGTCATTCCCCATTGATCCCCCTTTCGTTTATTTCTCTTAAATCACTTAAATCTGGTTGTTGACGTGCCAATATAAGCCTGTGATGTTAAGGCGAAAATCAGCATAAATAATTTGGCGCCCACCGTGGGGCCCTCGGCCAGATCTTACATCTTTTTTCCGTTAGCGACGAAACGTCCAAATTCTCTCCACATCAATGGATCCCAGCGAAATGCAAGCCGCATATGAGCAGATGAAAGCTCAGATGGAGCAAATGAAAAAGGTCAACGAGCTTCTGTCCTCTGAATTCACTATGTCAAAAGAGCAAGTTCAAAAGTTACAATAAGAATTGGCATCAACAAAGGCGTCCAAGCAGCGACGTTCTCGCAACATCAACGACATCCCCACCATGCAACCTTTTTCCGATGAAGAAAGCACTGACTCCGAAGATAAGGATGATGCTGAGGAGGCAGAAGATGAAGTTAATCGGGGCGACCGAACTCTTGAAAACGGTCCTCCCAAAGAAGGAGATGTCATGGCCAAGAGAATGGCCCTGATTGAAAGGCAGAATCGTCAGATCATGTGGCTATTATCTCAACTACTAGGAGCTCCAACCCCCAGCGTCGTCGAACATCGCGACAGTTATACAGTGTCACCGTTCGTTGAAGAGATCGCCAAGGCAGCATTGCTAAAGAAGCTCAATCTCTCCATCCTAACTGCCACCTATGACGGATCTACCGACCCAACGGAGCATGTCGCCCAATACAAGCAGCGGATGTGGCAAGCGTCCATTCCATGGCATCTGGTCGAAGCATGCATGTGCAATTCCTTTGCAGCGACGCTGACTGGACCGACTCTCAAATGGTTCGGATCTCTTAAGCCAGGAAGCATCGACAACTTTTCAACCCTGGTCAATAAGTTCTATAGCAAGTTTGAAGGAAGTAGCAGCCTTGAAAAGCAGACAAGCGACTTATATGGCATCGTCTAGAAACCAAGAGAATCTATTTGCGATTATTATAATCGCTTTAATGAAGAAATGATTGGAATTAAAGATTTAGATACTAAAACAGCTATTGAATGTTTCAGGAAAGGACTCATCCTCAGGTCAAAGTTGTATAATCGCCTTTACCAAATATCCATGCACAACGTTCGAAGAAGTCAAATCCAGAGCGCTAGCCTAGATGCAATTAGAAGAAGACGATGCAATTCTCAACACTATATCAACGCGTCACGTGTCGGAAAGCCGAGACCTCATCCTTACAGCCGTCCTACTCATGTACACAACGTTAACGATGGGTCAGAATGTGCGGGTACAGACGCAAAGACGGACCTCAACACTTATCCTGACGTTGAATCGTATGGTTTCTCGATCGACGTTGGAGGCGTAGTGAACGCTCTGATAAAGATCGGCACTCCCATTCGCTGGTCAAGAAAGAGTGATCAACCGGACGCTTAGAAAGATCAAACCAAGTGGTGTTAGTTCCATCACGACCATGGCCACCAGACCGAAGACTGTATAGCTCTCAGGAGGGAAGTCGCGTTCATGTTGAACAAAGTATGCAAAACCTTCTCAGCGACAAAGGACATAACGGAGCGGGTATTGCTCATTATGTGTTAGAGCGGGTATTGCTCCGGAGCGGGTATTGCTCCGTTATGTAGGGTCATGACCTAAAAGTCTTGCAAGCAGAATATAAGAAAGGTGGGGAGACGTCCCTCAAAAGTCTAGAGACGTGGTTTACCCCTCTCCATTCGTGTTCCTTCCCTGAGTAAATATTTTGATGCTAAAGTATTGAGAAAAATTTGAGTTATGTTTGATAATGATGCTGATATAGCAAGATAATTTATGGAAAGCTTTTGGAAAGTTACTCAGTATATTCTTTGACATATTATGTTTGCATCCTTGGAATCTATAGAGGAATATCTTTGTATTTTGAGCAAGTATAAAATGTTTGAGAAGTATAAATATATTGGTTATGCGGAATCTTTGATGAAAAGATATACTTTTGTGATTTTATTTTAAGTACATTGATCCATGAGATATAAAAGTTCACATGTTAAGGTAATTTCTTTATTACGCATTTATTCTCTATAAAATCACACTCAACAACTCGAATGTGTTTTAAGCCACCAAAAAGAATTTCTGGTTGGACAGTGTGTACTCAGTTTCGCTGTTTTTGTTCTTGGAACCTGTCGGGGCAGCGCTCAATGCTAATGATTTTTGCAGAGAATGTGGAATCTAGCTCCGGTGTGGTTTAAGGATCATGGTATTATAAGAGATGTTTTTCGGATGAGCTATGGTGGAGATTATATAGTGTTATAGGAAAGAATGTTATGGTGTTTTAATGTATTATATCGGAGATTCGATTGATCAATACATGTAATTGTATTTCTATTTTGGGATATTGTTGTGGGCCCATAACCCACAGGTCCAGGATCGTGTAAAAGGTTATGTTTCCGCTGTAAGATAATGTAATTTAAGGTTAATTAAGTGTTGATTGTGATTAGTGAATGTTAAGTGTGATTAGCTAGCAGCTCGGAAGTGCGGGCTGTTACAGTGGTAGCTCGGCCAACATCTTGTTCAAGAGCGCCTTAGAAGGTATGGGGCTTGATGACAGGGACATAACGAAGAAATCAACGGTCCTGGTCGGATTCCACGGAGAGACACAACAAACAGTTGGCGAGATCACTCTACCTACCTACGCCAAAGGAGTCAACTTAAAAACCAAATTCAACGCCCTCGACTGCCCGTTAGCGTACAACGTCATCCTTGGCACACCATGGATCCATAAGATGAAGACAGTACCGTTAACTTATCATCAAACGCTCAAGTTTCCCACCAAAAGGGGTGTCCAAGAAATCAAAGGAGAGCAAAAGGCTGCTCGAGAATGTAATAGCTCGTCGCTCAAGCCACCAAAGGCGACCATCTAGCAATTAACAAGCGGATGGGTACCAGACGAACCTCACAAGCAACAAATTGACGAAGTGGTGCTTAATCCAACTTTCCTAGATCGTTTCGTACGAATTGGAGAGACCTTGTTGCTTGAGTTACAAAATCAGGTAATTAACTTTTCAAAAGCTAACCAAGATTGCTTTTCATGGTCCCATAAAGATATGACAAGTATAAGCCCAGACGTGATCACCCACAAGTTGAACGTCGGTCCGGAGCATAAACCCGTCAAGCAGAAGCGTCGCAAATTCGTGCACCTGAACGCAATCAGATCATAAACAACGAGGTTCAGAAGCTGATTGACACAGGTAAGGTGCGAGAAGTTAAATACCCTGATTGGTTGGCTAATGTCGTTGTTGTCAGCCATAAAAATGGCAAATGAAGAGTATGTATCGACTTCACCGACTTGAACAAAGCTTGTCCAAAGGACCCATTCCCGCTTCCGCACATCGACGCTATGGTCGACGCGACGGCAAGTCACGAGCTCTTGAGTTCATGGACGCATACTCTGGTTACAATCAAATACTCATGCACCCCGACGACCAAGAAAAAACAGCCTTCGTCACCGACAAAGGTATTTACTGTTATAAGGTTATGCCCTTTGGACTAAAAAATGCAGGTGCAACGTATCAACGATTGGTTAACCAAATGTTCAAAGACTAACTTGGCGACACAATGGAGGTTTATATCGACGACATGCTGGTAAAATCCAAGAAGGCAGGCGATCATATTCAGCACTTATCGGAAGCGTTCGACATCCTCAGGAAATATGGTATGAAACTTAACCCTACTAAATGTACATTTAGAGTTGCTGAAGGAAAATTCTTAGGTTAAGTCGTTACGCAACGAGGAATCGAACCAAGCCCCGACCAGATTAAGGCGTTGATAAACAGCCAATCATCAAGGAACGTCAAGGAAGTGCATAAGTTGACAGGACGTGTTGTTGCGCTTAACCGGTTCATATCAAAGTCGTCCGACAAACGCCATTTGTTTTATGACGTTCTAAGGAGATATAAGGGATTCGATTGGACAAAGGAATATGAAGACGCTCTGCAAGCACTCAAGCAATACTTAGCCACTCCACCCTTGCTATCCAAACCAAGTGACGGAGAGACGTTGCAACTTTATCTTGCCGTCAGCAATGCGTCAATAAGTGTTGTTCTAACCAGAGAAGCAGAAAGTCAACAAGTCCCGATCTATTACGTCAGTAAGTCTCTGTTAGACACAGAGACCAGGTACTCTTCTCTTGAAAAACTTGTACAAGCCTTAGTTACTGCTGTCAAAAAATTAAGGCATTATTTTAAAACACATACTGTCGTTGTTATGACTAACTATACGATAAAGAGTGTCTTGCGTAGATCAGAGTTGACAGGTCGCATGGGAAAATGGATGATTGCATTAAGCGGATACGACATCAAGTATTTGCGCCGGACATCAATTAAGTCGCAAGCTCTTGCTGATTTATGGCAGACTTCAGCCGAGAGCTACATAAATTGGCAAATGAAGAAGTCGCTCGCATCAACCACGTCAGCAATGACGCTTGGACCTTGTTTATTGATGGATCGCCTAATTTTCGTGGTGCAGGTCTAGGCGTTGTACAGAAGTCACCACAAGGGGACATGATAGTACATACCATATGTTGCGACTTCAAAGCAACTAATAACGAAGCAGAGTATGAAACGCTAATTGCAAAATCGTCAGCCAACTCAAAGGAGAATTTGCCGCTAAAGATTCAAAGATAGCATCATATATGGAGGTTGCCAAGAATAAAAGTAAGACGTTTAAACCTTTCAAAATATAGTGCAGGTACCAAGAGACCAAAATACTCAAGCTGACGCGCTCGCCAATGTGGGATCATCCTTGAGGGACTCGTTTACATCCGTCTCCATTTGTCCATCTCTTGACGCCAGCAATAAGTAAGCAAGCAGAAATAACAGATGTTGCCGTTGTCACAACCGACGACGACGACGACCATATGAGCGACACGATCCATGATAGTGTCAAGGTAAGTATCGACTGGACCAAACCAATCTTAGATTATTTAACTAACGATGTGTTGCCAAACGAAAAGGCAAAAGCCAGAATGTTGCACTTCAAAACGTCCAGATATGTTGTTATTCAAGGAGTCTTATTTAAAAAATCCATAGCAGGACCATACTTGCGATGTTTGGAGAAGCGTCAATGGAGCCAAGTCCTACGAGACCTCCATGAAGGAACATGTGGTAATCACTCCGGTGGATGCAGCTTGTCCAATCGCGTGTTAAGGATCGGTTACTACTGGTCAACGATGAAGCAGGACGCAATCAGGTACGTCACGAAATGCGACAATTGTCAACGACATGCAGGTATGACGCACAAACCTTCTGAGAATTTACACCCAACTTTAACTCCTTGACCTTTCATGAAATGGGGAATGGACATAGTTGGTAAGCTACCTCCAGCCCCAGGACAGAAGTTCTTTATGTTGGCACTAACAGACTATTTTTCTAAGTGGATAGATGTAGAGTTGTTCCAGCAAGTACGTGATAAAGAGGTAATTTCTTTTATACATACAAACATCATTTGCAGGTTTGGAGTACTGTCAGAAATTATATGCGACAATGGGTTGCAATTCATAAGTGATAAAATCAAGCGTTTCTGTGACGAATGGAATATCACACTGTTGATGTCGACGCCCAGATATCCTCAAGCCAACGGACAGTCTGAATCCAGCAACAAGACTGTAATAGATTCACTGAAGAAGCGTTTCTAAGCTTGAAAAGGGAAATGGGCAGAAGAACTACCATCCATCCTATGCGCTAATTGCACGACACCACGCGCTGCGACCGGTCAAACGCCTTTCTCATTGGTGTACAGTTGTGAAGCAATCCTGCCGTCTGAGATTAGCATCCCAATTGCCAGGTATGGTCTGATGACGGAGCAACAAAATCGCGACGACATGGCTAACGACCTCGATACCATAGAAGAGCTAAGAGACGCAGCGTTAATAAGAATGGCAGCACAACAGCAGATTATCGCAAGAAGCTTTAACAAAAACGTACAAGCCAAAGTCTTCAGTGAAGGCGACTGGGTGTTAAGGAAAGTTTTCCAAAACACACAAGAGCTAAACATAGGTAAGTTAGGTCCTAAGTGGGAAGGTCCTTACCAAATCAGCAAAGTCATTGGCAACGGCGCGTATCAATTGCGACAACGCGACGGAACTATGGTCCAAAAAGCCGGAACGCTGTCCATCTCAAAAGATACCATTTTTAGCTAAGTGTTATAATGTTATTTAGATTAGTTTATTTCTGTTTTCAATAAGTGATGAGCATGTCGTCGCAATGTCGTTGAATTTGCAACGACAAAGAATTATTGTATGTTCTTTTCCAGGTCTTTTACATTTTAAAATCAATAATTCAGTCGCATCCAGATATAGCGGTCAACGACAACATTTCCCAATAAGCTGGAGATATGCCAATTTAATAAAATCTGCGTATTGACGCGACATCAACTCTGATGTTTGTTTAAATAACATTTGTCACGACGAATGCAATAAGCTTGTGACAACAGAAGTGATCAAACACTGCCATCATAAACAAACGACCTACAGTAGTCAAGTAAGTAGCCTTATAATTGTTCTATGTGCATTTTTAACAACGCAAACAATAAAAGAGGTTTCAAACACCTGTATTGTTCATATGACGCCAGAACAACGACATGATTAAAACGTAAATTAAAGCATGCATAAGATTAATCAAAAGTTACGACCATTCCCATGAATGGCCCAAAAAGACAATGAAACATTAGTTATGGTCCCAAAAGTATAACATAACAAAGAGTTTTCAAACGAAAGCCAAATGTTTTGAAGGCTTAAATGATTAGACGCTAGTTGCATCGGCGGACTTTTCAAGGTACGTTCCCCTTCTCCAAGGTACTAGCATCCTGGGCATCTAACGCAATGAAAGCTGCACTGGAAGTCACAGCGTCACCCTCATGCGGACCACCGACCAAAGATGATTCAGCAGTCGTTTTGGTTCCCTTATCAGCGTCATTGAGGTCCTTCATGGAACCAACCTATTCCAGGTAAAGGTTGATTTCTTTTTTGGGATCCTAGGAAGATGTGTGCCCTATCATGAATTGATACATCAGCTCCGCCTTTATCCGAGTTGTCACCTCAGCTTCAAGACCATCTATTCGGTCTTCATGCTACCTGCGCCTGCAACGTCTCCACCTCCCCGTTGCGAACGCGCAGAGCTTCTTCAGGGTCCATGGCTTTCCCTTTCGCCAGCTGTAGCTCCTCCTCTCTTTTCTTCAGAACTTCCTCAGCATTGGCTACCCTCAGATTAGCTTTTTGAACCTCTAATTCATTCTCCTTCAATGACGCCTCGCTTTTCTCCATCCTAACCTTCATCGTTTGGCGACTCCTAATTAGAGACGACATTTCTTTTTTCGCCATCAGAAAGTTATGGGAAGCCTGAGACACAAAGACAATAGTTAGAAGCGTTATGTTTCGTAGTTAAACACATAAATGGAATAATTGTCTTACATGTAGTATTTGTTCAATGCCATCCGACAATCAGCCCAGCCATGGGACGTTCCCACAAGCGTTCTGCAGCACATGGAGGGAGGAGATTCTCAGCCTCAGGCCAGATCGACCTACCCAGCGACATAAAATCGCTGGGAACCGAGACAGTGTAGGATGGACTCTCTTTGTTAGGAGGGGCATAAAACTCAGACTTTTTCATTTCAGCCAAAGAAGCGTCAACTTCATCGTCGTCAACGTTGACAAGGAAGCGATCTTTTTGGACAGACGATGTCGGTGATAACAGCGCTGCTTTCACAGACGCCGACCGTTCGACACGTTCTTTCTCTCTCTTCCTCTTCTTTAGTGCTTCAGTGATGGCCTTATCGTCCATTGATCCTCTTTGTCTCGATTGAGTAGATTATGTTGCGAAAAAAAGTGAAACGTCAGAAACAACAACTCGGAGCGACAAGTTAAAGAGTTTCGGTGAAAAGATTACCTGATGCCATTGTAGAGCAACTTCCCTGATCAGTAGCAACGAATCTCTTGAATATGCGTTCCTGTGCGTCCACTTCTAAAAATTCTTCACACTTTTGTTTAGGAACCTCTCGACACCCCTAGCACGTTAGGATTCAAATCTGCGAAAGTGATGTAAGCACCGTGTTAACGACAAGGATGTTAAGAAAAAACAAAAGGAATTTACGGACCTTCTATGTTCCACCCTCCATTTAAAAAGCTTCCTAAGTTTCCCAAAGAAGATTTTTTGACGAAGATGTATCAGTTTTTCCAGCCTCTATCATTCGATTGCATCCCTTCAACCAATGCGTTTCTCTTTGCTCTAACATGAAGTGCCGGTCTGTTCCTACTCTTGACTCTAACCTCATAGTAGTACATTAGGTCTTGGAGGGTCAATGAATCATCCCATGACGCAATAACTCTATCAACGATGCTCAGAACTCTCCAGACTTGAGGCATTAATTGCCCCGAACTCACTCCATAAAATTGAAGCAGATCTCTAACTAGAGGGGAAAAAGGTAGCCTGAACCCAATTTTGAAAGAATATTCATAAAGAACAACCTAGTCGTCAGGACAGTCCTTTAGGCGTTCGTCTGGTTCAGTGTTTCTGAAATTCATGTCGGTTGGTAAGTTTCCTAAGTCCAAGAATTTCATCAAATCCTCCTCAGACATGGTTGATTGTTCCTCATCATTTTCGTTCTTTTCTTCCGCTATTCTTTCTTTGTTCTTTGTTGTTTCATGAGCCTTAGTGATATTTCTAATGCTACGCCGACTTGGAGCCATTGATTCAAGTGCAAAGTAAATTCGAAAAATTGAACCTAGATGACGCGAAGTTTACTTGGCAAACGATTCGTTCCGAAAGGAAAAAGCTCCGGCGAGTTCTAGAGAGAGTGGAGATCAGAAACTTTGAGAGAGAAAATTGATTTTTTGGCGTGTGTCAGTAGCTAAGCTGGCACGGCTTTTTATAAGATTGATTTGATCATTGGCGTGCAACAGATAGAAATTAATTGTTAAGTTAATTTATCTTCGTTTCGTGTTTATCTTTTTGGCTGACCCTTGAGTTATCTCTTGCAAAGAATATATGATTTCTATCATTGATTATTATCTTTTTTGACAAAACGTTTTAGATTGCGCATGATTCTTGCCAATAGTGATTTAATTGTTTCATGGCTCTTGTGACATCCCCATCTCAACAATTAGGGGAAAACTGTAATGGTCAAAATTTGTAGGTTGACGTTGACGTTTAGCTTAATGTCGTGACGATGACGTGGACTTAGAGCCACTACAGTTTAGCCTGAAATAAGGCAGACTTAGTCACAGCCCAAATAACTGGAATACTAGTTGATTATTATTGTGGGACTGAGTCAATAAGCATGGCATGATAGTAGGAAGAATGTGGGATTTGTTGGTAACTAACGTCCGAGATATTAGCGATCACGTCAAGGAAGGAACAATAAAAGGCATAGAGAGTAAAGCAAAGGGCTCAAGTTAACGAGCATCCACTACTGTAATTCTCTGATCACTCAAGCATACAAAGCACATTGTTAAACACTACTTGTTATTTTCTCATTTTTTATTTACTTTTCCATAAGTTGTACTTAGATCTATCATCCTAGGGTGTATTAATTGTCGTTCACTCCGAACGTCAGTTGCATATAGTGGATTGATGGACTCATATCCACCGCGGTTTTTTACCCATCTTCATTGGGGTTTTTCCGCGTCACCGTCTCATTGTGTCATTCCCCATTGATCCCCTTTCGTTTATTTCTCTTAAATTGCTTAAATCTGGTTGTTGACGTCCCAATATCAGCCGGTGACGTTAAAGCGAAAATCAGCGTAAATAGTGTTATTTATTTTAGAAAGGAGAAAGTATTTTATTCTATATTTTAAATACAAATACAAATATTTGCTAGCATATTAATTCTCAATTAGTTTAAAGTATATAGGAGGCTTACTGCAGGAGAGTCGACAATTTCTCAACGACTAATTTAAGTCTCATGTGAGACAAATGATTTTTTGAAAGAAGACATTTAAGGACATTTTTTTTGAAAGGTAAGAAAAGAACATTAGGCTACCCTCCTCGCGAGGGGACTACCTAATGTGTCGGATACAAGAATGGAAGTAAGAGAAGAGTTATTACAAGGAGAAATATCGAAAATAGACATTACTAAATGTCCTACATTGGCTATCCAATCAGCAGCACGATTTGCTTCCTTGAACACATGTCTGACTTGGCACGAGGCAAATTGTGTGAGCATGAGCTTACAATCAGCAATAATATTAGCAATCTTCCATGGAGTAGAGCAAAGATTATTAATGGCGTTGATGACCAAGAGGTTATCCCCTTCAATGATGACGTTGTGAATACCCGAATGCAAAGCGATCTTGATTCCTTGTTGTAGTGCAGTGGCTTCGGCAATGAGAGCAGAAGAGTGGCCAAGATTGAAGGCTTAAGGACATATGTGATATCTATACTAACATATTAAAAGGTATACATAAGAAAGTATATGTTGCCATGTGGAACCCTCCATTCACTAGAAACATGCCTTGTCATATACTTAACAAGGAATACATACTACAAAAATTTGAATAGTAAGATTGGAACATGCGACCAATACGTTGATTGTAAAGTAAAAGTCTTACCATCTCAACCAACTATTAGATGTGTTCTTACTCCACATAAATAAATAAATAAATAAATATATATATATATATATATATATATATATATATATATATATATATATATATATATATATATATATATATATATATATATATAGGTTGGAACATTAAAATATATAGCACACTTATTTGGAATAAATACGAGCTCAAAACTTAGAAGTATTATTCAAAGTAAAAACTCGAGGCATTGCCCGAGCTACACATGTACACTAGTTATATCACGTAAGAAGGTATGATATATAAGGCACTTATCTTTATATATTTTGAGATTTTTGTAATATGATAGTCTGATATGCAAAATTTATTGTTTTGTAGTTGGCTCTTTGTGTTTGTCTCGCAAACATTGAGGATATTGACGTAAAGTTTAGTTGGTACTGCAAGGCGTGTATAAAATATCTTTGCGGATTTTAAAAGAGGATACTATTGTTAGGTGCACGAAGGATAATGTCATCCTTAGAACTATGGTGCCAAGTTGAAAATAAATTTATATAATTATCAAAAAGCTAAATTTCTATTTTGAAAAAGTTATTATGGGGAAGCGATAAAATTGCCTTGCATGTATATTGAAGAATCCCGATCTAATAAATTCATGTATATTGAACAACATTTGATTTATGAAAAATGGGGGCTTTCCTTCCGATTGCTTTGTGAAAAAATGGCGAATTTGCTATCATTTTTTCATAAAAACTCACAAGTTTAGAATGACAGCTTGAATTTGTGCATTTACAATTGATATTTAAAGAAGGATATATTTTATTCAAGTGAAGAGCAATGAGATTTGAGAAATGAGAGGTGAGAAAGATAGAGAGGGAGATGAAAAGCCCAGTGTTCAGTTTTTAGTGCATGATTGGCCTTAGGTAACACCCAATAAGTGCTGCATAAAAGGTTGAAAGTGTTATCATAGAAAATAGGTAACACTTTTCTGGGTGATACATCTGCTCGTGTCCTCCTATGCTATAAGGTAACACTTTTGTAAACCTATGATAACACTTTTCCAAGTGATACCTAAAGTGCTCTTAAGTAACACTTTTGAGCACTTATTGTAACATTTACAAAGTGTTACTTATAATTTTTAATGTAGCACTTTTTTGTCATTAGTAACACTTTTCAATAAACTCTTTTGCTAATAAGTAACAGTTTATTAGACCTTATGTATCATTGTCAACTACCTTATGTAACACTCTTTTTTAGCTAGCATAATATTATAGATAAAATAGTAATAGTAATAGTAATAGTAATAGTAATAGTAATAGTAATAGTAATAGTAATAGTAATAGTAATAGTAATAGTAATAGTAATAGTAATAGTAATAGTAATAGTAATAGTAATAGTAATAGTAATAATAATAATAATAATAATAATAATAATAATTATTATTATTATTATTATTATTATTATTATTATTATTATTATTATTATTATTATTATTATTATTATTATTATTATTATTATTATTATCATTATAGCAATAGCAATAGCAATAACAACAATAATAAGATATACTGAACCTGTTGTAATTAAGAAATAAAATTGACAAATAATAATATAATATAAAAAGTACTTACATAGATAATGTACGCATTCACAAATGCATATTTTTGAGGACAAAAAGTAATGAGCAATACTAACATAAATTCTATCATAAGCCATTTATTTCTATAAGAATTTGAACTAAAGCAATGTCAATTGAAACATCGCCAAAACAAATTCTACTATATATATATCAATTATAAAATCTTGTATCTCTTGTTCTTCATCGTCAATTATTTCACTATATTTGCATGAATGTTTTCGGGTGATCGTGACAGACCACTCCAATAATATATCATCTTGATCCTCTAGATGATCCTGCAAAAAAAAACTGTATGAGCTCACAACTTCTTCGTCATCAATCATCATCAACGATTAACATTTGGATTAATGCTAATTTTTTTGGTTTATATACCAATGCAATTGTTTCAGACTACAACTTCTAATCATACAAACGAAGGAGTACAACCAACAACTACTAGCAGCAACCTCTTAATGCCTTTTTCCCTATTGTAAAAAAAAAAAACTAGAGCAACCAACAACATAAGCAAGAATTAAAATGCAATTTACCTGATTAAGGTCTTGATCATTGTCTTGATGGATATTCTCTGTAAGTTCAGCTCCCGATGACACATCTCCAAGTGACCGTGTCAAGTTAGCAAATATTTCTGGTTCCAATCATTTCTTAAACATCTTCATTACTTCTCCTACCGTATCTTGGATAATTTGGTCTTTAGATGGTTGTAAAAACTCGTCAGGAATTATAAACCCACCCAAAGAAGCTTTATTCCTCTTCTTTACTAAATGCTTTTCTCCTTTTGTCATTACTCCAGAATCTGCACCATCAATTCCACATTGTACTTCTATCTCCTACATCTTATTCTACAATGAAAATTGAACAATAAATCCAAAGTTCGAACAAATAGACACATTTTTAACTAGTGAAAAGAACTTACAAAGTTACTTTGAACATGCTCATAAGTGAGGAATAACAATAGTCCCCAAACATCATCGGGATCTCATATCATCCAATTAGATAATCAAAACTAAGATAAAGTTTTACAATCATATACAAACATTAGTGTGAAATGTAGAGTTTTACTTATAAACCATTTAACATCAAGCCAGAAATTGGAGAACATAGATATTTCCTTTGTATATTGACAAAACAATCTTAATTTCTTTCGCTCTTCGCTGTATGAACCAGGTCCAAAATAACTGTGGAAGAGTATGAACGGATGAACCTATACTCATTTTACAGGAATCTTGTGACACAAATAAGTGAAAGTGTATAACTATCCTGAGCATGATTCTGAATATGGTCACCACCTATTAAGAATCTACGTATCCTTGGCTGACAAAGGCATGTTTATCTCTCTGGCTTTAACCCCTAAAAAGCCTTGTATAGACCACATCTAAAAAAGAAGAAAATTGGATAAAAAGAATGAGGCATGAGGGAAATATCAATCTATATATATTCAAGCTACATTGAACTCCTGAATTATCTACCTATTTCGGAGTATAATAAGTCTTAGTCATATATACCGGGACTAATACACAAGTTGGGTCAACAAAGGCCTAACTTTTAAAAAGAAAGTTAGTTAAATTAAACTTGGTCATGACACAAAGCTAAACTTCTAAGTCTAATATTACATAGTGTAGGAATTTGTGCCTTGAATCTGGTCAAATGGTGTTCTCGTCGGCTCGCCCGACCAGATCGGGCAGGCTCGCCCGACCGGGCGGGGTCAGCGTCTCAGCAGGAGCTCGTGGAGCAAGCCGCCCGATGGCATCGGGCGTCGTAGCGAACTACGACTCGAGCGATGGTCGCCCGATCGGGCGCGAGACAAATTTGGGTTGGCGATTTACCGCCCGAACCGATCGGGCGGTGCGCAGTTTAACGCGGAAACGCGTTTTTCCGAGTTTGCTTATAAATAGGTTTTAGACCTAGTTTATTTATTACACGATTAAGTCATTAATCACCTCTGTAATTCTGGTTATCCTTCTCATCAAAAATATTATTCTCTCTCTGCCCGTGGACGTAGCCAACACTCCGTTGGTGAACCACGTTAAATCTCTGTGTGATTTTCTTTGTTTAGCATTCGATTATTTGTTCTTTCTCACATCTGTCTTAACAAATTGGAATCAGAGCTTTGTGTTCGATCCAGGTGAGAAAGATGTCTGGGATGAATGTGAAAATTGATAAATTCACTGGGAGAAACAGTTTCAGTCTGTGGCAAATCAAGATGCGGGCTTTACTGAAGCAACAAGGGTTGTGGGCACCATTGGCAAAGAAGTCATCGGATTCAGAAACCACTGAGATGGCCGTTCTGGAGGACAAGGCACATTCAACGATTATGTTGTGTCTTTCTGACGACATAATTACTGAGGTTGCGGAGCAGGAAACCGCCGCCGGTCAGTGGTTGAAGTTGGAGAGTTTGTATATGATAAAATCTCTAACCAACAAGTTGCTTTTGAAGCAACGTCTGTTTAGCCTGCGTATGCAGGAAGGTATGTCTCTGAGGGACCATCTAGATAAATTGAATACTATCTTGCTAGATCTTTATAATATTGATGTTAAAGTAGACGATGAGGATGCGGCTTTAATTCTGTTAGTATCTTTGCCTTTATCGCATGAGAATTTTGTGGATTCTTTTATTGTTGGGAAAGATAGTCTGTCATTAGAAGAAGTAAGATCTGCTCTTCATACTAGAGAAGTCCGTCATCAGGCATCTGGTTCTAGTACAGAAAATCAGACATCTGGATTAGTTGTCACTGTGGGTAAGGGACAGGGAAAATCTGGTAAAAAGAAATCGAACCATAAAAATTCTAATTCTAAGGGTCCTAAACCTAATGATGTCTGTAATTACTGTAAGGAAAAGGGGCATTGGAAAAATGAATGTCCTAAGAAAAAGAAGCAGCAGGACAAGAATGAAGGTTTCGCTCGCTCCGGCGTAAACCGATGGTAATTCCCGAGGAAGATCGGCCCTAGTTGTTAATAGCCGGTCACATTATAGGGATGTGTGGGTTCTTGATTATGGGGCATCGTATCATATTAGTCCCTGCGAGGGAGCCGATTTTCAACTTATGAGCAGATAGATGGGGGCAGTGTTTCTATGGCCAACAGTGCTACCTGCAAAGTAGTTGGAATAGGCTCCATCAGATTGAGGACTCATGATGGTACATTCTGTATCTTGAACGAAGTTAGGCATGTTCCACTGATGACAAAGAATCTGATATCTTTGAGTCTTCTTGACAGTAGGCGTTTCAGTTTTCAAGGTGAAGGTGGAGTTATGAATGTCTACAAGGGTTCGAAGGTAATTCTGAAAGGTATTAAAAATGGTACCTTGTATTTTCTTCAAAGTTCTACTGTGACAGGTTGTGCTGCTGTTGCATCATCTGAGGTTCCCAAGGAGGATATGACCAAGTTGTGGCATAGGAGACTTGGACATACGGGTGAAAGGGGGATGCAAATTCTGTCAAAAAGGGATCTTCTGTGTGGGCACAAGGTGCGGGACTTAGAGTTCTGTGAGCATTTTGTGTTTGGGAAGCTTCATCGCAACAAGTTTCCAAAGGCTGTGCATACTACAAAGGGCACACTTGATTATATTCACTCTGATTGTTGGGGTTAGGGGTGTAAGTTCGGTTTTTGGTTTGGTTTTAGGTCAAAACCAAACCAAACCGAAATAAATTCAGTTTTGAAATTTCCAATCCAAATCCAAACCGGAATTCGACGCAATCCAAACCAAACCAAACCGATTTTTTTTAATATTTCAAAATCCAAACCAAACCGAAATTAAACCAAACCAAGATGAAACCAAACTTTTCTATAAAAATAACCCAAGACTTAAGTTTGCCAAGTTACAACATACAAAATAGAAAATACCACTTGAAAATGGCAGCATGCATGTCACCACCAACATAAAATTCCCAACATCTAATACATGTTTATGGTTATCATCTAAAGCAGTTTGTTGCTCATTATGCTTCATGTCATGGAACTGATAAGATACATGTGGTGTGGAGTGAGAATGATCCTCCCTCAAATAGTTTAAAAGAATATATCAACAACATTGTTTCGTCATTTCGTCATTTTCAAAAAACAGCGCATAAACCCAAATTGAAGTTTGATGTGAATGAAAAGGATAATCTGAACAATAGATTCAAACCAATTGAATATTAACTCCTATTTCTATATGGTCTATTTGTATATTTCGGTTTTTTTGGTTTTTTCGATTTTCCAAAATCAAAACCGAACCAAACCGAAAAACCGATTTTTTTTTTTTGAGTCCAAACCAAACCAATTTCTAAAAAAAACCAAACCAAATTTCTAATTCGGTTTGGTTTGGTTTGGTTTTCGGTTTTTAACCAAATAACTTACACCCCTAGTTGGGGTCCTTCCCGAGTTGAGTCTATTGGAGGTCACAGGTACTTTGTGTCGATGATCGATGATTATTCAAGAATGACTTGGGTAATTATGATGAAGCATAAAAGTGAGGCTTTCATGAACTTCCAGCAGTGGAAGGCTTTGGTGGAAAATCAAGCTGGAAGGAAGATCAAAAGGCTGCGAACTGATAATGTTCTGGAATTCTGTTGGTCTGAGTTTAATGAGTTCTGCAAGAATGAAGGGATTGCATGCCATCATACTGTCAGGAATACTCCACAACAGAACGGGGTAGCAGAACGCATGAATCAGACATTGTTGGAGAGAGCGAGGTGCATGCTCTCTAATGCTGGGTTACCTAGAAGATTTTAGGCAGAAGCTGTAAGTACAGCTTGCCATCTGATCAACCATGGACCTCATACTGGTATTGATTGTAAAACACCTTATGAGGTGTGGTCTGGTAAGCCTGCAGATAATTCTTTGTTGAGAGTTTTTGGTTCTATTGTTTATTATCATGTAAGTGAGGGTAAATTAGAACCTAGAGCTAAGAAGGGTGTATTTGTGGGTTATGGGAGTGGAGTTAAGGGCTATAGAATCTGGTCACCTTCTGAGAGTCGAGTTATACTTAGTAGAAGTGTAATATTTGATGAAAATTCTATGCTTAACCCCACTGTGAAGTCCATGGTGGTGTCTGTTGATAGTAATGTTGATAAACAGGTGGAGCTGCAAGTCACTCATGATGAGAGTGAATCACAGCACCAAGGTGGAGAAGATCAACATGGTACTACTGAATCTGAATCTTCAAGTCATCAATCTGCCTCATCTGAAGCACATCGAACTAGCATAGCACTTGATAGAGCTAGAAGAGTTGGTGTGGGACCTCCTAGGAGGTATGATTTTGAGGATATGGTTGCTTATGCACCGCAGTTCTTCGAGGAGGTGGAGGTAGATACTCATGAAACATCCACCTACAAGGAAGAAGCTCGTCTCGGTAGTGAGTACGCTCAATGGCTCGTTGCTATGGGAGATGAAATGGAGTCTCTGGATAATAATCAGACTTGGGAGCTAGTCAAACGTCCCAAGGAGAGAAAAATTGTCACCTGCAAATGGGTTTTCAAGAAGAAGGAAGGGACCTCACCTTCTGATGGGGTCAAGTATAAAGCTCGGGTTGTTGCAAGAGGGTTCACTCAAAGGGAAGGGGTTGACTATAATGAGATTTTCTCACCAGTGGTCAGACACACTTCCATCAGGGTGCTACTAGCATTAGTTGCACATCAGGATCTTGAACTTGAGCAACTAGATGTGAAAACAACTTTCCTACATGGAGAGTTGGAAGAAGAGATTTATATGACTCAGCCAGATGGGTTCCAAGTTCCTGATAAAGAAGACTATGTTTGCAGACTGAAGAAGTCCTTGTATAGGCTAAAGCAGTCTCCTAGGCAGTGGTATAAAAGGTTTGACAGCTATATGATTGAATTGGGTTACAACAGGAGTTTGTATGATTATTGTGTGTATCACAACAAGCTGGATGATGAATCATGGATTTATTTGGTCCTGTATGTAGATGATATGCTCATAGCTGCAAAGTCTAAGTCTGATATTCAGAGGTTGAAGGGTCTTCTCCGTGCTGAGTTTAAGATGAAGGATTTGGGTGCTGCGAAAAAGATTTTGGGGATGGAGATTTATAGGGAAAGAGATCAGAGGAAGCTTTTCTTGTCACAGAAAGGCTACATTCAGAAGATTTTGGCATGTCAATAGCTAAGCCTATAGATACTCCAAGTGCCTCCAATAATCATTTGTCTGTTGCTTTTGCACCCAAGTCTGCTGAGGAGAAGGAGTACATGAGTCGGGTTCCCTATCACTAGAGGAAAAAAGCCTAAGGGCTGCGGTTAAAAGGGGCCCAAGGGCTGCGGTTTTTGACCGTAGCCATTGGACTAGCAGCCCTTGGCATTTAAGAAGGGCTGCGGTTTTAAACCGCAGCCCTTAGCGCGTTAAGGGCTGCGGTCAACGTAAAAACCGCAGCCCTTGGTGTCTTAAGGGCTGCGGTTAAGGGGTAAAACCGCAGCCCTTGCGACCCGAAAAAAATAAAAAAAAAATTTTTTTTTTTTTAAAATTTTCTAGTCATAAATGTTCCCAAACAGTTATATATATATAAAAACATCATTTTTCATTGCAGATCATGTTTTTTACACAAACATAGATTACATTACATGTGTAGAGAACATACTACAAAAATAAATTACCCCTATTTTCATCCTCACTCCCTACTTCAATAGACTCCAGTTTTGCAGGCCCGAAATTGTAGTTGTCCATCAGGCCCGATATTTGGGAGTTAACAGCCCGTTAAAGTTTGGTCCCCTTGAGTTTGGTGACCCATGGTGGAGTGTACTTCAGGTGCTCCAAGACGATGTCCACTTTCTACACACGACACAACATAATCAAAACTCTAAAACAATGATTTCAGGCAACGAATTCAATATGAGAAGCTTAATCACCAGAAAATCTGCCATAACACAAGCTCAACCAGAAATCAAGACCTAAAATCATCAATCACCAAAATTAGGAAAAATTAAATACAAAAATAAGTTTGGGCTGTTATATATAGTATCAATTTTCGTTGCAAATGATGTTTATACAAATATAGAGAAAATGTGAATCGTTTTTGAATCTAGTGTTATGAATTAAACAAAGTCAGTACGTGTGTTTGCGGGGCATGGGAGGCGGGGGGTCTCGTGCATGGGGGGTGGTGTGCGGGGCGTGTAGGGATGAGGGGGGCACGGCGGGGAGGTGGGGGCGTGGAGCAGGGGGGTCTGTGCATGGGAGGGGGGTGTAAGTGCGGGGATGTGGGAGAGGGGGTCGTGCATGGGGGTGGTGTGCGGGGTTATGTAGGGGGTGGGGGGTACGGGTGCAAGGGGGGGCCGGGCGCAGGGGGCATTGGGTGTGTGCGGGGATGTGCGGGGGTGTGAGGGATGTGGGGGGGGTTGTGCGTGCATGGGGGTGGTGTGCGAGCTATGTAGGGGGTGGGGGTACGGCAGTAGGTGGGGGGGGCGTGGAGCAGGGGGTGCGGGGGGGGGGCAGGGGGTCTGGCTGGGTGTGTGTGCGGGGTTGTGCATGGGTGTGAGTGCGGGGCGTGCGAGGGGGTGTCTGTGCATGGGGGTGGTGTGCGGGGCTATGTAGGGGGTGGGGGTATGGCGGTAGGTAGGATGTGGATCGGGGGTACGGTTGGGTGTGTGATAGGGACTAAAGGAGCATGAAATTATAACTCATTCGTCCATGTTAATAAAAACCAAGTTACAGAGTGATTGTGACTTGCGAGTAGAGAGAAGATCATTATCAAGAATAATATTTTCTTTAGAAGAGCTATGATGGACAAGGATCATAATATAATTTATAGAGCCACGAAAAGGTTGCAAACCAATAGCCACATATACAAAAAGAGAATTTGTGAGACTAGAGATAAAGCACACTAACAACCTTACATGGGGAATAATCCTTCTCTGAGGGCTTAGAGAGGAGTACTAATGATGGAAAATCATAGAGGACATAATACAATAGAAAACAAGAAAACACCATAAGCAAACAGGTAAACAGGGGAGAGAAAGAACTCCAGTACCATTAGCCATGAAAAATTTACCAATCTATATGAAATAATAAGTAATCTTTATCAATAATTTCTTATGTTTTGAAGAAACAAGCATATTAGCGGAGCAAATCCAAATGGTTAAAACCATATTGAGCATGATAGCTAGAAATTGGGCATAGTAGCTAGGCAAGGGCCAAAGATGAGGTCCCAGAACAGCAAGTAGTAGGCATATATTACTCACCGACCAAGTAAAGCGGACAATTGAAGGCATCACAAACAAGCTAGACAGCAAATTCATAGCAAAATCCAATACATTAATTGAATTTAATCTAAATCCAACAATGATGATAAATGAGAATGTTGAATGCAGTACGATAAAATGAAAATAAGATTGTAATACTCCAATCAAAAACAGGAAAAGAAAACTTACCTGAAAGCGGTGGCAGGGACGGTCTTCCGATTTTCGGTTTCAGCAGAGATAGCAATGACAGGCACAACTCACAAGGTATTCAGTATTAAAAAAAGCTAGCTGCATCTACAATCACATTTCAAAGCATAAGACTACTATCATCGCTAAAAGTATCAAACACACAAGCAAAGATCTCATATACATCACCATATGCTAATTGAGACCACGATGCAAACGCGGTCCACCAAATCCAAATTTCTCATCAATCATCACAACATTTCATCAATCCTTTGACAAACCATAGACATAAACAACGACTAAAATCGAAAGTTAAACAAATCATTCAACAAAACGTCAACATTTCATCAACAACCCAAGATGAAAATGCAACAAACTCGAGCACAATCAAAATCGATGAAAACCATTCTCTTCAATTCCTGCCATAATTCATACTCCAATTTCTTCTTTTTTAGGGTTTTTCTTCCATTTTGTTGTAGAATTGAGAATATAAGAACCAATGTAGATGGTCTCTAATTGTGAAATTAGGGCTTTGATGGTGGAAGATGACGGGATGCCGACGAATTCACGCGGTGGCGGAAAAGAGTAGGCAAGGATGTTGCAAAACATAAAACTACAAAACAAATTAAATAAGAGAGAGAGAATCGGACCTCCACCATTAAATTTAATGGCGCTTTGAAGCTTAACGAAGAAGTGCGAACTCGTGAATCTCCGGCGCGGGTATGCGTGAGTCGGACCGGTGCAAGCTTATGCGAAGAGAGAGAAACTCCGGCGAGCGAACGGCGGCGAAGGGTGAAGAGAGATGCGAAGAGAGAGAGTCAGAGAGGGATGGGGGTTTGATGAGGTGAGAGGGAAAATCGTGCGACTGGGGAGGGAGAAGGAAAGTTAGGGTTTTGTTTTGGGACGTGTACGCGGGATAATTTCGCCCAAGTAAATAACTGGGCCTACTAGGGGCTGCGGTTAGCCCAAAAGCCGCAGCCCCTTCAATTAAGGGTCAGGTCGGACCAAAAACCGCAGCCCTTAATTATTAAGGGCTGCGGTTTTTGGGCTAACCGCGCCCCTTCACTATTAAGGGTTGCGTTTTACAATAAACCGCAGCCCTTGCACCGCAGCCCTTGCGTTTTTTTCCACTAGTGTATGCTAGTGCAGTAGGGAGTCTGATGTATGCTATAGTCTGCACTAGGCCGGATCTTACACATGCAGTCAGTGTTGTTAGTAGGTTAATGGGTGATCCTGGTAAGGAGCATTGGCAGGCAGTCAAGAGGATTTTTCGTTACCTTCGAGGTACGTCTGATGTTGGCCTCATTTATGGGAATGATACTCAGTGTTTAGTTACTGGTTATTCTGATTCTGATTATGCTGGAGATGTAGACAGTAGAAGGTCTATGACTGGTTATGTATTTACTCTTGGTGGCTCTGTTGTTAGTTGGAAGGCAACTTTACAGGCTACAGTTACTTTGTCTACTACTTGGCGAGTACATGGCATTGACGACTGCTAAAGAGGGAATATGGTTAAAGGGGCTAGTCAGTGATCTTGATTTGCATCACGATCAGGCCATTGTGTATTGTGACAGTTTGTGTGCAATATGCTTAGCTAAGGATCAAGTCCATCATGAGAGGACTAAGCACATTGATGTGAGATATCATTTTCTGAGGAGTGAGAAGAGGGTTAAGGTGAAGAAAGTAGGTACTGCTGATAATCCTGCTGATATGTTCACTAAACCTGTTCCACAGGTATGTTTCAACATTGTTTGAACTTGCTTAATGTTCGTGATTGTTAATTGCTCTTTAGCGCAAGTCTGGGGCCCTTTGGGGCTAATCTGGTGTCCTTAAGGGAGAAATCTGGTCTGGTTGTCTTTCAGGGCAAATCTGGTTGCAGGGAGAATCTGGGCATTGTGTTCAATGCGTCTGTTATCTGGTTATCTGGTTTGTTGTGAGAGGATTCAAGTCAAGGTGGAGATTTGTAGGAATTTGTGCCCTGAATCGGGTCAAATGGTGTTCTGGATGGCTCGCCCGACCGGGCGGGGTCAGCGTCTCAGCAGGAGCTCGTGGAGCAGGCCGCCCGATCGGGCGTTGTAGCGAACTACGACTCGGGCGATGGTCGCCCGATCGGGAGCGAGACAAATTTGGGTTGGCGATCGGGCGGATTCCGCCCGACCCGACCCGATCGGGCGGTGCGCAGTTTGACGCGGAAACGCGTTTTTCGAGTTTGCTTATAATTAGGTTTTAGACCTAGTTTATTTATTAGACGATTAAGTCATTAATCACCTCTGTAATTCTGGTTATCCTTCTCATCAATAATATTATTCTCTCTATGCCCGTGGACGTAGCCAACACTCCGTTGGTGAACCACGTTAAATCTGTGTGTGATTTTCTTTGTTTATCATTCGATTATTTGTTCTTTCTCACATCTGTCTTAACACATAGAACAAACCATAGATCAGGTTGTTCAGTTTGGGCAGATTAAGATGTCCAGCACTTCTTTCACGAAAACTAGCACTAACAGAAAATTAAAACTACAAAAAATATTCTTTGCGACATTAATCGTTATTTTATAACAGGATCATAATGCTGGCATGATTTTTAATCTTAAAAAATGTCTACTCCACACTCGTTTTTTCTCCAACTTATTTCCCCTCCATTGCAGAAAAATTGCAACTTTTTCTTCTGCCCAATCCCATGTTTGATCCACAATCAAACTCTGCAAAAGAGTTGAGGAATTAAATCCCCTCAAATCACTTATTATCGTCAATGGATTAACTGATTATAAACTCATTATTTCTGAGTTTATTGAACAACGCTTCCATCACTAATCATTAAACATCTTTGCGGGGGTGGGGGCTGAAGTGATAACAATTATACTACAAAACTAGATTTGAGTGTTCACTAACACACATATGAGATCAGATGAGCCAGAGAAGAAGAAAGTGTTGGGCCTTGGAAATCTCATATTGGCAGAGAAGGTAGGAAGTATCAGTTAGCAAGGATCATGGGATTGACAATAATAATCGGTTACAATCGTTGGAGGAAAAAGGGGAAGATCTCCTATTTTTAAGGAATGTGGCAACGGTTACAAGGGGTATTTCTAGGGTATTTATAGATCGAAGATGTAACCTAATTCTCTCTCTCTCTAGCTATTACTAACCCACAGTACTCCATAGCAAACACTCTCACTATCTCCATTAATACTTTGCAAAGCTACTGTGTAAATTGTACTCAAACGCCTATATTGACGGCGGCATCATCATAGTGGATTGGTGGTCAAGAGTATCACCTGCGGTTTTTCCCATTCCTTGGGTTTTCCGCGTCAACAATTGTTTGCGTTCTTAATCTTTTATTTATATTCTTATTATTCGTTATTTATTTCATATCAAATTAGTATATATATTGTTCTTGTTGTTGGCTCCCCAATACCTTTTGCGTACTTGGTACAAAATCGGCATAAATAGAAAGCAAGGGACAAAACAATAAAAGACTTATGGAGTCAACTAATGTTGTCTCAATTGAGAATTCAGTTAAACAACAAATTCAATTATTACAGAAATTCAATTGCACAACAAATTCAATTATACATGCAATCCAATTATAGGGGATGCAGAAAAAAAAAAATTGATGGACGACATACCTTCGCTGATTGATGGAGGTCGTGAAGCAACAATGAGTATGATGGAAGCCCTAATGTGGTTTTTTGTGTTGTGTTTTCTGAATAAGTGAAATGTTTTGGTTTTACACTTTTAGGCGGTCATTTTGATTTTTATTCTTTCTTCAATAAGAGAGGGATTAGCGCCAGGCCAGTTAGTATAATCTAAATCACTTAAGTATTTTTTTAAGAGATAGCAATATTATTTAGGTGCATGGGATTTGTGAACAATAAATTAATATTTCTTTCAATATTGAATTACAATACTTTATGTCTTACTATAAAAAATGATATATTTGCAAAAGTGATACAACAAACTGTTACCTATTATAAGTTAAAAATGTCCCTTTTTTAAAGTGTTACAACAAATTATTACCTATTTTAAAAGTGTTACCTTCAAGTGTTACATATTTTAAAAGTGTTACATTTAAGTGTTATATTTTTTAAAAGTGCTACAATAAGTGTTACATTTTTTAAAAGTGTTACAAATGTGTTACCTAAAAATTCAAGAAACTTATAGCCTTAAAAGTGCTACCAATTAATGTTACCTAAGGCCAATTATGCGCTAGTACTTTGTTGGGTGTTTCTTATTCTACTTTCTGGAACAGAGGTCAGAAGTGCAGGATAGAATTAAGATAGAGAGGGAGATAAAATGTATAAGTTTTTTTAAATGTATTTTGGTGATCTTTGAAAACTCAACATTTTTTCAAAATACTATCCCAGACAGATGTACATATTCCTAAAGCCAAGTTTATACTGAAAAAACAAATATTCTCAGATCAAAAGCATTGTTTCATTCAACTTATTATCAGTTTTATAAAAAAAGTTCAAAAAAGATTATATTTCAGATCAGGTTCAAATATGTTCATTTAAATTCTATAACGTAAAAAGAAGCTAATATAGTGTTTGACATAATCTACAAAAAAAAATGTCTACCAAGTTATGCTAAGTTCAGTTACGGTCTAATAATGACTAAGGCTATGTTTGGGAACACAAGTTGAAATAGAGTTGAAACTGATAAGGTAGCTGAAAGGAGCTGAAATGATGATAAGGTAGCTGAAAATTTCAGCACCTTAAATTGAGATGCTATATTTGGTAGTAACTCAATTTCAGTCAAATTTTGAGCTTAAATTATATTTAAACTCTTACCCTAAACACAACTATCTATTTTAGTTGACTTAAACTTTTAGCACCTACTCATTTAAGGTGACTTAAATGTCTTGCCAAATAGAGCCTAACAAGGTGTAATAAATGCAGATAAGTTCAAGTAAGATCAAGAAAATCAAGAAATAAAACAATATCATTCATATACTTCATCCGTTCTAAAATAAGTGAAAAACTATTCTCTTTCATGTGAACTTTTTGAGAGAAGTGTTTCACTTATTTCCATAACGCGGTAATTATATATAAAAAAAACATTTCATATTAATTTTATCCACCTTTCTAATTGGCCCAAGAATATGTGTTTGGTATGATCGGGGTTTCACATCTAGATATAATTAATAATATTCTACTTAATTTATTTCAACATAATATGGATCAGTTTAGATATAACTTTCGTAACTTGGATTACACCATAATGTGTAAGACATAAACGCATATACACTTCTATTAGATGGTATTGAAAGTAAAAATCATGAAGTAATTGTTAGAATATTTCAGATAATATAATCAATGTTAATAAGGGTGGAAGGATTACATGAGAGCAAGAAGTCCTTTCGATGATATATCAAATGGTAAGTCAATTATCAAACCATTTATAGGAAAAAAAATTATATTAATTGCCTTTATAAAGTGAATTTCATTAATTTAAGATGTTTACTAATAGTAATTTTTTAAAACATTGAAAGTGTCAAATCAGATTGGTAATTCAGTAGGGTACAATGACGTTTGTGATCACAATATAGTCCATCCTAGGCATCTAACCTCGCTAAATACCAATGGGTTGTATTTATTTTTTTTATTAGGAAAGATAATTGGTCTGAAGACCAACCCCTGCTAGGCTATTAGCTTACAGGGCACACCAGCTCGGAAGCTGGGTACAAGACTAAATAGTCCAGAAGTGAATGCCCCAACATATTGTTGGAATCAGGATTAGAACCCTGAGCAATGCCCTGTAATTTGGGGTGGTACTCCACTGAGCAAAGCTGGGTACAAAGCTAAACAACCCAGAAGTAAATACCCCAACATATTGTTGGGATAAGGATTAGAACCCTGGGCAATGCCCAGGAATTCGGGGTGGTACTCCACTGAGCTACCACCTCTCCCTCTACTAATGAGTTGTATTTTTTTTTGGCCCCTACTGGGGACCACTTGGTAAGAAGAAGAACCTTACTGGACCAGCACCTCTCGCAGGTTAGCCAGCCCAACTACACAGGTCAACGCTTGAGAGTAGGGGGATATAAGGGAATCCCTACTCCCAAGCATAAATAGGTAGTGGGGTTCGAACTTGTGACCTCAAAGTCATAAGGTGAATTCCCCACCACTTCCACCAAGCAAGCTTGATTTACCAATGAGTTGTATACCAATAAGGAGTGTTTGACGTATTCTTTATTTGTTTCTTTAAACTTTTATCATATATATCCTCGGTAATCTTTGGTCCGTGGATACATATGCATATTTTAATTTATTATCAACAGAATTAAAATGAGTTTTTGGATAAATAAGTTGCAATGAGGGATGCAAGAAGAAAAAGGAAACTTATATTTGAGTAAAAGCGTGTTGGACGTTCAAATTGTTCTTCCACTTAGCAAGAAATTTATGGTCTTCATCAATTCCCTTTTGTTTAGATTAGTTTTGTATAATATGTTTAACAAGAAAAAACTATTACTGTATGGGAAGTAGAATTTGGGAAAAGCAATGGTGGAATACTGTTTTTAATGCAAGGCAAAAGAGAAAGATTTTGTTACACAAGAAGCACAATAGTGGTATATTATTTTTCGCTTACCTTAACATAATAATTAATATATAGTGTATGTATAAGTAGAGTTGTCAAAGTTGACACGACATGACAAAACGACAAAATTCATATACGAAAAAAATGGGATAGTGTCAAGCTTTTTCAACACGTTTATATAAACGGGTCAGCATGTGTTTTACCGTTTAACAAATGGGTTGGGTTAGTGTTGAGATTGTCAATCCGAAACTGGCACAACTTTTCACGTGTAACTTAAACGTATAGGAAAATCTAACATTTTAGCACCATTTAGGGTTTAAGTTGGAAAACATCAATGAATTCTTTAAATCTTTCTAATACATTTTTTTTATCCATATGAGCCACTAAGGCAGTACAAATTACAAAGACGGGGAGGGGGGATTCGAACCTGTGACCTATCGTTCACATCACAAAAAAGTTTAGTGGTTGTATGATTGAGTGCCAGTAGTGGTGCCAATTGTGATTCTATATGAACCTCTAAGTGAAGCAACAGGTAGAGAGAGAGAAAGCTTCTTTACTCTATTTCTAAAAAAAAAAGTTGGTCACGTGTTCCACCAAGACATGAGTTACATCGGTCGTCACTAAACGCACGGCTTATAAGCAGTTTTAAAATATATTCTTAATACACAATATGAATACAAAAACTTTAAATCATGAGCTAATATTCAAACCATGAATAATTTAGGAGAAATATCCTAAAATCTTAAATCTCTATACTATAAGGGAAGAGGGGAGCAATGGTGTCCCCCTAATTACACTCTTACCCCTACTAAATAAATTATTGTTTAAGAAAAAAAGTTCAAACATCACTCCTAAACAACTCAAAGTCAGCACAATCAATGCAAATCAACAAAAAATTGACAAAATTGTTTTAAAAAAGGAAATTCCCAAACAATTTAAAGTCATTACAATCAACATAAAATTGACAGAATAATTTAAAGAAGGAAATTTACCATAAATTTAAAATGACACATTCAAAAACATACATATGATTATACATTGATTAGAAAAGTCCATAAAATAAAATTAGATGTGTGTTATTGAAATACATTATCGATAATAATGTAGTATGTAAAAACTTGATGATTTGTAATGTATTTAGAAACTTATATATTTTTTATCAAAAAAATAAGACTCTTTATCTAATGGAACATTATTGAACCGTCACATAGTTTCAACTCCAACTATATTGTTAAAAACAACAAAAGGTTAGTGACATATAATTTCTAACTGCTTTATTCATTATACATGCTTCATTGATTTCAAGTTATTTACTCATAAAATAGCACAATCAACAAGAACTGAAGTTTTTGAAATGCTATAGACAATTATCTGGGGAAAGAAAAAATTTAAAAGGGTTTACAGCGAAAGAATAACCAATAAAAAAATAATTAAAGCACGCATCACGTGCATAGATTGCTAGTTTATATATATATAAATTCCTATGCATTTTGATATATTTTTGTTTGATTTACATATCTATAAATTTATATATCACGATTATAAGATTTTGAAACTTTAAACTGTTGTAACAAATGATTTTTATATATCATGAAATATAATTTTACATTTTATATTCTTTCAACTTTAAATGCATGGATTCTAATAATTATGGTGACAATGAATTAGGAATAAAACAACTACTTAACAAACAAAACAATTCCCGTAGATTATGCACAGATCCAAATCATAACTAAATAAAACCTCCCGTGCACTTTTGCACGGGCTAAAAACTAGTTATACAATAAAGCAATAAGGAATTGCTTAGGTGTCAAAAGCATATATGAATTGTTGATGTGTCAATTCTTCATAAAATACAATAGCACATCTAGCCCCACATTTGCGCAAAATATATACTTCTCTTTCCTTTAAAAGCACGTTCTTTCGACCTCTATAAATATAGCGATTGGGTTTTTACGATTTGTAATTAAAAATAATAATCAAACTTTCTCCTCATTTTTTCCAACTGCGGGATGTCTTGGGAAACTTTTTTTCCAAGGAGGAAGACAATCGCTGTTAGAGAATAGGCTTGAACTAATAGACAGATGGGATTTCTTGATTATAAATTCGCGTCGCGGCTGCGACTGCTTTCTTTGCAGTTAGGTTAGATGTTCCGCTCTTTCCTGTTATGCCTCTGAAAGCCCAATAAGCTTGGGGTGCCCTTACCCTTTGGTTAGAATAGATCTTGCTCGTTGCTGACCAGTCGAAGGCGGTTCTATCATTGAGATTATCCAAATCATGGCGGGCCTTGACCCGACGGGGAATTTTGTGAGAAAGGGAGCTCGAGCTTTCCATAATTCTCGTACCGCCACAGAAAGAAAGGGCGGTAGATGATGATGACAAAAGGGCGCCGCGTCTGGACGAGTGGGTTGTTAAGTGGAAGGATAGGATCGAGCGGCTACTTTCACTTTAGCTTGGCTACTTAACTACGCTACGCTGCGCTTAGGGTTGTTCAAAGACCAGGGTCGGACCGGAATCTGGACCGGACCGGACCGAAGATTCCGGTCCGGTCCTCGGTCCAAAGAAAATCCCGATTCCGGGTTTCCGGTCCGGTCCGGTCCAAACTCGGAAAATTCCGGTCCGGACCGGTGGACCCGAATTTCTGATTTTTTAGTAAAAAAAAAGTTTATATGTTAAAAAAGTTTAAAAGGTAGTAAAAAGTTAGAAATTTAAGAACCTACTATTTATTAACTTTAGGAATATTGTTATTAAAATTTAATATACCTAATCTATAAATATTTTTAGATCAAATAAAAAAGAATTTTTTATAGAAAAAAATAAAGATTCTGGTCCAACAGGTCCAAGACCGGACCGGACCGGACCGGAAAAATTCCGGTCCAGGTCCAATTTTTTTCCAGATTCCGGTCCAGTCGGTTCCGGTCCGGTGCTGGACCGGTGAACACCCCTAGCTGCGCTATTCCATTCGCATCGAGAGCGCGCTACAACTAGCATAGCAGCCCACAGAAAAGGCTTCATAAACCCAACCTGATTATGAAACCGCAAAAAGGTTGACTTCCACCACATTAAAAAAGGAACCTGGGAATTTTTGATGTAGTTAGGGTCTAACAAAAGAAGAAAGAACTATGTTGTGGGGAGGCTATGCACACCTACTATAAGTAGGGGAAGTACCGAGGATTCCATTTCAATAGAGAAAGTTATAGATTGTTGGCGTTAACACGATGTGTGTTCGACTTTCAGAGGTGGGAAGAGGACTCTATGGACTCTAGTTATGCATGAAGTGTATGAGCGATGGACTATGCAATGCAAAGGGATTCTAGTATGAATGCAATTCTAGCGAACATGGAATCCTATGGACCTTAGGTGCCTAGACTTGATAGACTTCTAATGACCTGATAAATTTAGACTTGTGAACTTTTAAGAATGTTAGACTCCTAATTTGCATGAGACTTTAGTGGGCCTAGACTCCTAAAATGGACGGAATGCTAATGGATTTAAACTCCTATTACGCATTAATTTCTATGGATTCTAGACTCCAGAGATGATCGGAACTTTAACGAATTTAGACTCCTATAATGCATGGACTTATATGAATCTTAGCTTATACTTCTGAGATGGTGAGAACTATAACGACCTTAGACTTCTTAGATGGGTGAACATAGACAGGGTTCAAACTCCTAACATGAACAGAGTTAGACGGGGTTAAGAACACTAAATGGAGTGAAATTGGATGAACTAGACATATGTGCAAGATGGACTTCTAACAAAGTTAGAATTCCTAAATGGATGAGACTTCGACAACAAGATGGACACTGAAAGAAATCCTAAATGATGTACATGAAAAGATGAGATAGAGATAGAAAAGAAGAGATGGATGACCCTAAATTATATGATCATTTATCTAAATGAGACATGATAGTGATGAGTCAAAAAGAAAATGATCGATTTTTATCTTTAGAATTAGGTGAGATTCATTTTTAGACAAAAAGGACTCCAAGAACGATCATGACTATACGTGAATGCAGCCGGGAAAAAATACACAATCGACCACCACGACGACTAAATCGACAAAAACATGAGATGCACAGGATGCGCGCCACGCAACAAAGGTGTGCGCGGCGCGGATTCTGTGCGTCTAGTGCGAGAGCGGTGCGCTAAGCGCAACTCAATGCGTTTGGCACACTGCTCCCCGGCATGCTTTTGGCGATTTAGACGAGGTTTTGGGTAATTCCACATAATTTCGGGACGCGATTACAAACATGACATAATGACAGATTCATTGACAGACCTTTTAGGACTTTAACCGATATCTGAATTGGCAATAGCATGAGATGCAAAGGCTGCGCGCCACGCAACAATGGTGCGCTCGACGCAAAGCTTCCCGCCAGGCGCATTGTGGTGCATTTGGCGCGCAGTTTTGCGCTCGATGCGGGGCCTTTACGTTCGGCACGAGGACTGTGCGCCAGGGGCATCGCGGTGCGTTTGGCATACTGCCCCCCAACATGCAATTTGTCAATTCGACGAAAGTTTTGTCAATTTTGACGATCTTTTTAGACACGATTTTAGGTGCAATACATATCAACGTTTTGACAAATTAATAACAGGCAAAAAATCGCAATCACAAGCAAATGTCAAATAACATGGATGCAAAAGTTCTCAACCTAAAGTCCAGTTCTACGTTTCAACTATGGTCAGGTTTAGGTTAAGGCTGAAAATGGTCCGTGACTAAGAGACTGATTCGAAGTTTTGTACCTTTGCTTAAAAAGGTGGCCACGTGTAAGATGCACTCTTGTTCTCAAGTCAGGAACAAGAGAATAATGTCATGGTTGGGTAGGTTTTCTTATGACTAAGATCCAACACTATCGCTTAGAAAGCTTTCGGAAGGACAAAACACAAAACCCCCGGGGGTGGCCTCATGCATTGAACATGGGCTAATGAGGCAAGGAAGATTGTCCTTATAGTGGCTTAAACAATAGCCATGCATATGCAAAATAATATATTATTCTAAAGCATAAAAAGAGAATGAATCGTATTTTTCAAGTTTCACCCATTCATTTAAAAAATTAATTTTCTTAAAATCCTCCCCAATGAAGTCGCTAAATTGTATGCATGGCTTTATTTCGCCTACGCGGTGTGAGCGCGTATTTGACTACCCCATTGTTAAGGTTTTATTAAAAACGTTTCGAAGTCGCCAACAAGTCTTTAAAGGAAGACTCATAAACCTATTTGGATATTTGGAAACCTTAGGGATAACTTTGGGACTTATCCAATGTAGATTTCTCTGTCATGACTCCATAGATGGTCAATGAACCAAAAATTGAGTTTGGGGGTGAGGGAGCGAACAAGGTCATGAACCAAGTTCGCCCATTGCTGGCCTCTACTAAATATCGATTCATAGCAAGTTTTATGCAAAAGAACAACCACATAATATTTTTAAACACCCTAAAAATATTAGTCTAGATTGGTTTATTAAATACATAAAAATATCATTTTTTAGCTACTCGTTATTAAGCAATCAAAATTACTGGGTTCCTAATAGGTTGTCCAAATAATCTAATTAATGTTAGAACAATTTCTTAGGTCTTGATTTGTAACACCCCGAATTTTCGCTCCTAAATTTTCGCGTTATTTTTTTTTCCCTTCATTATTATTTTCCGTTAAAATTAGAATATTTTACTTCTTAAAAATGTTATATCTTATAGTATTTGTTTTTCAACTTTTAAATTATATATTTTCTAGTATTTAAAAATACGAAATGTTATTTGATTAGAAATTATATATTTTCTAGTATTTAAAAATACGTGTTTGAGCTAGTATTTTTATTTATTCGTTTTTTTATCGCGTTTTGGACCGTTTGCGATGCGTAACGAAATTTAGTCCGCCTCTTTTACTTAAGTGCTACCCAAAATTTCTGGTAAAGGAAGGAGAAACTTGAAGTGTTTAAATCAAAATTTAAGCTCTTGTAACCCCCCACCTTAATGACCTCTTATTGCCCATTATGAAATCTCATCATTTAAAGCTTATAACTCTCTTTTATTCATCATTTTGTGAGCTGAAACGGACCATAACTTCTGTCCAAAACCCCCATCATCTTCAGTCGGCTAAGGGAGGACGCCAAAGGAGGATTTTTCCACCATCTTTCACGAGAGAAAAGAACACCATTCTCACTCTTCCTTCTTTCACTAAAATTTAGCTATTCCACTCTAAAACCTCCATATTTTCCTTATTAATTTTTCTTGAGTTTGAGTATGTTATTTTCTGCACGTAGGAGGTGACCGTTTGGAGGGAGACGTTACGCCGCAGGAAGAGAAGTAGACGACTTTGCTTCACCCCTCCAGTTGGCCCAAGTAGCTCAAGATTTTCCTAGAGCGGTTATAATTCGAATAGGAATTATTTTAGTTTTAATAGTTAAGTTGGATTATATGGGTATAATATCATGTATAGATTGGGAAAATTTATGTATATTAGGACGTAGTTATTTTTTTTTTAACTTCATGTTGAACTTGAGACTTGAGAGTGTATATTGTGGATGAATTGTTGTTCATTCCGTTTAAGGAAATTTAGTTTCCCTACTGTATGTACTATTTAGTTTGGCTTGTTTTTATTTGATGTAGGAGCTTGTGCTATTCTTGTTACCTTGTTGTTATATGAGATTATGATTATAATATGCTAAGTGTGAGTATGTAGTTCTAGTTTCTAGCATGTTTACTTCTTGTGGGTGTTGTTTTGTTGCGCTTCCGCATCCACTACCTGTCTATGCTTGCTGCCGCTACATATGGGCAGCATCGCTTGGTGTAATGGTGTTCCAACCACTAGAACTGCTACGGCAGCCATGGACTGGTGCGCGCTGTACCATTACCGAAGCTCACTACTTGCGGTTGTTTGTATTATGATTTTGTTGTAGGCGTGCTGTGTTTTGTTGTTGTGCGTTGCTCCCTGATGGTTGATGATTCGTTAGATATATGTATTGCCAAGACCCTGCTTTCATGTTTTTTTTAAAGCATTTGTATTGGGTAGAATATATAGTAGATTCATGAGTTACCTATTGTATGTTTGAATTGTTTCGTGAGTATTTGTAGACTATTGCATTCTCGTGAGCATTGCAGTTTTACTTATGTAATTTATGTTTTGGTTTTTTTTTGGTGGTGTTGTAGGAATATATAGATGCATATAGCGGAATTTCAGGAGACAATTTCCTAACATCTATCATAGGAACGCAAACATAATCAAACATATGAATCATTCAATATGGATTAAATATCAAACCTTTGTAGCGTGATTTCCCTGTTGTATGCAAGCTTTGAAGATCCGAGAGCCCTGAGTGTTGCTCCTCTAATCAGTCCACAAGCACCAGTTGAACACCAACGTTTGCTAAAACGGAACAGAAGAAATCTCTTGCTTTTAGGTGGTATAGGCGCCGGTTAGAGGGAATAGATTTGGGTTTCACTTCTCTCTCTTGTGAAAAGAAACTGATTAATGAATTGATCACCTAAACCCTAATATTATATCCTATATATAATAGAAGAGTCATAGGCTAGTTAGGAGAACTAATTCTCCTCCTATTCCCCTTTGGACCGGCCCAACCCTAATCCTAAATGGATTTGGATTGCTTTGTCCAACTTGTGCTACAATGTGTGACTTCATAGGATTAATATATTTTAGTTATAGGCCCAATCAATATTGTCCTATTAATCATATTTATTCTCTAGCAAGAAAATTCGATTACTAAAATAATTAACTTTATTATCTTCATAATATAATTCCAATTTATATTTAGTAATTGTCGGGATGTCTAAGGACATATTCCTTCAATCTCCCACTTGTCCGAAGACAAGAGTGCAATGTTAAATTCCTTAAGTCTCTTAATGCCAAATTTGATAATACTATGTTATTCTCAAATTTTGTTCCTTGATCGTTGAGTTTGAACTGCACAAATAAGGATTAACTCTTTAATCCTATTCCGCATGGCCATGCAATTTTCCAATTCTCGCTCATCAAGAGGCCCAGACACCATTCCTATTTAATAGGAGGACTTATCCACTCTTGTATGACCATAACTTCCACTCAATTCTTAGCCCACCTGATCACTGCCTTTATAACCTCCTTTTACGGCGCGGCGTTTAACAGTGTCAAAGCTAAAGTAATTATATTGTGGTTATTAAGACATACTCATGTCTAAGTAATCCACTAAATATAGTAGTTTGATTCTACTTTTAGAATCTAATTAGGTAAAGTCTCAATGTATCAACTATACATCCATATAATCAATTCGACATCTCTATGTTTCCATATCCCATGGAACTGCGTTATCAATTAATTATATACCAGTCCTTTAAATAAATCACTTATGTCCAATTTAGTGATCTAGACTAGGGACTTTAAATAAATTGTGATTTTTGTTCACTTTATAGGGTTCCATTATCAAAACGCTTTCGATAATCCTATTTGAAAACACAAATTATTTGGATATACTAAACCAATAACAATTAAATAAGAAACGAATTTTATTGATCAACATTCAAAGCATAATAAATGTCTTTACACTTGTAAACATGAAGTAAACAACCTAAAGCCATTATCACATATGCTTAAGCCCCATAGACCTAGTATGACACTCACGCTTAGGTTGAGCAAGCAGTTTAGTCAGAGGATCTGCTATATTATCCTCAGTATGAACCGTGCTTACTTTCACATCCTCTCTTCCAACGATCTCTCGAATAAGATGGAATTTCCTGAGCACATGTTTAGACCTTTGATGCGATCTGGGTTCCTTAGACTGAGCAATGGCACCATTGTTGTCATAATACAACTCAATGCCATTCTCAATGCTAGGAACTACACCAAGCTCACCAATGAACTTTTTGATCCAAACGACTTCCTTTCTTTGCATCAATTGCTACAATATACTCAGCCCCTGTTGTAGAATCCGCGATGGTACTCTGCTTAGAGCTCTTCCATCTCACATCTCCTCCATTGAGACAAAATATGAAACCAGATTGAGATTAGAAATCATCTTTGTCACTCTGGAAGCTTGCATCGGTGTATCCAGTAACAATCAACTCACCATCTCCACCATAAACCAAAAAATTATCCTTAGTCCTTCGCAAGTACTTAAGGATGTTTTTCGCTGCAATCCAGTGCGCATCTCCTGGATTTGACTGGTATCTGTTGCATATACTCAAAGCATATGCAACATCCGGTCGAGTGCATATCATGGCATACATAATGGATCCTACTGCAGAAGCATAGGAAACATTACTCATACGCTTGACCTCATCAGGACTCAAGGGACACTGAGTCTTGCCAAGTGTTATGCCATGTTGCATGGGAATGAAACCTCTCTTGGAGTTTTCCAGCTTGAACCTTGTAAGAACCTTATCAATATAAGTCTCTTGACTAAGTCCAATCAGCCTTTTCGACCTATCTCTATAGATCTTTATTCCCAATATGTACTCAGCCTCTCCTAGGTCTTTCATAGAGAAACATTTTTTAAGCCATTCCTTGACTGACTCAAGCATGGTCTTATAATTTCCTATGAGAAGTATGTCATCCACATACAAGACCAGAAAAGTAATACTACTCCCACTTAACTTCTTACATACACAAGATTCCTCTTCAGTTATGAGAAAACCAAATTTCTTTACTGCCTCATCAAATCTGAGGTTCCAACTCCTTGATGCTTGCTTTAGTCCATAAAGGGACTTCTTAAGCTTGCATACCCTCCTTGGATTTTCTAGATCTTCAAAACCTTGAGGTTGTGCCATGTACACATCCTCTTTTAAGAACCCATTCAAGAAAGCATTTTGACATCCATCTGCCATATTTCATAGTCATGAAAGGCATCAATTGCAAGGATTATCCTAATGGACTTCAACTTGGCTACTGGTGAGAAGGTTTCATCATAGTCAATACCATGAATTTATTTGAAACCTTTCGCCACCAACCTTGCTTTAAAAACACTAATGTTTCCATCCTTGTCTGTTTTCAACTTGAAAATCCATTTGCATCCCATGGGTTTTACCCCATCAGGCAAATCAACCAAGTCCCATACTTGATTTTCAGACATGGAATCCATTTCAGATTTCATGGCCTCAAGCCATCTTTCAGAGTCTTGACTATCCAAAGCTTCTTTGTAGCTAGTAGGTTCTTCTGATTTTAAAATCGTTATTTTAGAACTTTAAGTCAAAAGGAAATCAATATATCTCTTTGACGGAATGATGGTCCTACTAGACCTACGTTGGGGAACAACATAAGAAGTTTCTACCTCACTAGGTTGAGTGACTTTGCATGGAGTATCTCCAAGTGGGACGGTAGGAGGTACTTAAATTGAATGCACCGCCTCCTGAGCATTTTCATGTCGGGCCGCCTCTGATGAGGTGTTAACCTCATCCATTTGTTGCTCATCTCAAACTTCTTCGAGATATACATTTCTCCCACTTGTTTTCTGGAAATAAACTCCTTTTCCCATTACGAGCAACAAACACTTTGTTTTCGCTTTGGTTGTAGAAGTAGTATCCCTTAGTCTCTTTTGGGTAGCCCACAAAGAGACATTTATCGGATTTGGGTGAAAGCTTATCAGAAAGTAAATGTTTTACATAAGCTTCACAACCCCATATCCTTAAAAAAGACAATTTTGGAACGTTTCCAATCCACATTTCATATGGCGTCTTTTCCACTGCTTTGGATGGTGCTCTGTTAAGTGTGAATGTCGCTGTTTCAAGCGCAAATCCCCAGAATGAAATAGAAAGATCAGCAAGACTCATCATGGATCGAACCATATCAAGTAGAGTTCGATTCCTTCTTTCAGAAATGTCATATAACTGTGGTGTTCCTGGTGGAGTCCATTGTGAAAGTATTCCACAATCCTTCAAATGATCACCAAATTTTTGAGATAAATATTCACCACCACGATCGGATTGCAATGCCTTAATTTTCTCCCCAAGTTGGTTTTGTACTTCATTCTGGAATTCCTTAAATTTTTCAAAGGATTCCGACTTATGCCACATGAGGTAAACAAATTCAAATCTGCTCACATCATCGGTAAAAATAATGAAGTAATTGTACCCTTCCCTAGCCAACGTACTCATTGGTCCACACACATCCGTATGTATGAGGGCTAAAAGGTCATTGGCCCTTTCACTTGAACCAGTGAAAGGAGACTTTGTCATTTTCCCCATCAAGCAAAACTCACAAGTATCAAATGATTCAAAATCAAATGATTTGAGAATTCCATCTTTACGAAGTTTCTCAATGCGCTTTGAGCTTATGTGGCCTAATCGACAATGCCATAGGTATGTAGGGTTTGAATCATTTGTTTTATATTTCTTGCTGTCAGTGTTATAGATGTGGGTTTCTAAGTCTAGCACATATAAACCATTTGATAACTTAGCGAAGACATAGAACATATCATTCAAGTACGAAGAACAACAATTGTTCTTAATTGTAAATGAATAACCTTCGGAATCCAAAACAGGAATCGAAATAATGTTCTTTGTGATAGCAGGAACATAATAACAATTATTAAGTTCTAAAACTAATCCTGAAGGTAAAAGTAGACTATATACTCCCACTGCCAATGTTGCAACTCGTGCTCCATTGCCAACGCGAAGATCTACTTCTCCCTTTCCCAATGTTCTACTTCTTTTGTGGCCTTGCATATTACAAATAATGTGCGAACCACAAGCAGTATCAAATACCCAACACTAGTAGAATAATTGTAAATTACTGCGGTTGAATTGCTGCGGTTTTAGCTATACGCAGCAATATACCGCCCAATTAAAAAATATTCAAAATAACCTATTGATGCGGTTCTTAGAAAAAACCGCAACAATAGATTAAAATATTGTTTTTTATTACTCTATTGTTGCGGTTTTACTAAGAACCGCAGCAATAAACCTCGTCTCATTATAAAAGCTGATAGGGTTTGTCTCTCTCCTCATATACTTACTCTTCGCCGCTCATATTTTAATTTTCCTTCGCTCCTTCTCTTAGATTATCAGCCTCTCAAACCCCATCACCCTCTCAAACCCTTCTCCCTACAAACTCCAATCGCCACTCCCTTCTCAGGCCACGTGAGGATTCTCCACTCCCTTCGTCATCTCTCATATCGGAACTCGAGCCTCGCCACTCCCTCCGTCCTTCTCAGATCGTTGCGCGCCTCTTTGGCCGTCCATCTCCCTTCGTCATCTCTCAGATCGGAACTCAATCATACGCCTCATCTCACGTCAGTAGTTCGCCGTTTCAACCTTCCCTCCCTCCTCTCCGTTTGCATTCCTTCCTTTTCCTCGCATACGGCGTCACCTCGCCGATCGGAACTCCAGCCTCTTCTCACGTCGCCGATCCGTCAAACGAGCATAACTCGTGCCTCCCTCTCATGTTCTTTATTTTAGATCTGAATTTCTTTTTTGGCGATTTATTATAGCGGTTTTTTTTTAGATTTTATTAATATGTGTGTGTTCTAAGATGAAATTACAAGGTTGTTTCATTTTTAGATCTGAAATTTTTGTTTGATTTTGTGTGGTCATTCGACTTTGTTGTTTGTTGTAATTTATTCGACTTTGTTTGTTGTTTGTTGTGCGATTTATTCGACTTTGTTTGTTTGAAATTTTTGTTTGATTTTGGGTGGCCATTTTTAGATGAAATTAGTTTTTTTTGTAATTTTAGGATTTGTAAAAATACATTTATATTATACGATTCAATGTTGTTTGTTGTAACTATTTTTGATGTAATTGCACCATAATGTTAGATATATTGCCCTAACTACTTTGGTAGGGAGAACTATTGGATTATTTAACCAAAAAAATGAAAAAAAAAAAAAAATTTGGCCAGCACCTATTGCTGCGGGTTTCACCCACAACCGCAGCAATAGATTAACATATTGCTGCGGTTTTGGCTAGAAAACGCAGCAATAGGTATAACCTATTGCTGCGGTTTTTGCTAGGAATCGCAGCAATATCTTGGCCTATTGCTGCGGTCAAAAACCGCAGCAATAGGTTAATTACCTATTGTTGCGCCCTTAATTGCTGCGCGGCCAAATCGCCGCAATAGGCCACTTAATGACCGCAGCAATAAGCATTTATTCTACTAATGCAAGAAGCAGATGTTGCTAAGTTAACTTCTATAATATATATATATATATATATATATATATATATATATATATATATATATATATATATATATATATGAACTAGAAACTCCTTTCTTATGATCCTTCAAATACTTGGGACAACTACTCTCCCAATGACCAACCTTGTTACAGGTGTAACAATAGTGCTGATCAGCAACTTTTGGTTTTGGTGGAGTCTTTTGCTTTTCAGAAGTTTCAGACTTGGCAACTTATTTGCTTTCGTCCTTCTTAATAGCAATCCCAATCCTATTAAGCAATTGCCCTTAACTAACCATAAGAACATCCTCATATTCTTTTCCTGGCTGGTTGACGATGTTTCGCTCAGTCTGAGTTAGCCTTTCATGCATCTCTTGCATCGTTGCTTCCTCCCCTTGCATGTGAAAGTTGTTGAACTTTTGAGTTATGAGAACGATTCTCATGTCCCTTTCACTTGCAATGAAACGTTAAACATTCAATTTGTCCTTCGAAAGGACGGAGCGCAAACTACAAGTAGAATTGTTGGTGTTGATATTGTTGTTACTAGACATAATTACTACAATAAAGAATAAAGCAAGATGCAATCAATGTTTATCAAGAAAGCAGCAATTAAACAAATTTTAATTAACTACTACCCTTTATTCAAAATGAAAGTCCCCTATTGAATAAAAAATAACCAAGATCCCCTCCCACTACAATCAAACGGACTTTGGCCCTGCCTTCAATTTATAGTAGTTTGGGTAAGTAAACACTTTACTAATTATAACTAATTATAATTCTTGATAGACAAGTTAACAACTCCTTGTTTACTCCTATCTCTTAGCTTCAAAACCCAAAACTTTGTCTTTTGATGATTTTGTTGAGTTAAACCAAATATTAACATGTAAGTTTCAAAAACCTACCCTACTATCCCCAAAAATATGAGCAACACCCTACTTTAGCAGAACCTATTACTCGTGATCTAAGGCTTTATAAGTGTTGTTTGGAAAAGCGATTAAAACTCAATATTACTTTTGGGAACCTAAGTTTAATAATATGGTCAATCAATAGTGAACACATGAATCAATTAACCACAAACAAACTTAGAAGCAAGCATTTAAACAAAATGAATGTAAGATAATTATAAAGCAATAATTAAATGATCTAGTATGGCCCCTATCCTTAGGAAAATAACTAATCTTCATGAATCCTCCCTTGAATCTCCACGGATCACCATCCTTGAAACTCCTTGGATCCTCATGCTTGATTACATAATTTGAATTAAATAAATAACGAAATTTTAAAGTTACAAAAATACAAACGATTCGCAGATCGTATTTAATTTACATTCAAATATAATGATTCGCAGATCGTATTTACTATCCTAATTTGGGTCATTAACATGCAAAATATAATATCATACATATTACATTAAACATTCGCGCATTTATAATATCAAAATAAAATAAACACAAACTATTAACTTATTAACAATTAATAAGCAAATAAACCTTCAATAATAATTATAAAACTTAACAAATTTAAGCTAGAAATTATTTAGAAACTTTATTATTTTAATTCAATTACTTATTTAAACATGGAAATAATCAAAATTATTCACAAATTTGCAAAAGAGGAAACTTTTGGATTTATGCTCAACTTTGAAAAATCAGATTTTCCTAAAAAATAATTTATTTTCTTTAATTAAAGGTTGACTTGTTGACCGTTGACCAGCAGCACAAGGCTACCAGTCAACAGTCAACCCAAAAACCCCCGCTGGAAATCGAAACAAACAAATCTCTTTGACTACTCGCCGAAACAACCGAGCCACCACACAACCAGCAGCCACGAACGGCCGCCTGTCGGAGCTTGACATCACGCCACCACCCATCGGCCAGCCCTCCGGCAGCACACGTCGGTCGCCACGCTGCCACGTCCACCAGCGCCAGCAGCTCGCGTGAGGAGGGAAGGGTTGCGCATGTCGCACGTGCGCCGCCCACTCTTCCCCACCTGTGTCGCCTTCTGCCCCGCCATATTCCGGCACCCCGCCAGCCACCGTGGCTCCACCGATAGTGTTGGGGCCACCCAACCATGGTTGGCTTCCTCTTTAATTTTTGTAACAATTACATTTAAATTAAAGTTATGTTTATTTAACAAATAATTAAAGATTTAAGGGTTTTAATAGTCCGAAAATTATGGCAAAATTTTCTAATCAATTAACAAAACTAAAACAAATTTTTAATTTTGTTGAGGTTATATTTGAATGTATAATCTATATTAAACAATAAATCTCAAGAATTCAAAATTAGGGCAAAAAAATAAATAATATCCAAAAATTCAGAAAATTAACAATTAAATTCTGACAAATTCGAAGATTATTTTTAGGGAGATCTACTGAATTATCACAACAAAGTAAATCAAATATTTTAATTGGATCCTTAAAATTTATGAATAATCAAATTTAACATAAAATTTAACAAAATTCACAAATAGTATGATAAAAATCCGAAAATTAGTGGAAAAATAATCAAATTATTTTCAGCCATCATATTATTCTAGATCTATGTGGGTGATAAATATTAGATTTATTTAACAAGTAAAAATTAAATCTTTTAATTGTTAACAAATTATTTCAATGATTAATCAAATTAAACATTAAATAATTTTAAATCTAACAAATATATTTATAAAATTCCCAAAATTTTGGAGTGAATTAAACAATTTATTTCGTCCAAAATTCGGACCTTTATAAAATTATTTGAGCATAAATCACAAATAAATCAATTATTTCCAATTTCCAATCAATTAATATCAAATATTAATTATGCAAATTCAAGCCATAATAAATCCTCCCTTAATTGAATAAAAATAATAAATTTGCATACAATTACATGATCATATGAATATTATGAATTAGGCAAAACTGATACCACTGTAGGAATATATAGATGCATATAGCGGAATTTCAGAAAATAATTTCCTAACATCTATCATAGGATCGCAAACATAATCAAACATATGAATCATTCAATAGGGATTAAATATCAAACCTTTGTAGCGTGATTTCCATGTTGTATGCAAGCTTTGAAGATCCGAGAGCCTCAAGTGTTGCTCCTCTAATCAGTCCACGAGCACCAGTTGAACACCAACGTTTGCTAGAACGGAAGAAAAGAAATCTCTTGCTTTTAGGTGGTATAGGCGCCGGTTAGAGGGAATAGATTTGGGTTTCACTTATCTCTCTCTTGTGAAAAGAAACTGATTAATGAATTGATCACCTAAACCCTAATATTATATCATATATATAATAGAAGAGTCATAGGCTAGTTAGGAGAACTAATTCTCCTCATATTCCCCTTTGGATCGGCCCAACCCTAATCCTAAATGGATTTGGATTGCTTTGTCCAACCTTTGCTACAATGTGTGACCTCATAGGATTAATATATTTTAGTTATAGGCTCAATCAATTTTGTCCTATTAATCATATTTATTCTCTAGCAAGAAAATACGATTACTAAAATAATTAACTTTATTATCTTCATAATATAATTCCTATTTATATTTAGTAATTGTCGGGATGTCTAAGGACATATTCCTTCAGATGTAACTAAGAATAAGAAATGTTAACGCTTGTTTCATGCTAAGCTATCCACAATTGTCTCAGTTATAAACTAGACTTATCTATATGTTGTTTGTTGTATATATTATTGGTGAATTGTTATAACTTGAGTTCTTGGAATATTTTCAAGTTATTACAAAAATTCCTATTCTATTTCTAATTTCATGAAGAACTAAGTTATATTTTGGAGATAATAATACTATTATTATTTTTTAGAAGAATATTAATTTTAATTGATTTTCTTGGGTTGTGATCCTAGATTTCTGCTGATTTGGTGTAAGGCCTTAAGGGCATTCGTGTAATTTGATGATTGAGTATTATTTTATTATTATTATTGTTTGAGAGCAAGATTATCTAGAGGGACGTAATCCCGAGGTGAAGAACATGCAAACCATATAGGACGTAATCCAAGGTATACCTTAGTTTTGTTGTCGTCCGAGAGGTCGGTGGGGACGTAATCCTACACCGCATCAAGAGTATGGCCATTCTTAGACACAGGCAGTAGGGAACGTAACGCATAGGCTGTCTGGGGGTTGTGATATGACATTACCATAGGAAGTGGGTTGTCCACTAGCGTTCAGCTCTCTCTCTCAAACTTATTATATTATTTTATTAGTTTAGAATTTTATGGTTTATGTTGTTGATACATGAGTTTATAGGTATATTTATTTATCATTTGTTTATTCTGTTATCTTTACCCTATTTGTATTTACCATGTTGTATTATCTCTGTTTGAGTGTTATATTTGGTTGTTTGAAGTTTACTTTTGATATGTGTTTTTGTATAACTTGATTATTAAGGCTTTTATAACTTTTATATGGAACCTGATTGAGCTGGGAGAGCTATTAGTTACTTCCCACAAATTGTGGATATTTGTTGTTATGTTTTGCAGGTAATAATGAAGAGTAGTTCTTTTATATATTGTGGGTTGTGAAGGAAGACTTATTAGGCTTATGAGACTTTATATTTTATTTCTATTTATGTTTGTTAAATTGGGTTTATGAGGTTGTTTTGCCTCCGTTTGGATATTTTTGGTTTAATTTAATTTGGGATTTAAATTTCAAGTTTGATTAGTTTAATTTGAACTATAGAGTGACATCTCCGTCTTGAGGATAATTCCGCTATCGTCACTCCTTCAATAAGTTGTTCTGTTTTCTTTAATTTATGTCTATAATCGGACAGAGTGTTACATGATTAGCAATAATAACATGTGAGGTGATGAAAGCATAAGCAGGACAATCATAGAAAATATATAAGAAAATAAGAAAGGAAGAATAGAGGTTAGAATATACAAAAGAACGGATTTTTATTAAAGATCTACATCATGAAATAAAACGTCAATAACTTCAATAGAATAAATAAGAGAAAAGTATTCAATGACCCTGAGGAATATACCGGTGTGGCTTGGGTCTGAGGGATTAACAACCTTCGGGAGGAACAATCGTGAAGCCTTTCAACGAAAACTTGTGAAGATCGATCAAAGTAAAAGTATGTGTTTATGTGTTTGTAAATATGGGTTTATGTGTTTGTAAATATGAAAGTACGGAAGTATGAGCATTCGAGAGTATTTTCGCTTTGAGAGATCGCAAGTATTCGGGTGTAAAGAGTGTAAAAGTGTCTTCTAGGTTCAGAAATCACTAGCTTATTTATATGAAAATATTGAGAAAAATGATAAGAAAGTGTAGTGTGCTACGCGCAAAAGATTGCACTGGAAGTACCGCCACGTGTCAAGCGCACAGTGGTGCGCTGAGTGCAATCCAGCCTGAGCGCCAAGCGCATAACCTGCTCCAGACGCACCACTAATCTGGCCAGCCTTTTTTAACGCGGTTTTCTAAATATTATTTGTATCTTTATCATTAGATCCGGAAACCAACTATTTTACGAGATAAAATCTGCTTTCAACTTAAAAATCATTTACTTTAAAATATCTTTGAAATTATTTATTTATACAATTAATTATCATGAAGAACTAATTGGGTTTTTCAAAGGATTGAGCTCAAAAATTTTAATATGTGGGCTCAAAGTATAATTAATTATCAGGAATAATTAATTGGGCTTTAAAATAGGATTTTGGATCTTTAATGCAAATAAATAAGCTTCATGCTTTAAAATAATTTTGGGCTTAGATCTTTGGACTGCTCTCCCCTTGGGTTGGACCAACTAAGACCGCATTATGTTTCATCATTGGTCACTAAATGGGGAGACATGATATGTGTCTACAACCATCTTATGATATATGTTAGGAAATTGTTTCTTGAAAATCCGCTAAATATATACATCTATATGTTTCTAAAGGGTTGACCTGTACGAGATTCCGGTTCACTAGGGCAATTTAGGAAAAAACTTTATCTATCCACCGGGTAGACTACCCACCATTAATAAAGACTTGTTGAGGGTTGTGGTAATGGAATCCAACTCAATGTAAATTTTTTTTTAATGCTCTATTAATAGTGGGTTGTCTATCCGGTGGATAGGTGTAGCAATATCCGGCCATTCATCTTAAAAATGAAAAATATAAAAAAATATCCCACGAAAAATTGCCCAAACCGAGGCGGCTGGTAAAGGCACAAATTTCAACACTCTCCATCTATGTTTATCATCATATTCATCAAAACACGTTAGAATTTAATCAATCATCGTTATCCTACGCACAAAAGGCCACTGCCAGTTCCATACCCGCACGTCTGCACCATACACATAACTATTGCGATGACATCTTTCGTGTCTATCCGCTACCACTATAGAACAGTACTATATAATACGCAAACTATACTATCATAATTCATTAACACTAATACCAACATAATCTATATCTATATATATATCTAAAACCCAAAGCAAACAATTGTCATGCTGCCACATGTTTTCCCCCTTCCCAAACATTGACACAAATTAAACAATAAAAATGTGTGTGTTAAGACTCGAACCCACAACCTCTCCTTTGAGATATAAATACACTAACCAACTAAGCTACAAGCTCATATTGATTTTTTATTGTAAGTAGAAGTAATTATGCTTCTTAAGTTGACACATAAATTCAACTTCACATTAATTGACCTATCAAGTAAATGAGTAACATACTAAAATATCCCCGTGTTAAAAGTTATATTACCTATCAAGTTTCCGTTTACCATAATAGTGATAATAAAACATCAAATCAACTTTGGTGCATTATAAAAATCTCTAATGGGCCCACCAAACCTTAATTTATGCTTAGTCTTTTACAAGATAAAAAACACAGTATTACCTATCTGAAGCAGAAATTTGATAAAAGTAGGAACAAAAATGGAACATGTCTTTATTACCCGAAAAATGATATTACAAAATTTATCGTGTCGAATCAACTAATTTAAAGGACCGATCCATTGTACGATATGAGTTTGTGCACGGTAACTTTATGTCTTAAGTAGACACTTATAAAATTATATAGGAGTGATCTATTTAAAATAAAAAGTTACCCTTTAGACCTGGGTAACCTTTTGTCCTAAATGGGTCACTTTTACTTATATACAAGTGACTCATCTAAGGTAAACAACTATTCTTTGTTTAAAAATAACTCATTCTGACTTAAAAGAATGACCCATTTTGCCAAAAGTGAATGATATCACAATAAATTTATTGTGCACCCGATACTCAATACTAATTGAAAGTTATGAAGCGTTGGAGGTTGTCACGTACTCACGTGTCATCAAAATGTATACGATAGGCATGTAATTCAATTAATTTCATAAACAAATATTAGTAAACGAATTATACGCAGTGACCCGGGGCAATAACTAGTTAAACTTCTATTTATGCATGCACTACATCAAAAACCTTGCCACATTATATAGTCCATACATTGAGAAGTGTCGAGTGACTACCAACTTGAGTTACAAAAACAATGGATTTGGGTAGTGCATATCATTTTCCTGCTGTCCGACGATCGTCAGACAGCTATGAGGTGCCGGAAGGGGTGGATGTAAGGGGAAGATATGACGAGGAGTACGCCAAGATACTCACCAAAGATGCCTTGCAATTTGTGGCTGAGTTACAAAGGGAGTTTAGGAATCACATCAAGTATGCTATGGAGTGTAGGAAGGAGGCTAAGGCAAAGTATAATAGTGGGGCGTTGCCGGGGTTTGATCCTACCACCAGGAAAATTAGGGAAGGGAATTGGGTATGCTCCGCTCCGCCACCGGCGGTTGCTGATCGGAGGGTCGAGATTACTGGTCCTGTTGAGAGGAAGATGATCATCAATGCTCTTAATTCTGGTGCTAAAGTTTTCATGGTATGCATTTCTTTTACTTGTGCCTTGTAAAATAATTACCCCGTAGCAGAATATTAAGTAAATTATTATGTGGCAAGTAAATTATGATGGAGGGAATATTAATTTCAAATTTGATAAAGTAATTCCTTATTCTCATTTTTGGTAAATATATAATCCCTTTTTCTTTTATAATTCCAACATTTTGACTTTAATTTACACTATCTATATACTCCATTCATTTTCAATTGATTGTCTTTCAGGTTTGGGCAAACATATTATTAAATAATTTAAGAGTGTAAATATGTTTTTATGAATATATAAAGTAAAAATAAGCATTAAAAATATTAGAGTAAGAGATAGAGGTAGTGGGCGGTCCTACACTCCTACATGGATATGGGGATAAAATGTGAGAGATATATGGTTACGGACCCCCTACACTCCTACATGGATATGGGGATAAAATGTGAGAGATATATGGTTAGCTGGAGTAAAATTCTTTTATAAGTAATAAGAAAATAATTTATAGGAAAATATTTTATGGAAGGAAAACTAACTTTGACCATATTGTTTGCTAATATAAATATTAAAAATATTATTACTTAAAGGAAAATTTGTCAAAAAGAACCTTTTACGAGTTAATTTTTGCGAAAAAAAACCTTATAAAGCATTTTTTGCGAAAACAAACCAAAATCAAATTTTTTTTGCGAAAACAAACCTAGTATCATTTTCCGGTGTTGACCATAGAATTTTCGGCGTTGACCACCTCTAGCCACCATTACCAACACCGCGCGCACCCTCCACCCACCCCTGCATCCCCCACTTCACCCCTAGCCCCGCCCCCACCACCCGCAGCCCCACCCCACCCCCACCAAAGAACCCCTAACCCCTCCCTCCACCCCCTCAGGCGGCAGCCCCCACCCCCCCTTCGCCCCTATACCCTCTCTCCTCTCCCCCTTTTCCCCCCTCACCCTCCCCCCCTCTCCTATCCCTTCGTCCATCCCCCCCTAACACCGCAGCCCCCCCCATCCCCCACACGGCTCCCCCCTCCGCAACCCGAGGAAATCCGAACCCACCACCATCACATGACCATAACACCATGAAACCCCCCACCACAACCACGAAACCCACTACCCACTACCACCACAAATGAAACGAAAACTATCAAAAATCGAAGAACGAAAACCATTAATTGTTTTCGGGTGGCGCGGCGGTGGGGGGTGGGTGGCGCGGTGTGGGGGGATGGACGAAGGGAGAGGAGAGGGGGAGGGGGAGGGGGAGGGGTGAGGGAGGGAAGAATGGAGAGGAGAGAGGGTAGGGGCGAAGGGGGGTGGGGGGTGCCGCCCGAGGGGGTGGAGAGAAGGTTGGGGGGCCGGTAGTGGTGGCTAGGTTTCATCTTGCAAAAATAATTTTGATTTTGGTTTGTTTTCGCAAAAAAATTTTGATTTTGGTTTGTTTTCGCAAAAAATGCTTTATAAGGTTTTTTTTCGCAAAAATGAACTCGTAAAAGGTTTTTTTTGGCAAATTTTCCTTACTTAAATTTTGATGGATTAGTTTCAAAGAATATTTTAAAATAATCAACTTCAAATATTTTAAAATAGTCAGCTTCAGTAATTTTTACTCATTGAATACTAATACCTATCCAGGCCATGATCCCACCCCCATCTTGAATAAAATTTAGATTAGTCGTTAATATGTAAATTCTACTAGTTAGATATTATAGGTATTAATATTAAAGCCTGTGGCTGCTTCAAGGGGGCCTATCTGGGTCATGGCTTGCCCCGTCTTGAATACAACTTAGATCAGTCGTACATCTATAATCCAAAAGCAGTTGAGCTAGGTTTTTCTTGTTTACATGACTTGATAATTGGGAGACTGAACCCCCTACATAAGGATGCAAATGAGTTGTATGTTCTTGAACTACTAGTGAACAAGCTCGACTAAAGTTACGTCAAAGCTCATTTGCGGAGTTAAAACCAAGCTTGAACAAAAATCTAAAACTCTTTAATTAAACGAGCCAAGCTCAAACAACTTTATATTTGACTCAGTAATGTTTTTGAGCTACTCGTTTAAGTTCTCTTATAAGCTTTTACATGATCAAACATAACTTATTCAAACTCGAAAAGTTTTGAAAAATTTTAAAATCTTATTAAGCGTGTGGTATATCTTTCACAAGAAATTAGAAATTTTAAAGAAAAAACAACCAATTTTGTTATATAATATACAATTACAAGTACATCCATTTACTTTTTTCAATAGAATGATGACAAAAGAAATTAGTTTAATTAAATGTATGGATGAAATCCCTAAAAAAATACCCACTTCATATGGAAACCCGGGCTCGTTTATAAAATGAAGCTCGATTTTAGCTCATTCAAAGTTCGAACTTATAATGCAAATGAGTACTTTCGCGAACAGAGTTCAAACAAGTCAAATGCTTAATAACCCAAGCTCAAGTAAGAGCTTTTGAGAGCTCGTTTGAGTTCGAGCTAGCTCACAATAATAATTCTTATCAAACAGGCTAAAACTCGACTCAGCTCAGCTTGTTTGCAGCTCTATGCCACTTTTTTGCTACTTGCCTCCTTCACTCCTTGTAGTTGTTTTACCATTTCCCGTTCTTTTTTTGTCTTTTCTCTCATTGTTTCTCTATTTATCATAGCTTCTAAATTATTTTATTATCATTTCAATATATAAACTTTGAAAAAGGCACGCCCTGTATTTCATTGTATCTATTCTTTAAGGACTTTGAACATATATTATTGTATTATATGCATGCCAATGTAATATTTTGACTATTATTATGTTTAATTATTTATTTGTAGAAATTATTAAAGTTAATATATATTTGAAAAATATACATTAAAATTTAATCAAATAATCTTTGTCTATATATATTTCGGAGCAAGGGAGAATATTGTTTTGGGGGCCCACCTAATATAAAAGTTCTAGATATACCACTAGTTAGAGTTATACGCGTCGTTAGAGTGAAGTAGTTTGAATCAAGTAATCGAATATCATCCACTTTTGTATTTTATTTTCTTATTTGAGACTTTTATTTCTTAGATATATATTTTTATCAGACTAACTTCTTACCTCAAACAAAGCGTGTAATTCGTAACACTTTTTTTAAATAAATGGTATAGAGAAGTATCGGACCCTGTCTAAACCTCAACTCTTACAGTTTCTTGGTCTGGCATTTGCGGGTTAGGCTATTGAGAGTAAGGGGTGGGTAAGAGGATTACTTCTTCCAAACGCCACACTTGGCATGATTCGAACATAAAGATTTAAGGTAAGAGTCTTGCCAAGTGATTAAGTACTACTTAACCCTTTATTTTTAATGGTAAGGAGGATCGACCTTGTTCAAACCTCGTCTTTCACGATATCTTGGTCAAATCTCAACTTTCACAGAATCTTGGTCTAGTATTTGCAGGTAGGTGCTTCAGAGTAGGGAGAGGATAAGGGGATCCTTACTCCCAAACACCACACTTGGCAAGATTTGAATCCAAGACCTCAAGGATCTACTTAACATAAGACCAATTACTACTTAACATATAACATACTTCTAATGCAAACAGTAGAATGGTTAACATTATAACAAAATGTAGGCTGATTTTGAAGATGCACTATCGCCAAGCTGGGAGAACTTGATAAAAGGACAAGTGAACTTAAGAGAAGCAGTAAATGGAACAATTAGTTTCCATGACAAGACTAGGAATAAGATTTACAAATTAAATGATCAAACTGCCAAGCTCTTTGTCCGCCCACGCGGTTGGCACCTGCCTGAAGCCCATATTCTTATCGACGGTGAGCCGGCCACCGGCTGCCTCGTCGACTTTGGCCTCTACTTCCACCACAGCTTTGCCAAGTTCCGCCAGGCACACGGTGATGGCTTTGGCCCATTCTTCTACCTCCCTAAAATGGAACACTCCAGGTAGTTAGATTATAGTATCATAAAGGATGTTTTTAGACTGATAATTTAGTATCCTAATATACTGAATTACGCAGGGAAGCAAAGATATGGAAGAATGTGTTTGAAAAGGCAGAGAAAATGGCAGGAATAGAACGAGGAAGTATAAGGGCGACGGTTCTTATAGAGACGCTTCCTGCAGTATTCCAAATGAATGAGATATTGTATGAGCTCAGAGACCACTCTGTTGGGCTCAACTGTGGGAGGTGGGATTACATCTTCAGCTATATCAAGACTTTCCAATCCCACCCTGACCGCCTTTTGCCTGACCGTGTTCAGGTTGGGATGACCCAACACTTCATGAGAAGTTATTCTGATCTTCTCATCTACACTTGCCATAGGCGTGGCGTCCATGCTATGGGAGGCATGGTACGTATCTACTCATTTTTATCTCTCGAGAACATTACTATTTACGAGACTACAATACTCGAACATGTGTTTTTCTTCACAAATTTTCATCATCAGAGATGTGGTACCAACTGTTGATGAAAGTTTATGATAACATATACATTTTTCTTTTTGAAGGGAGTTCCATTACCATGGACAATAATATGACACTTCCCTTACATTATTATACATAATATAAACTCATTACCATTATGATATGCTCACTTCAAGTAAAAATGGAAAATGTTAATGATCCCTCCCTTGGTCATATACTGAAAATCAACTAATCATGCCTCTTTCTATTGATTATTGAACAGGCAGCCCAGATTCCTATAAGGGACGACGCACAAGCAAACAAGGCGGCCTTAGAGTTGGTCAAGCTGGACAAGCTAAGAGAAGTGAATGCAGGGCATGATGGAACTTGGGCTGCTCATCCAGGCCTAATTCCACCCATCTTAGAAGTCTTCAACGCTAACATGGGAGACGCCCCAAACCAAATCCGATCCATAACCCGGCCTGAAGCCTCCACCATCTCGGAGGATGACCTCCTGCAGCTTCCCCGGGGGGTTCGCACCATGGAAGGGCTCCGGCTCAACACTCGGGTTGGAATCCAGTACCTAGCAGCCTGGCTTACAGGGTCAGGTGCAGTCCCCCTATACAACTTGATGGAGGATGCTGCTACTGCAGAAATCAGCAGGACCCAGAACTGGCAATGGCTCAAGTACCAGGCCGAGTTGGATGGGGATGGGTTTGGTATTAGGATCATTCCGGAACTGTTTGCCCGTGTTGTGGAGGAAGAAATGGAGAGAATTCAGAAAGAAGTTGGGAATGAGAGGTTTAAGAAAGGAATGTACAAGGAAGCCTGCAAGATATTTACCAACCAGTGTACTGCCACTGAGTTGGATGACTTTCTCACTCTTGATGCTTATAATCACATTGTCATCCATCATCCAAAGGGGTTACCGAGGCTTTGAGTGATTTAATCTACTCATTGCATCTATTTGATGCTTTGGTCATTAGTTTCTATGTTTATGTATTCTGGTGATTAATTGTGTACTTTGTTTATGTTCCTCAAAACCTTATATGCATACGGCTGCTTAACGCTTATATGAATAAAATCTTCCATATTTGCTTTGATGTAAGCTTTCGTAATTGCCCGTGTAAGGGAACGTATAAATATAAGCGCCATTAGGTTGCATAAAAGCTCTTAGGACCTTAAAATGTGCAACAAACACCTCTTAAGTCTTTATCATTAATTAGTCTGTTTTAAATGGTCTGGATGTGTGTATCAGTGTATCGAGGCTTCATGAATTTGAACTAAATATACAGTTTTTGGTCCAAATATCAGTAACACCATTTCTCAAGGGAATCAATGGGTCAAATTATGCCCCGTCCCCCTCCACAACCTACTATTCATATTATTTTCAGGAATGTACTGTAAATCCTGCTTTTGAACACATTCTATTATCAGCTAGCAAACTTCTTAACCAAAACAAATGAAGTGTTTATTCTGGTCAGAACCATGCCTTTTTCACTACGTTTCAACTAAAGTACCAAAAGGCAACGGCGTCTGGATTATACAAACCAGTGATAGTCTCAAGCTCGTCATACAATCTTTCTTATGTTGCTCCTTCTGTTCCTGTTTCTTGTTCTGTTTTACATCCACATAAATCTGCTCTGAACAACCTTGCGGATAATTTCTATAAATGATCTTTTTTGGTAAGATATAAAAATGTACATCGGTCGTACTCCAGTGCATTTCTCCTCCAGCATTAGAATATATATGTTGTACATCGGTACTCCAGTGCATTTCTCCTCCAGCATTAGAATATATATGTTTCCGAAACCTTTCCTTAAAATTCAAGGTGGATGTCCCCACACAAATTTCAACAATCACTTCTTTGGACTCAACATATTGATCGTTTTGAACTAAAAATGTCACTATGTCTAAACCTAGTCCTTGCCTCCATTCTAGATTAGGTCCTCCTAGTTTCATGAATAATTTAATAGTTCCACGTGAAGAAAATATTTCATCGTTTTAGAGTGTGTGAATCTTGTGTAATAGCAAAGCATCACAGAATGTCTTTTCTGTTCACTTGTCTACAAATATCGGTGCTCAAGCTTTTGAGATGTTATGTTAATATGTTACATATTGTTCATCACAAACATCAAGTCTATGTTGTTTGTTCAAGATTTCTTGCTTATGTTGGTACTCAATTTCAAGAAATAATTATCATTAGAAGTGATAATGTTACTGAAGTTCTCAAAGATTTTTACACCTTTTTGTTTGCTCAAAGTGGTATAGTCCTTGGAGAAATATAACTAACACACCTAAGCAAAATGGGAGCTAGGGTATAGGCACCTTTTGGGATGTATCAGGTATCTTAAAATTGATGCACAACTTTCTATTGATATGGGTGTGACAGGTTTACTTTGTGCCACTCATATGATTATATTGCTTCTTAGTTTTGTTCAGAATTGGAAGACACCTTATGAACCTTTGACGAAGAAGGCTCCTAATTATAGTCATTTGAGATTTGAGTCTTACTGTTGGCAAAATATCTTAACTAATGCCGATACAAAAGGAAAATGGGTGCTACAACTTTGTCTTGGAAAACTAGCTCTAAGATTTACTCAACACCAAGTGTAAGATATTTGGTATTGCTTTGTGGTTTTGGCTACAACAAGACTTGGAGTGTGTATAAAGAGAGAACACAAAGCTGCAAGCTCTACTTCTGTAGGACTTGTGATAAGAGTCGCATGCCAGTCGAAAAGGCAGGCCTACGCGACCATAAATTTCAAACAAGGAACAGTTAAGCAATCAAAGAAAAACAGGACGGAACATGTAGACTTAACTATTAATAAGAAGATCAGGGCATGTATATTTATTGCCCAGTAAAAAATATGAAGGCTATAATTACGAGAAGCTTCAAATGTGTGTCATCTGATATTAAGGAGCCAAGTTACGATGATCACATGTTTGTGCTACTGTGTGACATTAATCTGAAGATTTTGAAGTTCAAACAATAATTACCTAATAAACTATAGAAAAAAGCTCTTCTAATAGAATAGCCTTAATCACTTGCTTTAGTGTCTGCCAATTTCAATCTTATCATGAAATAAGTAGTGTTCTGCTCATTACTATGTATATTACTACATAAGCAATTAGTCTCCATTTCATAAATCTACTATGTATATTACTATATTAGGCTAAGTTTTCTTCACATTACTTGTAAATTACTGCAAAAGATCGTATATCAAAATTTAAGAGAAGTAGCAAACCACAATTTATCCCTTTGCTGCATTGTGTTACAGAAAGAGAAGAAGGAAATTGACCGTGTAAAAATGCAGATGTATCCAATTAATACAAATTGCACTGCGATGCGGATCTATATGCACTTGCTTTAGTTAGAGTAACACACAAATTCAACACTTACCAGTCATTTCCATCATGGAATTTGGCTAATTAAATTTGATTTAATGATACAAGGTACTAAAGGTAATTGTAGTACTACACTACATCAATATGCAAGAGGATAAGACTAATAGAAAGCCTCTTTATTTCATAATCTAAAACAAAATATAAATAAACATGTAAGTGTTCTAAGTTAGAAGACCGTGATTACTACTCCTTGATAATGAATCATGATAGATTTTGCAAACATTATTTGCCTCCAGTAGCACTATGACAAACAGCCTGCACAATCCTAAGCTATTTGTATGCTGATCCAACAGCCATTGACAAATATCAATAGCTGACTAAACAAATCCTTCAGTAGCAACCAATACACCTTTATGCCACACAAACCTGCAGTCACAAACCACACCACATCCTATCAAGCTCACCTACTTATCTTCCTATCTAGCAGTACAATGCGCACACATGCTGTTGCAACGGAAGCGAATAAACAAACAATCAAACGCGAAAAACGAATAAAGAACACACAAGATTTAACGAGGTTCACTATCAATTTGATAGCTACGTCCTCAGGGCAGGGATAAAATCTTTCACTATGATCAAGTGGAACAATGAATACAATAGGCAAGAGAATCACTTGAATACTCTCTTCAATGAATCTCTCAAAGCTCTCTCTCTAGAACTTCTCTATTGTTTTCTCTCTTGTGTTTTTGATGATTTTTGTTCACATACATGCTAAACGGCTCCTAAACCTATTTAATCTAGGTTTAGGATTGGAAGAAACGACATTAGAAAAGCTGAATCGCGCGTTCCGTCGAAGTGCGCGACCCGGGCACTTTAGGTGCGCGACCCGGGCACTGGAAACTGACAAAACCCCGGTTTTGCTCGAAGTGCCCGACCCGGGCACTTTTAGTGCGCGAGTCGGGCACTAGGCCCTGACAAAAAAAATCCTGTCGCTCGATATGCCCGACCCGGGCACTTCTAGTGCGCGAGCCGGGCACGAGCTCCTGCCTGCATCTTTGTCTTCAGTAACTGCCCAGCTTCACCCAACTTCTTCTCCACACCATATTGAGCCCCCAAGGCTCCTAGCACACGATCAAGTCACCATTCTCACAAATCTCCACCTTGACTTACATCTTCTACAAGTACTCCATCTTGAAAAGATAACCATGATACCTCTCAACAATACATGAGATATCGATCCCTCCCAAGTCTCACACCTTTAACCCGGTGCCGGGTTTTGCCCTCTTTATCCCGGGGCCGGGATTGCCTCCACCTTGAGGCAACAACTCCAAAGGGGTTATATGTGACTATCAACGTTCAACAAGTCCAAGCAATGTTTGAAATTGCGAACCGGAACTGGCTTGGTGAACATATCAGCTGGGTTATCAGCAGTCCCAACTTTCTTCACCACTATCCTCTTCTCACTCCTCAGAAAATGATACCGCACATCAATGTGCTTTGTTCTATCATGATGCACCTGATCCTTGGCGAGACAAATAGCACTCAAGCTATCACAATACACAGTCGCACGATCATGATGTAGACCCAAATCACTAACCAAACCACGTAACCATATACCCTCCTTTCCCGCGCACGGTTAGAGCCATGTACTCGGCCTCCGTAGTAGACAAAGTCATCGAAGACTCGCAACGTAGTCTTCCAACTAATCACGGACCCTCCTAGAGTGTATATATACCCAGTCATTGACCTTCTAGTGTCTATATCCACAGCATAATCCGAATCAGAATAGCCGGTCACCAAACACTCAGCATCATTCCCATATATGAGACCAACATCTACCGTTCCCTTCAGATAACGGAAAATCCGCTTCACAGCTTGCCAGTGTTCCTTCCCAGGTTGAGTCATAAACCTACTAACAACACTAACAGCATGAGCTATATCTGGCCTAGTGCACACCATAGCATACATCAAACTACCAACAGCACTAGCATACGGAACCTTAGACATGTACTCCTTCTCCTCATCAGATTGAGGAGAAAGAACAACAGAAAGACGAGCATTAGCAGCAGCAGGAGTATCAATAGATTTCGCAGTACTCATACCAAACCTGTCGAGTACCTTCAAGACGTAACTTTTCTGAGATAAGAAAAGTTTCTTTCGAGCACGATCCCTATAAATCTCCATGCCTAGAATCTTCCTTGCTGCTCCTAAGTCTTTCATGTCAAACTCAGAACTCAGAAGCTTTTTCAATTTCACTACGTCTGACTTCTTCTTCGCTGCAATAAGCATGTCATCAACATATAATAATAAATAAATATAAGAACCGTCCTCCACCTTGCTATGATAAACACAACAATCATAAGGACTCCTGTCAAATCCATGCTCAACCATGAAGCTGTCAAACCTCTTATACCACTGCCGAGGTGACTGCTTAAGTTCATACAAGGACTTCTTCAGTCGGCAAGCAAAGTTCTCCTTCCCTGGAACAACGAATCCCTCTGGCTGACTCATCAGAATATCCTCCTCCAACTCTCCATGTAGGAAAGTTGTTTTCACATCTAACTGCTCAAGCTCCAGATCAAAATGTGTTACTATTGCTAATAACACTCTAATAGAGGTATGACGTACCACAGGTGAGAAAATCTCATTGTAGTCTACCCCTTCCCGTTGACTGAACCCTTTTGCAACTAGTCTGGCTTTGTATCTGACACTGTCACCCTCTGAAACTCCTTCTTTCCTCTTGAATACCCACTTGCAACCCACCACCTTACGACCATGTGGCATCTTCACAAGTTCCCATGTCTGATTCTTGTGAAGAGACTCCATCTCCTCACTCATAGCAACTAACCACTTGGATGATTCGTTACTAGCAACTGCTTCCTTGTAGGACATTGGTTCAGGTGACTCTATATCATCGGCTACATGTAATGCATAACCAATCATCTCCTCTACACAACGGTTTCGGCCGGGAACTTTCCGGCCTTCTATATGTTCAATCGGTCTCTGCGTCTTCTTCCTAGGTCGTTTCGACCTTCATCGGCGATTTCCTCATGATCGGACTCAAGTTCGGTTGTTTCATCGGCAACAACTCCATCCTGTCTCGACTAGTCTCCACAATAGGAGAATCTCTTGGAACATCATCCTCCACCCGAGATTCGAACTCGTGTCTCGGGAGTAGGAACCGCCGCAATTACTTGCTCAATTCCTTCAGTAGTGCTATCATCAGTATCACCTGCAGGTTTGTTAACAGATACAAACATAGTATTCTCATCAAAAGTAACATCTCTACTAAGTATGACACGCCCTTCTGATGGGGACCAAATCCGGTAACCCTTAACACCATCTCCATATCCCAGAAAACAACCCTTCTTGGCCCTTGGTTCAAGTTTACCTTCATTAACATGATAATAAACAATACAACCAAAGACACGCAAACTAGAATAATCAGCACTTCTCCCAGACCATACCTCATAAGGTACCTTGCAGTCAATACCTGTATGTGGACCACGGTTAATCAAGTAGCATGCCGTTTTCACGGCTTCACTCCAGTACTTTCTAGTCAACCCTGCATTAGAGAGCATGCATCGAACTCTCTCTAGCAAAGTTTGATTCAACCGCTCTGCAACACCATTCTGTCGTGGTGTTTTCCTGACGATGCGATGTCTCACAATCCCTTCTTTCTGCCAAAACTCATTGAATTCATCATTTTAAAATTCAAGACCATTATCCGTACGTAGCCTTTTAATCTTCTTGCCTGTCTGATTTTCCACTAAGACTTTCCATTGCACAAAAGTCTTAAAAGCCTCTCCTTTGTGCTTTAAACAATAAAGCCAACTGTACCTGGAGAAATCATCAATAAAAGTCACAAAGAAACTGAATCCTCCTATACCTTCTACCCGAGCAGGCCCCCAGCAATCTGAGTGAATATAATCCAGCGTAGCCTTAGTTATGTGACGCCCCTTGCTAAACTTAGCCCTGTGTTGCTTACCCAACACACAATGTTCACAAAACTCAAGGTTCTTCACCTTGTGGCCATCAAGAAGATTCATCTTGGATAATATTTGTATCCCACGCTCACCCATATGATCAAGTCGTCTGTGCCACAACTTAGTCACCTCCTCAGGACTCGCGGATGCAACATTTGCGAGAACCCGGTCGAATAGTACCCTGCACAACATACAAAGTACCCACTTTGGCGCCTTTAAGCACCAATTTCGAACCTTTCCTCACACATAATTCCCCATCCGAGCCAGAAAAATTAAATCCTCCTTTATCTAAGACACCCAGAGAAATCAAATTTTTCCTTAACTGTGGAACATGCCTAACATTCATCAACGTACGAACCTCACCCTCAATGGTCCTTATCTTAATGGAACCCTTCCCTACAACCTTACAAGCAGCATCGTTACCCATAATAACATTACCACCATCACAAGACTCATAAGAAGTAAACCAATCACGATGAGGACACATATGGTAAGAACATCCCGAATCTAGAACCCAATGTTCAGACGGACTAGACACATCAACAGCAGCTAGTGCTAAGTCCTCCTCGGAGTCATATTTCGTACCCTGTTGTGCAATGTTAGCATTGGAAGCTTTAGGATTCTTAGGGCATTGATGCTTCCAATGGCCAGGTTCTTTACAGATGTGACAGACATTCCTAGGATTGGCCCCTTTGCCCTTAGAATTTTTCTTCTTCTTAGGACCCTTTCCCTTAGCCGAGTTTACCACTAACCCAGCCCCCGAATCTCCACCACTCTCTGTCGTTGCCGCCTTCTGGCGCAACTCCCTAGTAAATAGTGCCGACTTCACTTCTTCTAGGGTCACAGTCTCTCTCCCAACAACAAATGATTCAACAAAGTTTTCATATGTATTTGGAAGTGAAACAAGCAAAATCAAAGCAGCATCTTCATCCTCAATCTTAACATCTATATTACGCAGATCAAGTAAAATAGTATTAAGTTTATCTAGATGATCTCTTACAGACGTACCTCCTTGCATACGCAAGGCAAACAAGCGTTGCTTCAAAAGCAACTTGTTGGTGAGTGACTTTGTCATGTAGAGACTCTCCAACTTCGCCCACAGACCAGCAGCAGTCTTTTCGTCTGCAACTTCCGTGATCACATCGTCTGCCAAGCATAGCAAAATCGTGGAGTGAGCCTTCTCCTCCATCGCCTCCAATTCGGCCTCACTAGGGCCATCTGCAGCTTTGCTTTTGTCATCCTTTTTGACAAGAGGTTTCCAGATGCCTTGTTGCTTTAATAAAGCACGCATCTTTATCTGCCATAGTCCGAAACTATTCCTCCCAGTAAACTTGTCAATCTTCGAGTTCATCGTATTCATCTTCCCGGATCCCTTACACTGATTTTAATCTCAGGCTCTGCTACCAAGTTTGTTGCAACGGAAGCGAATAAACAAACAATCAAACGCGAAAAACGAATAAAGAACACACAAGATTTAATGAGGTTCACTATCAATTTGATAGCTACGTCCTCAGGGCAGGGATAAAATCTTTCACTATGATCAAGTGGAACAATGAATACAATAGGCAAGAGAATCACTTGAATACTCTCTTCAATGAATCTCTCAAAGCTCTCTCTCTAGAACTTCTCTATTGTTTTCTCTCTTGTGTTTTTGATGATTTTTGTTCACATACATGCTAAACGGCTCCTAAACCTATTTAATCTAGGTTTAGGATTGGAAGAAACGACATTAGAAAAGCTGAATCGCGCGTTCCGTCGAAGAGCGCGACCCGGGCACTTTAGGTGCGCGACCCGGGCACTGGAAACTGACAAAACCCCAGTTTTGCTCGAAGTGCCCGACCCGGGCACTTTTAGTGCGCGAGTCGGGCACTAGGCCCTGACAAAAAAAATCCTGTCGCTCGATATGCCCGACCCGGGCACTTCTAGTGCGCGAGCCGGGCACGAGCTCCTGCCTACAGCTTTGTCTTCAGTAACTGCCCAGCTTCACCCAACTTCTTCTCCACACCATATTGAGCCCCCAAGGCTCCTAGCACACGATCAAGTCACCATTCTCACACATGCAATAGCCACCACCTGTAGTAATAACAGTATACACTCATACGAAAAACAAGAACAACAAAAACAACAAGAACCAAGACGACAACAACAATAATAAATCTCAAAAGTTAACTATGGCGCGCGATTGGGCCCAACTTTTACCTGAGATGTTGGAGATTATAGCACAGACGTGTCTCGGGAGAAATGTGATGTTTTCTAATGTTTGTTGTTCATGGTAGAGGTGTCAATTCAGTTCAACAGTTCAGTTATGGTTATATTCAAACAGTTCAGTTCATATCAGTTCAGTTTACAACAGTTAAAATTATTAGCAGTTCAGTTCAGTTAACAAACTTTTCAGTTCAGTTTAATTCAGTTATTTTTTTTTCCAGTTTCAGTTCAGTTCAGTTGCAATTTAAACCAGTTTTACCCAAACAGTTAAACCAACCAACGGTTGAATCCATAGCAGTTAAAACATGTTGCAGTTATTTTCGATTTTGTTTCAGTTTATTTCAGTTATTGACGAAAATCACATAAGTTCGACAATAATCGCATCGGTTCGGGTAGAAGTTAGTCACATTCTTATATTTGTTCGAGAAAAATGGAACTTCATATCAGTTTTTTAGTCTAATGTTTTTCCGGGTTCGGCTAAAATTAACGTGGCAAATAAGTGTAGTTCGACACTTGCCTCGAAAAAACCGGTTGTCCTTCCCAAAAACATGTATGAAAAGTGACATTGATATATGTGTATTTTTCTGATGTATTCTACAATTTGGAATAAGAAAATTTTATATAAGTCGATATCTAAACTTTTAGTTGTATGCAAATCACTTCATGTTTGGTTAAAAAGGACATCCCATATCATAATAAATTCTTATAAACTTTTTCGAAAAATGAGTTATACATTTTTAAAAAGCTGATTAGATCAAATGTCTTACTATAACTTATTAGATTGATCAATGGATTAATATAACTATACTAGTCATTAAGCTATATGCATTTTGAAAACTTAAAACATATAATCGACGTAAAATAAGTTAATATTGGATTAGATCAAGGTATCTATGTGAATCGATAAGTTAAATCAAGATAACAATACTCCATTTAAGTTAATCGTTAACAAATTATATTCAATTTGAAACTCATACATCTTAGCCAAACCGAGAGAAATTGATATTAGATTAGATGAATGTATCAACGTAAGTCGGTAAAGTAATTGCAAATAATTGTGCTCCATTTAAAGTAAGATTAAGTTGTATCCATTTTGATTTTAAAGCATAATATTGGAGTGAAATAAATTGATGCTGGATTATTAAATCAATGTATCAATGTAAATCAATAAGCTAAATCAATATAAGAATACTCCATTTAATCAAGCTAATTGTTAACCAAATTTAATCATTTTTTAGACTCATACATCTAAGTCAAACTGAAAGACATTGATATTAGACTAAATGAATATATCTATATAAGCTGGTAAGATAATTGAAGATAACAGCGCTCCGTTTTGAATTTAAAACATAATATTAAAGTGAAACAAGTTTAGTATCGGATTATTAGATCATTGTATCAATGTGAATCAATAACCTAAATCAAGATAAGAACACTCCATTTTAGTTAATCGTTTATAAGTTACAATAATATTGAAACTCATAATTAGATTGAAACAAGGTGATACTGGATTATATAATTTATCAATTTAAGATGATAAGGTAATTGAATATAGTAATGATCTATCCAAGTGAAACCTGATTAAGCTTTATCTATTTCGAATACAAAACATGTTACTAAAGTGAAACAAGTTGATAGTGAAGTTGTTATTAACTTATTCAATTAGATGAAAGTTATGTGAATACATTTAAACATATAAACAAATTGAAACAATTTGTTATTGCATAAGACTAATGTATGCCGCATAAGACTAATGTATGCTGATATTGGATTAGATCGATTTATTGATATAAGTCGATAAGCTAATTGTTGTAATATGCCTTGAATTATCTTACGCTTCGATTAACCAAGCACGAGTGTATATGGTTTACATGGATCGTTTATGCTAAAGATACTTTTATTCTGATATACTTTGTATTATGTATTAAACATAACAACACTCCATATAAATTGATCGTTTTTAAGTCAATGAATTAATTAAAGATATATAATAAACTGAAACAAACTGTTATTGGATAAGATCAATGCATTAATATAAGCCAATAGTGTAATAAAATAATTCAAAACACCATTTAAATTAATCGTCTCAATGTGGAATTAATTTTGTAACAAAAGTATTTAATTTTATTAGTTGTATGCAACATCTATCAAATTGTTATTGCATAAGACTAATAAAGAATGTTGTGACTTGTGAGTTGTGATTGGCCAATTTAAAAAAACATGGATCATCATATGGGACCATTGATCTATTTCACCCACATCCTACAACCGTTGATTAAAAAAACACGGATCATGACCCATATTGACAAAAGCTGACCGTTGATGATCATCACACAAAATGATTGCCGTTGATTTGCGTCCTACCCTCACCCTCATTTCTGAAACCCTAAAATTATCTCTCTTACTCACCCGCCTCCTTCATCTTTTTCTCTACCACAAGACTCTCTGACCTCTCTCCCTCACACATATCTCATTTATTTTATGTTACCACCCCTCAATTGATTCCGCAAAAACCATAGTCAATTGCATTTGATTTCATTGTTAATTTCAGGTAAGAGTGATTTTTAAATACCTGAAATCTTTGTAATTTCAGTTCGATTTATTGATCATTTCTGCTTTTGTTCTTGAATGATGTTATTGATTTTAGGGTTTGATTTGTTTTTTGTTGTGGAATTAATTATGGATTCTTGGTTGCTTCAGATCTGAGTTTGTGAATTGGGTTGGTTTGGAGATTAATTTGGTGTCATCTGTTTTTTGGGAAATGCTTGTTGTACTTGAAGGGATCAGATTGTAGGGAAATGCATGAAAAATCAGTGAATTTTAGCGATATTTATCCCGCGTCCTGAAACCTTTTGTTTGGGCAACACACAAATCATATTCTCAATCTTGAATTCATTAAAACCTTTTGTCACTCTCAATGTCCGCAATTAAAATCTGATCACCAATTCTTACTCTCCTCTTCTTTCTTTCTTTCTTATATTTCTCTTCTTTATAGATTAATTTTTTATCTCTTGGTTTCTCTGGTAATTGTTTGGGCAAGATAAATGATGGATGGAGTTGTTTTTTTTTTTGTTTCTTGGTTCCTTTTTTTTTTTTGTTTAGTATTCTCATTTCTTCTTCTTCAATTTTTTTTGTTCTTTTTGGGGTTTCTAGGGATGAAGTTGGATTCTTGTTTTATCCGTAAATGACATTAATAATTGGTAATTGTTTTATATATGAATGGAAAATAAATAAATATGATAGATTTGATATTTTTTTATTTTTATTTTCTTAACTGTATGTTTTTGCTTGATTTCCAAATCCACCTCTAACTTTGTTATCTTCTTTTTGACAGGGATGTCTTACAAGTGTTGCAGAGTCGATGCGTTGAATTCTAGAGGATTTTGATTTCTTGGTTGTTTATGGATGGAAGCACAAGTATAAATAGATTTCATTTTAGGATTATTTTAATTTATTAAAGTTTTGTGTTGTAATTTAGTTTATCATATCCTCTCAATTCTTTTGAGACTCAATTGTATGTACTATACTCAGTACATATTATGGATATTGACAACAAAAAATTTGAAATCATTTCAACTAAAAATTGAAGACATAGCAGCAATCCTTGTCTAATTTGAGAAACAAAAACTGTAAAATTAATCAGACAAAAGATTGGCCACAATTAATGAAATAACAGTTCTACTTTAATATGGGTAACGGATTTTAAATTGTGTGGCCCATGCGTAAAAATGTCGGACGAAGAAATTTATATAACTATCGCCTAAAATCTCACAATATGGGCGACGTAGTATGTGAATGTGACGCCCCAAGATGGGCCACAAATATAGATTTCGTAGCACATGCTTCATGGGCGACACAATCTGATGTTTTGACGCCCTAGCCTGGGGGCGACGCTAATAGAGCAACAAACCTAGCGTCAAAATATAATTTATCTCCCAATTTTGGGTGTTGAAAATTAAAGCATGGACAACGCTTTATTTTGACGCTCAATGTACTTTTTCTTATATTAAAGGCTGTTTCTTTGAAAGACACAGTGTGGGTTCATTTTTTTGTGTTTGTATGTGAATTGGAGGTACTATCATGAATTTGGCTAATGTGACATTCGGTTCGTGTACAATTAAAAATAAGTTTTAAAAGTTTCAGTTTGAATCAGTTTCGATTCGGTTTCGATTTCGGTTTGAATCGGTTCGGTTAATTGATTAAATATTGATTCGGTTCGGTTCGGTTAATCGATAACTTTTCGGTTTTTCACGTTATTTTCGATTCTGATTTGTTTGATTCGATTGCAGTTCGATTTTGGTTTTTTATTTACGGTTTATTTCGGTTTCGGTTCAACATTTTTCGGTTTATTTCGATTCTGATTCTCTGAGTTCAGTTTAATTCAGTTTAAATTTCAGTTTGTTCAATTCAACCAGCAGTTCATTAACCAAACTGACAGCTCTAGTTCATGGTACCAAGCTGCTACTATTGTGAAATCGAGTATAGTTTTGATGCACTTGCACAGAGGGTGAAGATGAATCGAAGGCCCACAAAAGAAGTTTGTTCGATTTGAGGAGCAATACGTGCTACAATTTGAGCCTTCCCCAAGCCTCTAAAAGGAAGTGCTTTGGTACTGGAAGTGAATGGATTTTAACGGTTGGTGTAGACCGTGATATTGGCTTACTTAATCCTCTCACTCAAGCTGTATTACCCCTCCCATCGTATCGCACCTTACTCTTCCCTGCAGTACTAGATACAGATGACGAGGATAATAAACACCCTAATACGATTAATTAGTTACGCAAAAAAAAGGGTTTTTTGTCAGAAAGGACCTAATAAAATACAAGTTTTGTAGGGAAGCACCTAATAAAAAAAATTTGTCTAAAAGGACCTATTAAAATACTTTCGATTGTTAACAGGAACCAGTTTATGAATTTCAGGCCAAAATTACCATATTTCGGCGTTGACTTTTTGCAATTGGGACACCACAACTACATTTGACAAGAATTTTATTGCTTGAAGATGATTTCGCAGACATTTTCCTTCAATTGCTAAAAAAAATTAGAGTTTTTTTGCCTGAAATTCATAAACTGGTTCCTATTAACAATCGGAATTATTTTAATAGGTCATTTTAGACAAAAAAAAATGTATTAGGTCCTTCCCTACAAAACTTGTATTTTATTAAGTCCTTTCTGACAAAAAAAACCCCAAAAATAATTACATAAGACCGGAATCACCATCTGAGTATGGTGTACACTTTTGGTACTATGAAGTAAGAAGAGCACTCGTAGTACACTCATCGAATTTGTCCAAGTTGTTGGTGGTGTTGATCTATGGCTACTTTAAATACGCTGTGGTGGCCATGCAAGGGGACCTAAAGTGGAGACCTATCATTGACGTGGATGATTTAGCTGATGTTGCATATTGTTCTACTTCAGGTCTCTTGTTGTTCGTGCAAACATCCGGGAAACTCAGTTATTTTGATGAATTTGATCTACACCAGATTAATACTTGCTCTACTTTGAGTTTAGAGGATTATGTTCCACCTCCAAGCCTTCTTATTTCAGATGAAATATTTATTGAAAGTCTTTACTTGCTTGAGTCGGTGTATGGGGATATTCTAATGGTTCGGAGGTCATTTGATGAAGATGTGAAGGATACTTATTTTTTTCAAATATATAAGCTGGACTTGCAGACCAAAGAATGGGAAGAATTGCTGGATTTAGGGGATATCGCACTCTTTGTAGGGAATAGTCCTGCTACTTCAGTTATTGCTTCAAGCTTCTCCGCATGCAAATCTAATTCTATATATTTCAACGATGATGGTTTACATCATCATTCTTGGGGCCCTAGATTTGATAAGTTTGGTAAATTGGGTAGTTTCGTGCCTGGCGGTAGGGGTGTAAGTTATTTGGTTAAAAACCGAAAACCAAACCAAACCAAACCAAACCGAAACAAAATTCGGTTTGGTTTGGATTGGAAAATTTTCATTTTTTCGTTTTTCGGTTTGGTTCGGTTTTTATTTTAAAAAACCGAAAAAACCAAACCAAATCGAAGTTTGCCTATCCTATATGGATCTTGATGTTTTTATCAATTATCTTTAGTTCTAGTACTTTAATTTTAAGCTTTAGTTGAAATTTGAAGTAATTCTTCTATGTTTGATGATTTGAAACATGATAATTTTCGTATTATTTGTAAGATTTGGAAAAAAAAAATTGCATCATAAAAGAATTTCGGTTTTTTGGTTTGGTTTGGTTTTGGTTTTGTAATTTCGGTTTGGTTTGGTTTGGTTTGGGACGAATTTTGGTTTGGATTTGGACTTCAAATATGAAAACCGAATTTAATGATCTGATCCGATTATTCGGTGATCCGATCCAAAATTTCGGATATCCGATCCGGTTTTTGGTTTTCGGATATTTTCGGATCGGATATCTGAAAAAAAATATCGGATTTTCGGATCAGATACGGATCAGTTTTTTTGCATTTCGGATATCCGAAAACCCGAAATAAATTTTTTTTCCCAAAATGAAATATGCAAATGCCAGATCCAAATGGGCTTGCACAGTTTACTACTCCTTTCAAAATGAACCCTAGCTTACTCAACGCAGTCAACAACTCTCCTCCCTTCACTCTCTCAGTCTCACTCTTCTAAACACGCCTCTCTCTCTTCACTCCTTTCAAAATGTCCATGTGTTTGTGCGTGAGTGGCGTGACTGAATTTTGTGTCGATTATGGAGCATTTGTGAATGTAAAATAATTTGCTTCAACGCTTTGTTCAGTAAGCTAGCCATCAGTTTGCTTTGTTCAGTATCTTTAACATATGGAAGAAATGAAGAGCCAAGTGCCAAAGTGCCAAAGTGCCAAAGTGGGCCAAGTGGCAGTAAGTTTTATGTATAGTATATGACTATATGTAATGCCATATGATATGGACAATTGGGCAGTAGCTTCTAGCTTCGAATCAAATAATCCAGTGCTGAACAACACAAAATAAAAAGTCGGATCAAATTTCAGATATCCGGATCCGATATCGGATCCGATCCGATCCGAAAGCTTCGGATATCTGAAATTTTCGGATCGAATGCGGATCGGATTTTTGGCGATCCGAAATTTCGGGTATCCGATATTTAATACTTCCTCCGTTCCAAATTAAACGCAACAGTTTCCATTTTGGGAAGTTTCAAATTAAATGCAACAATTCCAAACTTTCTATTTTTAGTAAGTTTTTTAGGTGTGGATTTACAAAAATACCCTTACTAAAAAATTAAACCACACTTAATTATACCTAATGAAAACTCATTAAACCCTTAACAAGAACTTATCATACTAATTAAATAAATACAAATCCAAATCATCTTCCTCTTTCTATCTCCTCAACTCTCACCCACCACCACTTCTCTTCATCATCATCATTTAAGCCTCCATCATCACCCACCTTAAGATTCTCTCTCCTCAATCCCACCCACCTCAAGTTTTTTCTCTACCGTCACCATCACCCACCACCACCACCACCACCACCACCACCATCATCATCTTCATACCGCCACCATCCTCCTATATCCGGCCTCCGCGATTTCGGGCACCACCACCACCATCACAACCATCTTCTCTCTCCTCACCACTCCCAGAAATCAACCCACCACTCCACAAATCCAACCCACCAGTCACGATTTCCACCAACACCCACAACAATCAGTCGCGATTTCCACCTTCGGTCTTCTTTCGTTCTCTCTCCTCGATTCTCTCTCTTCTCGATCTGTTTATCTCCTGCAAATCTCTCTCTCTCTTCCATCTCTTTCGCTCGCCATCACATCTTCATCGATGATCATATGAATCTTATTCATCGCTGATCGTTGTGATAATAACTCTACGATGCGTTTTGAAGCCCTAAGAATGGCGTATGATGAAATTAAAAAGGGGGTTTGGAATTTCGGTGGTTAAGGTTGTAGTTTTGCCTTGTAGTGGTGTTTTTAGGGTTTTTTTTGATAGATTTCGGTGGTGTTAGTGGTGAAATTGGGGTTTGGTGGTGGATTTCGGTGGTGTTAGTGGTGAAATTGGTGGTGGATTTCGGTGGTGTTGGTAGTGTTTTGATGGTGGTGGCGTTTCGGTGGTGTTGCAGGTGCCTTGGTGGTGGTGGTGGCAGTGTCTTGGTGGTGGTGGTTGTCTCGGTGGTGGTGGTGGCGGTGCCTCGGTGGTGGTGGTAGTCTCGGTGGTGGTGGTGGCGGTGCCTCGGTGGTGGTGGTAGTCTCGATGGTGGTGGTGCCTTGGTGGATTAGGTTGTGGCAGTAGGTGGTGGTGGCATTTGGTGGTGGTGGGTAGGTGGGAGTTGGTGGTGCTTAATTAAACTAATCACATGCCCCTCCCTTTTTCTAATCACCCCTAAGAAATTTCAATTAGGAGTCAGTGCCCTCTAAATTGTTGCGTTTAATTTGGAACGGAGGAAGTATCAGAAAATGTCACCCTACATATGGGAGTATATGACATAATCAATGAAACTATTATCCCTTACCTTTCTAATTATTATGTTCCTACATGATTTATACCTAAACTTTAGTCAACATTGTATCAAATTTTTATTTTGTTTATACTTTGTAGAGAATTTATGGGCTCAAGATTATATAGTATATATATATATATATATATATATATATATATATATATATATATATATATATATATATATATATATATATATATATATATATATATATATATATATATATATATATATATATATATATATATATATATATATATATATAAAGTACTCACATGTGTTAATAAAATAAAGTCTTTTCTAGACCAACATTTTTTCTCTATTGAATAAATTTATGCAAATAGTTGTTCTTTCCCATTGATGCCTTCTGGTTTAATAAAATATATCTTCAATCAAAATAATTAATAAGTCTTTAATCGTAGGGTAGATAAAGATAACCGTTAGTAATTTCGATGTTTTTAGTTCATGTTTTAAGAGGTTATACTGTGGTGTGAATTGTTCAAGTCATTATGATTGCTTATTTCGTATTAGATTTGAAATGTGAAATCGGACGATTTGAAATGTGAAATCGGACGATTTGAAATGTGAATTGTTCAAGTCATTATGATTACTTATGGGATAATTGAGGAAGTTTACTTACTTTAAATATGAAGTATTTTCTCGAAAGTGGAATATTTCCTTGTCCCACATGGAAGTATTCGAAGAGTTATATATGGTTTTAAAAAAAGTGGTTTAGAAGTACTTGAAATGCTTCCATTATGTATTCAGGCTATAAGTGGCTAACCCCAAACCCATCATGCATAATTGACAAAATAGATTGAAGGGAAAAGGTTCTCATTATTATTAATCCAAATGGGATATTTATAGTACATCATATAAATCCTAACTTAGGTAGAACTAGGAAAACATATCCTAAATATAATACTAATAAATATTATCTCTAAACACTTGCAGATAGATATGTCTAGGTAAACACTTCTAGATAAATAGATTTAGGAAATAGTCCTAAATCTATCATAACACCCTCCCGCAATCGCAACGGCAGTAACACGAACGTTACGATTAACGAAACAAAAAAAAATTAAGTCAAATCAAATTAAATAGATATATTGTTGGGAACGTCGTTCTTTTCGAACCCGCCAAATTTTTTTCTTCTTATTTTTGGGAACGCCATTCTTCTCGAACCCGTAATTTTCTTTGTCTTGATGATGAAAACGTCAATCTTTTCGAATCCATCAATAATCAGTTAAACAGGGACGTCATTCTTTTCGAACCTGTAAATTTTTCTTTTTCTTCTTGATGATTCTTTTCGAACTCACCAAGTATTTCAACAAAACGGGAACGTCATTCTTCTCGAACCCGTAATTTACTTCTTCTTTTTGATGAGAACGTCATTCTTTTCAATCTCACCAAATATTTCAACAAACATAAACGTAATTCTTTTCGAGTCCGTCAATCTCACAAGAAACACCAAACTGACGAGGACTAGCACGGATCAACACTTGAACGTCCACCAGATGAAGTGATCAAAACTTTAACATGACCTGCACTCCATTGGAACTTCATTCTTTTTCTTTTTCTTTAAAGGCATACAAGTCAACATGATCTCCTTGATTTGTCACGCAAATTTGTTTCAGCTCTCATGTCTCAATCTTTAGTCTCTTACTCCTCGGTCCACACTTGTAAGTTTTTCCTCTTCACTCGCACAGCTCATCGGTGCATAGCCACATCACTCGCATGGAGGTATTTTTTTTATTTCCATCTCACCCCTCACAAACTCTTGTAAAGTTTAATTATTGTTTTTCTTTCGTTTTTTTTCAATCTCCCCTCTCATGAACTCTCATAGAGGGTTGTATTATTATAGCATCGGTAAAAAAATAACTACTTTTTGTGGGAGGTTAACAAATCCGGCCGGTGGGCTTAAAATTCGAACCCACCGGCAGGAGAGAATAATATTTTAGAGTTTTCACCCAAGATCTCAACTAGCTCTTGATACCATGACAATATAGATTGAAGGGAAAAGGTTCTTATTATTATTATTAACCCAAATGGGATATTTATAGTACATCATATAAATCCTAACTTAGGTAGAACTAGGAAAACATATCCTAAATATAATACTAATAGATATTATCTCTAAACACATGCAGATAGATATGTCTAGGTAAACACTTCTAGATAGATAGATTTAGGAAATAGTCCTAAATCTATCCTAACACCCTCCCGCAATCGCAACGGCAGTAACACGAACGTTTCGATTGGCGAAACAAAAAAAAATTAAGTCAAATCAAATTAAAGAAATCTATTGTTGGGAACGTCATTCTTTTCGAACCCGCCAAATTTTTTTCTTCTTATTTTTGGGAACGCCATTCTTCTCGAACCCGTAATTTTCTTTGTCTTGATGATGAAAACGTTAATCTTTTCTAATCCATCAATAGTCAGTCAAACAGGAACGTCATTCTTTTCGAACTTGCAAATTTTTCTTTTTCTTCTTGATGATTTTTTTCGAACTCACCAAGTATTTCAACAAAACGGGAACGCCATTCTTCTCGAACCCATAATTTTCTTCTTCTTTTTGATGAGAACGTCATTCTTTTCAATCTCACCAAATATTTCAACAAACAGAAACGTCATTATTTTCGAGTCCGTCAATCTCACAAGAACACCAAACTGACGAGGACTAGCACGGATCAACACTTGAACGTCCACCAAATGAAGTGATCAAAACTTTAACATGAGACTAGCACTCTACACTCCATTGGAACTTCATTCTTTTTCTTTTTCTTTTTCTTTTTCTTTTTCTTTTTCTTTTTCTTTTTCTTTAAAGGCATCCTAGTCAACATGGTCTCCTTGATTTGTCACGCAAATTTGTTTCAGCTCTCATGTCTCAATCTTTAGTCTCTTACTCCTCGGTCCACACTTGTAAGTTTTTCCTCTTCACTCGCACAGCTAATCGGTGCATAGCCACATCACTCGCATGGAGGTATTTTTTTATTTCCATCTCACCCCTCACAAACTCTTGTAAAGTTTAATTATTGTTTTTCTTTCGTTTTTTTTTTCAATCTCCCCTCTCATGAATTCTCATGGAGGGTTGTATTATTATAGAATCAGTAAAAAAAATAACTACTTTTTGTGGAAGGTTAACAAATCCGGCTGGTGGGTTTAAAATTCGAACCCACCAGCAGGAGAGATTAATATTTTAGAGTTTTCACCCAAGATCTCAACTGGCTCTTGATACCATGACAAAATAGATTGAAGAGAAAAGGTTTTTATTATTATTAACCCAAATGGGATATTTATAGTACATCATATAAATCCTAACTTAGGTAGAACTAGGAAAACATATCCTAAATATAATACTAATAAATACTCCCTCCGTCCCACAATACTCTTGACACTTATCAGGGCACGTAGTTTTAGATGATAAGTTGTTGTTTGGTCATCAATTGTTATTTTATTGAAAAAGTATACTTCCTCCGTTCCAAAATAAGTGAAACACTTCTCTCATTTATGTGAGAGCTTTTTGAGACAAGTGTTTCACTTATTTTGGAACGGAAGAAGTATTTGATAGGTGTTAAATGGTAGTAAAAGTAGTATTATTTTATTTGGTGGAGAGAGAGTGTGGGCCAATAGTTAGAGTTGGTAGGTAGTAGCAGTGGTATTATTTTATTTGGATGAGAGAGAGTGTGGGCCAATGGTTAAAAGATAGAAGGATTAAAATAATAGTGTGTCATATCAAAAAATAGAAGTGTAAAGAGTATTCTGGGACAGATGAAAAAGGAAAGTATAAAGAGTATTATGGGACAGAGGGAGTATTATCTCTAAACACTTTTAGATAGATATGTCTAGGTAAACACTTCGAGATAGATAGATTTAGGAAATAGTCCTAAATCTATCCTAACAAAAACCTTGGCCAATTCAGTTTGGTGCGCGACACTCAATGAGGTTTTTGCTACTATTTATGTTAGTTGCATTTTTGCGGAATCCAGTTTTTATTATAGACGATATTTTGTAAACAATCTTTACATTTCAAAACTATTGTCTAGATTTTCCGCTGTCAATGCTCCTTCAGTTTTGAATTCAAAACCTTTAGCGCCATGTAAAATCTGAGTAGACGAGTTTAGTTTAAATCATGGAATGAAAAGGGAATAGAATCAAAATAGAGGAGGAATGGTTACAACATTTGTTATCTTTATTGGGTGTTTGGTTGAAACATTGGAATGGAAAGGAAAAGGAAACCATTACCGCCAATTTGCTACATAAGAGAGAAGGGAAGGTAATAAATCAGGAATATCTTATCGCTAAATAATGGTAATGGATCGAGCAAACAAGAAGAAAGAGAATATGATATTAAACCAAACATACTCGAATGAATTTATTTTTTCATGCAGAGAGATAGATAGAATCCATTAGTCAAAAGAAAATGTTACAATCATCTTAAAACAAAGGAAGTATATTAATATTAATATAAGTTCTCAAAATAAGCTTGCATGATTAGACATCTGGCCATGGCTCTTTCATGGTAAAATCAGATATCTTCATATAAACAAAGTTTATCAAAATTTTATCTATTACAATTTATAAAGTAAATGTCAATAAAGAATCTGCAAGTGACAAATTACCGAAACCAAGAAAGCTATATCATCCGTCTTCCCACAATTAAACCATTTGCGTTTTAAGTTTAAGTTTAGCAATTTTAATTTACTTCTCACTAATATATGAGAAAAGACTTTGAAAGACGAAAGGGAGCATAAAATATAGTGAATCATGTTGATGAATGGAACCCCGTGACCCATATTTCAACAGTATTCTGCATTCTGCAACAACCTAGGACATGAAAAAGAAACACGATTGATTTCTTCTGTTGTGTTTGCTGGATGTATAAACTTTCAAGGTTCAATGAATTAAGGTCCCCACAGTTATAATAAAGCTGATGCCAAACATGTACTAACCCCTGATTCTGGGAGCAGTGCCATGGTTCAACTTACAAATGAATCTCGCTTTTTTACAGGAAAAATTAAGGCCAAACATAAACTTGCTTAACTGAGCTACCTTTTACCCCTGACGATGAATACCACAGCTTACTGTCCATGTAGGCTTTTTGCTGAAACGAGAAAAAACCCGAGACACCTTAAATCGAAGCTAAACCAAAAACATCCAAGGGCCTCATAGCTTGAACTATTACGGAGCAAACTCTACTCCCATTTGATTGCTCATGAAAAAGCTCCAAAGCGGAGATAGACAAATGACAGCCACCATACCAGAAGGGAAGCTTGTCATGCATGCTGCAGAAAGAAACATACTCTTGGAAAGCCATGTTCTTTAGTCCCTTTAAACAATAATTGCATAGTTGGGAAGGAAGTCCTGCATCAATCAATTTCTCCTTCCTCAACATCATTTGGTGCTGCTTCTGGAGCATTACGTGGGGCCTCAACTTCCTCTTCCTCTTCATCGTCATCTTTCCTGTATAACCCAAGTTGTTCCAGGGGGTTGCTATTTCCCCGGAATCTGAAACTACCCAGACCGCCGCCATTTTCAGAGTCATTTGGGCTCGTATCGCCTATAAAACTTGACAAATTATCAGCGGGAGCTGTACTGAGCATCTCTAGATCCTCCATGAACTGACAATTCTCGTTAATATCTACTGTTTTCTCCATCTGTACAATGCCAAAAGAATCCGCATTAGTCAAGAAGCATACAGTTTCAGAGCTAAATTTACAACAACAAAAAAAAGTACGCTTGTCATGTACTACAATGCAGCTGAGCTAAATGTGCTTCCAATTGTAGGCATAAATTGTATGCAACAGCAGAACACAAACACATCAGACAAGAAAGTTCCATGTTGATAAGCTAAGTAGGTAACACACCTCTGCAAACCGCCAAACCCCACAGCTTGGGAGTTAGTAGGATGTGGGACGCTGCCGCTAGACACTTCTCATATACTATAATACATTTTTCTTTTGTACACAACTAAATTTATCCAAGCATAAACTGCCAAGGACATGCTACAAAGTACCATGCGTGTTCATCTCACCTTCTGCAGAGCAAGACGTGCAGCCTCCCTCTCCAATTCCCTTTTCCTTTTAGCTTCAGCAGCAGCTTCAGCTTCAGCTTTCCTTCGTGCCTCCTCTGCCGCCCTGGCTTCTGCTTGTAACCTAGCCTTTTCTGATGGACAGAAATGAGATAGTTACAAATCAAGTGTAATTGAAGACTAAGAAAGCCACACTATATTAAACCATTAACGCAAACAAGAAATAAAAAGATCAAGGTGACACCTTCTCTTTGCCTTCGCTCGAGCTCTTCCCTTTCCAGTCGCAACTTCTCTGGATCACGCTTTTCACCCTGAACAAAGTAGCAATTACATTATGCACCCCTACTGCAATGGAGCCACAATATGAAAAACAGAAGCAAAACGTTCATAACACCTTTTCTAGTGTCTTTTCTTGTGCTTTCAGAATTGTATCAGCAAATCGGCTCCTCAATAAAGCAGCACGGTATAGTTTATCCGGGGAGACTTGCCTCTCAGATGGCGCACTCTCCCCTAACACGTTACAGCTTAAGGGGTAAGACAGCAACTCAAACTAACAGCACACTCTTCTCATCATGATTTATTTTCATGCTTACCCTCTTTAAGACCATCCACCTCAATTGACGGAGCCTTAATCTGAGAACTCTGTTCAACTTGGCTCAAGCTGCTCCTAGATTCTGAGCAACATAAAATCAGAACTTCAGCATACAATATATATAAGGTCCTAAACGGAAGCATATTCTATACGATGCTGAGATGAAATAGCTGCTGAAGCCATTAAATTCATCAACTTGTACAGTGTAAATCTTTTTCAGAAGAAAATATGCAAAACTTGCAGCTACTCACGATTTCTCCCAACTTCCTGACCACTTTCACTTTGATTCTGGTCCATGTTCGCGTTGCCATCCACAGTTGGCTACCAATGATTCGAAATAAATATAAGAAAATCAATATATAAACTAACAAGATAAAACTGGGACTTATTTCCACAGAAAGTCAAAAGAGGGACTTCACTAATATGATACAGTTTAAGCCTTTCCCCCTTATAATTCTATCATGTAAAATGCAATTATACCTGCAACTTGTTGCCCGGAGGCACAGCTCTTGCGCCTTTAGATTCACTGCTAGAACTGCCAGACTCTGAATCTGAAAAGCAATTAAGCAAACACATTAACATGGAGGAGAGCATCCAACATTAAGGTTTCAGACTTCAATTAGCCAAGGGGGCAACGAGTCAGGAGGGAAGGTTACATTATGTCACTTCATGCTAGAAAGAACAAAATATTCAGACAAAACAAAAACTTAACCGAAAGAAAAATTTAGTCACCCAAACTATAGTAGTAGCTATAAATGTCTTTCTCAATCATATACATCAGTCCTAAACTGAGCATATAGCAATGCTAACTAAGGCTGTATCTGCCCCCGCTAAATGTGAGTTTTCTTACCAGAACAAAGGCATTACAAGTTTATTTAGAATATATCCTCTTACCCACGTACAGAATAGCCACCTAACAGCAGCTAACAGATATAAAAGAAAACTCCGCCTGAAGATCTACGAAATATGTCAATTACAAAAGGACTAGGCCAAAATGTTCACCTTGTTGAGTGCCTAATCCATATATATGGGGTAGAATATCGATTGGCGTATTTCCACAAATGGTAAGATTATCTTATATTTGCATGCTTCTCAAGTACCTAGAATACACAGCTTTTTTTGACAAATTTCACCAGTAAGGAGCCTTAATCCACATATATGGGATAACAAAAATTGGTGCATTCCCGCAAATGGTAAGATAAATAGTTTGCATGCTTCTCAAATAGCTGGAATACACAGCTTCTTTTAGGGCTTCCTAGTTTTGAAAAGGCTGAAGAGTGAAGACACACTAAGGAGATCAGGCCCAGAGCACAGACATGAGGCGTACACCTCATCAAAGTGATGGAATTTATATTCTTTCATAAATAAATTAAAAAAACCTATGTAAGAACAAGTTATAGAAATGGAAATTAATGCAGCCACTACCTTATATGCGCCTAAACGAAAACGCCTTGGCAGGCCTTCTAAGTTCTAAACACTTAGGCAATGGCCCCTTGTGTTTCAGAAGCTTGCCTTATCAGATGCTGAGCATTCTTAAAATTCTCCTGATTCCCAAATTAAGCTACTCTTTTCTTCTCAGAATAAAATTGTACTATAACCACCATGCCAACATCTATGAAGTCAACCGCTACGGTGAGAATTCACCCCATACGCCAATCATAGGAGGAGCATTTAAATGCAAAAAACCAAAGGCTTTGATGCCCAAGTGTCAAATTTCTCTTAAACTACTAATTTATTTCCCAGATTAAAACCGTAGTATAACCAGCATGCCAACATCTCAGGACTCAACCACTATGGTCAGAAATCACCCGATACGCCAATAATAGAAGGACCATTCAAATGCAGAAAACCAAAGCATTCAATGCCTTAGTGTAAAATTTCACTTACAACTAATCATACCCTCAAAAATCTCAGAGTATGAGACATGAGATGTCATAGAGTCAGCCCATCAGGAAAAGTCCTTACTGTAGACGCATAGATCCATAAACCTAGACAATGTGAATAACTCCACACTTCAGACACAATGAAGTTCTATTACCAATCATAATGCAGCCCAATCTAGTAACAGGCCCATATAGAAAGAACATATAATCTCAGGTGACAAAAGCCTAAATGATTCAGTTTCGCACTACATATATTCCAAATCAACCATACCCTCATAATTTCCTCAATATGAGACTTGGCAGTGTTACACATTGTCTCCCACTCTTCGACCCCAAACTGAAGTAATAGCTTATTCTTGTTTAGTAGATAAATAAATATCCAAAGTCGAGTACGCATCAATGAGATTCAATTGAAAGTACAAAAGGTTGTTGCCTATTCCTCCAAGAATTCGTAACACGTTGGCTGCAAATTTGATAGCATCGACTGTGTTGCAATTTTGTCACAACATAAAAGGTACAAGAAGTTTACATAAAGAAATTTGATCTAGTGTGCATCATTATCCAAAAAGGAACTATTGTCAACCACTTTTTCAGCTCAATTGGCAATATACGCAACTATCTATGAAAACAAATAGTAACTCTAAATCACACCTAAAGAAATATGAAAATAATCCCAATGCAGCAAATCACCCAAACCAAATATGTTACTGTGTCCTCCAACAGACACCAAAACTTTCAGACCACCTCAAATTTGCAAAAGGTAGAGGAAGTTTGCAAATTTGCAGTGACTAAAAAAGGCCAAGACCTTCATCTTGTCATCCTAAAGCATGTTAAAAAGTTGAAAACTCTTTACATGGAAATTCGATTATATACATCTTTACAAAGCAAAAATCTCAAAACCATTTTAAATTTCAGTCAAGTTTCAAGTTTTAGGTTTGTACTACTTTTAGTAGTTCTAACTTCTAAGCACTATCACCTATAGAAGCAAAAATTACAACAACAGAATTTTACGCAGTACCCATGAGCACACAATTTGTAACCAGTCTCCATAATATAAGCACAATTAGGGTTCCAATTCCAAGATAATGTATGGGGGCTGATCTGATGCATACGGTTCAAACAAAATTGTGAAAAAAAATCAATGTGTAGTTTTTTTCATCGAGGTTTTTTCAACTTATAATGAATAATCAAGGGTCTTCTTTTCTATTTTTCAAGAAAGATTACTTTTTGTTCCTTTCCCGAAATCACCCATATAATAATAGAATAAAATTCTACTAGAATTGAAAAAAAAAATCAAATTTACTAAACTTATTGAACTTACTTTTCATTGATGTATCATATCATCAAGATCAATCCAAATCACGATGTCATTTTCTTGTTCTTGAATGGGTCTCTTTTATTTTTTTAGGTTTATGCTCTACTCCGGGTAAAGATCTGCCCGATTTTGATTTGCACATATAGGGCAAATGTTTCCAATACCACTTGTTTTTGTTCTTAAGATTTCCCTTTTTCTTATTTACTTCATATCTCAACATATTATATTCATTACTTTAATTAAGTGATAAAGGTTAAGTTCGCTCTTTTTCTATTTTGAATTTCAATTTGAAATGATACAAGTAGTAATTTGTAATATATTCCCAATTGGGATTGGGGTTTTTATAAGCGGAGCCTGGGTACTTCATTTTTTTGGTCCAACTGAGCCAACCATAAACTATTCTAATTGATAATAATAATCTGAATCCCCCTAAAACTAAAAAAGGATCTAATTGCATTTCACGCTCCAAATTTTGGATGATTCAATCAATCTATCTTGGGCAAAAGGGGGGATATCTCAATCGGGAGAGAGAACGGGAAAATCCCATATGACCCAATATATCTGACAAGTCACACTATACGTCAACCCAAAATGCATCTTCCTCTCCAGGACTTTGAAAGGGAACTTTTGGAACACCAATAGGCATTAAATGAAAGAAAAAAAAATTAAGTACTCTATTTCACTTTGATGTGGAAACGTAATAATTAGGATTTAGGATTATTTTTAATTCTATTTTCTGCATAGATTAGACCATGTCACAAAGATCAAGGTGCTTGCATATATGCAACAAATACTACAATGTTTTCAAGTTTTGCAAGTAATCACCAATCCTAGCATTCCATTTCTACATAATATAAGTATTGTATCATGATAACAGATAAGTGGTTTTATTAGAGACCATTTTCCATAAGATCTGATTCTACGTAGAGTAGTTCTTACATAAAATCTGAAATGGTACATGTTGCCTCCTTATATAGAACTATGCAAGGACGGGGGACACACATTTTTGACATTACGTTGTGATTGAGAAGAAACACCCTACAGAAAGGAGTCTAGATTCTCTCCTAATTCATTCATGTGTCATAATGTACTTCAGGGGAAAGGTCAAGGTCATAGCTGCTTTGGGAAAAAATAGGAAACAAGAAAAAGCATTTGACTCGTCTTCACCCTGTCACAACTCCCACTTGGGCGTGTGCCTTCGGCTCTCCTCTTATGTCTAGCCTCTAGGATCCCTAATACCATCAAGCCCCTGAAAACTGAGCACTATAGTTTCATCCAGGGGAAGAAGCTTGATTGGCTTTCTCTAAAACAAAAGGCAGATGTAAAGCAAGGACAATCGGGTAATTATTACAATTTGTAGCTCACCAAAGAATCTAAAATCTAAATATTAGACTACATGACCATTTCAACAAGGATCCAAAGGATATTTAAATGCCAAAATTCCACGAAAGTTCAGAACAAACACAAGCTTTGTAAAGATTAGAAAGTACACAAACTTGGAACAAAAGCTGAAAACGCAAGTTCATCTCACCCTTTGAAGCAATAACTTCAAAAGCCCTACTCTTACACAAATCAAACCACTAAACATGTCTTGCTACCAAATTAGATATTCTACCCAAACAGTAATTGATTACAACTCTTGCAACTTGAATGTAATTAGATATTCTACCAAATTAGTTGTTTCACTTAGTATATGTTCTCCGCGACTTATTAAAATGAGTTACAGCAAAAATAAGCTAAGTTTAGTTCAAAAAATGTAAGTCAAGTTCAGCAAAAATAAGTTGTAGTTCAAAAATAAGTTACAGTTCCGCAAAAAATAAGTTATATTTAAGCAAAAAATAAGTCACAACAAAAATGAGTTAAGTTCAACAAATATAAATTAGATACAGCATAAATAAGTTCAGCTAAACAAAAATAAGTTCAGCAAAAATAAGTTCAATTCAGCAATGATAAGTTGTAAAGACTAGTCAAAGAGAACAGACCCTTAGTAGTTCAGTGTTAGCTTCCACTATGATATATGACTAACCTTGTGTATGAAAAAACCAAAGTGCAACTCTCAAACAACTAATCAAACTAATCATTACAGCTAAAAAAGCCACCTAGTATAAAATTCAACTAGACACAAATGTGCAAAAATTCCAGAAAACAGAAACAAAAAGAAACCCCACATGCAGGTAAACAAACAGAAAATTCTGGTCTCAGTTGGCCTTTTATTTCCGGATCAGTTTTGTTTCCTATTCTAAAATCAGGTACAAAACGCGACAAATAATAAAGTCCAATGGTCTTAGAGTAATCAGTGCAATGGCTTAGTTGTACATAAGCTTACACTGCAAAATAAGTATTACTGTCAATGGAGATACCGACTTCGAGCGTCAATCCACGTTATTATTTTTGCATATTTGCATCAACTTCAATTACATTTGCTATCTAGACGCAACTATATCTCTTCCACTCACTTTTGCATTTGACCAAAAAAGACTCAAAAACCTATTTGCTTCTTTTGTTATTCAACAGCTTGTTTGGTAATTTTTAATAAAGAAAGAGAAAAGAGAGGAAGCGAAGAGAAGAAAGAAAAGAGATGGAAAGGGAAGAGAAGGGCAAAAAGAAAGGAGCTTATTTTTCTAATGTTTGGTTTAGTGGATGGAAGGGAAGGGAAGGGAACGGAAAGTCGATATATTTCTCTTTCCTTCCAAAATCCTCCAAATTTGGGAGGAAAAGGAAACTAGAAAAACCATAAGATTTTCTTCACATCACGTCCTTTCCTTTCCTTTCCTATGGAATCCAGGAGAAATTTTGAAGCAAACATAGGGAAGTCTTTTAATTCCTTTCTTTTCCATCCAATTTCACCCTACCAAACAAAAGGTAAACAAATTCGATGATTTGTATTTAATTTCAGTTTTCGTTAGTTTGGATTTTGTTTTTATAGCTACTACAGTTCCTTTTTTATTCATTTCTTGTTGCCTTTTCCTTATGAGAAAATTTCATTACCCAAATCCAATCAGAAGTCCTAGATACCCAAATCCAATCAAAAGTTCTAGGTTCCCAAATGTTCAGGTTAAGTGTATATCCTGTTACGGTTAGGTTTGCCATATTTACTACTTATTTAACTCAGATTGAACACAGTCTAGCACACCCTTGTTTGACAACATAAAAGAGTGAAAAGCCAATAAAAATGCTAGCAAAAGCCATTTATCAAACAAAATTGTATAGCTCAATGAACAAGCCAATCTCAAAGTAGGACACTGCCCAATAGCTGTCAAGCAACCAATCAACAGAATTCAGAATCATTCATAAAAAAAAGTGTAGGTTACAGAAGATAAGTACTCCCACAGCCATCTGTTTCATCACTTTTGACATTTCAATATAGGTTAGGTTGATTAGACATTTCAATCACCGGCAACACAAAATCTGACACAAACTAAGAATATCAGTCAGACAAATCAGAGTGCATCATATATTTGTTGACCTACTAAATCAAAGCTTGCACTATCACTAGCACTTACCCGATAGTCTGATATGAGTACACCTTATCTCCAATTGGGAAAATGAACAAGAAATGCCACAAAGTCACATAGTAGCATGAAAGGGAAATTCTTTGAAATGATGAGAAGTTATAAGATCGGTCTAAAACACATGACAGAGTCAACACTGTATTCGTGTTGATCAATTAGGATAATTAATGATCGACACCATCTAGAAATGTTAACAAAGAACTTAACCAAAATTTTCCACTTATAGCCCCCCTTCCCCCAAACCTCTACCCACGCATTTCACCTTCTTCTCACAACTCTGACACCCATAACTAATAGATCCATCCATAAGTGGCAGTTAGGTCCATCCATGGCCAGCCAGATCCAGGTAAATCTACTCACATCTGATACCTATGTAAATACCCCACCCAGACTACATTTTCAGTGATCTCTCGAATCTCCTTTGATCCCTCTTTCCCAAAACTGCATCAGCTTTCCCTAGACAAAATCCTCTACAGACTTAGTGCAGCTCGAGAATGATCAAGAAAACCCTCGAGAGGCATCATGAAGAATAAAGAAGCAGAAGTTAGACATAGACCAAGCAATATGCTCATATTAAGGAGCTTAGTCATATTTTATCACAATAGACATCAGATACAATCTTCAATTTGATCCAGATTGTAAAATATAATATTTCGGACTCCCTATCCAGGTAGCTGTGATCACTGTACTTCAGCAATTTCATACCAAGTTTCAATTACCATGAACTAATCTACTACTGACCTGGTGTAAACTAGCATAGCTAGAGTTATCTTGCAGTAACTATGTATCGGGCACCAACTACATAGAGGCAAACAGAACAAATTCGTATAGAAACAAGCTGCTGAGACCAACAGGAATATACTATTTAGTTTCCACAAATTAGACTGAGAAATGGTCCAAGCAACAATCGCTGTGACATATAAACGAAAAGAAAGTGATAGTGTCATCTAATTCAACGCATAGCTTCTCCAAGGCACACAGTATACGACATAACTGACTTCAGATCCCAATATTTAAGTAACCTTGAAAGTTAACAAGTGTTCTAATTCTTGCCTAGTAGCAAAGTGTACATTCCAAAGAACTAATATTAATTAACGTAGAAGTAACCAGCAAGAATTAAGGAGTAACCAGCAAGAATATGAAGGATAGATAAAGCCCAAGGCAACAGTTCCTTAATACACCTCTACCCCACCCCACCTTGGTGAAAAAACACCTCCAAAAAGGACGAAGAAATAGACAAGAGACATGCATAAAACAAAAGGGGAAATGGTGGTCTGGAAATGGTTCACTATGAAATCAATTGGATATTAAGTAAACCATGAATCAATCATTAACAATACTTTGAGCTCCACCTGAATATATAACTTCTACAACACATCTATCCTATTCCCAAGAGCTTTACATCTAGCAGGGAAGATTATAAGTCACATTAAGATCAAAAAGATCAGAAGTGACCTGCAACAGCCATCAGCCCTCCTTCCTAAATTACAGATCAACCACCAGTTCAGGGACGAAGCCAAAAGTCCTTTCTATGGGTGACAAGTACATCATCAACATTGTAGAACCAAAAGTCAAAAAAAAAACTATACTATTCTGCAACATCCAAATATACCAAGTCCAAAATATTTTATTTAGCTGTTAAGTGAACTAATCATACTCCTTACCTGAAGTGTCCTACTTCTGTCATTAAATAGCATTGAACTCATAGTTCTTAATGTTATCATCTCTCTTAACAAAAATAATAGTAATATTGCCATTACAATCTTTGTGTAAGTTTATTTTATTGGTTAGGACTTCAGAGGCTACTACAATTGAAAAAAAATTCACCAAAGATATAGAATGTTTACATGATTCATTGATTCTCTTAGGTACAGTGAGAAATTTGAAGGGGGTGATGACCTACCTTCGCCCAGTACAGATCTAAAAGGGAGAGGAAAGAAGTTTGGAAAAAAAAAAAAGAACATGGGTACAAAAGCAATAACAGGAACTTGAAGTGAACAAAGCCTAGCAGCATTACCAAATAAATAAATAAAACTAGGGTATACATATAGAAACCAAAAGGTATCAGTGATAGCAGCATAAGATAATCTGTGGAAGTATACTTATCTACCTGATGCAATAAGCAGCAATTATAAACAAATAGAAAGAGAGAATTTCTACCAAAAAAAAACTAGTGAAAAGTAGGCACGGAAGCTTGCTAATTTCTAGCCAACTATATCCATGAGTATACGGCAAACTACTGCCATGCAGAAATGTCAATAATATACAATAACAACCATTTGAAATGGGATGAAACCAAAAACGTTAACTAAAGGACCAACCACTAGATGATGAACCTGAGTCACTGCTGGAACTGGTAGGACTACTGCATCTACTGTTCTTATTGGCTGTGTCTTTCTCTATCTCTACTGGAGGGAAGCTTGAAATAGGATGGTCACTACCCCCAATATCAATATCCTCATCGACCACCTCATTGCCTGAGACACATTCCACCCAAAGTAACATATAAAAGAAAGTTAGAAAGTCATACAGGGGAGTGACTTCACAGTAGCAATCTACCCTTCTACACGGATCAGAAATAACCTTTTCCAACTTGAATAGATGAATTGCTCAACCCGGACTCATTTTGCAGCTGTAACAAGGAGAAAAGATCATGAGACAAGTCGTACAAACATAACATTCAATCAAAAGCCAGCAACAATAAGTCAAAATGTAATGCGAGCATCCAAACACATGCTATCAGATGCTAAAAAGTCTGAAACATATGAAAGGGGGAAAACTAAGAGAGTAAGCTGAACCCACAGATACGACAAAGCATAAAAAAGTACCTCTATTTCGCATGGCTCAGACCTTGCCTGGTTCTTCTTTTTCTCCAAGAGGAAATCATCTACCATCTTCCTCAGCTTGAACAAGACATCGTCACTGAGAGCATAGATATCAATCTCAATCTCATCCTCGCTGCTTTGGTCAGCACCAGAACTATTTTCTTTCAAGAAATCAATTATATTGTCCGGTAATTCACTAAGATATTCCTCCAATTCCTTGCTCAGGTCTTGCTTCTCCTCATCCGTTATCACCTTCTTGACAGGCTCCAACTTCCCTATTCCAACAGGGGCAACCTTCTTTTTCTTCGAAGGTGGTACATGATGTGCAGTTGATTCATTCTGCACAGGGGCATGCAACTGCGAAGGTAATGCTTGAACATCCGTAGTTTTTGGGATCTTTTTCTCTATTACTTTCCACCTCTGCTCAAAACATTTACTTAGTGCTTGAGCCATGAAATGGACATCATTTCCAGGTGGATTGTACGTCATTGCATTTGAAAATGTAAGCCTAACATCCGAAGCGAACACCAGTGGATTTGTGTATTCCCCTCTGCTTAGCTTGCTCTTTATTGTGCTGAAATCCATGGGATGCTTAATGACAGTAAAATAATCGGGAATATTCAACTTCACAACATCAACAGGTTCATTAAACACCCAAGAAAACTGATGTTCCATCAACCAACTCAAAAGGTTTTCACATCGTTTCATCAGCATAGGGTTATTATTGTTCGTTGATGCAACGTGCTTTGCCAGATCAGTCTGCCCAAGGAAACCCTTTTTCACACGAGCCCCATTACGTCCTACAGGTTGTTTCTTCCCCTGTACCGGATGTTCTGGCAGTCTCGTAGTATTCTCCAGAGGAGGCCTCTTCTGCCCATCACTACAGCTACGAATATCACTCGCTGGTGACAACACAACAGCACTTGTAGTAAAAGAAGCAACTCTCCTCTGTAATACCCGAACCTCATCAAGCTCCCTCCTCAACCTAACCTCCAACTCCTTCCTCTCTAACCTCGACATCTTAGAAAATGACAGAACTTGTATAGGAACCCCAAACTGATCATGACTATCCCCGTTTAAACTAATCCGCTTCCTCTTCGGTGAGCAAGAATCCTCAGACAGAGTCATCTCTGTGTCTACCCCTCCCCGAGCTCCCAAAACCCTCAGATTCAGCCGTGATTTCGACAGCATGGCGGTAATCCGAGATCAAACCCCTTTGATTCCCCATAGAAAACTTCCTAGCTTTTCCCATCATTTTCATCAAACTTTTCTTAGAGCAATTCTTTGATTCTTTTTGTCCAGTGTACACTATGGGAACAGCAGGTGCCATAGAAAAAACCCAGAATATCTGCACATGTCAGCTACCCTTCTCTACTAATGACTTCTTCTCCACTACAAACCCTTCAAAACCCAATCTTCTGCAATATTTTATATCCCCCAAAAAAAATTGAAAATCTTCAATGAAAACCCGATATTCAATAAATTACTAATCAATGTTATAAACTATACATATATACTCGGAATTGTTGCTAAAATATGCGAAAGATCCAAAATTTTAATCTTAAAAACTTATATTAAGATAACTCTTAAACAAACCTTCAATCTCTTTGGAAGAACCAAGTTTGCGATCTCGTCGAAGAAGATTAATTTGCGCGCAATCCTTTTATGTATCACTCTTCGTATGTGTTCTTCAAGTTGAGGAAGATAATTTGAAGATGAGAATGCGAAATCGCGGAATGAGAAATCGCGCAAGCTGGAATGGATGAACCTAGAGAGAGAAAGAGAGTTGTAAATTGTAATTGAGGGTTAGGGTTAGAGAGTTTTGATTTTTTTTTTTCCCTTATGTCTCTGTCCTTCTCCTTTTTTACGTTTTTATTCTTTTTGTTTTGGGTTTTTAGCCAATTATGGAGTTATTAATACTCCCTTCGTCCCAAAATATATTTTCCATTTCTATTTTGGGAGTCAAAATTTAAAATTTTTGACCAAATATTATCATTAATATATACAAAATAAATACTCATGTGGGGTCTTGTTAGATTCGTATTAATGTGTATATTCATAATATATCAACTTTTTATATTTTTTACTAATACGAAATAGAATATATCTATATAAATATATTAAAAAGCGTACTTGACAACGTCTATGCGCCACGTGACACTCTCAATCTGCCACTAGAATTTTGCCACGTGTCTATTAACCAACAATAAGTCAGGTGATCATTATTTAAAAAAATATATATGCTGAAGCCTGGGCTCGAACCCGTAACCTCATGTAAGGATTTCCAAAGATTTACCATCTGATCTAACATCTTTTAGTAATTCATGTTTCCACAAAATTATAGATATGTGTTGTAATTAGTAATGTGGCAGTTAATGCCTACTTCTAGCCATAAAGTTTATTTGTCTTATTAATTTGATTTTTTTTTTGCAGTCATCCCCTTGCTCCATCTCTCCTTTCGAAATTCACCATGATCGTTATTTAGAGTCCTGTACTTCGTAATTAATGGGGTAGCGTTACAAATTATTCTTGATGCTAATCAAATCTTATTGTTGTTGTTCGAGAATACGAATCAGGAGATGAGTTCAAAGGTCAGAGGGCAACGTCCATAAAGAAGGTCAGTGAAATTGTCAATCATAGCACAAATTCCTTGATTGTAGATATAATTTAATTCAGTTGTGCTTTTATGTGCCATGTGGAACCTTTCCTCTTGCACTAGAATTTTGTCGCGTGTGCAATTAACCAACAATAGACTGGTCATCATATTTTTTAGAAAAAATATAACGATGTCTTGAATCGACCAAATGACCTATTAATAAGAATTAAGATACATTTACCACTACACCAAGTGATATATGGGGTAATCATTTTAAAATTAAATTATTAATAGATGAAAAATATAAGTACCCGGGGCATAGCCCGGGCCTAAAAACTAGTTATGAGTCAAAAGTATGTCTTGGAGACTGTGCAAAAAGAGACATGAACTATCTTTTGGGACAAAGGGAGTATAATTTATAAAGAGGTTATTGTGTGTGTTTTTACAAAAAAAAATAGCTTTTTTATTGTTCTTTCAATATAACAAATTAGTCCATCAAAAAAAATATAACAAATCTATCTATATTTATTTACTAATATAATAAAAGGTGTTCATAAGCAAATAACGATGCACGTGGCACTCTCTTTGGGTGCTTTATTCCACTAGTTGTTGGTCGACGCGCGATGCGCGCCGTCCCCCAAGGTAGAAAAATTGATAATAAAATCAATGGTGTAACTATTTGAGAAAAATCATTGCTATCATTTATAGTGTATTTACAATATTCGAATTAAGTTAAATGTAATTATTATAGTGTTTCTCAAACCTATAATGATTACGCACGGTCCCCCAAGGTAGCAAAATTTAGGCGTTAAAATTTATAGTGTTATTATTTTGGACAAAGTATCTTAATTATTATTGGTTAATGTAATACTTCTTCCGTACTTTAATAATTGCAACATGTAGTAGCTTAATTGCTAGGCTTCGTAGCATCTTCGATGGTAAGTGCGGTCCCTCAAGGGGGCAAAATCTAATTAGCGTTACTCTAATGGCGTAAAAATCTTGATAATGTAATCTCACAGACCATATTTTCACGTGTTTAGGTTGTGAAAACCTGTCATAAGAGCATGGCCACTCATGCCCCAAAAAAACTTGTCATCCCTCTCTCTCATCAACTTTCTCTCTCATCTTACAAAAGTTGAGCATGCGTTATGACCCATTTTGACAAATGCACCCCACTCATGACCCAAAAAATAATTAATTTAGGAAGTATGTCAAAATATAGCAAAATGGATGTCTATTTATAGATCTCAAAAAAATAGGACTGTTGGTGAATTTTTTTTTTTTTAATTTGTATTTTTAAAGTTATTCAGATTACAAAATCTGAATAACAAAAAATAACCTTTCTGATTCAGCAGCCACATGTCGAAATTTGGTTGGCTGTCAAATGCCTAGTACTGACGCGTCCAGCTGCTCCTGTGCACGCGTGGCGCTTCTTCATTGGCTCTTACAATTATTGCCCCATCAAACTCACCATTTTCATTGTTTCTCAGCCAAAATTTTCCCAATTTTTCGTGGGCCCCTCCATCTCCTTTTACATGACTTAATCCATGGTTTGGGTCATAGGATGCCCAAACATGGATTGAGTCATTCTATGACCCAATTTAAAACATGAAAAATCCATGGATGGAAGGCAATGTTTTTTTTGACCTTTGATGGATGACCCAATTTCATGGCCAATTCTACCATGAGTGGGCATGCTCTGATGGTTCACGCATGTTCTTCGACTTAGAGAACCACGCTTTGGCTGATCTTAATAATCATGAAAATAGGTGAGCGGGTTAGCATCACCAACGCAAAAGTAGCAGTTGGTCCAGCTGTAAGAAACAAATCCCCAAGATGCTAGAAGCTCTCAAGTCTACTACTTCATCCGTTCTGAAATAAGTGACACACTTCTCTCAAAAAGCTCTCACATAAAAGAGAGAAGTGTTTCATTTATTTCAGAACGGAGGAAGTAATATAATAATCATAAAAGACCTTGTTGCTAGCATTTTCGCAACTGACCTTCTCTGTTCATTCAATTTCCACCATCTTTTCCCCTTCAGTCATGCTCAGCTCGATCGCCGTAGTTAGAAATAATGACCCAATTACTCATGTACCTTTTTTATACTCCGTGTACAAGTTAATTATATGATTATTCTGTTTTCTTGCCATCCATTAAATTGATACAAAAATATTTTACTAATTACACATTAACTATATGTACAATTCAGGCTTAAAAGTTATTATTAATAAGGAAATATTAGACCATAAGAATTTTACAATGATTTGCTTTGCATTATATTCTCTAATTATACACCTAAAATGCTATTGGGTTTGATCTTGATATAGTAACCTGCATTTCTGCAAACCTAGTATAATCTCTGTTTCAAATTGAATTGAAAAAATCAATCAACTATAATCAACAAACTAAAGGTATAATCAACATTATATTCATATCTGTTTGAATATTACATGGTTATCGATATTAACATAATACTAATATAGTGCAATGACAAAATCACTACAATGCTCCATCTTCCACCAACATTATATTCCGACATTTCCCCAAATAGATAAGAAAAATGGAATATTGAACAACAACAAAAAGGAAAAAGAAACTACTACACGACCACTTGACAATAGGACATTCAGCTTGCTCTCATAGCACCATCATGGCTTTCGATCCCATCTTCCACCAACTTTTTCTTTCCTAGATAATCTCACACTCCATCCCTCAAATTCCTCGCCCGAGTAATTAATTGCCTACAATTTGAACACCAATAACAATCCACTTAATGCATCACCAATAGCCTGATTTGACATGAAAACAATTAGCCATTTATGAAACCAATGATAGGGGTGACAAATTGTAGGAGTGCAAAAACGATTACTTGATAAAACAACTGTTGCTCACAGTATTTCATAGACTTATACAGAGTAGACTGTCGAGGGAGATATCCAAAGAACATTCAGCAGCATAAAGATAATATATATCTTCTAAATAGCACCAGAGCTTAGCAAATATTGTACAGACCTAGTGAACAACATAGTAGAGACGTCTCTATTCTTGTTGGTAGTAGTCAACCAATTCTTTTTGGTATTAGTCAACCAATTCTTTTTGTCAGTCTATCTCCTCTTCCGTGACTCCATTCTTCTTCTCTAACCTCCACTATTTTCTAAACCAAATCCAAATGTAGTAAGTTGCACGCTTCTATGTTTATATTTATCATAGCATCAACAATAATCAACTAATTTATATGTTAGAACTTAAAATAATATAACCCAAAATTTTGATTAGTGTTATAGGCCCGAAATGACGAATAACCCAATTCTCTTTCCCCGCCTTTCTCACCTTCACCTTCCCCAGGTTCTCTCTTCCCTCTTAGTCTCGTATACAATTTCGTAAATTTAAGATGATCATCTCTTACTACTTATTCTCTTTGCTCTCTCAAAAGCACTCATTTCTCTCTTCTCTCACTATGCTTTTCTGATTTTGCAAATTTTAGAAAGTTTTTTCTACTTGCTCCCCCATTCCCATTCTGACCCTCTCACTCGTGTACTGTGGTTGATTTGATATGATAAAGACTTACTTAATCAACAATGGGGATAAGAAAGCGGCATTGATATAACTGAAACACATTATAAAATTGGACAAAATTCTCTCTCTCAGCTCTCTTTCAGTCTTCCCCCCTCTTTTTGTCAGTCTATCTCCTCTTCCCTACTTCATTCTTCATCTCTAACCTCTACTATTTTCTAATCCAAATCCAAATGTAGTTCGTTGCCACTTCTATGTTTATATTTATCATAGCATCAACAATAATCAGCTAATTTAAATGTTACAACTTAAGATAATCTAACCCAAAATTTCGATTAGTGTTATAGGCCTGAAATGACTAATAACCAAATTCTCTTTCCCCACCTCTCTCACCTCTCCCTCTGCTCTCTCTTCCCCTCTTAGTCTCGTATATAATTTCGTAAATTTAGATCATCTCTTACTACTTTCTCTCTCTACTCTCCCTAAAGCTCTTTTTTCTTTCTCCTCTTACTCAACTTTTTTGATTTTGCAAATTTTAGAAAGTCTTTTCTACTTGCTCCCCCTCTCCCTTTCTGACCCTCTCACTCATTTACTATGGTTGAGTTGATGTGATAAAGACTTGCTTAATCAACAAGGGGCGACAAGAAAGCGTTAATGATATAACTGAAACACATTATAAAATTGAAAAAAACCTCTCTCTTTAAGCTCAATCTCGGCCTTTCCCCCCTCTTTGTCACAATTTATCTCCTCTTCCATGACTTCATTCTTCTTCTCTAACCTCTACTATTTTCTAATCCAAATCCAAATGTAGTAAGTTGCACGCTTCTTTGTTTATTATTTATCATAGCATCAACAATAATCAACTCATTTATATGTTACAACTTAAATTAATCTTACCCAAAATTTCAATTAGTGTTATAGGCCTCAAAAGACGAATAACCCAATTCCCTTTCCCTACCTCTCTCACCTTAACCTTCTCTCCCCCAGGTTCTCTCTTCCCCTCTTAGTCTCGTATACATTTTGGTAAATTTAGATCATCTCTTACTACTTTTTCTCTCTGCTCTCTCAAAAGCTCTCATTTCTCTCTCCTTTCACTCAACTTTTCTGATTTTGCTGATTTTGCTCAAAGTACAGGATTAAAATTTCAGGATGGAGAGTGCTCTACCTTTAATATGATAAATTGTGTGTCAAATAGATGAACAAACTTTGACAGCAAAATAAAGAATGAATATGCAGGAAGCATCATTGTAACTACTAAGTTAATCAGCATATGTAGTTTGTCAAGGAAGGATTCTAAGTAAAAGAAACCTTTTATATTGATGAGCAAAGAGGCAATAGTACTCTACACAAGTAAGCTATAACTTTTGTATTGATGCACTCACTTCTTGATTTAAATCATTAACTTTCTCAATCGCGTGTTCCACCATTCCCACACTATAGAGCTTTCTTAATTGCCACGCGATCTGTTATTGTTGCATAAATCCATGCAACTGTAGAAAATCATAGCAGTCTCAAACATTCAGCATCAAACAATGGAAAAACAATGAAACTGTTTTTAAGAATATGTATAAGCTACATAGAGTGAAAAATTTAATAATAGATTCCTTGATTGTAAATGGTGAAATCATAAGAGAAGATTATGAAAACATAGCGTAAGTACCCTGGACGCACTTGAATCATTTTTTTTCCTCAGACTTTTCTGCAGGCCCGGCCCTGGGGGTTATTTTGAGGGGCAACCGCCCAGGACCCATCAATATAAGGGGCCCAGATTTGATTTAAAGCTTGTAATAAAGGAAAGAAACAACAACCATAATTAACAAAATGATGTTTGGCTTGGTGGTTTGCTTTACACTTGGTAGTGTAGAAGACATGGGTTTAAATCCCATAAGGATAGAAAGTTTGCTTTTCTATTATTTTTTGGCAATGGTTTGCTTTTCTATATTAAACTTCTTTTTATATTTTTTATCTACGTTTTTTCCTTTTTATACCCTCTATCCCATAATACTTTTTACACTTTTTATTTTTATTAGGTGTACTTACCCTTTGCAATTTTATTTTGAATACAACCCATTGTTATTTTAATGTTCTTTTTTTCTCAACAAATATGAACCACCTCCTCCAAGTAAAATAACCATTTTGTTACCTCGTGTCATATCTACCTTTTCTTTAATAAAATAACAATTGATACTAATCCTTTAAAGTTATGTATGTTAATAAGTGTAAGAAGTGATTTTAGACTAATGAAGTAATTCATTTTAAAAGTTCCCATTATTCATTTAGTATATTTCTCATTTAGACTTTAATACTATTTTGATATATACATGACTTTCACTATTTATTTTGATGTGTGCTTAAGAAAAAACATAGTGTATTTATTTTGCCGTGTAAGTGTCAGAGGAAGTACTAATTAGTGGCGAAAATTTTGCTCTGCCACAATATGTAAGAGGCCCTAAGATTTAGTTTCGCCCTGGGCCTATAAAATGTCAGGAACGGCCCTGCTTTTCTGAAAAGATTATACAAATATAGAACGCCAACAAACTAAATAGCACACAGCGATGACAACTTCCCCATATAACCAATTAAACACACCTACTCTTCCTACAGTGTCATGATGATTGCCACTTTTTTCTTTTGTGGTTTTGTTAATCTCAAACAGATGTATCAGCTGAAAAATGATGCACATTTTTAAATCAACAAACCAAAACCAAGAGTAGGTGTGGCTGTTCGAATTAAAAAAGGAACTTTAAGCATATGCTAATTAGAATAATTGTTATTTCAGGAGAGAATATGTTAGACAGCTGACTGAGTAGCTCTTTTTCCTTTATCTAAAAGAATACATCAGACATTTACTACGTCAGATCTGCTCGAAGTTTACAGTATAATAATCTAAAGACATCAAACAACCATGCATACCTTAATAATACAACATAGGTGTCGCACTATTATGTCCAGTGTAATCTATTCTTGTTCAAAATTCTTCTCTCTTAATTCAGAGAGGATGAGATAGCGGCTTGGTTGTCTATTACTGAACCATACTGTCTAATTTCCACTTGAGGTTTAACATACACCAGAAGGTCATCATTAATACCCATATAGGGATCAACCTGCATAAAAATCAGCTAATTAGAGTAGTGGAGTCAACATTTCTGCTATAATGCATAAGCTAGTTTAGTCTTAATACGATTGAAAATACAAATACACATCAACAGAGTCATCTCAAAATGGAATAGAGTGTGAGAATCAAAGACTCACATCAGATGTAATTTGTAACCTCAGCAGATCATTCAGCTCAAGCATTTGATACATTCTGCCAGTAAACATTAGCATGGCAGTTGATGTTATAAACATTGATCTCCGGCAAGCAAACAGAAACATCCCTATAACCCCAAAAGAGTTTTGTTAACCATACTGGCTAGCCAAGATGTTAAAATAGAATGTGATGGTGATAGTTATGTCAGTACCACAGTCACGCAATGAAACATTTCTTAGAGACAATGGTAGCTGGAAAAAGCGCACAACAACGTTGTGGTTTGTATTCTGCAAAAACTATATTGGTTAGTTCATCAAGACAAGTGATTTTACTGTTCCAAATCTTCTTATATGCTACATACATCAAAAGATTGATAATACTTCACTGAACTACATGAAACATTTTAGCAAAATCTCTTATATAAGTTCAATGCTACAATAAGTCACATGAGCCCATCTAATGCAAGGATCATGATCAACAATAACAACAGCACACGGGAAGTGAGACACAAGAAAGGAGAGCAAAGGTGTGCCAACGAAAACGATTCTCATATCAGTTTCACCTTAATGTGTGAAGATACGAGCATCAAACAATAAGAATGAGATATTGCTTCAAAGTTCGATGGTAAATTATCTCGAAAGGTTGGCTCGTATCCGAAGCCGAAAGCAATTGCAACATTCGATCTTGATTAGCTTCATTGTACAAGTTTCCTGCAATAATTAGCAATAATATGCTCATTACACAAGGTTACTGCAAAACTCCTAAGACTAACTCAACAATGCAAGATTGAATTCATGGCACAAGCCAAGTGAACATCATCTCAGATATCAAACGGAAAACTCCAAAGACATTCAACAATGCAAGACTGAACTCATGGCACAAGCCAAGTGAACAACATCTCAGATATCAAACTGCTACTACTACTACATTACTATCCAAACATCTCAGAGATAGATAGAGAGGTAGGAATTTCTCGAACGAACCGCACTCCTTCGTATACGTCAGGAGTATCAATGGAATCTCATCATCCATATACAAGGAGAAGTTGCTTGTTCCAAACTGGTCCGATCAATAATTGAGCTTAACTTGTAGAAGTTGGGGGAGCTTCGATGAGTCCGACCCTCTTTACACTCATCCTCCAGAACTTCTCTTCCCTTAAACTCTTCCAAACCGCTATCCCCATTCTTTTCTCCCTTGACATCCTTTTCTTTCCGAAGCTTATCAAGCAAATCAGTGACTGAAGCTAGTGCAGATCTCCGGTTAGACTCAATCTCCTTGTCTCGTATGATCTCCAAGAGCTCGAAAACAAAAGAATAGAAAATATCTGATGAGCCACAATACGTGCTTCAAGATTCGTGTGCAAAGCATAGCTTTCAAAATCTGGATAAGAAGAGCTTCCGGGAAGGCCTGCAAAGATTAATCAAAAATTATACTGGATGAATTAAGTTTCTAGAAGACCCTTATGTTATCATATAACTAATGCCAAACAACTTTTTTTGGTGCTTGTGCCAGACAAAACATATTGGATAGACAAAATTTAATCAATATGTTGGTACGATCTCAGTAATTACCATTTTAAGATTAGTAATTGTATTTTTGCTGCATTTCTTTTAAGTAGGAATCTGGCAATGGGAAAGCTTAAGATACCAATTTTGATGTTTACCCGCTTAACGCTTAAGTATATATAAATATAAAAATATTCAACAAAGTGCAAAGAATTTAGAACCACCTTTTCAAAATGCAAGAGTATGAAATTCACTGCCTCCTCCAAATGTTGCCAACCAGCTTTCACAGATATCAGATAATAGCAAAGGACAACACAAAACAATGTTCTCACATAATTTTGTTCAATCATCTCACTTTCGCTTTGACTAACCTACTCTAGTTTGTAATGTTTCACTACATCAAGCTCCATTGAAGCTGTCAGCCAAGCAGTCCATCCATACTCCTATATAGGCAGACATGACATTAGACGTCATCAGATGCATAAATCCTTAAAAAGAAAGGCAAAATAACAGTACCATCAATGCTTCTATTGTAACACCCCGATAATTCTCTCTTTTCAGAAATACCTTTATAATATAAAACTTAGAGAATTACCCAAGTATTATCGCCCGTGTGATAACGTATCGGCTTATTCAGAATTTTGCAGCGGAAAACATCAAACTAAACTTTATAAATAATAAATTAAGTACTTCAAAAACAAACCACTTTATGAAAGTCTATCAAACCAACTTATAATAACATTCTCTGACTAATGCAGAACAAAATAAAACTAAATTTACACAAGCTCTCCATTCCCAGATTCCCAATGATGCTACATCTGCGAACCTGTAAATGTCAATGCTCTAGAAATGCTGCTCACCAAAAATTGGGTCATCACAGGATCAATAAGGCAAAGCCATGATCAACAATCACAAACAAAGCACGTAATCAGCAAAGCTGAGTACTACATATCAATGCATAAAACAATCCTAATCATGATACTAAGGAATAATAACAGAGTTAAATAATAATACAACAATATAACATTCTGCAGATAACTTCTACTGAACTAAACTTTAAATCAACTTTTATTATATTAAATGGAATAGTTATTGGACCGAGTTGTCTAACTAAAAACCAGTCTTCACCTAGGAAGACGAAATACGGGCGCGACTCCGTATTCCATAATGACCTGCGATATCGAGGAACCTTTAAATAAAAAGAGGAATGGCGATCAATCCAATTCCCGAGAAAAAGCCATGGCCCGCTCACCATGTACCCCAACTCCCGATTGTCCAACTTCGGACGTGCACCGAGCCTAAAGCTTATTACTATCCAAGTTACACTTTACGTGATTTACAATTTATTACTTGTTATGACACACATACAAGCAAACACGTAATATAATTCAACATTCATAACTAAACTTCTTTTATCTTAGGATTAAATAAGTGATCACACAACTTACAATCCAAAATTACTTTATTTAATTCCAACCTTTCTTACTTTGTTGAACCTAGCCAACAATCAATCTTACCTTTCAAAGGCACAACTTGTCAACTTACCAAATAAGGCCCACAGTCCTCATAAAGTAGTGAAATACAAAAAGGGAACAATGATCAAACATGATCCAATACTAATAGATATATTAATTCCCCCATGTGAATTAATAAATAAGGTTCCCAATCCAATTACATGCTTGCATCAATATTCCATACAACCATGATATTCTATCATAATCAAATATTATAATTAACATGTTTGCACACAGGCATAAAACATGCAAGATCCAACATAATAAATATCATACATGAACTCAACCAAGTTCCTATACATGATACTACTTAAATCTTCTTCATAAAATCAGGATACTATCTCAATCATCACATAGGTATGTACGTACCTTGTGTAAACTAGTCGACTGGCCACTTTAAACCTTTAAAAGTCGCCTACGGAATACTCTCCGCCTAGAAATCAAATATGACTAAAATCAATACTCTTTAAATAAAAAGACAGCAACTTTAAAATATTTAAAAACCCCCTTAAACATGTTCAAAAGTTGATTTTACTATCAAAACTTCCATTACTTTTAATTCCTAGCATAGTACTACCATACTAGCAATTAAAATTCTTAAAACTCTCTAAATAAAACACTTTCTGAAATTCCAGCAACTTATAAAATCATAAAACCTTCTTTAAACCCACTTGAACATGCTTAGAATCATAAATTAAATCAATCTCATAGTATATAATATGCTACTATGGTTTTCTAATAATTAACACCCTAAAAATCCATGCTTTAATTATTAAAACTTAAATCTAACAATAATAAACAAATCTGAATTTTTATTCTTATAATATAATATATATATTAATCAAGATTACTCATTAAAACAGTAAATTAATATTGATAATCATGATTAACATTAAAATAAAGCATAAAAATATAGTCTTTAATGGAAAACTTGAGGAAAAGGAAAGAATTAAACCAACTCAAGATGAAAGGGATGGTGCGCCGGCCAAGGAAGGTCTTGGTGGCGGCAGCGGCGATCCACGGTGGTCAACGGCGGCGGCGGTGATGTTTCTTAGCGAAGAAGAAAGCGTTACTTGAAGAAGAAGAAACAAAAACTTGAGAGGAAGAAGGAAAGAAACTTTACGTGGAAGAAAGAGAGAGAGAGAGAGAGAGAGAGAGGGCCGAAATTTTGAGAGGAAGAGTGAAGGAAAAATAATTTGTGTAGGGTAAAATAGTTGGGCTTAGGGTATTTATAGGTAGGGTTTTCTTTTTGGGCTTAGGAAAAGGAATTTAAGTTTAAATAGGATTCGATGATAACTAGGATTGATGAATGAGGACTCCTAGTATCAATATAACTCCTCTTCCCTAATCTACTTAGAATTTGGATTCCTCAAGTCCATTAGACTTCTTTTCTAAATCAAATTCATATTTCAAACCTTTTTCAAAGCATGATTAATTAAAATATTTTCAACTTCCTTAAATCCTTAAAATGATTTCATTTGACTTTCAAAAATAGTCAACCTACTTAAATAATAAAATCATTTGAACTAGAATATAAATATATAAATGATAAAATATATTTATAACATCCTTTAAAATTATGGGGGATTACAGTCTACCCCCCTTAAAAGAAGTTTCGTCCCGAAACTTGACACGACAACTCCCATATTTTTCAAAACTTGAACTCAACCTTTCAAAAGTTTACAAAGAATTGTGCCACTTGTGCACACTTTTGGTAACTTAAAACACTTGTGTTACTTATGAACACACTTTCTTATGCGAAGAGTCTACTTCTTTAGCACTAAAATGTACAAATTGCTCAACATAGGCATACATATGCATAAAAATCTCATAAAAATAGACAAAAAGCGCGAAATTTATCGCATTCTATCCCCCTTAAAGAAAACGAGTTACGCCCTCGTAACTCACCTCAAGGAACAGATCTGGATACTTCTTTTTCATCTCATCTTCGGCTTCCCACGTTGCCTCCTCAGATTCGTGGTTAGACCAAAGTACTTTCACGATGTAGACATCCTTATTGCGTGTACTACGCACTTTTCTGTCGAGAATCCTGACAGGCTTTTCCTCATATGTGAGGCTACTATCGATCTGAATTCGTTCAGGCTCTAGGACATGACGTTCATCGGGAATATATCGCTTAAGTTGAGAAATATGGAACACATCATGCATCTTCTCAAACTCCATTGGCAATGCCAATCTGTAGGCAACTTTCCCAATTCGCTCCAGAATCTCATATGGGCCTACATATTTAGCACTTAACTTGCCCTTTTTCCCAAATCGCATGCCTCCTTTAGTGGGTGATACTTTCAAGAACACTTTATCACCTATAGCAAACTCATCTTCGCGTCTTTTCAAGTCAAGATAACTCTTCGTCTATCTATCTTGCGCAGCTTGAATTCTAGCTCGAATCGCTCGACATTCTTAACGGTCTCCTCAATAAACTCTGTCCCCAAGACTATATTTTCACTAAAGTCATTCCAACAAATGGGGCTTCTACATTTCCGTCCATATAAGGCCTCAAACGGTGCCATCTTAATGCTCGCATGGTAACTATTGTTATACGAAAACTCAATCAGGTCTAATTGGTCCTCCCAACTACCTTGAAAATCAATAGCACACGCTCTCAACATATCCTCCATCGTCTGGTTAGTCCTCTCAGTCTGACCATCAGTCGCAGGGTGAAAGGCTGAACTCATCTTCAATGATGTCCCCAGATTTAATTGGACCTTCTTCCAAAATTTAGAAAGGAACCTAGAGTCACGGTCAGAAATGATATCCTTTGGAACTCCATGCAGTCTCACCACATGCTTAACATATGTCTTTGCTAGTTGCTTCTTCTTCCATGTCTCCTTGATCGGTATGAAAACAAAGACTTTGTCGGGCGGTCCACAATAACCCAAATAGTATCATTACCACTCCTTGTTCTAGGCAAAGCGATTCAAAATCCATCGATATGGAATCCCACTTCCATCCCGGAACCTCTAATGGCTGAACTGTCCCCATGGGTCGCTTGTGATCTATCTTCACCTTCTGGCAGGTTAGGCACTTAGACACATACTCAGCTACCTCTCGCTTCATGTTTGGCCACCAATAGATCTGCTTAAGGTCCTTATACAGCTTGTCACCCCCAGGGTGCACAGAGTACGGCGTATTATGACCCTCATCCATAAGACGTCTCTTAATCTCGCCACACTTTTGTGGTACACACCACCTACCCTTGAACCTCAAACTACCATCATCATGAATCTCGAAATCACTTTCCTTGCCCTGACCCATCTTCTCCTTTATCTTCTCTAAGTGCTCATCCCCAACTTGACCCTCTTTGATCTCGTCTAGAATTGACAATCCCAATGATAAAGCACTCAATCTTGCCTCGATCTCCCCAGGATTTAAAATTTCTAGGCTAAGCCTTTGCATATCTTGACACAACTCCTCAGGAACTATCAAGGCGTTCATGCTATGACTCGACTTCCTACTCAGCGCATCAGCGACTACATTTGCTTTCCCCTCATGGTATTGGATGTCTAAGTCATAATCCTTTATCAACTCCAACCACCTCCTCTGCCTCATGTTGAGATCTTTCTGGGTAAAGATGTACTTCATGCTCTTATGGTCTGTGAATATCTTGCAAGTCACCCCATACAAGTAGTGCCTCCAAATCTTCAAAGCGAACACAATGGCAGCTAACTCTAGGTCATGGGTAGGGTAATTAGCCTCATAAGGTTTCAACTGGCGTGACGCATACGCAACCACCTTCCCATTCTGTTGCAACACACATCCCAACCCATTCTTCGAAGCATCACTATATACCTCAAATCCCTCATTCCCATCAGGTAGGGTCAAAACAGGCGCGGAGGTTAAACGATCCTTCAAAATCTGAAAGGCTTCCTCGCACTTCTCACTCCACTCGAATTTTGACTCTTTTTTCATCAAATTGGTCATAGGTCTTGCTATCTTCGAGAAATCCCTCACAAATCTTCTGTAATAACCCGCTAGACCTAAGAAACTTCGGATATCAGACACATTCTTCGGAGTTGGCCACTCACTCACGGCTTGAATCTTAGCAGGATCTACAGAGACTCCTTCCTTAGACACATAGTGACCCAAAAATGCGACCTTCTCCAACCGAAACTCACACTTAGAGAACTTAGCATACAATTGATTCTTCCTAAGCGTCTCCAATATGATCCTCAAATGCTCATCATGCTCCTTCTCGTTCCTCGAATAGATTAGGATATCATCAATGAATACGACCACAAACTTATCTAAGAACTCATGGAAAATCCTATTCATTAAGTCCATAAATATGGCAGGTGCATTGGTTAACCCAAAAGGCATTACAGTGAACTCATAATGACCGTAACGAGTCCTAAATGCAGTCTTAGGTATATCCTTGTCGGCTACTCTCAACTGGTGATACCCCGAACGCAAATCAATTTTAGAGAACACGCTCGCTCCATTTAATTGGTCAAATAGGTCGTCGATTCTAGGCAAAGGGTACTTATTCTTGATGGTTACGTTATTCAATTCCCTATAATCAATACACAACCTCATACTCCCATCTTTCTTCTTGACAAATAACACAGGAGCTCCCCAAGGTGATGCACTAGGTCTAATATAACCCTTATCGAACAATTCTTGCAACTGCGCCTTCAACTCACTCATTTTCGGAGGTGCCATTCTATAAGGTGCCTTAGATATAGGAGCAGTTCCAGGAACTAGGTCTATGGTGAACTCAACAGCTCTAACAGGCGGCATACCCGAGATCTCACTCGGAAACACGTCCATGAACTCATTCACAATCGGAACATCTTCAATACTTACCCCAACCTCTTTACCCACATCTTGCACACTACAGAAATACAACTCACACCCCTTCTTCATCAACTTTTTCACTTGCATTGCGGAGATAACCCCAAAACTCTTGGACTTCCCAAAACGTCTATACGAAGTCAGCTTACCCAAAGGATTCCTTAAAGTTACTTTCTGAACTTCACAGTCTATCTTGGCCTTGTATAAACTTAGCCAATCCATTCCCAGAATTACATCTAGGTCTCCTAGATTAAACTCTATCAAGTCGAAGGAAAAACACGGTCTCCTATCTTCGGAGGCAAGTTTCTAAACATCTTGGTACACCTTATGGTCTCACCAAGTAGGTATACTAACAAAGCAAATTAATCACTTCAAAATCTATTAACCCCCGGACTTTTAATAACAGACGACGAGACAAAAGAATAAGTCGCCCCCGAATCAAATAACGCTTTAACTAGCACGGTGTTAATAGAAAAAGTACCAGACACTACATCGGCAGATCGATCAGCTTCATTTCGACTCATCACGAACAGTTTTCCCGGAGCCTTGTTCTGGTTGTTCTCACTGGCAGGCTTGTTATAGCTTCCTTGATTGTTCTGTGCCCCTGCAGGCTTTGAACCCTGATTTCCTGGCTGGTTGAATCCAGGCCTCACTTGGTTACTACCCCCATTGCCATTTTGCTCCTTCTTTTGCTTAGCAAAGCACTCATACTCCCTATGGCCCTTCTTCCGGGCAAGAGTTACGTATAACTGGTTCCCCCCTTACAGTCTCTACCAGGGTGGTTGTTGCTACACTTCTTGCAGTGATACACTCTTTCAGCTCGACCCCTATTGCGGTTATCCTGGTTGTTGTTTCCTTGGAAATTCCCATGACCATTCCTATTCTTCTTGAAATTCCCCTGGTTTCCCCCAGCATTAAAGTCCTTCCTCTTCTCACCAACCACAGTATTCTTTTTATCCCGCCTCGACTGGAGTCCATAAATATGGGCGGCTCTCCCATACACGATATCTAGGGATGTAAAGGTCTCCCCTCCTAATCCCAGTTGTATCTCATCAGTCAACCCCTGCTCAAATCTCTCGAGCCTTCAACTCGCAAGTAGCTACAACCTCGGGTGCAAACCTCGACGGTGCTATGAATTTACCGTAATACTCGAAATGGTCATACTACCCATCCTAAGATTAATGAATTCCCGGGCCTTCGCTTCCTCATAAATGCGGGGTAAAACTTCCCCTCAAGGCGATCACAAAAGCCTCCCAATTGAACCCTTCTCTAGCACTCAGTCTAACTCCATTCTCCCTCCACCATAAATCAGCCTCATCCTTAAGGTACAACACAGCCTGACCCACTCTCAGATTTTCAGGGCAGTTTACAACCTCAAAAAGTTTCTCAAACTCCCTAATCCAGTTTTCTAGGAAGGTAGGGTCAGCTTGCCCCTTATAGTATGGTGGCTTAACCTTAGCTAGCCTTTCGAACATATCCCCGCACTCTCGGGACGCTCAACTCTCTCCCGAGTCAATTTCTCCGCCAAGAGGCGAATAGCGCAGAGCCTAGATCGTTGTTGTTAGCCATTCTACTTCGGGACCTGTAAGTAATATAACTCTACTTTAGGTTCCAAAGATAACTCACATTTCCATCTAGGAAGGCAACATTTGATTTGATCATTAAAGATCGTATCACCGTACAATTTCTCAACTAGTTCCAAGTTCAACATGAAATGTTCTCTAATGATCACATAATCATCCATGTAAAATATATTCACATCAACATGCAAATAGAAACAAGCAAGCAAGAATATAATTGCCTAATGAAAAAAAAAAAAAATATTCCCATTACGTGCCCGAGAATAAATTTTTACTCACTCATATAATTAAGTAATAACTTTTATTCTTCCATAACGGGTATTTAGATGTAATAAATGTTGCTATAATATTATATCTTCCTAAAAGAAACCATGATCGTAAAAATAAAACTATGCTATCACCGTTGGTCGACTAACCAACTGAATATAATATATTTCCTCTATTGCTAAGAAGAATAATAAAAATCAATAAATAAATAGTAACCTAAGGTACTACATTATCATTTTTGTCCCGAAATTCTATGTATAGCTCGAGTGCGAAGATCTCATCTTCAAACTCATCTATGTCCTCATCATAATATGCGACATATCTCCTTTGTCGTTTAGATCTCCTAGAAGGTTGAGGCTCCTCGTCTTCGACTCCGAATCGGTTTCAAACCCGAACCATGCCCGATAGATGTCTTTTCTAGTTTGGCCTCTAGCATGGTCGAACTCCACAATGAGCTCATCATCACTCGGTTACTTCCCTCCTCATTAAAGTACGCATAGTCCAATCCAGATCGGTATATTCATTATCAATAAGTGCAATGTCCTCATCACTTTCATCGTCACTCGATCAATGGGGTTATAATAGCTTCCTAATCGCGGAGACATGATAAATGATCTACAACAAATAAATATATTCAATAACATTTTTAGTACTCTCCCTGTACGTAATTCCCAACAATAACAATAAAATGTACCATCAACATCATAGGCACAAAATATAACAATCAGCAGGGAAGAAGTATATAAACAGTTAGCAGGGAAGAAAAATAATCATGAATAGTTAGCAGGGAAGAAAAATATTAACATGCTGAACTAACTATTCAATGTAGGCATATAATATTTCTATCCTATATGCCCTTCCTATACTACCCATTCTCACAATGCAACAAGTAAAACTTTAAAGGCAATAAAAAATAATGCAGACACTCCTTATAATATAATAATAATTAAGTGTCGAACTAACTAAAAAAAAATTCGACTAATAAAAAAAATTCGGACTTATAAAATTCGAAAGGAAAAAAAAAAAAAATTTTTCGACTCTAAAAAAAAATTCGGCTATCTAAAAAAAAATTCGGTCCCTTTTCAAAAAAAAAAAAAATTTCGGTCCCTTTTCAAAAAAAAAAAAATTTCGGTCCTCTTAAAAAAATATATATATATATTTATATATAACGAATAAGTGGGAGCAATTCTAAGAGTTTATTCAAGTAACTAGTAAGTTAATTAGGCGCCTAAAAGTTTTGAAAATAACCTAAAGCTCCCAGATACCACTTTGTAACACCCCGATAATTCTCTCTTTTCAGAAATACCTTTATAATATAAAACTTAGAGAATTACCCAAGTATTATCGCCCGTGTGATAACGTATCGGCTTATTCAGAATTTTGCAGCGGAAAACATCAAACTAAACTTTATAAATAATAAATTAAGTACTTCAAAAACAAACCACTTTATGAAAGTCTATCAAACCAACTTATAATAACATTCTCTGACTAATGCAGAACAAAATAAAACTAAATTTACACAAGCTCTCCATTCCCAGATTCCCAATGATGCTACATCTGCGAACCTGTAAATGTCAATGCTCTAGAAATGCTGCTCACCAAAAATTGGGTCATCACAGGATCAATAAGGCAAAGCCATGATCAACAATCACAAACAAAGCACGTAATCAGCAAAGCTGAGTACTACATATCAATGCATAAAACAATCCTAATCATGATACTAAGGAATAATAACAGAGTTAAATAATAATACAACAATATAACATTCTGCAGATAACTTCTACTGAACTAAACTTTAAATCAACTTTTATTATATTAAATGGAATAGTTATTGGACCGAGTTGTCTAACTAAAAACCAGTCTTCACCTAGGAAGACGAAATACGGGCGCGACTCCGTATTCCATAATGACCTGCGATATCGAGGAACCTTTAAATAAAAAGAGGAATGGTGATCAATCCAATTCCCAGAAAAAGCCATGGCCCGCTCACCATGTACCCCAACTCCTGATTGTCCAACTTCAGACGTGCACCAGTCTAAAGCTTATTACTATCCAAGTTACACTTTACGTGATTTACAATTTATTACTTGTTATGACACACATACAAGCAACACAGAATATAATTCAACATTCATAACTAAACTTCTTTTATCTTAGGATTAAATAAGTGATCACACAACTTACAATCCAAAATTACTTTATTTAATTCCAACCTTTCTTACTTTGTTGAACCTAGCCAACAATCAATCTTACCTTTCAAAGGCACAACTTGTCAACTTACCAAATAAGGCCCACAAATCCTCATAAAGTAGTGAAATACAAAAGGGAACAATGATCAAACATGATCCAATACTAATAGATATATTAATTCCCCCATGTGAATTAATAAATAAGGTTCCCAATCCAATTACATGCTTGCATCAATATTCCATACAACCATGATATTCTATCATAATCAAATATTATAATTAACATGTTTGCACACAGGCATAAAACATGCAAGATCCAACATAATAAATATCATACATGAACTCAACCAAGTTCCTATACATGATACTACTTAAATCTTCTTCATAAAATCAGGATACTATCTCAATCATCACATAGGTATGTACGTACCTTGTGTAAACTAGTCGACTGGCCACTTTAAACCTTTAAAAGTCGCCTACGGAATACTCTCCGCCTAGAAATCAAATATGACTAAAATCAATACTCTTTAAATAAAAAGACAGCAACTTTAAAATATTTAAAAACCCCCTTAAACATGTTCAAAAGTTGATTTTACTATCAAAACTTCCATTACTTTTAATTCCTAGCATAGTACTACCATACTAGCAATTAAAATTCTTAAAACTCTCTAAATAAAACACTTTCTGAAATTCCAGCAACTTATAAAATCATAAAACCTTCTTTAAACCCACTTGAACATGCTTAGAATCATAAATTAAATCAATCTCATAGTATATAATATGCTACTATGGTTTTCTAATAATTAACACCCTAAAAATCCATGCTTTAATTATTAAAACTTAAATCTAACAATAATAAACAAATCTGAATTTTTATTCTTATAATATAATATATATATTAATCAAGATTACTCATTAAAACAGTAAATTAATATTGATAATCATGATTAACATTAAAATAAAGCATAAAAATATAGTCTTTAATGGAAAACTTGAGGAAAAGGAAAGAATTAAACCAACTCAAGATGAAAGGGATGGTGCGCCGGCCAAGGAAGGTCTTGGTGGCAGCAGCGGCGATCCACGGTGGTCAACGGCGGCGGCGGTGATGTTTCTTAGCGAAGAAGAAAGCGTTACTTGAAGAAGAAGAAACAAAAACTTGAGAGGAAGAAGGAAAGAAACTTTACGTGGAAGAAGAGAGAGAGAGAGAGAGAGAGAGAGAGAGAGAGAGAGAGGGCCGAAATTTTGAGAGGAAGAGTGAAGGAAAAATAATTTGTGTAGGGTAAAATAGTTGGGCTTAGGGTATTTATAGGTAGGGTTTTCTTTTTGGGCTTAGGAAAAGGAATTTAAGTTTAAATAGGATTCGATGATAACTAGGATTGATGAATGAGGACTCCTAGTATCAATATAACTCCTCTTCCCTAATCTACTTAGAATTTGGATTCCTCAAGTCCATTAGACTTCTTTTCTAAATCAAATTCATATTTCAAACCTTTTTCAAAGCATGATTAATTAAAATATTTTCAACTTCCTTAAATCCTTAAAATGATTTCATTTGACTTTCAAAAATAGTCAACCTACTTAAATAATAAAATCATTTGAACTAGAATATAAATATATAAATGATAAAATATATTTATAACATCCTTTAAAATTATGGGGGATTACATCTATGTTCGACGGACTTGAATCAAGAAGATCAAGAAGATCTGCAATTATTGTGACTCGAGCCATTACATCTTTGCACTCAGAAATTTGAAGATGAGAACTAAAACTTGAGGAACAAAGAATTGAGAGCTATTTCCCTTGATTTTTTGACACTCCAGTTGTGTTTGCTACTTTGCTTCTGTAACACCTACAAATTTATTTCAGATATAACAGTCAACAAGAAGAAACAAAGACTCATATGAAACCTGAAAAATATCAACATATATTAACCTGCTTCGGGCTAGCACCACCGAGGAGAACATCAAACAAAGTGGCACATAGATGTTCTGTTAAAGGAAAACTGAACAATCTTTCAGCTATAGCTAAAAAAAGTTGGCTGTATTCTTGAATGGCTCCTCCTATTTATTTCAAAGAGATATTTAGATCTTCCAACCGCAAGGTTAAAAAACTTTAGTCCTTTCTTTTCAGATGGAACATCAACCAAACGCCTGCCTATGAAATGCAAGCTAAGCAATCTGATCGGCTCATGTCCTCTGATGTAAGGGAAAAACATAATTTGATCAAATCAGATTATCAATTGACTTAATAAAGTACACAATATAGTTCATCTGTACTTGCAACTAAGAACGAGGAAATTATCAGGTGAATACTCCAAGTTTATGATCAAATAGTAAATTACTTGAAAGTTACAATCATGATTGATAGGATCTCCCATTTTCCCTCCTTTTGTATATGAGTGACAGCCCCTTCATGTCTTCCTAATAATTTTTTTTATTGAATGTCACAAGGAACGACCAAAGTCAGTTCCAAGGCCCTCACAGTCTATCACAGAAGAGGTAAAAGTCACTCTATATGCAATTCTATGTGCAAAGCAACTCACCGACTTTGCGGATGAAATATAAAGATATTATGGTGATGATAAAGAGATATACAGCTCATGAGGACACTGAGATCTTAATAAGAGAAGGAGACCAGAAAAGAAAACTTATTGGTTGCCCTGATTCCTTAGGCTCTATCACGACATTCTGAATTCCCTGCCACCCAATCTCATATATTAACACAGACGTGCTTCTTTAAGAGCCTTATTTCATCATGTCCCCAGGACTGGATTTTTCTACATATTAAAGGAGACTCTACAATCAACTAAGGACATGTTCCATATAGATATACAATTTCTATTTACATTTCATTTGGGAAGTTTAAAAAAATTACTCTCTCCAGAATAATAATACTCATATCACTAATCACACCATATTCTCACAGTTCACTGGAGAAAGATCCTAAAAATTACTCCCTCCAGAATAATAATACTCATATCACTACAAATAACACTATTTCTTGTTGTTTCGTCAAGTATAAAAGGAAGCTCACGCAGAAGTTTTGATCCTCTATAAATAATATAAGTGAGACAACCGCAACACAGTAGCTACAAGACACCTGCCTTTTGGGGTGAGGATGGTTAATGTAATGAAATTTGAAAAGGATACAAATAACATAAGGGGTGAATTCATTAATACTGACATTACTTAGTGCGTGAATTCATGGCTGAAACAGTTAACAATGGGCGCAATAAGTACCGCACCTTCCCTGTGCATCTTGACTCGAAGAGAATAATAATATATGGAAAAACTAAACTAAGCACCATTGCTTAGATACAAAGAATGAGGAGAACTAAGTGTTTCTACTAATTCGTATATGCTTCAGATTATGGTTAAGGGAATCCAGACGGGAAACTTGTAAAAAATCAAACTGACAACCTAACACTAAGTGAATAAAGAAAGGCAACTATAACTAAACCTGAATATATCATTGAAAGAGAGAAATGAGCAGTAGAAAGAATGGATTTGAGAGATTACACGGGAAATCTAAGTTCGGCGAAACTACGACATTTACGTAAAATAGATGAAGGTGGGCATCGAAGCTAAGTTAGATAAATTATCAAATGAATCTATACCGACAGTTCCATAATGGTGCATCATTTATGTCATATCATATGAATAAATTTTTGAGGCTCAAGATCTTAGAATGGGGGAAATACTTACTTTTGTGGAGACAGAGACTTGATCATCACGCTGAAATTCAGCAAGAACTGAAACAAAGTTAGATATAAGCAAGTGGGAAACATTAGACTGAAACAAATCTCCAGTAATTAGGCCACTTGCTCAAGCGCCCACTACAAATCCCATAAAGCAGAAGTAGAAGAAATATGCAAACTCATACCATCAAAGGAAAAGGAAAGATACCTGATATTGTTAGAGAAGAAGGGTAGGTCTGAAACTGAAAATAGGGAATCTTGTAGAATACAGGAGACTGCCAAAACTCAATTGCAACTGAGATTGCACACCTACCTCACAATAAACACAAAAACACTAATCAAGAGATAGTTAGAGAAATCCAAATAGAGGGATGTAACAATGGAGCCATGAAAGAATACATTAGGATTTACATTTGGAACCATGGAAACAGAACTTAAACAAAAAAAAATGATGTAACAATGGATAATCTTAATATTACTTCAATTTTAAAAAAGATCAGAGTGTTGAATTAGGACCTTAACCGATTGAATTCACTTTGAATACAGAAGAATTACAGAGAACATGATGAGAATAGAAGGAACCACAACAGTACAACACAACATCAACCAACTGCAGAGGAGAAGCGTCAGTAGAATAGAACCACAACAACGTTACCTTGTAAATTGTATCTGTAATCATCTTTGTTGATTCAATCAAATAAAACAAAGAACAAATTAAATTCCGAAACCAAAACAAGAATCAAAAGAATAAAAAAAAGCAAAAGATGTTTTAACACCAATTAGTAGTACCTAAACCCTAATACAACTCATAGAATTCAAAACAAAAATCTTCAGACCCCCAAACATTCAGATTGTTAAACAATTCATCAAGTAAAAACACTGAAAAGTGCTGAAAATTATGCATATTAAATCATTGAGCCCTAAATTCAAATCGAACCTACGTTCTTTCTTCCCTAAAAAACCAACATTTTCAACCCTAGTGCCATTCTCATCAACCCCATCATCATCATCTACCCTCAAATTGAAGTCAATACAACTCCTAATTTCCACATTATCAACTCCATCATCAAAATTCAATCTGCGGTTCAAGTCCAACCCACCATTTCCAACAATACCATCTAACTTACCATTTACATTACCAGAATCATTAAATTCATTCACTACACTACAACCTAACACATTATCAATCACTAATTTATGTACACTAAATTTATAACTCTATATTTAGATTCTACGACAGTATATTAGTAGCATTTTAATGGCGAAATTGCCATGTGATTTAAAAAACATATTCATATCAAAGATAAAGTGGCAAAACTACTGGATGGACAAAATAACAAGCAATCACACCAGAACACAACACCACTGCAGTTAGAACCTGTAATTTTTGCAGCTATAATTCAACACTTACTTGGGTTTTAACACCATGATAATTTCTCCTTGCAATTCCAGGAAAAAAAGCTAATATTTTGATGATGTTTAAACCCATTCAAATACCAAGTTTTTGCGAAAATAGGAGGAGACCTAAATAACCCACAACACTCATTTGATTGATTGTAGAACAAAGAAGAGGAAGTGGAATGAACTCTTAGAATAGTAACAAATGTTTTGAAATGCAAGTTGTTTTTTAAAGCATTGTAGACGAACCTTCAATTTCTGTACTCCGTCATGATTTTTGAAGAACAAAAGGTGCTAACTTTGCTCCAAATTCTTCAATTTCATGGTCGATTATGAACTGGGTTCAAGTAAAATGCTATATAGTAAGTGCAAGTACTCAACAAGAGCAGAAATGCAAAGAGCAACAATTGCAAAATAGCAGATCAATTCCAAAAGTTCAGAAAAGATGAAAAATTCTTGATATGAATATTAAAGCAGGGAAAAGAGAATTTCTTGATCAATTGCAAAATAGAAAAGAACACTAAATTCACTGGTACCTGTCTTACTATCGAACGTCTGAACAGGGACAGCAGGAGGCGCTGCTCGAAGATGAATTGCTTCATTCAAAGATCTTCATTTGCTCACTGATTTCATGGCTCCTAGTCCCACCGCTTGAATTGTTCTTGCACCAAAGCCTAAAACGAAAAAGAAAAGAGAGAAAAAATGGTGAGGAGAGAGACGAAGAAGATTGAGAAAGTGAGAATGGAGAGGAGAGTAGGAGGCATTGGCTGAAAACGAAGGGGAATTATCTAGGTTAAGGAGGATTGAGGAGGATGAAGATGGAGGGTCCAGAGGAAAAACGGGAGGGAAAAAAAAACGTGGCAAATGGATGGCATGGAGGTGGTTCTGTGAACAACGGATGGCAGAACCGTTAAGTCACTATTACTAAGGAACAGTAAGGCAACCCCTTGCTGTTTAATAGGTATTGATATATCCACACTAGTTTTGAAGCCCGTGCGTTACACGAGTTGTTGTTTATTTTATTTTTTTGCAAATTTTTATTAACATTGTTGATTTTTTTTTTGTGAAATGAGATTTTTCAACACCATTGTATTTATATACTTCCTCCATTCTTTTTTTAATTGTAACAATTACCACTTTGGGTAGTTTCAGCTATTGGAACCATTCCACTTTTGGTAAAAAAAACAACTATAGTTGACAACATCGCCTTTACTTTATGTTAATAAAACCATCATTAATTACTCAAATTGCCTCATAAAGTTGCGTTTACTTTATTAAGGATTTACCTATCCCCTACTCTAGTTAGCCCCTCTATGCTAAACTACCCATTTTTCTTTTATTTTCTTAAAAAAAATGCCCAAACCCATTGTTGCAGTAGAAAAAGATAGAAAATATTTGTCATTATACTTTAATTTCAAGATTTGTTATTGTGATATATAAATTTTATATTTTTAACATTCAATTGAATATTGTAGCGAAGTCTATTACTAAATAGTATCCCAATAATTGGTATGACTAACAATAGCTAACACAGTTTTAACATGAAAAATACTCGAACGATACTTTAAGAAAGTAGAGGGTAATAATTTAATAGATGCAGGACAGAAAGAATAGAGAAGAAATATGAGTGCTAGCCATAACTTTAACTTTTAAAATAGCACATAAACACTAACGCATATAAAATAAAAAATGGAAAAGCCAAAAAGAAGATCATAATGATGGTATCATGAATAAAATAAATTAAATATAAAACTAACCTCTATTAATAATCGAAAATATTAGTTAAGAGAAAAAAATCTCTTCATCAATCATGACCATATCAAGACTTATCAAACTTACCCCTTTTTTATGATTAGCGACCTCAAATAGTCTAGAAACTCAAACCTTGATTTCCCAATTAGTTTTAATAGAATTAAGTTTATTGAGAAAAGAATAGGATCTGACATATAGATATATGAAACTTTCATTTGATTCTTCATGTAATGCCATCATGGTATGCTCAAAACTACAGATATTTATTTTTTATCTTTATATAACTCAATTTTTAAAAGTTTGATTTTGAAAGACATAATTGCTATTGTCACATATAATATGCTATTTTTTATAGGTATTTAAAATAAAGAATAAATAATATGTTATTGTTCATCTAAATAAATATATTTTCATAAGTTGTAAAATTATATTGTATATGGAAACATATTTCGAGCACAATCCGATGGTAAGAAATTTATAATATTACGAATTATGTAGCAAAAATTATATTCAATTTACATAGTTGAATAATTTAGGTTGTTTATTTAAAATCAGAGTGTAATCTTCACTTATTAAAAACATCTTATATGTATTTATATTTATGTTAAACACTATTTTGAAATAAATTAAAAATTAAAAAGAATGACATGTCATATTTAGGTGGAGCTCTCTATAATTTTCTAAGGTTGTTTTTTAAAATCATACTCTAATTTTTTCAGCATCCAAAACTCTAATATATATGTAACTTTATTGATATAGATTTTAATTTTTGTTGTAACAACAAAGTTTCCTTAATAAATTTGGTTGCAATACTAAATTGCTTTGGTTCAGTAGAGTAAGGCTGGTGTTTGGATCCTCTAAAGTTCTAAAAGAACTCTACAATGTAGTGCTTTGAGCAATATGAACCATTTAATAAAAAATCAATGGCTCATATATTATCTTTCCAAAACTCGCTCTATTTTTTCTCATCAAAATCCACCCCTTATTTCTCCCCTTCCACCAATATGAGCCTTTGATTTTAAAATGTATGGTTCATATACAACTCTACCTTGTAGAATTTGATTAAAAGTCTAGAGGATCCGGACTCATAAGGTTGAGGTTTTGAAAGATTATATATATATATTTAATCCTGTTAATTGGACCTATGATAAAATGCTATAGTCACATATAGTACACTATAATTATAGCTATTATTATAATTATCTAAAAGATAGACTAAATAATGCCTTACCATTCATCTAGTTAAATATATTTTCATGAGTTGTAAAACTATATTGTAAATGGATTTATTTTGAATCATATTTCAAGCACTCTCAAATGGTTAAAAATTAAAATGTATTGAATTAGGTAGCAAATTAAAGTTATATTCAATTTACATAATACAATAATTTAGGTTGTTTATTCAAAACGAAACTCTAATTTCTCATTATGCAAATTTATGTATTTAAATATGTGTAGAACTCTATTTTTTAAATATTTAAAATAAAAATTAATGACATGACAATTCTATGTGGCGCTCTCTATTTCATAAGTTGTAGAACTATATTGTAAATGAATCTTATTTCGGAGCATATTTCGAGCATTATACAATGGAACAAAAACTACAATATTCTGAATTACGTAGCAAAAGTTATACACAATTTACATAATATAATAATTTAGGTTGTTCATTCAAAATCAAAGTCTAATTTTAGCTTATCTAACTCCTTATGTGTATTTAAATCTATATAGAACTCTATTTTTTTAAAAGATAAAAATAAAATTTGATGATATGTCAATCCTACGTGGCGCGCTCTATGGCCTCGAAATTTGAGGAGCTCACTATGCTCCCGAAAAGTTCCTACTTGATATATATATTGATTAGACCTGGTTATTTAACAGGGTAGCCTAATGGCTAAAGGGTTAGGGTCAAATTTATAGGGTTTTTATTAGACATGGCTTTATTGGACAGGGTCGTTATTGGACAGGGCTGTTATTGGGCCAACAAAAAAACCCAATCATTTTGAAAAATAAAGTAGATGTTTAAAATAATCTTATATGTATGGATTTGTATTCATTTATACTCACTTTTGGCTCTCTTTGTTCCTTATTTTTCTTGCCCGTTTACCGATCTGCACATTATCGACCCGCTATCGGTCCGCTACCTAGTTTGGCCTGACCCGCTATCGTCCCTCTATGATGTGACCCTCTCAAGACACGACCCGCACCGACCCTGACCCAACCCGCCCAATAACCAGGTCTAATCCACATACAATAAAAAAAATAGTTAGTACATTGTATAAGGTTTGATCCCGTGCCTTCAAACTTCTATAGTAACATCTTAACCACTAAACCAAGTAATATTTAGTATTATCATTTTAGAGTAAAATACTAATAAATTAAAAATATAAGTACCCGGGGCGTAGCCCGGACTTAAAAACTAGTTAGAGTTTATATAATATGTTGTCAACTTTTAGCTTTAAACTAGTATCTTGGCCCGCACGACGCCCCAGATCAGTTACAATTATAAAATATATTATTATTCATAAATTTCATTGTTGAATTTATTAGCTTTTCGTAATTATTTATGTCTATTGCGAAATTGAAAAATGGACGTTATGGCATAGTAAGTTGTTTTAAAAAAACTTCCAAGGAATTGAGGATAAAAAAAACAAAATTAATGGAATTGGGTAAGAGAACGTTATTACCTTAATAAAAGTGTTAGAGATCAAAAAGCTTGTCTATGTTGTTATAGTTACATATAATTATATTATAAAACTTTATTATGTTTTACTTTGAAATATTATTAAACATTGAAATTGTAGTACATTGGTGGTTAAAATGTCATATTTCATTTCAAAGGTCATGTGTTCGTTTCCTAGTAGCTACCAATTATTAATATTTTTAAATGAGATCATAAATATGTGTATTAGAATCTTGAGAATAATGTCACATGACGCATACATCGGTGAGTGTCATGTGGCACCGTTCCTTTGATAAAGCCTTTTAATATATTTGCATAGATTTTCAAAATTAGTGCTCGTTTGCTTGATACAAAAATATATAGGAAAAGTTGTAATCCCCCATAATTTTAAAGGATTTTATAAATATATTTTATCACATATATATTTATATTTTAGTTGAAATGATTTTACTATTTAAAGTAGGTTGACTATTTTTAAAAAGTCAAATGAAATTATTTTAAGAATGTAATAAAGTTGAAAATATTTTAATTAGTCATGCTTTGAAAAAGGTTTGAAATACGAATTTGATTTGGAAAAGAAGTCTAAGTGGACTTGAGGAACCCAAATTCTAAGTAGATTAGAAAAAGGAGTTATATTGATGCTAGGAGTTCTAATTTATCAATCCTAATTGTCATCAAATTATATTCAAACTCAATCTCCTTTTCCTAAGCCCAAAAAGAAAACCCTACCTATAAATACCCTAAGCCCAATTATTTGCCCTACACAAACTATTTTTTTCTTCACTCTTCCTCTCAATTCTCACGGTTCTCTCTCTCTCCTCTTCCACGTGATTTTTCTTTTCTTCTTCCTCTCAAGCTTTTGTTTCTTCTTCTTCAAGTAACGCTTTCTTCCTTGCTAAGAAACGTCACCACCGCCGTCGTTGACCGCCGTGACCGTCGCTGCTGCCACCAAGACTCCTCCTTGGCCGGCGCCTCCTCCCTTTCATCTTGAGTTGGTTTAATTCTTTCCTTTTTCCTCAAGTTTTCCATTAAAGACTATGTTTTTATGCTTTATTTTAATATTAATCATGATTATCAATGTTAATTTACTGTTTTAATGAATAATCTTAATTCATATATATATTATATTATAAGAATAAAAATTCAGATTTGTTTATTATTGTTAGATTTAAGTTTTAATAATTAAAGCATGGATTTTTAGGGTGTTAATTATTAGAAAACCATAGTAGCATGTTATATACTATGAGATTGATTTAATTTATGATTTTAAGCATGTTTAAGTGGGTTTAAAGAAGGTTTTATTATTTTATAAGTTGTTGGAATTTCAGAAAGTATTTTATTTAGGGAGTTTTAAGAATTTTAATTACTAGTATGGTAGTACTATGCTAGGAATTAAAAGTAATTGGAGTTTTGGTAGAAAAATCAACTTTTGAATATGTTTAAAGGGGATTTTAAATATTTTAAAGTTGCTGTATCATGTATAGGAACTTTATAAGTTCATATATGATTTTTAGTATGATTGATTTCTACATGTAGTATGCCTGTGAGCAAGCATGTTAATTACTAAAGTTATTATGAGTGAAAAAATTGTCATGTTTGTATGGATTTATTGATGCAAGCATGTGGATGGGAACTTTAATTATTAATTCACATGGGGGAATTAATATATTCTTGAGATTGATTCATGGTTTTTCATGTGTTCCCTTACAAGTATTATTTTCACTGCTTAATGAGGACTGTGGGCCTTATTTGGTAAGTTGATAAGTATGCCTTTCAAAGGTAAGTTTGATTGTTGGCTAGGTTCAACAAATGAGAAAGTTAAGATTTAAAAGAAGTAAGTCTTGGATTGTAAGTTGTGACCACTTATTAAATCCTAAGATAAAAGAAGTTCAGTTGTGTATGTTGAATGGTTATTTCTATATTGCTTGAATGTGTGTCATAACAAGTAATAATCTGTAAAGAACGTAAAGTGTAACGAGGATGGTTATAGACTTTAGACTGGTGCACGTCTAGAGTTGGACATTAGGAGTTGGAGTACATGGTGGTAGCCCATGGCTTTTACAGGAGATGGATTGATCACCATCCCTTTTTCAGTTAGCAAAGGTTCCTCGATATCGCAGGTCATTTCTGGAATACGTGGTAGCTCTCGTATTTCGTCTTCGTAATGAAGGCTTAGTAGATAAGACAACTCATGTCCAATAACTATTCCATTTGAGTAATAAAAAAAGATGATTAGAGTTTAGTTCAGTAAAAGTTGTCTGCAGAAATGTTATATGATTATATTATTATTTATCCCTGCATGTTATTATTTAGTATCATGTTAGGTAAGTTTTATATTATTATGTAGTACTCAGCTTTGCTGATTACGTGATTTGTTTGTATGTGTTGATCATGGCTTTGCCTTATTGATCCTGTGATGACCCAATTTTGGTGAGCAGACTCTTTAGAGCATTGACATTTACAGGTTCGCAGATGTAGCATCATTGGGAATCTGGGAATGGAGAGCTTGTGTGATTAAAGTTGTCATGTTGTCACATTATTAGGAACGTATTTTAATAAGTTCGTTTGAGTAGACATTTAAAGTTAATTGTTTTTGAAGTACCTAGTTATTTGTTTATTTATGACAATAAAGTTTGAAGTTCAATTAATTGTTTTCCGCTGCAAAATTCTGAATAAGCCGATACGTTATCACACGGGCGATAATACTTGGGTAATTCTCTAAGTTTTGTGTTATAAAGGTATTTCTGAAGGAGAGAATTATCGGGGTGTTACAAAGTGGTATCTGGGAGCTTTAGGTTATTTTCAAAACTTTTAGGCGCCTAATTAACTTACTAGTTATTTAAATAAACTCTTAGAATTGCTCCTACTTATTCGTTATAGGAATATATATATTTATATATTTTTTTTAAAAGAGGACCGAAAAATATTCTTTTTATAGGGTCCGAAATTTTTTTTTTTTAAGGGGCCGAAATATTTTTTTTTTTTTTTAGCTGAATTTCGAAGTTATATTTTTATGATAGCAGAAATTTTTTTTTTTATCGAATTTTTTTTTTTATATATATATGTTCGAATTTTTTTTTTGTTTGTGAAATATTTTATTTTTAGACACTTAATTTTATTATTTTATAAAAGTGTCTGCATTATTTTTCATGGCTTTGAAGTTTTACTGGTAATATTGTGAGAATGGGTAGCAATAGGAAGGGCATATAGGATAGCAATATTATATGTCTGCATTGAATAGTTAGTTCAGTATGTTAATAATTTTTCTTCCCTGCTGACTATTCATGATTATTTTTCTTCCCTGCAACTGTTTATATAATTCTTCCCTGCTGATTGTTATACTTTGTGGCTATGATGTTAATGGCATCTTTTATTATTATGGTTGGGAATTACGTACAGGGAGAGTACTTAAAATGTAATTGAAAATATTTATCTGTTGTAGATCCTTAATCATGTCTGCCAGAGTAGGGAGTTACCAAAATCCTATTGTATTAAGTGATGATGAAAGTGACGATAATGTGCATGTCATTGATAATGAATATACCGGTTTCGAGTGGGTTATGCGTAAGATATTAAGGTCAGAGGTGGACAGTGATGATGAGCTCATTGTGGAGTTCGACCGTGCTAGGGGTCAAACCAGAAGAGACATTTACCATGCATCATTCAGGGTTGAAACTGATTCAGAGTCAGAGGATGAAGAACCTCAACCTTCAAGGAGATCCAAACGACAAAGGAGATATGTCGAATATTATGATGAGGACATAGATGAGTTTGAAGATGAGATCTTCGTACCTGAGCTATATATAGAATTTGAGGACAGAAATGATAATGTGTTACCTTAGGTTACTATTTTTTTTATTATTATTTTTTTTTTATTCTTACTACTAGCGAGTAGGGGAATGATATATTATATAATAAGGTTGGTTAGTGGACCAACAATTATAGAATAGTTTCATACAATTATTGTTTTCTTTTAGGAAGGTATAATATTATAGTAGCATTCATTTTATTTAAATACCCGTTATGGAAGAATAAAAGTTATTATTATTTATAAGAGTGAGTAAGAATTTATTCTGGGCACGTGATGGGAATATTTATTTTTCTTCTTTTGCGATTATATTCGTGCTTGTTTGCTTCTACTTGCATGTTGATGTGAATATATTTTATATGGATGATTATGTGATTATTAGAGAACATTTCATGTTGAACTTGGAACTAGTTGAGAAATTGTTTGTTGATGCGATCTTTAATGATCAAATCAAATGTTGCCTTCTTAGATGGAAATGTGAGTTATGCTGGAACCTAAAGTAGGATTATATTACTTACAGGTCCCGAAGTAGAATGGCTAACAACAACGACCTAGCAGAATGCTATTCGCCTCTTGGCGGAAAAATTGACTCGGGGAGCGAGCCGAGCGTCCCGAGACTGGCTGGGAAATGTTCGAAAGACTAGCTAAGGTTAAGCCACCATACTATAAGGGGCAAGCCGACCCAACCTTCTTAGAAAACTGGATTAGGGAGTTTGAGAAACTTTTTGAGGTTGTGAACTGCCCTGAAAATATGAGAGTGGGTCAGGTTGTGCTATATCTGAAAGATGAAGCTGATTTATGGTGGAGAGAGGGCGGAGCTAAATTGAGTGCTGTGGAAGGATTTAATTGGGATGCATTTGTGACTGCCTTGAGAGGGAAGTTTTACCCGCTTTTATGAGGAAGCAAAAAGCCCAAGAATTCATTAACCTTAGGATGGGTAGTATGACCATCTCTCGAGTACTACGGCAAATTCATAGCCCCGTCCCGCATTTGCACCTGAGGTTGTAGCAACTGAAGAGCTTAAAGCTCAGAGGTTTGAACAAGGTTTAACTGAGGAGATACAGCTGGGATTAGGGGGAGAGACCTTTACGTCCCTAGATGTTGTGTATGGGAGAGCATCTCATATCTATGGTCTGCAGTCAAGGAGAGATAAGAAAAATGTAGTAGTAGGTGAAAAGAGGAAAGATTTTAATGCTGGGGGAAACCAAGGGAATTTCAAGAGAAGCCGGAATGGTAATGGGAATTTCCAAGGGAGGTACAACCAGGATAACCGCAGCAAGGGTAGACCTGAGAGAGTGCATCACTGCAAGTTCTGTGACAAAAAACCATCCTGGGAAAGACTGTAAGGGAGAACTAGTGACTTGTAACTACTGCCAAAAGAAGGGTCATAGGGAGTACGAGTGCTACTCTAAGCACGGTAAAGATCAGAAAGGTCAGGGGAGTGGAAATCGGGTCGGATCGGGGTTCAACCGGTCGGGGAACCAAAGTCCTAAGTCCGGAGGACGGCGAGAATACTCGGGGGAACTATAATAAGCCTGCAAGTGAGAACCCCAACCAAGGTAAGCTGCAAGGGAAAAATGTTCGTGATGAGTCGAAAGGAAGTCGAAAAATCCGCCGACGTAGTTTCTGGTAATTTTTATATTAACTCAGTCCTTGTTAAACCATTATTTGATTCGGGGGCGACTTATTCTTTCGTTTCGTCGTCTGTTATCCGAAGTATGGGTTTAGTAGATCCTGAAGAAATTGATTTACCTGTTAGTATACCTACTGGTGAGACCATAAGGTGTACCAAATTGTTTAAAAACTTGCCTCTAAAGATAGGAGACTGTGTTTTTCCTTCTGACTTGATAGAGTTTAATCTGGGAGATCTGGATGTAATTCTGGGGATGGATTGGCTAAGTTTATACAAGGCCAAAATAGATTGTGAAGTTCAAAAAGTAGTTCTAAGGAATCCTTTGGGTAAGTTGACTTCATATCGATGTTTTGGGAAATTCAAGAGCTTTGGGGTTATCTCCGCAATGCAAGTAAAGAAGTTGATGAAGAAGGGGTGTGAGTTGTATTTCTGTAGTGTGCAAGATGTGAGTAAAGAAGTAGGGGTGAATATCGAAGATGTTCCGATTGTGAATGAGTTTATGGACGTGTTTCCGAGTGAGATCTCGGGTATGCCGCTTTGTTAGAGCTGTTGAGTTCACCATAGACTTAGTTCCTGGAACTGCACCTATATCTAAAGCACCCTATAGAATGGCACCTCCGGAAATGAGTGAGTTGAAGACGCAGTTGCAAGAGTTGTTCGATAAGGGTTATATTAGACCTAGTGCATCACCTTGGGGAGCTCCTGTGTTGTTTGTTAAGAAGAAAGATGGGAGTATGAGGTTATGTATCGATTATAGGGAATTGAATAACGTAACCATCAAGAATAAGTACCCTTTGCCTAGGATAGATGACCTATTTGATTAATTAAATGGAGCGAGCGTGTTCTCAAAAATTGATTTGCATTCGGGGTATCACCAGTTGAGAGTAGCTGATAAGGATATACCTAAGACTGCATTTAGGACTCGTTACGGTCATTATGAGTTCACTGTAATGCCTTTTGGGTTAACCAATGCACCTGCCATATTTATGGATTTAATGAATAGGATCTTCCATGAGTTTCTAGATAAGTTTGTGGTAGTTTTCATTGATGACATTCTGATATATTCGAGAAATGAAGATGAGCATGATAAGCACTTGAGGATCATTTTGGAGACATTGAGGAAAAACCAATTGTATGCCAAGTTCTCTAAGTGTGAATTCCGTTTGGAGAAAGTAGCGTTTCTGGGTCACTATGTGTCTAAGGAGGGAGTCTCAGTAGATCCTGCCAAAATTCAAGCTGTGAGTGAGTGGCCAACTCCAAAGAGTGTGTCAGATATCAGAAGTTTCCTAGGTCTAGCTGGTTATTATAGGAGATTTGTGAAAGCTTTCTCAAAAATAGCAAGACCTATGACCAACTTGATGAAGAAGGAGTCAAAATTTGAGTGGAGTGAAAAGTGTGAAGAAGCCTTTCAGATTTTAAAAGATCGTTTAACCTTTGCACCTGTTTTGACCCTACCTGATGGGAATGAGGGATTTGAGGTATATAGTGATGCTTCGAAGAATGGTTTGGGATGTGTGTTACAACAGAATGGGAAGGTAATTGCGTATGCGTCGCGTCAGTTGAAACCTTATGAGGCTAATTACCCTACCCATGATCTAGAGTTAGCCGCCATTGTGTTCGCTTTGATGATTTGGAGACACTACTTGTATGGGGTGACTTGCAAGATATTCACAGATCATAAGAGCTTGAAGTACATCTTTACCCAGAAAGACCTCAATATGAGACAGAGGAGATGGCTGGAGTTGATAAAGGACTATGACTTAGACATCCAATACCATGAGGGGAAGGCAAATGTAGTCGCTGATGCACTGAGTAGGAAGTCGAGTCATAGCATGAGCGCCTTGGTAGTTCCTGAGGAGTTGTGTCGAGATATGCAAAGGCTTAGTCTAGAAATTCTAAATCCTGGGGAGATCGAGGCAAGATTGAGTGCTTTATCATTGGGATTGTCAATTCTAGATGAGATCAAAGAGGGTCAAGTTGGGGATGAGCATTTGGAGAAGATTAAGGAGAAGATGGGCCAAGGTAAGGAAAGTGATTTTCAGATCCATGATGATGGTAGTGTGAGATTCAAAGGAAGGTGGTGTGTACCACAAAAATGTGATGGGCTTAAGAGACGTCTTATGGACGAGGGGCATAATACAGTACCACTCGTGCACCCGGGGGTGACAAGTCGTATAAGGACCTTAAGCGAGATCTATTGGTGGCCAAACATGAAGCGAGAGGTAGCCGAGTATGTGTCTAAGTGCCTAACTCCGCCGAAGGTGAAGATAGATCACAAGCGACCCATGGGGAAAGTTCAACCATTAGAGGTTCCGGGATGGAAGTGGGATTCCATATCGATGGATTTTGTAACTGCTTTGCCTAGAACAAGGAGTGGCAATGATACTATTTGGGTTATTGTGGACCGTTTGACGAAGTCTGCCGTGTTCATACCAATCAAAGAGACATGGAAGAAGAAGCAACTTGCGAAAACGTATGTTAAGCATGTGGTGAGACTACATGGAGTTCCAAAGGATATCATTTCTGACCGTGACTCTAGGTTTCTGTCGAAATTTTGGCAGAAGGTCCAATTAAATCTTGGGACAACATTGAAGATGAGTACCGCCTTTCACCCTGCGACTGATGGTCAGACTGAGAGGACTAACCAAACGATGGAGGATATGTTGAGAGCATGTGCTATTGATTTTCAAGGTAGTTGGGAGGACCAATTAGACCTGATCGAGTTTTCTTATAACAATAGTTACCATGCGAGTATTAAGATGACACCTTTCGAGGCCTTATATGGACGGAAATGTAGAAGCCCCATTTGTTGGAATGACTTTAGTGAGAATATAGTCTTGGGAACGGAATTTATTGAAGAAACCGTCAAGAATGTCAGACTGATTCAGGCTAGAATTCAAGCTGCGCAAGATAGACAGAAGAGTTATGCGGACTTGAAGCGGCGTGAAGATGAGTTTGCTATAGGTGATAAGGTGTTCTTGAAGGTATCACCCACTAAGGGCGTCATGAGATTTGGGAAAAAGGGCAAGTTAAGTGCTAAGTATGTAGGCCCATATGAGATTCTGGAGCGCATTGGGAAAGTAGCCTACCGATTGGCTTTGCCAATGGAGTTTGAAAAGATGCATGACGTGTTCCATATTTCTCAACTTAAACGTTATATTCCTGATGAACGCCATGTCCTAGAGCCCGAGCGACCCGGATCGATAGTAGCCTCACATATGAGGAAAGGCCTGTCAGGATTCTCGACAGAAAAAGTGCGTAGTACACGCAATAAGGATGTCCATATCGTGAAAGTACTTTGGTCTAACCACGAATCTGAAGAGGCTACGTGGGAAGCCGAAGATGAGATGAAAAAGAAGTATCTAGATCTGTTCCTTGAGGTGAGTTACGAGGGCGTAACTCGTTTTCTTTAAGGGGGATAGAATGCGATAAATTTCGCGCTTTTTGTCTATTTTTATGAGATTTTTATGCATATGTATGCCTATGTTGAGCAATTTGCACATTTTAGTGCTAAAGAAGTAGACTCTCCGCATAAGAAAGTGTGTTCATAAGTAACACAAATGTTTTAAGTTAGCAAAAGTGTGCACAAGTGGCACAATTCTTTGTAAACTTTTGAAAAGTTGAAGTGCAAGTTTTGAAAATATGTGAGTTTTCGTGTCAAGTTTCGGGACGAAACTTCTTTTAAGGGGGATAGACTGTAATCCCCCATAATTTTAAAGGATTTTATAAATATATTTTATCACATATATATTTATATTTTAGTTGAAATGATTTTACTATTTAAAGTAGGTTGACTATTTTTAAAAAGTCAAATGAAATTATTTTAAGAATGTAATAAAGTTGAAAATATTTTAATTAGTCATGCTTTGAAAAAGGTTTGAAATACGAATTTGATTTGGAAAAGAAGTCTAAGTGGACTTGAGGAACCCAAATTCTAAGTAGATTAGAAAAAGGAGTTATATTGATGCTAGGAGTTCTAATTTATCAATCCTAATTGTCATCAAATTATATTCAAACTCAATCTCCTTTTCCTAAGCCCAAAAAGAAAACCCTACCTATAAATACCCTAAGCCCAATTATTTGCCCTACACAAACTATTTTTTTCTTCACTCTTCCTCTCAATTCTCACGGTTCTCTCTCTCTCCTCTTCCACGTGATTTTTCTTTTCTTCTTCCTCTCAAGCTTTTGTTTCTTCTTCTTCAAGTAACGCTTTCTTCCTTGCTAAGAAACGTCACCACCGCCGTCGTTGACCGTCGTGACCGTCGCTGCTGCCACCAAGACTCCTCCTTGGCCGGCGCCTCCTCCCTTTCATCTTGAGTTGGTTTAATTCTTTCCTTTTTCCTCAAGTTTTCCATTAAAGACTATGTTTTTATGCTTTATTTTAATATTAATCATGATTATCAATGTTAATTTACTGTTTTAATGAATAATCTTAATTCATATATATATTATATTATAAGAATAAAAATTCAGATTTGTTTATTATTGTTAGATTTAAGTTTTAATAATTAAAGCATGGATTTTTAGGGTGTTAATTATTAGAAAACCATAGTAGCATGTTATATACTATGAGATTGATTTAATTTATGATTTTAAGCATGTTTAAGTGGGTTTAAAGAAGGTTTTATTATTTTATAAGTTGTTGGAATTTCAGAAAGTATTTTATTTAGGGAGTTTTAAGAATTTTAATTACTAGTATGGTAGTACTATGCTAGGAATTAAAAGTAATTGGAGTTTTGGTAGAAAAATCAACTTTTGAATATGTTTAAAGGGGATTTTAAATATTTTAAAGTTGCTGTCTTTTTATTTAAGAGTATTGATTTTAGTTGTATTGATTTTCTAGGCGGAGAATATTCTGTAGGAGACTTTTAAAGGGTTAAAAGTGGTCTGCCGATTAGTTTACACAAGGTACGTACATACTTGTGTGATTATATGATTAGTATCATGATTTAAGGAGGAAAAAGTTGTAGTATCATGTATAGGAACTTTATAAGTTCATATATGATTTTTAGTATGATTGATTTCTACATGTAGTATGCCTGTGAGCAAGCATGTTAATTACTAAAGTTATTATGAGTAAAAAATTGTCATGTTTGTATGGATTTATTGATGCAAGCATGTGGATGGGAACTTTAATTATTAATTCACATGGGGGAATTAATATATTCTTGAGATTGATTCATGGTTTTTCATGTGTTCCCTTACAAGTATTATTTTCACTGCTTAATGAGGATTGTGGGCCTTATTTGGTAAGTTGATAAGTATGCCTTTCAAAGGTAAGTTTGATTGTTGGCTAGGTTCAACAAATGAGAAAGTTAAGATTTAAAAGAAGTAAGTCTTGGATTGTAAGTTGTGACCACTTATTAAATCCTAAGATAAAAGAAGTTCAGTTGTGTATGTTGAATGGTTATTTCTGTATTGCTTGAATGTGTGTCATAACAAGTAATAATCTGTAAAGAACGTAAAGTGTAACGAGGATGGTTATAGACTTTAGACTGGTGCACGTCTAGAGTTGGACATTAGGAGTTGGAGTACATGGTGGTAGCCCATGGCTTTTACAGGAGATGGATTGATCACCATCCCTTTTTCAGTTAGCAAAGGTTCCTCGATATCGCGGGTCATTTCTGGAATACGTGGTAGCTCCCGTATTTCGTCTTCGTAATGAAGGCTTAGTAGATAAGACAACTCAGGTCCAATAACTATTCCATTTGAGTAATAAAAAAAGATGTTTAGAGTTTAGTTCAGTAAAAGTTATCTGCAGAAATGTTATATGATTATATTATTATTTATCCCTGCATGTTATTATTTAGTATCATGTTAGGTAAGTTTTATATTATTATGTAGTACTCAGCTTTGCTGATTACGTGCTTTGTTTGTATGTGTTGATCATGGCTTTGCCTTATTGATCCTGTGATGACCCAATTTTGGTGAGCAAACTCTTTAGAGCATTGACATTTACAGGTTCGCAGATGTAGCATCATTGGGAATCTGGGAATGGAGAGCTTGTGTGATTAAAGTTGTCATGTTGTCACATTATTAGGAACGTATTTTAATAAGTTCGTTTGAGTAGACATTTAAAGTTAATTGTTTTTGAAGTACCTAGTTATTTGTTTATTTATGACAATAAAGTTTGAAGTTCAATTAATTGTTTTCCGCTGCAAAATTCTGAATAAGCCGATACGTTATCACACGGGCGATAATACTTGGGTAATTCTCTAAGTTTTGTGTTATAAAGGTATTTCTGAAGGAGAGAATTATCGGAGTGTTACAAAAGTAGATAACTTTAATTAAAAAAATGTCAAGTTGTTTGATTAATAAAACTACATGAATTTTACTTCATGGGAAGTTATGCTTCCCATAAAATGAGGGAAGTTCTTTACCTTATCCCTCTTATGTGAATAGTAATTCCCACGGAAATTAGAACTTCCTAAGGGAATAACGGAACTCCTCCGCTTTTCCGTGGCTCGTATTAAACTCCCTATTATTCAAATGGAATATAGCATGAATCGTGTGTTTAAAGAACTCCAAACAAATCCTAGAAAATGAAATTTTATGAGAATTGCAAGAATTCTGGTAAGTGTAATATCATGTATGCAACTAAACGACCACTTAGTTTGTTGGCACAGGTGACGCTCGAGTTATTATACGTAATATGATTGATTGATTCTCTCGTATAACACACGGGTGTTACTATTTACTAAATTTACTTTATATATTCATCAATAATCTTAAAAAAAATTGAAGTAATTAACATGAACTTGAGTTGTGTCATGTGCTAACGGGAAAATAAGGGGAAAAGAAATGAATATCAAAGACATACTTAGCATAAAGTTATCATAGAGCATTTTTAATGTAAGATTTAAAGGACTATGCTAACAATTATTTCGAAAGTATAGCTTAGCTCTACCGTTGAAGTGCTTGTGTGAGCTTGGCTTTGTCAACCTAATTTCCTTTGTAGAGCTACTTTGACAAGTAAAAGATTCTGTGGCCAAGCTAAAACATGTGTGAGGAAAAAGAGAACTGTAGGACCTACCCAAGCAAGGAGTATCACTAGCTTACCAATGGAGGGTTGGTTGCTTGCAAGGCCGTGGAGCCTCATAAGCAAGATAGGCAGCAACTTAGGCCCCCAAATAAAAATCCTAACTACATTGAAAGAAACAAAATAATAAAAATAAGAAATATCCAGTCAATACTAGTAGAAGTCTACAACCAGCCACTTTTGAGAAAAAGTTGAGTCTTTAACATTTCTTAAACTACTTAACTAATTGCAATAGTATTAAACTATTAGGAGTGGGAGTAATATGTAATTAGTTAACTTTCCTCTATTATAGGCTACAATTATGAATAAATATTTTTTCTTCCTATTATTTCTCTTTCTTCCTAAATTAACTAGTAGCAAAAAGCTAATAACATTCCAAAAAAAATTAATATTCTTTTTTTTTATTATATATCTCAACTGCATCATCTAACTATATTCATCCCATTTTTCTAACTTTGATCTTTGATCAAGTATTCATCTTCCCTCTCTATTTTTTATATTCATTTGAAGTGGGTATATGAATGGATTAACTGAATAAATTAGCAACACTAATTATAGAGAGTAAAATGTTGGAACTAATATACTTTGTATCCCAAAAAGCTAGAAAACTAAGGATTGGTTACTTATTTTAATTACGCCTATATTAGTTTTGGGAAATTCTCATTGGTAACCTTGTAGTATTGGGAATTATATTTGGTAACCAATCTCATTGGAAATTCTCATTGGTAACCTTGTAGTTAGTAAATTATTACCAGACGTGACATTAATGAGGTAATTGGTTAACTTTTCCGTTAAATGTCATCTTTGAACACACCATCCCCCGCACCCCCACCATCCCCACCCATGCCCCCTCACTCCACCCCCCACCCCCACCCCCACCCCCCGCCCACTCCACCCCACCCCCACCCCCACCCCCACCCCCTGCCACCCCCTCACTCCACCCCCACCCCCGCAACCCCCACAACAACCCCCCCACACAGCCCCTGCGGTTCCCCACCGCATTCCCGCAGCCGCCAGCCCCCCCCCACACCACCCTTCGCCTCCTCCTCCTTCGCTTCGCCGCGCCCCTCCCCCTCTCCTACCCTTCCCCCTTCGCATACCCTCTTTCCTCTGCTTCGCCCATCGCCCTCTCCTACCCTTAATGGGCTTCAAAGTCGTATGATAATGGTACCCACCACCAACCCGGAATCAACGCATCGAAACCCTCCATTGTTGATCAAATTACGAAGAAAATCCAATAACAAATTTCACCCAAATCAAAAAAACAAACTCCGGATAAAAAACAACAACGAGAAAATAAAAAATAAAAAATAGGGTTTTAATCCTGCGAAAACCTCGGAATGTGCGTGAAGATGGTGCGGGCCACGGAACCGGTTCGGGCTTGGAGAAGAGTGAAGAGCGTGGAATTCGCAGAGGTGATGGTAGGATTTCCATTGGAAGAAGGTTTGGTAGGATTGCCATTAATGTCGGGATTAGGGATTGAGGTTGGTGGTGGTGGATCTCGTTTCATTTCCATGGTAAGAGTGGTGTGGGGGGGATGGCGGCCTGCAGGAATGCGGTGGGGGAACTGCAGAGGGGGTGTGTGGGGGGTTGTTGTGGGGGGTTGCAGGGGTGGGGGTGGAGTGAGGGGGGCGAGGGGGTGGGGGGGGGGGTGGGGGGTGGAGTGAGGGCTGGCATGGGTGGGGATGGTGGGGGTGCGGGGATGGTGTGTTCAAAGATGACATTTAACGGAAAAGTTAACCAATTACCTCATTAATGTCACGTCTGGTAATAATTTACTAACTACAAGGTTACCAATGAGAATTTCCAATGAGATTGGTTACCAAATATAATTCCCAATACTACAAGGTTACCAATGAGAATTTCCCATTAGTTTTTGCCTAGTACCCCTAGAATCCAAGACACGGCCCTGGTTGCCTGGAAGGGAGTTAGCTAAAGAAGTTTAGGTGTCACTCTTAGTTAAATGGATATTAGTTCTACCATTACTCCTATATGCATGTCTATAATAATAGCCCTATTCATAGAAGCATGTATTAAATGCATTATAATTATTAATCTAATTTTGTACCGGATACTATTATTATATAGGGAAATTCTCTCTAGTAACCCTGTGCTTTAGCTTATTGTTTATGGTAGACAAAAAAATACGCTAATATTACAAATGACCCTGTAACTAATGACAATGTTAACACGTGACATTAATGATGAAATTCTGTTAATAACTTGGATTAAAACGTTAATGTATGGTTAGGGTTGATTAAACCTAGCTCTGTAATTACTATCCTACCCTTACTAAAGCATTTCCCTCCAAAACCAAACCCATTTCTCCCTCCAAAAATCCCCCCTCCTCTCTTCTATTTATCCCCAACATCTGCTGCTTCCTCCACATCATTTTCATGGCTACCACTCGTGCTTCTTCTTCTTGCTTCGCACCAAATTATGGGAATGTTACCTGGGTGAGAATCAAATCTTGCCGCTGTCGTTCTTCAAGGAAATGTAAAATTAGGATGTCAGATTCAATCAACAATCCCGGTAGGCTTTATTATAAGTGCATATCTTGTTCCTTTTTTTCTTGGATTAATGAAGAAGATGTAATTGAAGATGAAGAACAAATGGGGAGGTCTGGAAATGGAGATGAACGACGAATTGCAAATGGAGATGTAGCTGCCGTAAGGGATACTTTGGATGATTTTGTGAAGTACATGAAAATCGTACTCAAGATGGCAGTTATATTGTACTTTGTTCTTGTTTTTGTTATATCAAAGTAAGCTAGATTTATGTAAGATGTATTTGATGGTTATATTATGGTTTTGTAATCATCAATTATCCATAATAAAATGATATTGATCTAAGTATTGTATCTTGGCTATATATTTTTGCAATCATCAATTGTCCATAATCATCAACATTAAAGTATGCCAAAAATACCCTGGATTAAACAGATGTTACCAACAAAAAGAGCTAAGTTTGCTAACACCAGCTACCTATAACAACTGATGAACTAAGAACATACTCCAAAAACTGATCAAAAACCAAAAAACTGATGTTCTAAGTGATCTTGTTCCAAATATCATAAATTACACAAGTTGTGATAGTTACATAATTTTACTGGCTGGCTGAGAGCTTAACAGTGGTTGAGAGCTTGACTGTGGCTGAGAGCTTGATTCTCCATGAGTTCTGATTGTGGTTGGCTGTGATGCAGACACCTTAGTCTTTCTTTATGCCTGTTTTTTCTTGCTATGCTCAACTTGAACTACAATTGTTTGCTCCTTGTTTGTCAGCCCTCCTTTGCAAGTCTTTGCATTATGACCAAAATTCTGGCATTTGCTACATTTCACAGTCTTTGATCTTTTCCCTTTGGCTTATTCATCTTCTTCTCTCCTCCTATTTCTTGGTGGCCTGCCAATACCCCTTTTAACAGTTGGTGGTTGTATCTTAGGTAGGTCACTATCTTGCCTGGCAGTGACTTGATGTTGCTTGAGTAAGTACTCTTGTACATAGCCACTGAATACCAGTTAGACACATACTCATAAGGGTCCTCTCTTGCATGAAAAATAGCCCTCATGGCATGCTTGCAAGGTAAGCCACTAATTTGCCATAACCCACAGGCACATGTGTGGTTGGTGAGACTTACTGGTAGTGATGACCTACCATCTTGTACTTCATACTCCACCTCACCAGAAAGTAAATCATGGCAAGCCCTACTGTTATTGCCCAGAACTTGTATCCTTTTGATGATATTGGGACAAATGTCATCCTTGTCCCAGTCTTCACATACCTGCCTTCTTGTTGCAAGTCTAACCATTGTCAATCTCCTTATACCTATTAGTGAACAATTTCTTGGATTAACACACAGCAGCATAAACTCAATAGGTTATAATAACAAGAGAGTTAAAAAAACTTACTTTCTAATAGAGTCAAGACTGGCCTGCATCTATCAATGCCAAGAGTTGCATTGAAACTCTCAACAAAGTTGGATTTGTTCACTTCACACTTCACAGCAGGCTTGAATGCATGCTTTGACCATGTCTCTGGTTTTCCAACTTTTGCCAACCAAATCCATGTTTCAGGGTTGGCTTTTTTTAGTTGCTCCATGGCTTTCCTGAATGTAAACATAGATGTTGCTCCACAAGCTTTCCAGAAGAGGCTAAACATCAAAGGACCTGGAAATTTTCTTTTCCAGTTTTTACAAAGATGTTTAGCACAATATCTTCTCCTTGTTGTTGGCATCAACTCAGCACATGCAACATCAATGCCCTGTAAGAATACAACAAAATAAGTCAGGTGATGCAAAAAAAACTGAAATGAAAGTGAGATGTGAGTGGCATTTACCTTCATCCGATCTGAAATGATGCACCATTCATCCTCTCTTCTGCCACTGTCTTTCAGAATATTCCTCAAAATGCCACACAAAAAACTTCCAACTCTCAATATCTTTTATTGCAACAATGGCCCAAGCAAAGAGGAAAATTTCATTATTACCATCAAGTGCTACTGCTGAGTGTATCACTCCACCATAATCACCCTTTAGATGGGCCCCATCAACACCTGTTAATGGTCTACAGCCAGCATACAGTCCATCTAATGGGCCCTTGAAAGCAATGAAGATGCTTGAGAAACTTAGTGGTCTTTCAGGATGATTTGGAGGTGTCCAAGCACAAAATGCAGCAGAATTGGGATTATATTCTCTTATAATATCACAATATTGAGGAAGAAAAGAATAAGATACATCCTGACCTCCATGAATCAATTTCAAAGCCCTTTTTCTAACCCTATACAGTGTGCTTTGACACATCTCAACCTTGTATATGTCCCACAACAGCTTGTTAAGTGCTTTGGCAGGGTAGTCATTGTTTGCCCTAATGTCTTCCAACAACACTCTTGATGCCCATTTCACATTCACCATAGGATTGTGCACCTCTAAACCTGTGCATGTGTGTTCTAGGCTCTGGATGGACTTTATTGCCCATGTCACACCATCAGGCAGCTTGGAAGCATGTAATCTCCATGCACAACTCTCAATGGAGCACCTCACTGTGTATCAATTGTTGTTTGCCTTGTCAACAACAATTGAGAAGCCACATTGGATACAATAATCCCTCACAACATCTCTCAAATGATCTTTGTCTGTAAACAATTGCCATGGTTTGATTACAATCTTCCCAAACTCCTCATCTTCATACACTTCACCATTCCTATATAACTTGCTGAAATAATTGTTATTATCATCATCCACCTCATCCCAGTGTGCTCCCTCATATGGATCAAATGAATCATAAATCATTACCCCATAATCTTCATCAGGTTCCTCATCTTCATCAACTAAGCTCTCTTCAGTATCTGAGCACTCACTAGCAGATGGTGAGTATCTCTCATCATCACTATCATCCTCATACTCAGAATCATCATCACTGGCCCCTGTGTTTCTGGTGTAGTTAGAAGATACACATCTACTCATTTCACCCTTCCCATATTTCTTCTTCTTTGACAAAACATCACTCCCATTATTGAATACAATCCCTTTCCTCTTGGCTGTTGTTCTAGGAACCCTTTTACCTGGTATAGCACTTGATTTGGATGACCTAGAGACTTGATTTGGGTTTTGAACTGTACCACTGCCATGGTCTGATGTGTTTAAGGTTTGTTCTGCAGTATGTAAGGTGAGAATGTCTTGGTTTGGGTTGGGAATTAACACTACATCTGCATTCATAGTGCTCCTCCTCGGTGTCAAATCCATTTCATTAAAGTCAACCATAATTGCCCTTTCATTCCCTCTCCCTCTGCTTCCCCTGCCTCTCAGACCTGTACCCCTTCCTCTCCCTCTACCTCCTCCCAAGTTTGATTTCACAGGTGAAATCTCAATGTCATACCACTTCTCTTCTATGCACTGGTTGATACTGTTATCAACATTATCATCCTGCTCCCTTAAACTTCTCCTAGGAGACACCACTTCCATAGGTTCCTTACCCTTCCTAGACGACACCAACTCACCAGGTTCCTTACCCTTCCCTACTCCAGAAGGCTGACCACCATCAACATTTTTCTGGATAGCCCTAAGTGACTGGGCTGTCATGACAATATTACTTGGTTTTGAAACCTCACCTACCCATATGTTTATCAACTTCTTTTCAGGTAAGTTATTGATCATGGTCATCAAGTCTTTATCATCATTCAATTGAACATGTTTCATTTTGTAAAGATACTCAAATTTAGGGTTATCAGGGGTTGAAATTTTGGCTTCCTCAGCCTTATCCCAGTACTCAATTATCAGGTCTAAGAGCATAACCTTATCAGTGTCATCAACAACAATGTCTACATCTTTGCCCTTATATTGAAATCTTAGAACCAAACTATCAGCCATACTGTAAATCAAAAGTGCACAACAAACCGAAAAAAAGAAAAAAAAATCAAATTTTTGAACATCAAAATTCACCAAGCAACAACGCATAACGATTTCATGAACTGATATAGGTTACAAAAGTGCAAAACAAAACGAAAAAAAGAAGAAAGATGGTAACTTACAATCAGTGGAATTGCTCAAAACCCACTTCAACTTTGTTTCTTCACAATTATATTCCAGCGCATTTAGTAGTTCAGAGATGCATTTACTTGTTTTTCTCCCTCCAAAAAATTGTAGAAGATGAATGATCAAAGAAGAGAGTAAGAAGAAAAAGTTCAGAGGAGTGGCGTTTTTTTGGAATGATCAAGATGAACAGTTGGGAGGCTTGGTTATTAAATTCAAATGTAAGGTAAGAAAAAGTAACCATGGGTAACAGCTGTACCCTAGCATTAACGTTTTAATCCAAGTTATTAACAGAATTTCATCATTAATGTCACGTGTTAACAGTGTCATTAGTTACAGGGTCATTTGTAATATTAGCATTTTTTTTGGTCTACCATAAACAATAAGCTAAAGCACAGGGTTACTAGAGAGAATTTCCCTATTTTATATAAGTTGGGAATATGAATTTTTATTTATCATGTTTGTAAAGTACTTATTAAATTAATTTTATGAAATTATTATTAAAATTATTTTGGGTTTTAAGTATCAAAATAATTAGTTGAGTAGTATTTGCCAAAAAGGGAAACCCAATCCCAAATCCCCCCTTGTCGATTGCTTTTAGAAACCCCAAACCCCATTTCTTTTCTCTCTCATCCCATCACTTTTTCCTCCCTCTAACCTCATCAAACCCTCCCCGTGATTTCTCTCTCTTCCTCACACTTTCCTATATTCCTCTTGTATGTTGTTGCCTCGAGCCAGCCCACCTCCTCCACCTCTCTGAGCTCACCGGAGCTTCTTTTCCTCTTTGGCACTGTCATTGCTGTTGTGGTTTTGTTGCGTTACTGGTGGTGCTGCTGCTCTATTCTACGATGTTGCCGCCACGAGCTGTGCAACAGATCCGGTGGCCCTCCTCGACGCAGTTCTATTGTTGTTCTCCTCTCTCTCTCTCTCACTCTCGTCCCGGTGGTCGTGTGTTCTGAAGCTACCTCACCTCTGTTTCTCCTCTGTAGCGATACTGCTCCATCGTGCGTTGTTGCCGACATTTACCGCCTTGTGTTGGTATGGTTGGGCGTGGTCTGGTGGAGCTACCACCGACTGCTTATTGTGCTTTGTGAGCGTACTCTACTCTTAAAATGTTCTATTGCTTCTTTCCTCTTTTTGTTAATTTTTGATTTGTGCAAATAGCCAAATCGGTTTCTTGTTAATTTAATTAAGGTTGTGAGCTACATTTGGTTAGTTTAATTCGATAATTTATAATTATGATTCTGAATTGCATATTAAGGAATTGAATTTTAAAGGTATTGTAGACACATAATCGTGTCTCCCCCTTTCAGTATCCAATGATGTTAAATATCGTCGTCCTAATTGGTCCGATTCGAAAGGGAGCAGTCCAAAGAGTTAAGTCCAAAATTATTTTAAAGAATGCAAAGTGTTTTTATTTATTTTAAAGATTCCAAGCCCAATTTTAAAAGCCCAATTAATTATTCTTGATAATTAATTTTACTTTTAAGCCCCATCTTTTGTAAAACCCAACTAATTATTTATGATAATTAATTGTATTTTTAATTATTTTTAATACACATTTTATAAGATAAAGGATATTATGAAAACCAAATTTTATCTTCTACAAAGATGTTATCCGGATTTAAATGATAATATTTAATAGAGGATAAAAAAAATCTTTTATTTTCGGATAACAAATAAAACTCCGCCAAATCTACTGGTTGCGTGACGCACAACCTGTTACATCCCGTGCACCAATGCTGCGCATGCGCTTGCTTTGGACAGTCAACAAAACCAAAAAACGCTTAGCAGGAAGTGTTTGCGTACTGCCGTGCGCGTGGTGCATCGTTGTTGCGTGTCACGCAGCGCCTATGCGCCAGGCACATCAGGTTTTTCGCTGCATAGTCTCAAATCTTATCTTATTTTTTATATTTTCCTATAAATATGTCTCATTCCATTTGGTTATTGGCACGACTTTCAACTAAGATTTCTTCTAGCATACTCTAGGCCTACTCCTAAACACTTTAAACACCCATATATACGTTCTCAATCTTGATCCATTGGTTTCGATTCAAGCTCTAAGATTGCTCATCCCGAAGGTTGTTATTCATTAAGACCCAAGCGACACCGATATATATATGAGGGTCCTTAATCATTCAAATCCTATTTAATTGTTTGAAGTTACTAACGCATTTTTCATGATGTATATCCTAAATAATTCATGTCTTTTGTATATTCTAAATCTCTAATCTTTTCTTTATATATTTTGTACATATATCTATGTTTTTATGTTTTATCGTTTGCTTTCATCACCTCATATATTTATTATTGTTAATCAATGACCTAAACAAATGTTCTAATATTAAACTTAGATAATTTGGACAATTGAAATTTGATTGCTAATAAACATATCATAAAAATTAGTCTTTTGTATGTTTAATGAATAAACATAGATTAATTTTTAGGGTTTTTAAATATGTTCATTGGTTCTTTAATTGCATAAAAATAGATCTATGAATTGTATAAAGTAGAGGTCAGCAATGGGCGAACGTGATACATGATAATATTCGCACCTAATAGGCGTGTCGCGCACCTAAAAAAAATAGATGACTTAACTAGTCAACCTAACTATATAGTAGGGAAGTCGGGATTGATCCACACGGAGAAAGTTGTTATGTGACTAGCTCTTAAATAATGGTAAGACTAAAGGAGATTAATATTAATAATGGTCAAATAAACTATACTAATCAATATATAAATAAAAGACTCTAGAGTTGAGTATCCCCACTAGCATGAATTAATACAATAATAATTCCTACCCCAAACTAACTAATTAAATATTCACAAGGAAAAGTACATCCTATAAAGTACCATAAACCTCCCCCGAGTATCTATGGCTTCCCTTATATGCAATCAAACCTACTCCCATATAATCATGCAAATTAAAGACATTAAACGCAATATTCTAATTTCCTAAGAATCCGTTCTACCTACTCCCGTGGAGAATTTCATCCCCTTAATTGAAGTACTCAAATCCGTCAAAACTCAACTCCTGTTGTGATCAAGACAAAGGAATGATAATAATACTAATAATCCCTAATATAATATTGAAAATTGAATTGCATAATCAATTAAGCAAGAACAATTAAACAACTAATTTGGGAACTTAAAGAAACAAATCATATATTAATTCATATTAGGGTTCAACCTAACCATGATAAAAGAACTACTCAAGCATAAAAATAAATAAACCAGAGAACAATAGTTAAACTTCATAATAAAAAACAAAGGGAAAAGAAGAAAAAATAAATACTTGAATTAGTGGAAGAAAGGTAGAGTCTTGAGAGGAGCAGAGGTGGAGGAGCCGAGTCTGGGATCTCCCCCAAGAGACCTGAACTACTTGACCAAGAAAAAGAGATATATGGTAATATACGAATCCACTTCCGAGACTGCCTCTCGGAATTGTTGACCTGCCAGTTGAGGTCTTCCAAGCTTATGATGTTCAGCATCTTCAGCTAAAGCATGAAGTAGTGGGTTTAGGAGCTACAATAAAGGAACGCCCCTTAAACCATTCCCTGACTTTAGGAAGGGAATCCAGGGCGAGTCAGGGTCTCAATGGGAAAGATTGGTGGATTGTCTACTTAAGGGATGGAAGGAAGAAGGTCTTTGAAAACTAGAACAAGGTTTCTATGGAGGGTTCAGGTAGATCGGGGCCTCGCATCATATTTTTTCCGAAAAGAAGAATTTAGTGCAGATATGATTGAAGTTAAACCTTTTTAAGGGCTTTAAGCACCTATAGAGTCAGGCATTTTAATAGGATGTTAAAGCTTTAAATTGTTAAGGAAGTTAAAGCTTTAAATTGAGTTACAGTCTTGGCCTCATTCTTACCAATGGTATTCCCAGGAGCTTCCTCGAGGGAGGACTCTTTGTCCTTTTCGCTGGGAAGTCTTTCCTTAAAGCATTGATTTGACTTGGCTGCTTCAATGGGATCTTTTATCCTGGTCGGAGGAGAAATTACCAAACGTTTAGCATTCCCTCACGCTTGGCCCCCCTGGCTAAGGATCTCTTTAGCTTGAAGGTGCAATGAAGAAATCACATTTTCGCGATCTCGAATGTTCTTTTCACCTTTCCCTCACGGTACTTGTACGCTATCGGACGTTGTCTGGGCCAAGAGCCATAGTTAGTTGTTGTTTCTATTTTGTTTTTTTTTCGTTGTTCGAAAGGGCGGGGGAGCTGACCAAAAGGGCGGAGGAACTGACCAAAAGGGCGGCCTAAACTTGGAATGAATGGCAGAGCGTAAGTGGCAGGCCATGACCAGCTAAAGATCACTGCCATCTCACGAATTGGATTCGAACCAATCAATCCCCAAAAGCTCATCTGACCCCAAGGTAGTATGTATCCTATAAAAGCTGCAGGAGCTACAAGAAAGGAATTGGAAAAAGGGCCCCACAATTTATTGAATGAAAGAACGAGGCCAGCGTGCAATTTCCGCAAGGAAATTAAATTAGGGCGTTCCGAAAAATCGTAGGCTTGAACTAATAGACGGATGGGATTTCTTGATTATAAATCCGCCGGTTTCCAAACCCTCCAAAGAACTCTGCGGTTGAGATTATCCAAATCATGGCGGGCCTTGACCCGACGGAAATTCACTGTTGATCTTAAAGCCCTGGCTCTGGAGCTTGTTCATTACCTCGCACAGGTCTCGCCACTAAATAGCAAAGAAAGGAAACTCAGTTTCGTTCCTTTCCCCCTAATAGGTTGGCAGGTAATAGTGAACTAAAAAGGACCCGATTGAATCAGCTCTTGTGAGCAAGAACTCGAAGTAAAGCATCTTTGGGCCAGATTAGTCTTCTTTTCTTCTTCCTCTTGTCGCGCGAGTAGCAGGAGATGGCTCAGCTCTACCTTCGCAGGCCCGACGATCCTACCAAGCCGAGATTGACGACTGGAAAAACTCCTTGCGATTGAGGAAAGAACAAAAGATGTGCTCCAAGTCCTTGGGCTGTTGAAGAGAATTCAACCACACTGGGGAAAGTCCCCCAGATCGATAGTTGAACAAGAGTGACTGGCGGCTCGGAGTGAAAAGAAGTCCGGCTTGAGTAAGACGAAGTGTAGTTTAGTTTCTTTTAAATGCGGATGGCCGCGAACGTCCTGTGCCCCCCCTTATTAGTAAGGCAGGAGAAAGAAAGCCTCAACCAGAACGTTGGTGTACAATTTCAATAAAAAAAAAGAACCTATTGAATGCGAAGGGGGAAATAGGATATCTTTCGGGTGCCATTTCGGGCAATTTCTCGTATATAACGAGCTAAAGTGGCTGCTGAAATGGGAGCACCATGGGGGTAAAAAAGAAAACAACAATAAGAAACTCTCCAAAGAAAACTAAATATCACTTCTACAAGATGACAAGAAAAGAGTGAATGAGAGAGCCTCCACAAAAAGTGATTCCTAATATATATAAGAATAAGGCTATGTTTAGTTCACCTTATTTTTTACTGATAAGAATTGAACTTATTTTTTCTGATCCGATCTGACCTGATCTGGTCTGATCTGAACTGATATGATCTAGTCTGGTCTATTCTGAACTTATCTTTTATAAAACATATTATTCTAATATTATTATTACTTCGTATTTCATTACTAGTATTATTAATTTATTATTACTATCATTTTATTACTATCACAACCTTTAATAATAATAAAAAAATAATAATAATAAATAAATAATAATAATAATAATAATAGTAATAATAATAATAATAATAATAATAATAATAATAATAATAATAATAATAATAATGATGATGATGATGATAATAATAACAATAACAAGAATAATAACAATAATAATAATAATAAGAATAATAACAACATAATAACAATAATAATAATTATAAAAATTAAAAAAATAATAAAAATAATAATAACAATAGTAATTATAATAGTAATAATAATAGTAATAACAACAAAAACAACAACTAACAATAATAATAATAATAATAATAATAATAATAATAATAATAATAATAATAATAATAATACTAATAATAATAATATAGTTAGTTTTCTTTTTTTGAAAAATAACACATAGTGGATGAACATACAATTAAAAATAAGAGAATACATATTTTAGGTAAAAATAACACATTGTTCATGGCAAATAGAACATATTGTTCAGATCTAAGGTACGTTTATAATAAGAATTTAGGTAGTAATGATAATAAAAAAAAGAATATATATCGAAAGAGCATATACACTCTATTAATAGAACACATTCTAAATATAAAAGATAGATGTTACTTTTATATTGATAGTATTTTCGGATTTAACTAACAACATGTTCTTTGTTATATCAATCAATTGATCTTTTTTTATTATAAATAAACCTATAAATTATATATAATCATATGATCTTGAACAAAATTGTTAACAAATGTTCTTCTTATATCGTTGATGTTTTATATAAACTTTGTTTTTAAAGATAAGTTGAAATTTGAAGGTGATGCCAACACCATTGGATTATCCCATGCTACTCATGTTTTATATAAAACTAATAACATATACTTTATATTATACTGCCAAAATTGTTAAAAAAAAAATCATATACTATTGTCATGTTCTTTATATATACAACATAAAAAAGAACATCGCATATCAAAATTGTTAATTAGAACAAATATAAAAAAAGAACATGTACAAACGCCAAAAGAACATCCTTCTTCTTAAACACAAATAGCTTGAAATAGTGATAACAATGACATTATTTATATTAATAACGACTATATTAATAATAATTACCAATATTAATAATTAATAAGTACAACAACAACAATAATAATCCTTTTGAACAAATGCACTAGTAAATAGTAGTATTAATAGTAATAGTAATCGTATAAAGTAACAGTAATATAATAATAATAACAACAACAACAATCATAATAGCATTAGTAATACTAATAATCATAATAATCATCATAATGATCATGATACTAATAATAATAACAACAATAATAATAATTTCACACCACCAAATCAGATAATATGCACAACTTGCTACTTACCTTATAATATATATGATTGTCTAATTCAATTGATCATAAAAATTAGTCTTTTGTATTTAATGAACCAACGTAGATTAATTTTTAGGGTGCTTGAAATATATTATCTGGTTATTTAATTGCATAAAACTAGATCTATGAATCATATTTAGTAGAGGCCAATTAACAATGGGCGAATTTGATTCATGGTCATAATCGTACCCTCGCCCTCGAACTCAATTTTTAATTTGGTTTATTGACCAATTGTAAAGTTATGAAGGGGAAATCTACATTGGCTAAGTCCCTAAGATATCCCTTTGGTTTCCCAAATATCAAATTAGGTTTATGAGTCTTCATTTGAAGACTTGCGACAACTTCTTTACATAATGTTTTTCAAAACTAAAACCCTTCAATGAGGTAAGCAAATCCATGTTCACATCGCGTATAGGCTAAAAATATGCCTACAACTTTTCTTAAGACATGAACCTAAGATCGTGGTAGAGAACCTGCCCATATTGTTGCTACGCTCAGCACAAGGCAGATAGCACTGCTCGTGGTAAAATCATGTTTTGCATGGGACATAGAAATACTTAATGATATCATGTTGTTTTACATTATCATGCACAATATGATTGTGGAAGATGAGACATATGCATACTACACAAGAGATCTCATAATTCATTAGAAACATGAGAAATGATGACGATCCATTTCAATATTACAATTATCTGATTGTGGGATCAACATTTTTTTAGGGTTAAGGACAAGGTTGAACATCAATATATACTACTATCCCTATAAAATGATTTGGTTGGCAATATATGTTGGAAGTTTGGTCGTAATGCTAATTAAAAGTCCTCCATGTTTATTTCCTAGCTCTTTTCCTTTATGATTGTCGCACTCCTTATCCATTTTATTAAGTTAATGCAAATTTAACCTTTTAAATATGTCTTTATTTCATTGAATTATAGTCCAAATTACGATATTTAAAGCCAAAATTACCATCAATAATTAATAATATTTGTTTTTTTGGGTATATGATTGATTATGTTAAAAAAATATATAATATACACGACAAGTGCCGAATCCCTAGCCGTCCTTCTCTATTTCTCTCCCTCTCTCCCTAAAACCCTAGTCTTTATTTAGACAGTTTATGGTCGCCACCATTCTTTTCAATGGTGGTAACTAGTATTTCCCAATTTATACTTTTATGCACTTTTTTTGTAGCTTTTGTCAATTATAATCCTTCTTTCTCTCTCTTTTGGAGAGTATTTTCCCAATTCTTATGTTATCTGCCTCCACTATTTTATCCGATATGTGTTCGAACCGAAAACAACCCAACATGCAATTGACCCTACTTGATTACGACTCGTCCTGTTGTTGGCTTGTCCAACCTGAAATCGGATGAACATGATAAATAACTGACATAACCATACCGATTACAACCCGGGCTTGTGTTTTTCTACTGTCTTCATACTTAACTTCTTCATTGACCCTAACCAGTAATTCATCCGATTACAACCCGACGAATAACATTTAGAAGTCGATGTAATACAATATATAACCGACATAACCAAATCGGTTACAACTTGTGACCTATTTGACCCTACTTGTTATTGACTTGAATTGTTGTAATTATTTCATAAAATATATACATTTGTGACACTAAACTACTTATTTTAAAAAGAAGATTTATTACATATCTTACTTCTTATATTTTCAATATTAATCAATATTTTAACTTCATCAAACAAAATATATTATATGAATTTAGTTTAATTTTACTTTTGGAGCCATTAAACATTATAGCATAACTAAATGATTTATTTGAACTAATTTAATGCTAGTTATTACTTAAATTTTACTTACACCTTTTTACAGACAATAAACATCATGATATACCAATATAAGCGTATAACCGATAGGTAATAGCTAATGTAACTTTTTTGTTTGACTAATCAGGTATTTGAATTTACTTATTACTTATATGATTATCACTTTCTTAGTAATGGTTGTAATGAACAAATTATAATTGATGGTCACATAATTACTAGTCGTACATTGATGTTCTCCATTATCCAATTGATGTTAAGGATGTAATTTTGAATAGACAAGGAACCGATAATCAGTCAATTCCAAAAATGATTTGATAAGGAGCTAATGACTCGAGCTAATGACTAATGAGACAAACATATCACATGGACCAAGATAAATATAACAAAAAGTCTCAATCGACACACAAACCGATAATTACTCAGTTTCGACAATGATACAATTTGAATATATTCTCAACTCGATAGGGCCTGATTAGAAACTAGACCGAAAACTAAAATGATTCAACCCAAGATAATCCAATAAAAATATATCCTGACTCGAAATTTAACCTGAACCCTATAATGACCTGGTATACATAATGAAATGATCCGAATGTAACCCGATCCAAAATTCAACTTAAATGAAACATAATCAGACCAAAGTTAATTTGATACCAAATTTGAGCATACCTAAGTCAACCCAATCCGATAATGACCCAATTTTAGAGAATGGTAAGATCCGAACATAGCTTAACTAGAATTTCATTCGAAAGTGAAAATGACCCGGCTTAGATAATCCGGTAACAAATACGATTTAACCGAAGTCACCAGAACCAGATAATGAACCGATTTAGAGAATGACATTGTCCAAATACAACCTATCCTGAAAGGAAACAATCTAAAACTCAACTGGAAAAAGGACTCAGCCCAAGACAATCTGGTACGAATATGACCAGACCTGAAGTTAAACTGAACCCGAACTAAACCACTTTAATACGTTTACAACCTGAACAAAAATGATCTGAACATGATCCGACCTGATTATAACCCACAATAGGCCAATTGACTTAACCCAACTCGATAGTAGCGTAGTCCACCTAGTAGGCCAAAATTGAGATAAGTCGGGATGTCAACTGGGCGGGGCAGGTGCGGAGGATGGTCCCTCCACATCCGCACCTGCCTAAAAATGTCATCCCTATCCTCGCCCCGCCATCCATTGAGGGGGAAATTTCCAAATCTATCCCCGCCCTAGTGGGTACATAATTTAATCTAACCCCACCCGCCACCCGCATGGGTACCCACACTTGCTTCTTGCCCACCTCATCACCCACCCCAACTATCCTTCCAAACTTCAAGAATGCAAATCTTCCACCTCAAAACACATTCTACCACAATATAATACTTCATAATAACAAAAATAGTAAAATTGATAAGTTTAGATACTTGCTTAATTTTTAGTATTTAACATTCACTCTTCACGTTTTTGGGTCAAGGCCCATCTTTCAATCTTACAATTTGCAAACTTAATATTCTTTGCAAAATAATAGAACATGATTTTTTATAATAAAAAATTACTAATATGTGATATGTTTTTTAATAGACAAAAAGGGTATGGGATGGAGGAGAATTGCGGCGAGCGGGGATGGGATGGGTATAACATAAAATTCACAGCCACCCCGCCGCTCATGGCGGGTATAATTTTCAACCCCATCGTCTCCTCATCACCCTCCAAACCTAGACCTATCCCCGACAAACTGACATCGATAAGTACCAATCATGAACCTACTTGAGCGTTCGAATTAACACCTCCATGATTTGGTTAGTTAGGACTAGTGGTGTCAAATCAATATCAATATCAATATCAATATCAATCAATATATATTATTAAAAACTGCGCCATATGTCACCGTCCCCTCTCTCAAGCTTTGACATGACGTCACTGTCATCGGTGAAGTGGTATTTCTTTGCTGTCATATGTTCTCTCATTCTACATTACATTTAAAGTCTAAATTCAACTAATAAATGTTTTTGCGTTGTTTACAATTGTTTTTTAAAAGAAAAGAGTAGCCCAAGGGCATCGCCGGGCCTACATGACCCTGTTTTTTGGACTTATTTTTCATTTTAATTCAATTCAGTTTAGTTCAGTTTCTCGCAATTCAATTCACTTTAGACACCCTCATATTCAACTTTCACCCAGTTCATTTTAGTTTCTCACAATTCCGTTTAGTCCAGTTTTCTAGTTCAAAAGAATGGGGCCAACCTAGTATTCCTAAAGATTAGATAGAATGGAAAATAGCAATGCCATTTCACCGACGGAGTTTTCCAAGCTCATCCCGACGGCCATAGCCCATAGCACTAACAGACCCGAACAAACACGCTCATTTTCTCTCTCCTCTGCGACAGATTTTCAATGGCAGCGGCGGCAGCAGCTTCAGCCGCAACCTCAATCGCCAAACTCGACACCTCCGCCTTAGCCATGCCTTTCCGACGCCGTATCTCTCTCCTCCGCCTTACTTCCTCTCCGCTTCCCATCTCCCATTCTAGACTTATAACCTCCTCCTATTCTTCTGGTAATCCTCCTTTTTTTCCTCTTTCGATTTCAACTTTTTACTAATTTTGATGATAATTCCTTGTTACTAAATTGTATTTTGAAGCATTACTTTTGAATTACGTGCAACTGTATATAGTCGGAAATGTAGGTTGTTTTTTCGGCATTTTGAGATTTCTTCTTGTATCAAAAGTTTGAATTTTGAGGCTTGGCATTGTGATTTCGTAGGAAAAAAGGTTAGATGACTGATAAATGGAACGATAAAGCTGGAATTATCTATGAGTACAATGAAATTACTTATGTTTTGATGGAGGTTTTCTTGGAAAGTGACCTGGATATCTGTTGTTGTTTGGATGAAGTAGTTTCAATTAGTATCCAGAAAATTGTAAATTTGTTAACTTCTAGAATTTACTAGTATATTATTATTGTTTTACTAGTATTATTAGCTTTTAAACCCGTGCAAAGCACGATGAGACATTGAAGAAGAAAAGGGAATTTTTTTAAAGGTTGGGTACGTATGTGATAAATTGCTCTTATTATTATTGTTTTACTACTGGGTGTTGCTAGTTGTTGTTGGCTGGCCTTCCCTTTAATTAGTTGAAACAAGGGAAAGCTGTTTCTGAATGTCGGTTAATAATGCATGACTTAGGTGACTAATAAACCTAAAATTATCCTCGATAAAAGCCTGAAACGCCTCCTGATAAAAGAAATTGGTTCTTCATCCGGTTTTCATTCGTTTTACTGTCTGATTTTGCTCTAACAAGGAATGCATTCTCATTTCTTTCCGATAATACTGCTTTTATTTTCATGGACGGAACAACATGAACTGACCTTCCCTGATGGACTTATCGAGTACCGAACTAGTGGTGCTTGTGAAGTACTCCCTCCGTCCCTAAATAGAGTGCCCATTTCTTTTGGGCACAAGTATTAAGAAGAAATCACGTGTAGGGCCTTAGTTGTATTAAATCATAATTAAATGTATAGAAGTTGGTATACTTTTTATGAATTGTTTATTAAGGAGAGAGAATGTGGGCCATATGGGAAAGTGGATGATATTATAAAAATTGAAAGCAAAATAATATTTTAATTGGTGACCACATACCAAATAAGGAAATGAGAAATCTATTTGGGACAAACATAAATGGAAAAATGGGCACTCTATTTAGGGACGGATGGAGTATTTGATTCTTAAATCAACTACAAGATTTCAAAAAAGTTCCGTTGAAATTTTGTTGAGAGAATCCATCCAAAGTGTAGTATTTTCTGAGAGTGATTCCATCAAAAACAATATGATCATTTCATTGTGTGCCAGCAATCAGAGATATATATTTTTCTTGGATGATTTTAAAACAACTTATTGATAATTTATCTATTGCTGTTTGAATAACTGAATTTTTTTTATCAACCATCTAGATTCTGTTTCTGTAATCAAGGTTTATAATTGCTAGATCTACATTTTACTTCTTTAAGTTATGCTGATGCTTTGCATTGATCCCATATTCAGGTATTAAAGCCCAGGTTGCAACTGCTGAACACGCTGCTGTTGGTGCAGTGCAACAAGTTGAATCCCCAGTTGTTGTTGTCACTGGAGCTTCTAGAGGAATAGGGAGATCTATTGCATTAACTCTGGGGAAAGCTGGTTGTAAGGTTAGTCGCTGTCACATAGGGGGCAACTTAGTGTAGCTAATCTCACATTCCTGTTTATAAGAGGTTGACTTGTGTTTCTTCTCCGTCGTGACTGGTCTGAGGATATATTCCTTATCGTAACTAAAGGACTTCTAAGTAGCAAGTAAAGAAGTGAAGTTTTCAAACTGAAAATGACCCTCTGAATGGGCCGCCTAACCACTTTTAGTGTGAAAGTTGAGTTTTTGACATGAATTCTATGTAGAGTTGGACAAATTCGACATCGTGCAAAAAGTGAAATTGCTTTTGATTTGCTGGATTATTTACACTAAACTAGGTTTCATAGCAGTTATGACCTCTGCATAAATTAAATTATAACTTGAACTGGATGTGTGGCTGCAGGTTCTTGTGAACTATGCTAGGTCATCAAAAGAGGCGGAAGAAGTATCCAAAGAGGTTCACTTTCTGTCTGTTCAATTTTGATGGACATGAGAACTCAAAATTTTAATGCAACATCTTACAGCTCTCATTAATATATATCGTTGCTGTTGGTTATGCAGCTGTTCTATGTCGTCATATGTCTCTTCATTCTCTTACAAACCTTGATCATTTGCTTTTGTTTGTTTATGGGAATCTTGGATTGTAAGGGTTTTAAATTTCTTCGTTGTGTTCTTATTAAACTGGAATATCATGGCTAGTTTTTCTCTTCCTGGAAATTATGAGATCGAATGGTCTAGGTTTTTAGAGAGCTTCTTATTGAGACATTCACTTGGATACACTCTTCTGTATAGCTTGAGCATTGTGATGAGTTGAAACTCTGAAACCATTGCTTAAATAATGGAAAGTATCTGCGAGTAATCATTCCAGATAGATTAATGACGTTATGATTAATTTTCTCTTTCATCTGTTATGTTCTTTTTTTAAGACTCTTTTCTTGTTTTGATACTTGTTTGGTCATTGGTCTAAGGTTTAAAATGATTAGTAGTGCAGTGAGCTAGTCCTGATTTTAAATAACATTCTTCTTTTACTGCTGTTGAAGTTTATTTATTTTTATTAAGTGAATAGCAAAAAATGAATAGTTTCCAGCATAGATGCAATGCTGCATTTATTAATTATTTGATTCCAGAGTCCAGTCCAGACATCTTCACTTTCTTTCTTTTTGTAAACCCTTTTAGTTTCAGAACTTCTATTGTTTGTTTTAGTTCTGATATTGCTATTGCTTTCATATGTTGACAGATTGAGTCCTGTGGAGGTCAAGCGCTTACATTTGGGGGTGATGTATCTAAAGAAGAAGATGTAGACTCAATGATAAAAACTGTGAGCATCTTTGCTTTGTGATGAACTTTTGTTTGACGAACTTTTGTTTGACGAACTTTTGTTGAGCTATCTTAAGAAATTTTTGATTAAATGTCAGAGCATACTATATTGATGGATTTTTATCTGGTTTGCATGTGCAGGCTGTAGAAGCATGGGGAACTGTTGATATACTGGTGAATAATGCAGGTTACAGCAGCTATCTCGTGATCCTGATTTTCTTCTCCTAAAAATCTGAGTTGGTAGTTCATATCCATCTATCAAGGAGAGGAGCGTCTACTACATGTAGAAAGTTTTTATCACAGTGATAAAACCTCACAACTATATTTTTCAATGTTGCTCAGGTATTACTAGAGATGGCTTATTGATGAGAATGAAAAAATCTCAGTGGCAAGAGGTCATTGATTTGAACCTCACTGGAGTCTTTCTGTGCACTCAGGTTTGTGCAATCAGCAATACTGTGTGGTCCCTTGATTGTTTAAGTTAGCAAGCATGAAGTTTTCTTTTCTTATTGCAGGCTGCTGCAAAAATAATGATGAAGAAGAGAAAGGTATTTCCCTTATCTGTAAATTCTTGCTTTGCCATGGCAAAGAATAAGCATGCTGAAGATTGGATGACCTAAAATTAGGAAGTGTTAGTTCGATGTGCATCAAATGGGAACTCTGATTTTATTTTCCATTATTTTGAATATTCCTTGACACATCAACTTCTTGATGTTCTTTGACTACTTATCCAGGGGAGAATCATAAATGTAGCTTCAGTGGTTGGTCTTATTGGCAATGCTGGGCAGGCCAATTATAGTGCTGCAAAAGCTGGCGTTATTGGTTTCACAAAATCTGTAGCGAAGGAGTATGCCAGCAGGAATATTAATGCAAGTGTTTGGATTCTGTCTCCTCGTATAAGCTCATAAAGATACTTGTGCAGTTGTGCTTACATGGTGTGATCATATTTACATCATTTTATTGGGAATAAATTGCAGTAAGAGGGTATTTGGTTCACAATATTTAGGGAGCGTTTGGTTCATATGATTTTGATATGAGGTATGTGTTTAGAATGAGCAAAAACCCATACCTAGTGTTTGTTTAATAAATTGATAGATTTAAAACCCATACCTCAAACCCGTAAGGTATGGGGTTTAGAAACCAAGGGGGAGGTGGGTATGCCGTATGGCCATACCAATACCTCTAGGTATCAAATAAAAGAAAAAATTTCATTCCCAAATAAAACCAAACACATGGTATTAGGTATCAAGTTCCAAACCTATACTACCTTGGTTTCATTCTTGATTTTAAACCCATACCACTATATAAACCAAAAGCCCCTTAAAGTATGGGTATGGGTTTTGAACCATTAACTCATACTTGGTGTTCGTTCAACAATCATACCAATATTGAAACTTGAGGGGCCCACCCCCTAAACCCTGAAGAGATTCTCATATACTAAGGGGGTGGGGGGGAGGAGGGTTGACAAAACTAAACCCATTGATTCAGATTTCTCATTTGCAAAAAAAACTCAAATGCCATTATTACCGCCACCAGGCCCACTTCCCACCCACTTACTGACATCTTACAGGTCTCCCTCCTTCACTGTCGCGTCCTTACTCCTTACCCCTCCTTCACTGTTGCCAAACGTAGGGTTAGGGGTTTGATCGCTATCATTAAGTTCAGGAGCTCCACGAAATTTGCTCTTGATTGAAGGTTTGATTTGATGTGGTGAGCACTGTTAGTGCTTAGCGTGCTAGCATTTGTGTACCTTGTGAGAATTGCTCCTGATTGCCAGTGTAGGAGGTAGAAAGAGGTGAAGGAGAAGGGGAGGAGGATGAAGGAGAGAGCAGGTGCTGGGGATGGCATTGTAAGCACCAAAAATTCTGAAGTGAGGGGAGAAGGGTTTTGACTTTTCATTTTATGTGAACCAAACTCCTGGGTTAAGGTTTAGGTATTATAAGGATCACTCATTCATAGTTCTATATGCCCATACCTCATACCAGAATGCCCTAAGTATGCTTCCAGCAGTGTATCTGACTGAGGCTTTTGATTTAGGTGAATGCTGTTGCCCCAGGATTCATTGCATCAGATATGACAGCCAAGCTCGGAGACAATATAGAGAAGAAGATTCTGGAGAATATCCCCCTTGGTAAGTCATGACTCATGAGTAGCTGCGTTTTTAGTGGTGAACAGTAATAGTCTTGCTAACTGCCTAGTATTATATGAGCTTTTAATTACTGTAATTGCTTTGCACTTTTTTTGTTATTACAATACTTTCTCATATCTCCTCCCTTTTCCCTTGGGGGGGGGTTATTAAGATTACAAGAATCCTAAATAAAGAAGCCTTTATCGAAGGAAAAAGAATTATGAAAATAGTGATGTTTCTAAAGTCATTGAAAGTATTTGCAGGACGATATGGTCAACCAGAGGAAGTTGCTGGACTTGTGGAATTTTTGGCACTTAATCCTGCTGCCAGTTATATCACTGGACAGGTACTGCCACTACTTTGTAATTTGCCATTTTGTTTTGTTCCATGCGGAAATATTGATTCATTTTCTTGAGTGCAGGTTTTGACAATTGACGGGGGTATGGTGATGTAAGAGGTTTTTAGGGGTATCAGATATTCAGATTAGTGTTACCTGGATTGCTGGTTATGGAAGTGTAGAGAGTTGGAAGGAGATTGGTCTAGGTAGTTTCTTTCACTTTGCCCCTGAAACTAGAACAAAATATATCAGGATTTATATTGATTTGCCTCGGAGCAGGAAATGTGCATTTTACTCAAGATTCTCAGATCCTAAAATTTTCCCCCTCTAAAAGTTTGTTTTCACTTCCTTTCAAACAACTTTGTTCACCTAGGTTATGTTTAGTTCGGTAGAGGACATTGTGAACTTGAATGATGTAATTCTTAATGAAATTTCTTCTATTTCAATGCAAATCTGGTTTTCAAGTTGATTTCCTTTGTATGGCGCTCCTTAGCGGAAAAGTTGGCAGAAATTGAAAAAAGGGAAATAGAGGGGAGTAGAGGAGAGGAACAAAGTGGATTATTTCCTTGAAAAGTGAAAAATGTTTTCCATTCTGGGAAACTATTAGCCATTTTACAAATCAAACGGAGGAATCGGAAACTTGTTATCTTGGAATATTGAATGTAGGCCTAGGATACGTTGTCTTCATTTGATTTGTGCTGAACTTATTACACATTTGGCACCTTATTATGATTCAAATTTATTAGCTTTAATAGAAACATATGAAACTTGATTGGAACTTATAACATCTTACTAGAAGTAAATAGACTCAATTCAAACTTAAATTAATTCTATAGTTTTGAATAATTGCATTGGAAACTAAAATTTAACAACAATGTGTCACCTGAATACTCGATACCAATTCAAAAATAACCAAGCATTGCTCGTGTTCTACTTTATATTAATTTTCTAGCCTTACTCTCTTGAAGGAAAGTTGTGTCTCATAAAAATGGTTCTTCATCAGTGAAAATACTTGTCCAAGTCGAATTGTTTCAGAGACTGCATAGAAACATTGTTTTTTTTTGGCTGATTGAATGAATTGCGTTTCTGGTCAAACAACACCCAACTAGCAGACTTGTGTATGATAGAAAGCGGCAACATCAACATAAATATCAAGTAGAGTAGTTTCTTGGACCAAAATTTCTCTAATATCCTTCACCTAAAGGATGCCTGTTCTTCGACTCTTTTGTTAAGGTTTCTGCTTATTTTGTGACAAAAAAATTCTTACCTTTATACACCAAAAGAACTAGGCAAATAATGGTGGAGTATATAGAATTAAAACTACAGTAACGAGAGCATAAAATTAAGCAAAATAAATTTTCTTTATCCTCTTGCATAGCAAACCTAAGCTCACGGAAGTTCATTTCCGGTCCATCTATACAAAATCACCACCCTTTAGATCTGAAATAGACATCTCATTAGACTACATGAATACTCGGTACTATTTATGTCTCTCATACTATTGGAAATGTGGCAGTTTATCCTACTTTCCTAATCTATTAATTTACTGTACATACGACAAAATTCAATTTTTCGAGTTATTGTCAACTACTCTTCGAACATACCTTCATCTGATATGCTAGATGATTGTGTCCCATTTACATGAGGTTGGCTAGCATACTCAGCACTCGAGTCACTAAGAATGCTGTAGTCGAAGTCATCATCACTGTCATCATCTAATTCTGCTTCTTCGTCACTCTTACTCCCCGCATTGTCCTTTAAATGGGGTTCCCTGTGCTTCATTTCCTCCATTGCATCTTCGTAAGACATTTCATACCAAACATTCCCTTTTCCCACAATAGATTTGTTGTGGGCATCTGTCATCCGTTCTTGCTTAGTCTTCTCTGAGTTCTTTGGCTCTCCCCAATAGTCATAGCGATACAAGGGATTTGAAGGGTCATATTGATCCTTGCCAAGAATACTAGGATCAACATATCTCCCGGGTTCTTGTAATGGTAGGCCAAGAGCTTGGCGACTGCAATAAGGAATTGAATTTTCAGTATAAAGCAATCTCGGGCTGATCTAAGAAAGTGCTATATGGCACTTATTCAACCACCTTTCGGAACTTGCTTGAAAGATCTTTTAAGTTAGTTTTCTAAGGCGAGTTACATGAATGTGCTTCCCCCAAAACCTAGTGTTAGTTGGCTTTCTTTGTATCATGAACATAGCCTCATTGTCGAAATGTAAAGAACTGTATATAATTGAAGAAAAGAAAACCTAGTTATCTTCTTTTTAAGTTGTTTTCCTGCGGTCAATTTGAACTTTTACCCATTTCTTCCCTGGGGATGGGGACTGGCGGAGGGGGGGGGGTCCGTTGTGGTACCACAGAGGTGGAAGGCCCTAAAATAGCATAGCTATAGATGCATCAACTGCATTTATTAGTAGTGAACATACCAGCTTATGTCTCGCAACAGAGCTTCTCTTTCCTCAAATGATCGACGCCAGTGGATGAAATCATACTCATCCATCTCTACGTTCCGTCTTAGTTTGGCAACTTTATAGTCCTCCCCTCTTTCTTCTGCTTCCTTTTCAAGTTTATTATGGAGCTAAATAAAAGGAAAAATATGTTAAAAGCAAAGCACCAAATACACACACCAATAATAACAAAATTTTCTGAGCAATCAGGTAATAGATTTGCGAAGTGGTGCTCATGTTCTCTCCAGTTTATTCTATACAATTGATCATCAAGCACTACCTAGCCTTATGGGGCATGAAAAACTATTGGCGGTAGCACCCCATTCCAATCGTATTCCATCAATAGTCCGTTCTTTTTCAACAACATTTCATTTTCACTTTTGTTAAGCTTTTCTCCACTACTGTTCATTGTCTCAGTTGGGTGGGGGGTGTTGAGAAAATATTGTATGCATAAAGAGAAGTGAGAGATCAACCTGACGCTCAGCAAAAGCTGACTCCAGATCAAGTTCTTTGACACTTGTTTTCTGCCAATCATAGGAAATGTATCAGATAGCTGACATGCCATCAAAACTATACTTTATGATAAGGCAAACAAGGAACACAACACAATAGGTATGCTCACCAATATCATTTTAGGTAACAGAGATTTCTTGTAATAAGCTTTGGTGTATTCCACACTATGTCTTTCATCAAACTCTACTTCATCAGTCAGCTCTGACAATTTCTTCCCTTTATATTTGTCAGGGTCAGCCTCCATGTCATCCAAGATCATTTGCTCAGCAACATGAATCTGCCACAGCTGCAAAAATATGCAACAATTAATTGTTAGAGGTAAAGCCATACGGAGCTTTGTTGAGGATAGCTGAACAAGAATTTGTATCACTGTTACTGGGAACACTACAACATCTAGCAAAATCTAGTAGCTACTAGTTGCAATTGGCCACTAAGATAAAGGGAGAAAGATATGAACTAAAACTCAAGAATCTTAAAGAATAAATGCCTGAATCAATTCGAATCCAATTATACTAGATGTTCATCATGCGAGAAAAGCAACAGTTCGCCTTCTCTAGACCGATAGAGAAAATCAGAAAACTAGGAAAAGAGAACGAGGGTTTCACTTAGAAAAGGGAGGAGCCTGTACCAGTTACAGTGCAGGGAAGACATAATTCAGGAAAAACAAAAAAAACAAAAAAAAAGGTACGAGGACAGCCAGACAGAAACAGAGTGGACATGATAAGATAGGAAGTTGTCTCTATTGAATCCTGATTGTGATAGGGTTGTGATTGGTATGGATGATATTCAACCTTTTACCAAGTATTGGTGACGATCCTTCAATTTTCTCAGTATTAGGTTCTTAAGCAGTATGGTAGACATACTGGAATTTTGTTTGAGGCCTTGGTTTAGTCATCTTCTTGCGCGTGTTAAGTAATCAGGAGGTATATTTGAAGGTGTCACCCACACCCAAAAGGAGGGCAAAGGACAGAAAATTCATGCCCTTGAACTATCATGGAGCAATTTATCTACAAAATAACAGAAGTGTTGCTTAGAACCTAAAGCTTTTTTTTTTTTTTTTTTTTGACAGGAAACCTAAAGCTTGACTCCAATTATACAAAAGCCTCAGATAAAGGAACTTTAACCTTGAGGGTTAAGGCATAATTCTCTTCTCAGTTCTCTCACTCAAAACTTTTCTACAGTTAAGGGGATAGCCTTTAGTATGCGTATGATGAATTCATTTTGACAAGTTAAAAGAAATATATTTTACAGAATTTTCATTTACAGCCATAACACCTATGCACACTGATACTGATTGAAACCAAGCAATGTAGACAAAAAATTAGATTAGGTTTATAAAAAGTAATATGTGGCTACCTCACATCTGCAGAACTGCCAGGACATTGTACCATTTGGCATTTAGTGGTATAAGGGCCTAATTCCCCACTGTAATTGCAGATGAGTTCCAGCTACACAATACCAATATGCATAGGCATGGAATTGCTACTTTCATCTAAGCATGCAAATCTATGCAGTAAGGATGTATTCTTCAAATTACGACAATTTTCACTACTTGCATAGTTTTCACAAAATCAGTACATAACGTTACTCTGTAGTGTTTTCTTCTCGCTAACAGAGCATACATGTGACTAAGCTATATACTCTATGGATCTTTTTATTGCATATATATCAAACATAAATTATAGATATCAACCTAAGCTAGTAAAAGAATTCGGAAGAAGAGTATCAACCTTAAATTACCTTGTCAACATAAGGGTGATCAGACAATAGAGGCTCTTCTTCTACTCTGATTCCTGGATCCTTTCTGGGAAGAGGAGGTCTTCTACAATCACGCTGAAATAAGGCAGCTCTAAATTAAGAGTGATGATATGGACAACTTCCAATATAGATAGATAGAATTGCCTCATTGCTTTTGAGCTACTAGATTACACTTCATGCAAATGGTATGTGTTTGGGGAAAGCTCTAGCTCATAGAAAATTCATAATCAAACCAATTCCAACACAATGCATAACAAGGGATTTCACAACTTGAAAAATCTACCCCACTCCTTTCCGTTGCTTTTAGCATTTTGGCAACCTAAACAAAATTAATTTTCACTAGATGGAAAAAGGGAGGGTTCATGGAAAATAAAAAGAAGACAAAAATCTAAAAAAATTTAATGTCAAGACGTATTCTTCAAGTTTTATAACCTCTTGGCAAATATAGGTGGGACCTGAATAATAATTTTGAATTGTCTCGATGACAAACAAAACAATATCAATCCTGTTGGAGCAAAGTTTGGGCGGTTTATTAATAACAAGTCAAAGACCATGAAAGAGGTCGTTTCCAAAACAGTTGAACCATTGAGTCTTCAAAGTTTATTACTTTTTAACATTCCGATCGGAATCACAAAAGCAGGGCCTTTCTTGAGCAAGTTTGCACTAGCTAGACTGCTAGAGGTAAGTCCATGCACATCTAAATTCAACTAGGCCTTGCCAATGATGGGGTTTATATTAGGCTTTCGTCTTATTTGTTGTGAAGTAGTAGGCCAGTCAATGGTTTTTACTTTTCTGAGAGATCTAACTGAATCAACCTCTTTGATATGATAGGGGTGAGGCTTATTTTGCTCAAAGACCGACATAACCTTTAGTTGGAAAAACAAACATTTTGGAGAAATAATGTGCTTGTTTTGGATCAAAAATTACACATGAAGACATCACCAGTGTCTTCACTCTACAAAAATATCGTGTGAGCAAACATCATAATGAAGGTTCTCTTATGCAAACTACTTCCCTGTATACCTTATATACAACAGACAGCAGTTTAAGGAAAATTAGTATACTTACACGTAATTCATCAGGATTAGTATCATCATCACGGCGAAAAATTGGTGGATATTCAAACCTATTGAAGCTGCAAACATATAGACTAATGCATTAAGGAGAATTTAAGCATCAAATTTTCTAACAGCAGCAGCAACAATGAGTAGCTGATATGCAAAGACCATAGAAAAATTAAATTCTGAGAGAAGTTATGAGAAATTATGACTTACATAAGATGATCAATGTTTGGGTCCACAAAACGTAATTCAAGAGGAAATCTAAATCGATAAGGATCTCTCTTAGCCTGAAATACAGAGTAACTTATTAGATACGAAACCACTAATTTGTCTAGTTACTAGCAAGATAAAGCATACCTGGAACTAGCAAATGTAACAAGTCTGAAGACTGAATTATATAAAGCATTCAGTTCAAGACAGTCAAATTGACATGTTGAAAACAATTTGATAGTAGCATATTGATGTCCTTAATTTCGCTTGCCAGTCAATTTTCGTATCCTCAAATTCATAAAGGAACATCAAAATCAAGTTCGTGATCTATCATATGAAAGTTGAAAAAGGCTTTAAAACCAGGTCTCTTGCTTCAATTTCAGGTGCTGCTTACAATTGGACATCTACTGTATATTCAAAGTTAAAGACCTGCTAATCGTGTATCTAAAATTTTCCTCTCTAAGAGAATTAGGACAAAACTCATACCTGCTCTCAAAAAAGAAAAGGAAAAGAAAAAGATCAGCTGAAACTTGATACATGAAGTTGAGGATAAGATGGAGAACGAGTCCAAGTTGCTCAAGAGGCAAGTTTTGTAGCAAAGTCAAAATTCTTTCTCAACTCCACAGACATTCAGAAAGAAGGATATAAGTCAAGCTTATCATTAGATGCGCTTCTTCTAACCAGATATGCATCCTCAATCAGTCAAAGAGGGGAGAAAAAAAAAGAAGCAAACTGGAAACAAAAATTTGGATTACTCACCAAAATCTCAACCATAACATGCATGCCAACTTTTATGTGCTGACGGATCCAGTACCAATCATTGCCTTTAATAGGAACCCAGCTGAAAAAGATAACACAAGTAAGCTTAGTAACTCTTCCATAGTTACATGTAATAGGAACAAGAAAATGGGGCTGTTCTGTGACTTTTTAAGCAAGAAGAGAGAAAGCACAGAAGCTTATTTTCTTATGGGATACCTCAAATCGTGTACTATGTCCTGTGATAAAACTAGATCAACAAGTAAACTAACTCATAAAAGGACGGCATGGACCAATACGAAATAAATGCCATGGATTGGGGGTTATGTTCTTTTCTATGCTTTCCTAAATTTGAGAGGAAAAATAATAATACAGAAATAAGAAAAGAAGAGAAAGAAGACGGATAGATTACCCTTCATGTACTCCTCCAATGTCCACAAATGCTCCTTGATATAGGTGCAGAGTTGTCACCTTGCCAAGACAAATCTGCATGTTTTAAGAGCATTAGTTCAAGTGTGGAATTTATTATTTCCAAAAGTGCAGGTAGTCATAGATCAGCCAAGGACAATTTTCGATATTCCTTTTTATTTGTCATCAAACGAATGAACCCTAGTTTAAGATGGACGAATGGGACGTCCATTATCAATTAGGACACAGAGTATAGCACCCAAACAGCCAACCAGCCAACACAGGGCTTTCACAGAACTTCAGAATTAAGCAGTACTTTTAAAAAGTAAGTTTCATCTATAGCTATAGTGACAAGGGTCCAGAACAACTTACTTGTCCAGGATAATAGAATGGTAGTTCGTACTGCAAATAAAGAAACATATTATCAATTAAGGACTTTACATTTCGTGTACCAACATTTCAGAACTCAAATAAGGCAGAAAAACCAGCATTTTACCATTCCCTCCTCATAATCTTTGCCTCTTTTCCTCCTTCCTGGATGATAATCTTGATCATGCTGCAAAAAGCATTGATTATTCCAGGACTTCAGAAATATAGATGAGCAAATCAAGCTTAGTAGTTCCACACAACAACATCGAGAATTTCAATATTCAAACAGGAACATTCATTAGTGACTACACAAACTCAAGCCTTGACCACATAATTAAATAGGTAACTTCCAAGTTCTAATTCATAACCTAATAATATCACCTATAAGGCTATAATAAGAAGACAAACTAATAAGTATAGTCTATCATAATCCAAGAACTCAAACAACTGCCTAATAGATAGAAACTCAATCAAAAATACATTGAACGGGGATGTAAAATTGAGCTCAAATTGCCTAAACTAACACAACAAAACAATACTATAAGTTATAACAATAAACATTATTTCTAACAAAAACAAAGATATTATACTCAGTTATTGCAAGAGAGATAAAGAGAGAAAACCACCTCATAAGATTGTTCCTCCAACTTATCCTTGTTAAATTCAACCCACTCCTGATACTGCTTTAAAAACAGTCTATACCTATCCAAACACATTCCTTGTTTCTCTCTCAATACATTGTTATCCAATTCCTCCAATAGAACTCTGTGTGCCATCATCTTATGACCCTCCCTAATAAACTCGAGGTCTTCCCTATTAACCTGCCAATCGGGAGGCGGCCAATCACGCGGCGCAACGTGTCTAACAAGCAAAGGGCCATCCCAGTAAGTCTCCAAAGGGTCCAAAAGCTCCCCCTTTATATCAAACTGCTTAGCAAAGTAGTCGTCCTCCGTCAAACCCATTTCCTCCATCTTCTTCTTCCTGTAACTGGGTTTCAGCATCTTGAACGCCTCAATTGTTTCAGGGTCTTTCAAGGCAACTTCTTCCCCTTCATTCAGCGATTTTCGGGCGAAATCCGCCTCAGGAGAGAGAATTTCTTCCCATGGAGCCCAACCTCGTTCCACCCAGTTCCGCTTTCGAGCTTCTTCCTCGGTTTCTCTGTCTTTGGGCCCGAATTGTTCCAGGAATGTCTCGTCCACTGGGAATTCATCCGAAGCGTACGATTTTGGGGGGGAAGAGGAGGAAGATGAAGATGAAGATGAAGATGAAGATGAAGATAAGAGGAGAGAGAAAGTGGGGTGGGGATTTGGGGTTTGGAGCTTGGAATTCCAGGGTTTTAGCTGGGTTTTTGAGAGGAGAGAGAGTGGCAGGAATTGGAATTGTGAGGTTTGCAGGATTTGCATCTTCACTCAGGAGTCAGAACTCAGAACTCAGAACTCAGAACTCAGGACTGAAGAGTGAAAAATGTTGTGAGGTGCATTGGATAGAGTTGGTTTAAGTCGTTGCGCGGGTTTATGCGTTCTTGTTTCGTGACCGTGAGATCGTCAATTAGTCAAGTCAAATGAGAATTTATAAAAGAGTTTTTTTTGCTGGGATATAGTAGGGTAATAGGGTATTTTATGGGGATATACATCACAATTTTTTTTTGTATGGGATATACCAAACTAAATTTAAGTTTTGTTAAAAGGTACCAAAAACATTATTTCCGGCGAGAAAGTCAAATTCCCGGCCTTTGACTTGGTAGGAACTCGCGAGCAGGGCCGTCTTAAATATTTGGGAGGCCCTGTTCTAATCTTAAATATGGCCCCTTAATCTAAGAAAAAAAATGGTCCCACTTTAATGATAATAAAATACTTATATGAGGACTATTATAACAAATTAAGCATAGTTAAAAATAAATTAATGTAAGACTTCAATATTTTTTTATTAAACAATTAACAACATATTATGTAATTGGAAGTGCATAAAGGACAAAAAGGAACCTAGCAATTTATCTATACTCTAATAAAAAAAATCTCACCAATTATTAATAATTTATAATCTCAGCCAAAAAAAAAGATAGATAACTTGCAATTAATAAGTGAAATATGTTTATCCCCTCAAAAAAAAAGTGAAAAGATGTTTATCTCCTTTATCTAACTTTTTTTAAAGAATCATTTATAATATCAGTTTATAATCTTAGCCATTTTCTTAAAAAAACTTCAATAATCTCACTATTCGAGCCTCAACACAAATAGATTAAAAGAAAAAAAGGCAAATTACCTTATCATTTCGTCTTCGCCTAGTCCAACCCTGCTCCTTTCTCCGATTTCCCATTGTGAAATTCCAGCAACCGGAAGCAACAACAACCAAGACTCAGAAATCTTGAATGATGAATTGATAATATGTTATGTTATTTGTGTTTTTGTTTAAAAAAAAGAAAAGTATGGAAGCTTTCTACGTGATTAATGCTTATGGAAATTGAAATATGTGTGAAGATTTGTTTCCAAAAAAAGAAGATGCATGGGAACTGAAATGGAGTAATTAGAGGAACAGAGTAATTAAATAGGAGTAATTAGGGGAAGAGGAAGAGTTGTTCACGCTGCAGTAAATTTCGTTTATCTGTTTTTTTTTCATTCCCGCTACTAGTTGGAACTTACCGACATTTGGGCCCCCGATAATTTGAGGCCCTGTTCTGTAGAACCGGTTGAACCGGTAATGGGCCGGGCCTGCTCGCGAGTGAGCTACAAATGCTGTGTTTTACCCCTTCAACCACGTGCATACTGTTGAAATGTTTTTTTAACAATTTTTTTAAGAATTCCCTCCCTTAATATTTCCCTCATTTGCAACTTCTTCTCTTTCTCTCTCCTCTACCAACTTCATCAATTGCAAGGTATGATGTCTTATTTTATCTTTATTCTCAATTCAATTTACTTCTTGTGTTCTTCAATTGTACTATGTGGTTTTAATTTGTGCTATAGGGTATAAATTAGGGTTTCAATTGTACTTAAGGGTTTCTAAAGTTCTTTTTTTCCCCTTAATTTGCTGCTGAAATGACATTCTACTTGCGTAGGTCATGTCTTCTTCTAGTGCTCAACTGAGGAACCCTACACACTGCAAGTGTGGTGTTCCAGTGGCCATAGTACGAAGTTGGTCTGAAGATAATCCAGGCAGAAGGTTTAGAGCATGCAAGGTCTATGACCCTGATTTAAAGATAAGAGATGTAGATTGTTTCAATAGGATGATGATGGGCAGACTGAATGGCAACGCTTAGTAATTTTGAAGCTCATGGCAGAGAAGAAAGCTTTGGCTGTTGAAAATGAGAAGCTTAAGAAAAGAGGGGTAAGGCTTGAAGAAGAAGATGGTGATGTGGTTGCTGAGCATTCTGTAAGCTCTTTTAGAGGAGCTTATTGTGTGGGAAATGAGCAATTGAGAAGTGTTGAAGGCAAGAATGGCATTCCAATGATGCAGTTTCTCTTATGTGTCCTTTTGTCAGTTGTAGTTAGTGCTGTTCTCACTAAGGTGATTGCATAAGTTGATGCAATGGTTAGTTAGTGATGTTGTTAGCATGGTTGGTAGTGTATTAGGTAATAGGGAAGGTTAGCTACAAGTTAGGTATGATTGTTGTTGTAATTGGAACCTATGAAGCTTATGTAAGCTATTTTCCATCTATTAATAATAACAACAAGCACTATGCTTTTGGGTCAATACTTTATATCACCATCCATTTGTTTTGCAATGTATGCCTTAACAAAACAATAAAACAACAATTATCAGGTGGCCACAACCAGCAACTTCATGACAGTCTTGAAAACCTAGCAAAAGGATTATATATTAGTGCTACCTAGACCTAAACATAACATCTACCTAAGTAGCTGATACATATATGTAGCATGTTCATGGTGGTGCTTCTGATGCAGCAAAGGTCTGACTGACCTGTGGCTCAGGTGTGCTGCCCTTCTTTCCTGTCTTCTTTGGTATAACATCAGGTCCACTCTTCTTTGGCATGCCTCTTGGCTTGGGTTGTGGTGGGTCCTTAGGAGCGATTCGGCGGTATGCCGTGCCAATTGAGCGATGCATTTGGCCTTGTTATCAAACCGCAACCCCACCTTTAAAACAATTCTACCTTTGAAATCAGACCTTAAGTTAAAGTGTGCATACCTTTCACCTTCACTTTCACTGCCATGTAAACTGCCTTCTTCATCAGAACTTTTATTCAACTCCTCTTCATCAGAATCATGCTTCGCCCTCTTCATCGAACTTTCATTCAATTCGTCCCGCCCTCTATCGGTATTCACCCTTACTTCTTCTATAGATCTGGTGGTTGGGTGAGGTTGGTTAGCTTCCTGAGTTGTGTAAGAGTTGCCCTATTCACCATTTACATCATCAAGGTGCCTCAGAACATTGTCAAGGATGTTCTCTTCAATACCATTTGCAAAGAGATCAGCCCTCAGCCAGTCTTCATCATTCTCATTTATCCATATGTCCTCAAGCTCAAACAAACTAGGGTTTTCTTCTGTTGTTGTGTTTTGGGATTCAGGTTGTTTGGTCTTTCCTTTTCCTTTTTCCCTGATGGGAGTGAGCTTTTTAGGAGGGCCTCTGATAGTGTTTTGTTGTTGTTGGGATAAGTTTGGACCAAAGACTCGACAAATGGACCTCTTTGTGATACCTCAGGCCCACCTTCATCTACTTGGGACACCCCGAGGCCCAACATCATTCACAGTCTTTTTCTCACCACCAAGCATCTCATCACTCTCAGAATATTCCTCCTCATCATCATCATAATCATCATCATCACTCCTTTCCTCACTGCCCTCTTCTTCGCTCCTTCCATTTTCACCACCAGTATAATCCTCCTCCTCATAGTGATCAATGTAGAAATTTAGGAAGTTATAATTATCCCTTAAATTCAAAACTTCATCATAATCAAATCATAGTGGAATAATCTCCTCCCATTCAACAGACTAAACCCTTTTCTCTTGTAGTATAAGTTACCAGCATATGGATATCCTAGTTTTTTCATCACTATATTAGCAATGGCAAAGTAGCAGAGTTGTTCAAGTCTTTGTTCATGGTAAGTCTCCCCACCCACATACTCCAATTTCCCTTCTTTTCCAACAAAACACCCCCATGGTAAATTCTAAGATGTATTTCTACTTTCAAATCGTATTTTGGATACTTTGCACAACTTTTTGAACGCATCTGAATAATTAGAATCAGAATCGTTCAAATTCAAACCCTAACAGTAATTAAATACTTTTTAGTCTCCAATTCATCACATGCTTTGCAAATTAAAAAAATTAGACTCAAAAAAATAAGAAATAATTAACTAACCTTAAGAAGTTCTTCGAGGTAATTCCGGTAGTGCATCGAATTTTGCTGTAAAAATTAATTTTTACAGTAGAGAGAAGATGAAAAGAGTGAAACTGAGGAGAGAGAGAGAAAGGTGACAGTGAGGAATTTGGAGGGAAATGAATGTAATAGAAGCAATTGAATATCACGCACTATACAAAGAGTAATTGAGCAAGTCAAAGGCCGGAAATTTGACTTTCTCGCCGGAAATAGTGTTTTTGGTACCTTTTAACAAAACTTAAATTTAGGTTGGTATATCCCCACAAAAAAATATAGTGAGGTATATCCCCTCAAAATGCCCTATTACCCTGGTATATCCCCGCAAAAAGCTCTTTATAAAAGGAAAATTTTCATAAAACTACTTTTTATAATTATTTTTTTAAAAAAAATTACATTTTAAAAATTTTGTTTCAAAAAACTACCTTATATAACAAATTTCTTCTAATATACTATCATTTTACCGTAAATGGAGTTTTAATCACTAATAATTGAGTCATCCTAAATTGCTTTTCTTTCTTCCCCTCTTGTTTCTCTCATCTTTTCTCGCTACCCCACCGACAGCAACCCCTACGACGACTGTCGTTTATTGATTAATATGAAATATAAACGTAAAATGGTAGTATATATTGAAAGGAATTTGTTATATAAGGTAATTTTTTGAAATAAAATTTTTAAAAGATAGTTTTTTTTTCAAAAAAGTTAATAAGAAAAGATAGTTTTTTAAAAATTTGTCTTCAAAAAACATGTAGACCATAGTTAACTAGAGTATCTAGAAAAACTTCCAAACTAAAATAAAAATATTTGAAACCACTTTTAAGTGAATTAAAGATTCACCATTTTTCTCTTTCTTGCAAACCTTTCTCCGGATAAAACCAAACTCAAGCGAAAACCCCAAGCGGTGATGTAGGCGTGTTTTTTTATTCGCCTACGCTTTGTGAACGCATATTTGACTACCTCTTAAAGGGTTTTGTTGTATTCCATGTTTTGATGATGCCAAATACTTAGTTGTTTGTATAGTTTTATTTTGGAAAAAATATAAAATCCCAAAAAATATTATTTTATTAATTTTAACATGCTTACATATATTTTATCTCGTGGAGAAAGATTAATAGATTTTAATCTAATCAAGATATTGTATGATTACTCGATTTATTATATGGTATGTTTAATAGAGATCAAGTAACTTAGGATCCTTTGGATAAAAAGATTCTTAAGTTATTAGATATTTTTGTTGTTGCTTTGCTATGGATTTCAGGTTGAACTATCCGTGCCTACAAAGAAGGGAAGTGGGGCGAGATTTTCTCAACCCACTCGCTGGATAATGGAGCTCAACGGCTAGTAGTAGGTGGTTAAAAAATGTTGCACAAAACATGGAGATTATGCAGCAAGTTAAGCGCTATGATTCCTAGATCTCAGCAAGTACACAACGTGGAGTATGAGGAGTGAAGAACAATAAGATATTGCTGCTATTTAAGGAGAAAATACTTGTTCGAAAAACTAACAACTTTCAAGCATTACATTCGAATATTTACAAAGAGAAAGTTTTTCTGTAATTTTCTTCTTCTCCTACATTACATATCATTGTAATATCCTTAGTGTTTGGGTGAGTGATAAATTTCAGAATATCCTTGTAATCAAGTGAGAGAAAGAGAAGAACTTCGAGTGAAGTCAAGTGAGTGTCACTAGTTGGGGGAACCGGGTGATCGGAAAAAAGTTCCTAGTGGAACGAGAGAAAGGTCCAACAATAGGTTGTAAGAAGTGTCTTTTGGCCTATTCTGAGAAGTGTTGAGTCAAAATCCCTTGGGGTCAAGGTTTTTCTTTCTATTGGGCCTAGGAAGTTTTCCTTATAGGTTAAACTTTGTGTGTTTTTCTCTCTTTACTTTGAAGTTATTTTAATTCCGCATTTTAGTCGACCCCTCAACTACAATTTACGCCCCCTCTTGTAGTTGATCTAATGTTCATACTAGAATAACAATTAGTATCAGAGCCTAATACCTCCAAAAATCAGTTAACCCTGAGGAGCTTGTACCTGGCACCATGAACACTACGAGAGAAAAACTTGATGAAGGGTATTCTACCCAACGCCCGCCTATGTTCAATGGGAAGCATTACCCATACTGGAAGAACCGCATGGAGATCTTCATTAAAGCAGAAAACTATCAAGTATGGAGGGTTATTGAACTTGGCGATTTCGAAGTTATAAAGAAAAATGAAAAGGGTGAGCTAGCTCCTAAACCCCTTGAAGAATTTGATAAAGATGATTTTGATAAAATGGAGATGAACAATATGGCTAAAAAGCTTCTCCATTGTGGTCTTGGTCCTCATGAACACAACAGAGTCATGGGATGCAAGACCGCAAAGCAAATGTGGGAACTCCTTCAAATTACTCATGAAGGAACAAGCGAGGTGAAAAGGTCGAAGATCGATATACTTATGCGTAAGTATGAATTGTTTCAAATGAAACAAAAGGAGCCTGTTCAAGACATGCTCACTCGCTTTTCGAACATCATAAATGAACTTGAGTCTCTTGGAAAAGTCATGACTCCAGAGGAACAAGTTCGAAAAGTTCTAAGGAGTCTCCCACAGGATGAGAAGTGGATGACTAAGGTTACAACTATATTGAAAACAAAGGATTTCACCACATTTAATGTTGAGCAACTGGTTGGTTCCATGATGACCCACGAATTGCATCTAGGAACTCACGAGGTTGAACCTGTGAGACCTAAGGCTCTTGCTCTCAAGATAGAAGATCAAGAAGAGTCAGAGACAGACGACGAAGAAGCCGCAATGATCGTTCGAAGATTCAAAAAGTTCTTTAACAAGAACTACAAGGGGAAGGTCACAAGGAAGCCTACAAAGTTGAGCTGTCATAAATGTGGAAGCCTTGATCACTTTATCAAGGAGTGTCCTCAATGGAAAACCGAGAAAGGCAAAGGAAAATTCAAGGAAAAGAACAAGGAACAACAGAAACCTTTTCCAAGAACTGACATGAAGCGAGCCATGGTTGCAGCATGGAGAGAATCTGATGAGGAGCGGGAACAGACAAAAGAAGAAACTGCCCATCTATGCCTCATGGCTAAAACTAAAGACAAAGAAGAATCGTCAAACACCAAGGTATGTTCTAACACCATAGAAGAAGAGCTTACAGAACTTAACAAAAGCCAACTTGTAAAATTACTTTTGGAAACCTTAGACGATTATAAGGCAATTTGTGTAAAAAAGGAACAAGTAGAAAATGTCTTAAAAGTCACTAAGAAACATTCAAATTGGTTTAACTCATTAAAATCCGATACTGGAAAACGGTTCTTTGATCTCTTTGATAAAAATCGGAGTATTCAAGAAGCTTTTGAGAAGGTTAAAAATGAGAATTACTTCTTTAGTATGGAATTGGCAAAATTGAAACTATTTGTTCCTGAAGGTTCAGGTCCTTCTACTAGTACCAGAACAGATTTTGAAAAATTGAAATCTGATTATGAAAATAGTGAAAACCTGGTACTTAAGAAGGAACTGGAATCCTTTAGGAACAAGCTTCCTGATCCAGTGAGTTGGATACAAAAATATCAAAACAAAGGAAAAGATGGACTTGGTTTCAATCACAAAAAGAAAAACAAAAAGAAAAAATATGTGGATCTGCCAAGTAGCAAAATATGTTCTTACTGTGGGAACAGTGGACACATAGTGTCAAACTGTTCCAACAGGGAAGAACGTATTAAGAGAAATACCTACATTGTTAAGCAGATATGGAAGGTTAAGAGTGATTCAAGTCCAACAAAGGAACTCAAGTAGGACAGGGTTCCTACCACTAACTAGTTGTTTTGGATGCAAACTGAAGTGAGGGGGAACAACTTGTGGTTCCTCGACAGCGGTTGTTCTAAGCATATGACTGGAGACAAATTAAAGTTTCTCTCACTTTCAGTTTACAATAGAGGAACTGTGACCTTCGGAGACAATCTTACAGGTAATATAGTAGCAGTTTGTAAGATTGGAAAATCTCAGTCATATTCCATAGATAATGTATTTTTAGTCGAGGGTTTAAAACATAGTTTACTTAGCATCTCTCAGTTTTGTGATAAGGGTAATATAGTGAAGTTTACTAATGAGTCTTGTGTAGTCAACAATAAGATAACAATGTGTGTAGAGAAAAGTGTCCATTTCATTTTTGATGAAACTAATTCTCTGCAGGAACCAAGTTATGATGATAACTTTGTGATTGGATTGACTCGACCTGAAGAGTAAAACCACTATGATGAGGAACTAACCCCTGCAGGAAAAGAAAAGAAGCATGTTCCCGAACCTAATCACCGTGTGCCTGATCCTCAGGGAGAACAAGCAGAAGGTGTAACTCAAGAAGAAGAAGGAACTCATGAGAATGAAGAAACTCCTATGATACAAACACCTCAAGAAGCACCAGAAGGAACTACAACAACAAGGAGATTTGATCCAAAGCCTTGGAAACACCAAAATTCTCAATCCTTAGAGTTAATTATAAGTGATATTGAAAAGGAAACTCAAACGAGATCCCAAATGAAGAATTTTTGTGCTTTTCTATCTATGACAGAACCTAAAGATCACGTGGAAGCACTAAGAGAGGCTGATTGGATAAATGCTATGCAAGAGGAACTAAATGAATTTCAGAGGAATAAAGTCTGGCACCTGGAGTCTAAGCCAAAGAACCAGAAGGTAATTGGACTTAAGTGGGTCTTCAGGAACAAGCTTGATGAACATGGAAAAGTCATAAGGAACAAGGCTAGACTTAAACCAAAGGGTACAATCAACAAGAAGGTATTGATTTCGATGAAACATTTGCTCCTGTTGCTAGGATAGAAGCTATTAGAATTTTGATTGCTTATGTAGCCTTTATGGGATTTAAGTTGTACCAAATGGACGTAAAATATGCATTCCTAAATGGCTTTTTATTAGAAGACGTCTATGTGGAACAACCTCCCGGATTTGAAAATCCCGATCTTCCAAATCAAGTCTATAAGCTTGACAAAGCTCTCTATGGGTTAAAACAAGCTCCTAGATCATGGTATGAAAGATTGTCAAAATTCTTACGTTCTCATGACTTCGTTAGAGGAAAAGTTGATAGGACCCTGTTCCTCCATTCAAAAGGAACATACATATTAGTAGTCCAGATTTATGTTGATGATATTATATTTGGTGCTACTAATGATCTTCTTTGTAAGGAGTTTGCTGATCTTATGAGTAGTGAATTCGAAATGAGTTTGACGAGAGAATTGAACTTCTTTTTGGGCTTGCAAATCAAGCAAACCGAAAGAGGAACAATGATCCATCAACAAAAATATGTCAAGGAACTGCTGAAGAAATATGGACTGGAACAATCCAAAACCAACCACACTCCCATAGAAACAGAAACAAGGTTAGATGAAGACACAAATGGTAAGTGTGTAAATGAGAAGCAATATAGAGGTATGATCGGTTCCTTACTATACTTAACTGCTAGTTCACCTGATATTGCTTTTAGTGTTGGTTTATGTGCAAGATTCCAATCAAATTCTAAGGAATCTCACTTGACGTCAGTCAAGAGAATTCTTAGGTATTTGAAAGGAAATGATGATTTGTGTTTGTTCTATCCTCGTAGTGATGTGTTGATTTGATAAGTTACTCGGATGCGGACTATGCTGGAGACTTGGTTAATCGCAAAAGTACATCAGTAATTGTCCAGTACCTAGGAACAAGCTTGGTCTCATGGAGCTCCAAGAAGCAAAATACTGTTGCCTTGTCCACTGCAGAAGCAGAGTATGTGGCTACTGCTGCATGTTGTTCCCAGGTCCTATGGATCAAGCAACAGGTACGAGATTTTGGTATTAAGTTTAAGTGTGTTCCTATATACTATGATAATACTAGTGCAATCTGCATCTCCAAGGATCCAGTACACCATTCTAGGGTCAAGCATATACATACATATTAGGCATCATTTCCTTAAGCACAATGTTGAAAAAGGTCTAATTAAAGTTGAATTTTGTCCAACTGAAAATCAAATTGCTGACATTTTGACTAAACCTCTTCCAAGGGAAAAATTCAAAAAGATTCGCTTAGAGCTAGGGATGATTAGAATTCATTGAGTATGCTACTTCTAATGAAACCCTATGTTGCAAGATACCTCTAAGTGACCAGCAAAATTTATGAATTTATTCATACATTACACAGTCAATGTTAAGGACTCGCATTAGTCTTCATAATTCTCCCCTTATTGTGCACACATACAAATTGAGCAGAATTTGGTAACGTTTGTGTACATATAGCTTGAACATGTAACATGCATGAGTTCACTTTATATATTTTTCATTTTCTTTCTTTTTATTCGTAATTCTGTAAATATCTCTTTCACATTTTTTCTTACAGACATTTATTTTTATTTCTCTCCTTCATTCATCTACCACAAATTTTTTGATTCAATGCAACGTTTCACCAGCGTCTATGTTCATAACTTAAAAAATAAAATTCAATGGATTAAGAAAGAAAGGGAAGCGCCGCCATAAATTATTTCACCATCCCCCATAAATCTACCCCCTCATAAAACCCTCCATCACCTCAACCCATTTTTACACGACAATTTTAATTTTTACCTCAAAACCATCAAACTCTGCAAAACCACTCAAACTCTCTCCAAAACCCTCTCATCTTGTCCAATTCTTCTCCAGTTCATCAATGGCGCCCAAGCGAAAAAATTCGGAAGAAACTAAAAATTTTCCCGCTGAAAAATCATCCCCATTGGTTGACTATAATGAAAGCGACAACGAATCCTCTAACTCTAATGAGGATTCGGAAGGTTCTCAAGAAAACTTCGGCTCATGAGGTGATTTCGCCCAAGAAAGAAGAAGAGGTTGAAGATGCTGAAACAGAGCAAGAGAAGGAAATTATGGTTCCTACCAAACGCGGTAAGAAATCAAAATCTTCTAAGTATATAATTGGGTTTTGTGTGGATCTCGCTTGGTGCAAGAAAAAAAATGGGTAGAGTTTCTTGATGTTGTAAAGTTTCAAAAATGGTCTAAGGTTTTAAGTTCTGATGAGGGTATCTTTGAGGATGAAATGAGCGAATTTTGCTCAAAATTCAAAAACAATGATGGGTTATGCATTAGTATAGTTCATGGGAATTTAGTGAAATTTAATGAACATCGCATTAGTGAATGGTTTGATGTACCGAATGAAGGGTACAAGGACTATATTAAGGGTAGGGCAAAACTAAATGTTAATTGGGGCTTCCAATGCTAAAATTCTGACTTTCTTTGGTGGCAATTCTTCTGACCAATTTTTGGATCAAAGAGATCTTTACCCTTTCCACAAACTGCTTTTTCAACTAGTTTGGCGGTTCATTTTACCTAGAACCTCCAAACGAACTCAAGCAAGTCTTATGGATCTTTCTCTTATGTACTGCCTTGCTAATAATATAAAAATCAACTTTCCCTCTTTGATGATCTCTCACCTTTCATATTGCATTGCTCACAACAACAAAATTGGGTATGGTAATCTTGTTACCACCATACTCAAGAAGTGCAAAACAAAACTCCCTGCCTGTCCCTCCTTGTTGTTATTGTTACACTCCTAGAGTACTGTTGGTTTCTCTATGATGTTTTTGACGATGACAAAGGGGGAAGTAAAGTTGGCATTTAAAATGATTATAGTCTGCTTAGTTTCTATAGTGATGATTTTTGCAAATTTCTCTCTACCTTACTTCTTGTTCAAAACTGATTTCTTAGTCTTAGTTTTTATTTTAAATGTCTTAGCTTTTGATTCTTTTGCTTTGGTTTATTTTTGTTCTTTATGTTTATTTTTGTCGATTTAATATTTTTATTTGCCTTATATTTACCATCATTAAAAAGCGGGAATACTGTTGTATTCCATGTTTTGATGATGCCAAATACATAATTGTTTGTATAGTTTTATTTTGGAAAAATATAAAATCCCAAAAATATTGTTTTATTAATTTTAACATGCTTACATATATTTTATCTTATGGATAAAGATTAATAGATTTTAATCTAATCAAGATATTGTATGATTACTCGATTGATTATATGGTATGTTTAATACAGATATAGTAACTTAGGATCTTTTGGATAACAAGATTCTTAAGATATTATATATTTTTGTTGTTACTTTGCTATGGATTTCAGGTTGAACTATCCGTGCCTACAAAGAAGGGAAGTGGGGCGAGATTTTCTCAACCCACTCGCTGGATAATGGAGCTCAACGACTAGTAGTAGGTGGTTAAAAACTGTTGCACAAAACGTGGAGATTATGCAGCAAGTTAACCGCCATGATTCCTAGATCTCAGCAAGTACACAACGTGGAGTAAGAGGAGTGAAGAACAATAAGATATTGCTGCTATTTAAGGAGAAAATACTTGTTCGAAAAACTAACAACTTTCAAGCATTACATTCGAATATTTACAAAGAGAAAGTTTTTCTGTAATTTTCTTCTCCTACATTACATATCATTGTAATATCCTTAGTGTTTGGGTGAGTGATAAATTTTAGAATATCCTTGTAATCAAGTGAGAGAAAGAGAAGAACTTTGAGTGAAGTCAAGTGAGTGTCACTAGTTCATGGGGAACTGGGTGACTGGGAACAAGTTCCTAGTGGAACAGCGAAAGGTCCAGCAATAAGTTGCAAGAAGTGTCTTTTGGCTTATTCTAATAAGAGAAGTGTTGAGTCAAAATCCCTTGGGGTCAAGGTTTTTCTTCCTATTGGGCCTAGGAAGTTTTCCTTGTAGGTTAAACTTTGTGTGTTTTTCTCTCATTACTTTAAAGTTATTTTAATTCCGCATTTTAGTCGAATTTCCTCTCAACTACAATTCACCCCCTCTTGTAGTTGATCAAGTGTTCATACTAGAATAACATGTTTTATTAAAGAACGTTTTCGAAGTCGCCAAATTTTTTTTAAAAGAAGACTCATACTGATTGGATATATGGACAACTTTGGGACTTATCCAATGTAGATTTTTCCATTAACCTTCATAAGTGGCTATGAACCAAAATTGAGTTCGGGGGTGAGGGTACAAACATGATCATGAATCGCGTTCGCTCATTGTTGGCCTCTAGTTAACACGATTCATAGCAATTTTATGCAATAAAACAACCAAATGATATTTTCAACACCCTAAAAAAGATTAGTCTAGATTGATTCATTAAACACATAAAGGCTACTTTTTTAGTGGTATGTTATTAGCAACCAAAATTACTAGGTACCTAAATCAAATTGTCCAATTATCTTATTAGATATTAGAACATTTAATTAGGCGATGTGCTCGGCCCATGGATATTATCAGCGCATGTTCTTCTACGTTTCTCCGTTTCGTTGACTGTCTCGATGTTACGTGAGCGCATCCTGGTGAGCTAGACACATCCGGCTGCGCATCGCGCAACCGTAGTTCTGACCGGATTATGCTTGTTATCCGAAATCGAAAGAATCTTTTTATCTTTGATTAAACAATATATTTTTTAGATTCGAAAATTAGTTTTTTTGAGGAATAAAAATATGATTTTCATAATATCTTTTAGGAACATTCATTAAAAATTATTATCAAGAATAATTAATATTTACTACAAATACAATTAATTATTAGGAATAATTAAAAGAGTTTTTAGAATATGGGCTTTAAGAATGCAATTAATTATCATGAATAATTAAATGAGTTTTTAAAACTGGGTTTGAAATTAATAAATAAACTTTATGTTCATAAAATGATTTTGAGCTTAGCTTGTTGGATTGCTCTTGCTTTGGACCGGACTAAATAGGACGATGATGAGTTTCATCATTAGCTACTAAATGGGGAGACACGATTATGTAACTAAACAAATAAATATAAATGGAGGCAGTGATACGTTAAAAGAAAATTAAAAATGAAAGATATGGAGAAAGAAAACGAGGAAAACTGAAGTAATATTAAAAATAGAAACTTAGAAATTCATAAATCTATAACTATATAATAAAAGACGGTCCAAGAATGACATGTGTCACTTTTTCCTACCAAATTTTTTTCCTATAAATTCTAGTTTTTAAATTTGGAAAAATTGATAGGAACAGTCCCAACTATGGGAGTTCCGCCATTTTCACTCCCAACTAAGGATTATTTATGAGCGGTCCCAACTATGCATCATTTTTGCCAAAATTGGTCCCAGCAGGTCAATGACCTGCTACAACAGGTAAAATGCATTTTTTTGCCACAACCTCTTTCTCACTCCTCCCTCCACCCCAATTTGGGCACCCCAATTGCCACGTCCATTGCTCAAGCACTCCTACAATCACAAAATCACACATTCAACCCTCCATTTCAGTCTTTTCCTCCCTCAAGAGCTCGCCGGAAACCACCAGCGAAGAAAGCCCTAAAGTTTATCACCACTCTCTCTCCTCTGTTTTAATGTAATACCAAAACACCAACATCGCCACGATACTACCCACGCCTGCCACCACAGCACCACCCTCCACCTGCCGTATTCATCCTCCTGCCACCTCCGCACACCGTACGCCGCCTTTCCGCGTCTAAGCCGGCCAACTGCACCCCTCCCCCTGATCTCGCATATCTCTCTCGCTACTCCCTAACTCTCACTCACTCGCATTTTCTCTCCTTCAACTCGGTTGCTAAGCCGGACCGCCACCCGGACAACCGCCCTCAACCCCTTGAGCTCTTATAACACCTCGTTCTCAACCGGTGTCACGCTCCATTTTTATTCAATATATGTTGTAGATATCTTGAACTAGAATACTTTCATATTCAATTAATTGAATCTATATTATCTTGCAGAACATGCATATAGTAGAGCTTTACTCGTAATTATATATGTTTTATAAATCGATTAGTAATTGGGAATTTCTTGTAATATGTTGGTTTCTTTTTCATATGGTATATATTGAATTGGTGTGGAGGCGTTTTATAAAGAGTGAAAGTAATTGCTAATTGGTGAATTAAGGAGTTGGAACGCAGGCGAGCAATGGAAGCTTGTTGTTGGCCCGATGGAAGCTCTAGTGGTGGTGCTGGTTGGTGGGGTGGTTTGCTCGATACTGGGGTGGTGTTTAATAGGTGGTGTTTGAAGGAAAAGGGCTCGAATTTCACCTCTTTCCTCTGATCACCGTTCATTGCACACCAGGTGTTCGATGAAATTCTTCTTAGAGAAGCAAATTGCCCATTTAGTTGAATATATTCCATATTGCATTCGAAAAAAGAGGTGGCAGGGGAACGGGGATGGGTGGCAGGGGAGGTGGGTGGGAGGGGTTGGCGGGGGAGGTGAGTGGGAGGGGAGGGGTGGGGAGGGGGTGGCAGGGGAGGTGGGGTGGGTGGGGTGGCGGGGGAGGGGGAGGGGGTGGCGGGGGAGGGATGGCAGGGGAGGGGGATGGGATTTCGAAGCTTCCATAGCTGTTTAAATTTTTTTTTATAAAAAAAATTAACCTGTTAAACAGGTAACCAGTCAGTTGGGACCAATATTGGAAAAAATGATGCATAGTTGAGACCGCTTAGAAATAATCCTTAGTTGGGACTGAAAATGGCGGAACGCCCATAGTTGGGACTGTTCCTATTAATTTTTCCTTTAAATTTTCCTTCTTTTCCATATGATAATCTTAAGTATCTCCAACTAAATAGTTAATTTCAGCGATCATGGCAAGAAATATGTGATTCTATTTTGTTAAATATATTTTAATTTTTTTCCTTGGTTATTCAATGTTATTTATTAATTATGTTACGATTTGACTTTAATAAAAATTTTGCACGTTATAAAACTTTTGTATACATACATATTTCAACATTTAATCTTTGAACAAAAGTTTTACATTACATATCAACTTTTGACATTGCAAGGATAGATGAATATAAATATGCATAAAAGATAACTTCATACGTTTTTTTTTACAGGAAAGATAACTTCATACTGAGTATATCACTACATCTTAGATTTTTTTTCCTCTTAATTGCCCACTAGCATATGACGAAAATCAAAATTATATTTATTACATTAGATTAGTGATGAAATTATAATAAATAAATGTAGTAACAACCTTGATTTGCACGAAACCTAATCTAGTATATATATGAACCAAAAGTTACTACTGAAGGTATTGAAGGAATATGTCCTTAGACGTTGCCGACAATCACTAAATATAAACATAAATTATTATAGAGATAATTAATTACGTTAGTTTAGTAATCACATTTACTTGCTAGAGAATAAATGTTGGTTAGTGAGACCATATTGATTGAACCTACAACTAAGTTAACCTAATCCTATGAGGTCACACTTTGTAGTAACTAGTTGAAGAAAGAAAACCGGCCAATAGGAGAAATTAGGGTTGGGTTAGGTCTCTCTCTAAACTTATTCTCCTAGTATTAGGGTTTGGTTTATATGATTCTAGTATGAGGTATGGGTTTAGAATGTGCAAAATCCATACCTAGTGTTTGTTTAATAATTTGATAGATTTAAAACCCATACCTCAAACCCATAAGGTATGGGGTTTAGAAACCCAAGGGAGGAGGTGGGTTTGGCTCATACCAATACCTCTAGGTAATAACTAGAAGAAAAAATTTCATTCCCAAATAAAACCAAACACATGGGTATTAGGTATCAGGTTCCAAACCTATACCACATTTGTTTCATTCCTGATTTCAAACTCATACCACTATATGAACCAAACTAATAAGAGTGTGGAATAGAGCGTTCATTTTGTCAGTAACTTTCAAACTAAAAAAAAGAGAGAGAAACCCTATTCTTTTTCTTTAGAAAATCCGACCACCCTCCCTAAAAAGCAAGAGACTAAAATCTGTTCATCCTCTTCCGTTTTAGCAAATGTGGAAACTCAATTGGTGCTCGTGGACTAAGTAGTGGGATAGCGATTGCTGTTCTTTGATAACTAACGCTTGCAATACGGTGAAAAACATGCTATAAAGGTTGTACATATTTTTTTTCCTTATAATATGATTCATTTTTATGTTATGTATGTGATCCTATGATAGATGTTAGGAAATTGTTTTCGAAATTTACTTATATATGTATCATATGTTCCTACGGTGGTATCGGTTTTAAACTTCTTGCATAATGTTTATATGATCATGTTCATGTGTTTTTTGATTATTTTTATTTAATTAAGGGAGGGATTTATGTATGGGTTAATTTGCATAATTAATATGGTAATATTAATTGATTGGAATTATTTAATTTTTTTTTAAAATATAATAATGCTCAACTAGTTTAACAAAGATCTGTTTTTTTTAAACACGTCTAATAAGCTAGTACTTATCCTTCTTGAACTTTCGGCACTTTGTTAAAGTCTTTGATTAATTTCATTGTTAGTGGTATGCTTATTGAGATTAAGCATAAAATCTAATAACAACATTAAAATTTAGATTTTAATTTGTCACATAAAATTAATCTAGATGCCCAGATGAACTGATTCTTGTTGTCTTCATAAACCGATTGAAATTCGGAATTTTGGCCCAAATCATCTCTTAACCCCAATTTTGCATAAATTTTCACAATTAATATTCAGCTTTAATTCATTTAATTGTTGCATACATTAAACAAGGGATATTCGGCGACCATGGCTGGGTGGCACATCTCACCGGTGCTGCCACAGTGGCCTGCGTCGACATTGTGCACGGGTAGAAGGACAGTTCTATGGTGGCTGGGATTCGGCCTTGCTGCGGTGGCGGGCTGTGTGGCGCATTGCCGCCGGTGATGCACCGGTCATGGCCAGTTCTGGGCAGCCTTGTGCTGTGCTGGGCGGCTGACGCGGCTGGCTGGCTGGCTTCACGATGCTCGGCGATTATATCGGGAGGAAGCGCTGAAGGTTGCAGATCTTCAAATTGTTGAAGATCTTGTAGTTGGCTAGCTGTACGTGGTTTGGGGATTTGTTGGCTGATTTTCAGGAAAGGTCGTGGCCCGTGGGTGTTACGGTTTTCTTGTGGCTTTGTTGAAGATTTTCAACATTTTGTTGCTGAAGATTTTTTAAATAAATAAATAACTAATGTTTAAACGTTTTCACACTTTGTGGCTGCAGTTTTGTGCACTTATGTTTTACTTTGAGCATTATTATTAATTTTCAATTATGCAAATTAAAGGTCAATTTGATTAATTCCATATTTAAATCCTAATTGAATTAAAATAAGGGAAGTTTCCTAGATTTAGTTTACTACTTAAAACATTAAGTACTATAACTAATATGGAAGTGTTTTGATTATTTCTTAAATTTGTTAAGTTTATCTAAGTTGACATGTTTACTATTGATTGTTAATTTTATAAATGACATGTATTTTCTTATTAATTGTTAATGAGTAATTTTTATTATTTATTTTATTTTGATATTATAAATACATGGATGTGTGATATAATATGTATGATATTATGTTTGCATGTTGTGACTAGTATGGCCCAGAACTAGAATAGAAAATACGATATGTGCATCATTAAATTTTATGTAAATTAAATACGATAAATACGATATTTTTGTAATTTATATTATAAATTATTTATATAATCAAGAATGAAGTTCCATGGAGAATCAAGGATGGAGATCCATGAAGATTCAAAGAGGTTTTCATGAAGATTAGTTCTACTAGGTTTAGGGACCATACTAAGATCACTTTTAATTATGCTTATACAAGTTTTGAAGCAGTGCGTTGCGCGTTAGTTTGTTGTTTATTTTATTTTTTTTGCAAATTATTGATTTTGTGTTGCTGTGAAATGAGATTTTTCAACGCCATTGTATTTACATACTTCCTCCGTTCTTTTTCTATTACAACAATTACTGCTTTGGGTAGTTTCATCTTTTGGAACCATTCCACTTTTGGTAAAAAAAACAACTACAGTTGACAATATTGCCTTCACTTTATGTTACATTATTAATTAATTACCAAAATTACCTCATAAAGTTGCATTTACTTTACTAAGGATTTATTTATCCTCCACTCTAGTTAACTAAAGGGGTACCTCTATGCTAAACTACCGCTAATAGTGCCTCCTTCATTTGCTTGCTCCATACCCATCAAAAGATCCAGACCAACCATCAAATACACAGTCGGATGACCAATCAAACCAAACACTCTCATAGAAGTAAGAAGTACAACTGCTAATCTTCCCTTCCCCATTTAGGTGTTGCATACCCATGATGTCACATGTATTTCCTCCCTCCCCAAACAAATGATGCAAAGTAAATATGATTTGTCACGCTGTCACATGTACTCCCCTCTCTAATCAAATGACACAAATTAAATATAAAAATATAGTGTTTAAGGCTAAACACGTGACCTCCCATTTGAAATGCAAATGCATTAACCAACTAATCTACAATATCATATTTGTCTTTGTGGGGGAAAAAATTATTTATAGACAATATACTATTTGAATTTCAAAAAAAAAGTATATGATTGACATATCTGGAAAGTTTATAGCCTAATATTTCATAATTTATAGCTATAAACTGCATTGCTTCTGCTTTAAGAACCAAATTGTAACTACACCAGGGGTGTTCAGGAGACCCGATATGTTTTGACCCGTCATGTTAATGTCTGTCTACCCAAAAACGGGTAATAAATATGAAATTTTATTTCATGGGTCTGAACCTAGCCCAAAAAAGATGCAAAAATCGAGTTGATTAATGAGCTTGCTTTTAAGTTAAACGTGTATCTCGGATAAATACATTGTTATATAATGTTTTTCTCTTTCATTTTTCACAGTTACATTAATCTCTTCTTACAATAAACAATTGTAAAAATATATTAAGTTAGCTTATTAGCTACCCGATACCACATTGTTGTGCTTGTGACTTTCAGAGGGCAAATGAAAGATAAATAATAAGAATAATCAACATTTTATAGGAGAAGTTGGATTAGATGAATCAACCATTCAACATTTTGAAAAAAGGATTTGATGAATCAACATGTTAATGGAAAAATTAATTGTGATGCAATCTGCAAGTGAGAATATTTACGTTATGGTTGATTGGTAGTAGATCCTTTGAGAAATGATGATTAGAGTTGGCATGTAATTGACAGTTGGCACTCATGGTAGTACCCCAAAATACTGTAATCAACATATGGATCGACATTTGACACTCATAGTAGTAGCTTCTTCTGTAGCTCTTCTAATGATTTATTTTCCATAAAAAAAAGCTATGGCACTTTTGCGAGCACCCAATTGTTCATAGTCGAGTCATGGGTTGCTTTTCTTAGCTACTCGCAAATGCAGGTACCCACATATTCTGGTACACCCACATATTTGGGTACCCGGATAATTAGGTAACCGGTTATGAACACACCTAAACAACAAACTCTCATTAATCGGTTACATTCTTTAATGAAAAAAGCAAAAAAAAGAACGACATTAACCATCTTGAATAACTAAAATGTAATGCATAATATAATATAGATTAACCTCGGGGCATCGCCCGGGTCAACAACTAGTTAATTTAATGAACATAAAAGTTACCTGAAACGCAATCCGAATTCCAACACACAATCTCCTTCATTAATCATGACCTCCAAACGAGTTTTGAAGATTCAAAGAGGTTTAGGGACCCTACTAAGATCACTTTTAATTATGCTTATACAAGTTTTAAAGCCCGTGCGTTGCACGAGTTGTTGTTTATTTTATTTTTTTTGCAACTTATTGATTTTGTGTTGCTGTGAAATGAGATTTTTCAACGCCATTGTATTTACATACTTCATCCGTTCTTTTTCTATTACAACAATTACTGCTTTGGGTAGTTTCATATTTTGGAACCATTCCACTTTTGGTAAAAAAAGCAACTACAGTTGACAATCACTAGTGGAATAAAGTCCAACCGCTGCGGTCAAAACCGGGCTTGCCGCTGCGGTTTTGGCCCGCAACGGTTGGAGCAGCAGCAGTATGCATAAAAAAACTGATGTGGTTGTGAACCGCAGCGGCAAAGCACAAATTGCTGCGGTTTCAAGGGAAAACCGCAGCGGTTAATAGAAAAAACCGCTGCAGTTTTTCCCTTGAAACCGCAGCGGTTTGTGCTTTGCCGCCAACATCTTTGTATGCATTGAAATATTAACTGATCCGGTTCTCTTAGTAAACCGCATACATATATATATATATTTGTATATATATATATATATATATATATATGTATATATATATATACATATTATATATATATATAAATAATATGTATATATATATATATATACATATTATATATATATATAAATAATATGTATATATATATATATATATATATATATAATATGTATATATATATATATATAATATGTATATATATATATATATATATATATATAATATGTATATATATATATATATAATATGTATATATATATATATATATATATATATATATATATATATACATATTATATATATATATATATATATATATATATACATATATATATATATATATATATATATATATATATATATATATATATATATATATATATATATATATATATATATATATATATATATATATATATATATAATATTTTATTATATCTAACCTGCTATAGTTGGCACAAAATCTCACAAGCGCGTCGTATAAAAGTCAAATTAATATATATATATAAATATAAAATTTGGAGAATGTACAACAAATGAAGTTGTACTAAGTACTAAAATCCAAAATAAACATCAATTATATTATTGTACCTATATAACTAGCAAGTAACACAATAAGAACAAATAAACTCAAAGTCGCGGCATCATCTTCACATGCAAACTTCGGTAAGGTAGTGTGCTAGCAAATCCCGAACCTCGTTTATCTCGGTTGTGGTGAAAGAAATCTCCCTTTGGTTGAATACCTTAAACATAATGAAACACACATAATATCATTTTTAGTTTGAGTAAGACTTTAGATAATTTTAAAGAGATTAAAGAAATCGAGCTTCAACAAGCTAAATCGGTTAAAAATGACAATCATTTACCCAAAATGGGTTTCATAGAATGTGAGTGGACTTTAGTTGACTTAAATACTTACATATGTACTTATTGGAACTATATATGACCTAACATGTGGCTAAATGCGGGAAACTAAGTGAAATAAGCTTCGAAAGGCCAAAATCGGCCCGAAATGGTCTTCATTTACCAAAAATGGGTTTCAAAGCATATGAGTGAACTTTAATTGACTCTTATAGTTATATATGTACCTATTAGAACTATATATGACCTAATATGTGGCTATATACGGGAAACTAAGTGAAATGAGCTTCGAAGGCCAAAATCAGCCCGAAAAGGCCTTCATTTACCCAAAATGTGTTTCAAAGCATATAAGTGGAGTTTAATTGACTCTTATAGTTATATATGTACCTATTGGAACTATTTATGACCTAACATGCGGCTAAATGCAAAAAACTAAGTGAATTGAACTTTAAAGGCCTAAATCGGCCCGAAATGACCTTCATTTACCCAAAATGGGTTTCAAAGCATATGAGTGAACTTTAATTGACTCTTATAGTTATATATGTACCTATTGGAACAATATATGACCTAACATGTGGCTAAATGCGGGAAACTAAGTGAAATGAGCTTCGAAGGCCAAAATCGGCCCGAAACGACCTTCATTTACCCAAAATGGGTTTCAAAGCATATGAGTGAACTTTAATTGACTCTTATAGTTATATATGTACCTATTGGAACTATATATGACCTAACATGTGGCTAAATGCGGGAAACTAAGTGAAATGAGCTTCGAAGGCCAAAATCGGCCCTAAATGACCTTCATTTACCCAAAATGGGTTTCAATGCATATGAGTGGAGTTTAATTGACTCTTACAGTTATATATGTACCTATTGGAACTATATATGACTTAACATGCGGCTAAATGCGGAAAGAAAACAAACCTAAGTGAATTGAGCTTTAAAGGCTAAAATCGGCCCTAAATGACATACATTTACCCAAAATGGGTTTCAACGCATATGAGTGGAGTTTAATTGATTCTAATTGTTATGTATGTACTTTTTAGAAGTGTAGATGACCTAACATGTTGTTAAATGCGGGAAACTAAAGAAATTGAGCTTAAGAGGCCAAAATCGACTTTAAATTAAGCTACATATATTAGTTATATATGTATATACCTTCTCAATATCCCCGACTTCCTTGCAACTTGAGGCTATATCGAACATGAACCTCAACACATAGTAGCCACACTCGGTTCCCCCCGGTTGCTGAGCACACTAATCATAGAATTACATAAAAAAAATCATGTAATTAACATACATGGTTGTTTTTTGCTAAAAGAAATAAGTAGCTTAACTAATATGTATTACCTTCATTGCTCTCCATTCAGGTATTTTTCCCGTGCTCTTAAATTTCTTCAAAGAACTGTAGTTAAGTTAATTTCATGTGAGAAGTGTCCAAAGAATGAAATTAGTAAAAAGTGTAATGCTGAGCATTTTAAATAACAAATATACCTATTTATGCATGATTTAAGGAATAAGTGTCGTGGTGGATCTTGAGCTATAGAATCAAAATGATATACTGTGTTGTTTGAAGGACAAATCACAACGAGCGACCAATGGAGACTAAAATGCCAAAAAAGTTAGGAAGCAATCATGTGAGTACTTCTATTGTATATATAATGATAATTAAAGTGGTAAAAATAGATACAAGGTTAAGAACTATACTCTTCAAAACAAGGGGCAAGTATGAACTTATGTTGTGCACGTAGAGATGTTTTGATACATATCCAAATATACTCCTTCACCTCATTTGTGTTTTGCAAACAATTGTCGGCTCGGGTGAAATTTGGACATAACCACCCAAATTGCTCTTGTATGCTCTTGCGTCCACAACGCTCATCTTGGAGTAATCTTTAAAGCACAACCAACTTCGTAACATAAATATATTATTGTATATTGCAAAGCATTTTTATTTACTTCAAAAGTACAAATGTTTTACCTCATGAAGACTTGAATCAAGGAAACATTCAACATCTCTCCGCAAAGGAACTCTTTCAAATCACCCTTAGACACCCATGTCGATGTATCCTCAAAGTAGTTGAATTGCGTGGTACCCAAATTCACCTCGAGAGGTGCATCATCCGACATATCACGCGCATTTGCATGTAGCCATATGCATGCCTTAGTGAGACACTCGATCTTTGGTTTCTCGATCCAAGTATCTGTAGTTGGTTTTTCTTGGTGACTAGCTTGAATCTTGCATTCCTTTACCCAAAATGGCCTTCTTTGGCCCGCTTGAACCCTTCTTCTCTGAACCCTTCTTCGCCTTCTCTAAAGGAGGTGAGTCCGCCTTGCTTTCCTTGGGCTTGTTTATTCTCTCCAAAACCTAATAATTCAACGGTAAAAACATTCAACATAGTTAGTTAATAGGTATGAAATAAATCATTATGAATATGGACTTAAGTTGCTTCAATTTACCTCGTCTGAAAACCTCACCCATGCCGATGGCCACAACACATAACCACCACGAGTGTCGGTCAAGACATTTATATCAATTGACGGTTTAGGCGGCGGAAGAGCAAAGTCTTCGTAACCAGGAGTAATGATGACTACTCTAACCGCCAAGTGCTCATTGTCCACAGGCTCATGATGGACTATTGCTCGTTCACTTCGTGGTTGTGCATTTCCTACAGCCACCACAATCAAACCCTCATCTTTTACATCTAGTAAAAAGCTGGCAAGGCGTTTCTTCCTTCAAAAAGTAAATGAAATTGAGGTTATGAACATGCAATTACAGAATATAACATGTTACTTAGTTTTAAAAATTATAAGGATAATAGTTACCTCTAACTCAAGTATAGATGGTGGGGATTTTTGTGTGTTAGGATGGCTAGATTTGTCCTCCAAAAGACGATCCAGTTTAGGTTGATGTATCGCCGGTAAACCAAACTGTGAGAGGACCGCGTTGAAACTCTCCGTGACTTTCTCCGTGACTTTCTCCGTGACTTTCTCCGTGGCTTTCTCCGTAATTTCCTCCGTAAGCTTCTCCCGAATAGCTTGTGTCATAGCTTCCATATCATGTGGTTGAGAGCGTGATTTTGTACCCACGGAGTAATCTTTAGAATACGCTTTTGTCACACCTAGACGAATACCACCAAAACCCCTCAAACATCCACTGTGGTCCTTTCCCAAAGTCTCATAAAGGGCATCTTTGTTGCCTTGGGGAGTGAACTCGCCGCTAACTTCTTTTTGCTTGAGCCCCATCCATAGAGAAATTAACAACGGTAAGTTTAAAAAAAAAAATTCAACATCATAAGTGGCAGCGGCAAGGGGGTGGGGGCGGCATTGTGCGAGGAGGAGCGGGGTGGGGGGGGAGTGTGGGGGCGGTGGTGCATGGGTGGGTGTGCGGGGGAGCAAGGGGTGGGGGCGGTGTGCGGGGGTGGGTGTGCGGGGGAGCGAGGGGTGGGGGCGGTGTGCGCCGTGGGCGTGCGGGGGCGGTGTGCGGGGGGAGTGTGCGGGGTGGGGGGAGTGTGCGGGGGGTGGGGGCGTGTGCGGGGTGGGGGGGTAGTGTGTTGGGGGTGGGGGATGTGTGCGGGGGTGGGGGGCTATTTGCGGGGGGAGTGTGCAGGGGGGTAGTGTGTTGGGGGTGGGGATGTGTGCGGGGGGTGGGGGTCGTTTGCGGGGGGAGTGTGCGGGGGAGTGGGGGATGTGTGCGGGATGTGTGCGGGGGGGGAGTGTGCGGGGGGGGTGTGCGGGAGAGTGTGCGGGGAGTGTGCGGGAGGGGCGGTGTGCGGGGGGTGGTGGGAGTGTGCGGGGGTGGGGATTGGTAGTGCATGCATTTACAACGGCATTGGCTATCTTCAAGGTTCCCGGATCTGAAATGGTCATTTGATTGTTGATATCACGCCTATGCAAGGAGCACCACCAATCAGCGACACGATCAACTTTGACAGACGACGCGGCCTTAGAGCTAGAAGACGGCGTTGTAGTTGTATCGATAGAAGGGTAAAATTTCTCGTCAATCCACAACTTTCTCGCGCTCGCATAAGTTTGGGAACCCATATGATGGTAGTGCTTCCTCTGTCATGCACTGTGTGAATGTTTCTCACGCTTAGCCTATAAATTCACATGGGCAATTAGAAAACATATGTAATTGTATTGAAAGTGAACATGCAAAGTCGAATATATATAGTTTAAAGTGCAATACTTACCACCATCTCCGGCGTAGTATTTTGGGCAACAAATGCCTCCCAATCTTCTGGTTTTATATGTCCCCAAATCTGATGAGGCAAAGAATCCGGTTGAAATGTATCTTCCTCTCCCCCTTCCTTTTCTGTTTCTTTTTCGGCCTCCTTGTCCGTCTCACCCTCATTTTGCTTTGATTTTTGAATTTTCCTCCTCTTTATAGTCCTCTTTCTCCGTTTCGTGATCCACCCACTCACTAGTTTGCTTTTGAAAGCTCTAAATCTTTCGGTCACCGCGGATAGAAACGCCGCCTTTTTTTCCTCATTATGAGTAATATGGAACATATTCTATAAAAACAAGAAACAAACAAATAGTTATTTCCATATACATATATATATATATATGTATATATATATATATATATATGTATATATATATATATATATATGTATATATATATATATGTATATATATATATATATATGTATATATATATATATATATATATATCAATGAAAACATGTGGCTAAATGCGGAAAGGAAAGAATATTAAGTAAATTGAGGTTTAAAGGCCAAAATTGGCCCGAAATGGCCTTCGTTTACCCAAAATGTGTTTCAAAGCATATAAGTGGAGTTTAATTGACTCTTATAGTTATATATGTACCTATTGGAACTATATATGACCTAACATGCCCCTAAATGCAAAAAACTAAGTGAATTGGAGTGTAAAGGCCAAAATCGGCCCGAAATGGCCTTCATTTACCCAAAATGTGTTTCAAAGCATATAAGTGGAGTTTAATTGACTCTTATAGTTATATATGTACCTATTGGAACTATATATGACCTAACATGCCCCTAAATGCAAAAAACTAAGTGAATTGGAGTGTAAAGGCCATAATCGGCCCGAAATGGCCTTCATTTACCCAAAATGTGTTTCAAAGCATATAAGTGGAGTTTAATTGACTCTTATAGTTATATATGTACCTATTGGAACTATATATGACCTAACATGCCCCTAAATGCAAAAAACTGAGTGAATTGAGGTGTAAAGGCCAAAATCGGCCCGAAATGGCCTTCATTTACCCAAAATGTGTTTTAAAGCATATAAGTGGAGTTTAATTGACTCTTATAGTTATATATGTACCTATTGGAACTATATATGACCTAAAATGCCCCTAACGGCCCGTTTGGTAGTCGTTAATAAATTGCGGTAATGGGTTTGAATTTTAAGTGTAGGTTACAAGGGAATCATCCTTAAAATCTCCATGGGGAGGCAATTTCAACCCCAAGTTTGTGTCTTTTCTCCATGGGGAAACAATCTCACCCCTAATTTTCATTACCACTCATTACCACCTAACAAAGTGGTATTGGATGAGAATGAAAATTCAAGAAGAAAAATGCACACTTTAGGATAAATTAGCATTACCATGGGAATGAACAATGACTTTCTTCACAAATTTACATACAAATTCATTCCCATTACCACCATTTATAACCAACTACCAAACGGGCCGTAAATGCAAAAAACTAAGTGAATTGAGGTGTAAACGCCAAAATCGGCCCGAAATGGCCTTCATTTACCCAAAATGTGTTTCAAAGCATATAAGTGGAGTTTAATTGACTCTTATAGTTATATATGTACCTATTGGAACTATATATGACCTAGCATGCCCCTAAATGCAAAAAACAAAGTGAATTGAACTTTAAAGGCCAAATCGACCCGAAATGGCCTTCATTTACCCAAAATGTGTTTCAAAGCATATAAGTGGAGTTTAATTGACTCTTATAGTTATATATGTACATATTGGAACTATATATGACCTAACATGCGGCTAAATGCAAAAACCTAAGTGAATTGAACTTTAAAGGCCAAAATCGACCCGAGATGGCCTTCATTTACCCAAAATATGTTTCAAAGCATATAAGTGGAGTTTAATTGACTCTTACAGTTATATATGTACCTTTGGAACTATATATGACCTAACATGCGGCTAAATGCAAAACACTAAGTGAATTGAACTTTAAAGGCCAAAATCGGCCCGAAATGGCCTTCATTTACCAAAAATGTATTTCAAAGCATATAAGTGGAGTTTAATTGACTCTTATAGTTATATATATGTACCTATTGGAACTATATATGACCTAACATGCGGCTAAATGCAAAAAACTAAGTGAATTGGACTTTAAAGGCCAAAATCGGCCCGAAATGGCCTTCATTTACCCAAAATGTGTTTCAAAGCATATAAGTGGAGTTTAATTGACTCTAATAGTTATATATGTACCTATTGGAACTAGATATGACCTAACATGCCCCTAAATGCAAAAAACTAAGTGAATTGGAGTGTAAAGGCCAAAATCGGCCCGAAATGGCCTTCATTTACCCAAAATGTGTTTCAAAGCATATAAGTGGAGTTTAATTGACTCTTATAGTTATATATGTACCTATTGGAACTATATATGACCTAACATGCCCCTAAATGCGGGAAATAAAAGTAATTCAGTTAAAAAATAAACTTACACAAGTGTCTTCCCATAATGATTTCTTCATTCCATCGGGCACATCTTTCCACCCCACCCAAATGCTCAGTTTGCGCACACATAACCCTAAATGCTGCCCATACTTTTTACGCGATTGACCACAAGGTTGACCCATATCATCATACTCGAGGGTCATAAGGGTGTTATAATTCAATCCCTTGGTCGCACCCCTTCCTTTCCGCTTCTTTGTTGCAACTTTACTTGGAGTTTTGGTGGTACTAAGAACCTCTTTCCCCGCATTTTTGTGTGGCACAATGACGGATGAAATACAAGGATAATCTTCCCTAGCATTGTTGTCAATGGGGGAGCCTTATCGGCTAGCTCCTCATTTATTTCGACCCAAGCGAAGTTCCCTATCACGCAAGCGCTTCTCCTCATCATGCGCTATGTCTTCCGGTTCACCTTTATCATCCTCCTTCTCCGCATCATACTCATCATCATCATCCAATGACTTATCATAATCATCATCGGTTTCTTCCTCCACAATCACATCATCTCGGACCATGTTTGAAACTCCTGAAATTTTAAAAAACGATATTAGAAACGTGTAAGATTAATCAAAAATATGAAAGAAACACTCCAACCCCCACATCCCCCACCTTTCACCGCTTCCACCCTTCTTCACCGCCCCACTGATCGCCCCCCGCACACTCCCCCCGAACCGCACACTCCCCCCTTCATTGCCCCCTCGCATGCCTCCCACACTACCACCCTACCCCCGATCGCCCCCTCCCCGCATGCCCACCCCCGCACACCCCCCGAACCGCACACCCCCCCACACCGCCCCACCCCACCCCGCACCCCCCTGCACACACACTGCCCCCCGCTGCCGCACAGCACCCCTGCCCGCCCACTGCCCCCCCCCTTCACCGCCCCCAGCTGCGACCCCCCGCACTCCCCCTTCACTGCCCCCAATCGGACCCCTTGTCCCACCCCCCGCATGGCCCCCTTGTTGTCCAACCCCGCTTGCATAACACCCCTTGCACGAGTCCCCCCCTCCAAAAAAACAATCCATAATTACACCCTAAACGACATTCATCTACCCATTCGGTTTTCAAATCATGTGACCCGACTTTAAGTGACTCTAATAGGCCCGAAATGACATTCACTTACCCAAAATGGGTTTCAATACATGTGAAGCGAGTTTAGTTGATTGTAATAAATATATATATATACTAATAAGAACTATACATGACCTAACATGCGGCTAAAAGCGAGAAATTAAGTTAATTGAGGTTGAAAAGCCGAAATTGGTCCGAAATGACATTCACTTACCCAAAATGGGTTTCAATACATGTGAAGCGAGTTTAGTTGATTGTAATACATATATATATACTAATAAGAACTATACATGACCTAACATGCGGCTAAAAGCGAGAAATTAAGTTAATTGAGGTTGAAAAGCCGAAATTGGCCCGAAATGACATTCACTTACCCAAAATTGGGTTCAATACATGTGAAGCGAGTTTAGTTGATTGTAATACATATATATATACTAATAAGAACTATACATGACACTACATGCGGCAAAAAGCGAGAAATTAAGTTAATTGAGGTTGAAAAGCCGAAATTGGCCCGAAATGACATTCACTTACCCAAAAAGGGTTTCAATACATGTGAAGCGAGTTTAGTTGATTGTAATACATATATATATACTAATAAGAACCATACATGACCTAACATGAGGCTAAAAACGAGAAATTAAGTTAATTAAGGTTGAAAAGCCGAAATTAGCCCGAAATGACATTCACTTACCCAAAATGGGTTTCAATATATGTGAAGCGAGTTTAGTTGATTGTAATACATATATATATACTAATAGGAGCTATACATGACCTAACATGCGGCTAAAAGCGAGAAATTAAGTTAATTGAGGTTGAAAAGCCGAAATTGGCCCGAAATGACATTCACTTACCCAAAATGGGTTTCAATACCTGTGAAGCGAGTTTAGTTGATTGTAATACATATGTATATACTAATAAGAACTATACATGACCTAACATGCGGCTAAAAGCGAGAAATTAAGTTAATTGAGGTTGAAAAGCCGAAATTAGCCCGAAATGACATTCACTTACCCAAAATGGGTTTCAATACATGTGAAGCGAGTTTAGTTGATTGTAATACATATATATATACTAATAAGAACTATACATGACCTAACATGCGGCTAAAAGCGAGAAATTAAGTGAATTGAGGTTGAAAAGCCGAAATTGGCCCGAAATGACATTCACTTACCCAAAATGGGTTTCAATACATGTGAAGCGAGTTTAGTTGATTGTAATACATATATATATATACTAATAAGAACTATACATGACACTACATGCGGCAAAAAGCGAGAAATTAACTTAATTGAGGTTGAAAAACCGAAATTGACCCGATATGACATTCACTTACCCAAAAAGGGTTTCCATACATGTGAAGCGAGTTTAGTTGATTGAAATACATATATATACAGTAATAAGAACTATACATGACACTACATGCGGCTAAAAGTGAAAAATAAAGTAAAATGACCTTGCAAAGCCGAAAGCCGGAATTGGAGCCAAAGAAGTCGAGCCTATTGTTTACTTTTGCCACCTTCATTTGAAGTATCAACCATTATCCCTTCCCCGTGATCTGCACGCATGTAACTTGTCGCTAACTCCGCATCAGTGACATCGGAGTTGGGATTGTGAAAGGCGGGGTGTCTTCAAACGCATCATACTCCTCCTCATCCTCAACATCACCTACTCCAAGTATACTTCTTTTTCCCGGGACAACAATTGACCACTTGTTATCAGAAGGGTCAGTTACGTAGAATACTTGCTTAACTTGTGATGCAAGCACGAATGACTCTTCACTATCACGCAACCGAACCAAGTCTACAAGAGTAAATCCACAAGGGTCATCTTTTCTTATGTAACGCCTGCTATACTCAACCCACTTGCATCGAAATAAGCGGACCAGTGAAACCGCAGTAGTCAAGCTCCCATATATCTTGAACTCGCCCATAGTATAACAATCTAGCATCAATAGGAGACTTGTCTTTGGCACTTGCATACCGTGTAGATGATGCCTCTCTTGAAACACCATTATTCTCGAGAGATCTCGACTTTTGATCTTGACGATCCGTCCAATACGTATATCCGTTAACATCATAACCCTCATAGAGAGTGCACGGCTTCTCGAGGACCGGATGCTAGCCACTTCGAGTTTCGTAAACATTGGAATCTACTTCACGCATTATTCGGTTATGGAATCAATCAATAAACGTCTTATTATGCAACCGCATCAATGCTCTAGTCCCTTTACCCGGATTCTCGGTCACGCAACTCCTCCAAATGCTCATCCAAGTACGGATGCACCCGTACCATATGCCGCAATACAAATAAATGTGCTTCGTATGCGCCTTTCAACAGAGGTACGATCATTTTGGAGCCAAGTGTACCTTTACCCGCGAGTCCGCCTCGTGTCGAGATGTAGGAAGTCCAATAGGATCAACATTAGTTAAGAACTCGACCACAAAATTACCGACCTCTTCACTCACAATCCCCGAGTTATACTTCCTTCTCGGTTGCTTGCCGGAGTCCTTACTTTATCTTTCAAAGAGCCCATATGTCTCTCAAAGGGATAGCACCACCTCAAAAACACCGGACCACATAGCTTAATTTCTCGAACTAGATGTACAACCAAATGGACCATAATGTCGAAGAAAGCGGTGGGAAGTACATCTCAAACTTGCACAAAGTCCGTATCACGCTAGCTCCGCGAGCATCAAGCTTCGAGGGTTGTAACGTTTTGCTACATATAGTATTGAAAAAGAACACAACTCGTTATGGTATGTCTCACGTGTTTCGGCAATATCCTCGGAATTGCAATCGGTAAGAATACTTCGCATCATTACATGACAATCATGAGACTTCATGCTCGATAATTTCAACTCACCGTCTAAGGTAACAAATCTTTTCATGTTCGATGAGTACCCTGATGGAACCTTAATGTTGTACAAACACTCGCAAACGCTTCTCAGCTCTAGATAGAGTGTAGCAAGCCGGAGGTAAATAGTTCCTATCATCATCCTTCACCGTTTTCTTTCCTTTTCTTTCAATTCCTGAAGGCGACCCTTCTTCCTGTTCCTTTTCTTTTCCCTTTCCTTTTCCTTTTCCAGACACTTTCTCTTTTATCTTTCTTTTCTTAGTGTCCCTCTTTTGAGCCCATAGTTCTGGTCGAAGCCCATCACTTTCCAGATACAGTCGCACCCCTTTGCTATCCTTTGTCTTATGTGGAATATTCATAAGTGTCCCCAGAATGGCGTCACATACATTTTTCTCTATGTGCATGACGTCGAGACAATGTCTAACCTCTAGATCTCTCCAATATGGAAGTTTCCACAGAATAGACTCCTATTTCCAAAGTCCCTTATCACCAAATCTCACTCCTTTACCGAATATCGTTTCAATACCCTTGACTTGATCATAAACCTCAATACCAGTCAATGGTCTACGAGCAACCCCTTCCTCAACTGTTCCATCGAATGCCTTCTTCTTATTACGATAAGGATGGTCGCGTCGAAGGATCTTCGGGTGCGCATATAAACATCTTTGTGACAAGTAGTAATGTATTTAGATGCTGTGTCGTCCAGGCAAATCGGGCATGCTTTCTTCCCTTTGTTCTTGTACCCGGATAAGTTCCCATAAGCAGGATAGTCATTAAGAGTGAATAAAAGCATGGCACGCAATGTGAATACCTCATCGGCATGTGCGTCATACACGTAAACTCCTTCATCCCACATTATTCTCAAATCATCAACAAGTGGTCGGAGGTAGACATCTATGTCGTTTCCGTGTTTTTTCGCCCGAAATAAGAATCGACAACATGATATATTTGCGTTTCATGCACAACCAAGGAGGCAAGTTGTATATAACTAGAAGAACCGGCCACGTACTATGTTGAGAACTAAGAGTGCCAAATGGGTTCATCCCATCCGTGCATAGGCCAAGCCTCAAATTTCTGTCCTCGGCACCAAAGGTCTTATGAAAATGGTTGATACCTTTCCACTCATGAGAATCAGCCGGATGTTTGAGAAAACCGTCCTTTTTCCTTCGTTCTGCATGCCACCTCAAGTTCTTAGCATCTTTTTTGATTGAAAACATGCGCTTGAATCGTGGTATAATCGGAAGATACCACATCACCTTTGCTGGAGGACCTTTCTTATCACCAACCCCTGCGCGCCTGTAACGCGACTTCCCACATCGAGGACACTCATCCATATTTTCATATTCATTTCGATATAACACACAATCGTTTGGACAAGCATGTATCCTCTGGTACTCTAAACCGAAGGGACACATCAGTTTCTTAGCATAGTAGTTCGACTTGGGTAGTTCATGGTCGTCCGACAACATATCACCAAATGCTTGCAACAAGGAAGTGAAACAAGAGTCACTTATACCGGCTTTCGTCTTGATATTAAAGAGTGTTATCACGACCGTCAGCTTGGTGTACCTCGTACAACCGCGATACAACGGTTTCCGAGATGCCTCGTCCATGCACTCAAAAATACGAGGCCGTTTGCCAGAATGATCTACCCTCGCCATCGTCTCCTCGATATGATCCCCTTCATCATCATCATCTTCTACTTCAATATCCTCATATTCATCCTCGATGTTGTCATTCTCAATGACATCAAACTCACCTTCTTCATGCACATCGTTAACAATGGCATTTCGACCATCATATATACCCTCCTCACCGTGCCAAACCCATACATAGTAATCTTGTTTAAACCCGCGACGAAAGATATGCTCCCTAAGCGACTCAATGCTACTAACGATGCTCACATTACCATAATCAACACAAGGACAATAAAACCCCTCGGTTCCCTTTGCAGCCTGATGACTTAATGCAGCATCACAAAATTCAAAGACCCCATTCACGAATTCACACGTGTCACGACTACCATAAATCCATGCACGATTCATTTCAACCAAACATAGCTCTAATTAAACATAAGCAACAAGTACCCCATGTCAATGACGAACTTCACTACATTATTAGAGTTTATACACGATATATATTTAATGAAATTAGGCATGCTTTCCAAGGGTCCTTATCACTCCAACCTAACCCATCCTTAGATGTCTAATCTCACTAGTGAATGTATTGCATTCAGTTCGAATCTACGGAAAATCCGGCAGCATTTCCCTACAGTTCTCCAAGTACACGATGTAGATATATAGTTATTTATATCTACATATGTACCCAGAGAACAAAAGTAGGGAAACGACGAGCCACGATTTTCCTCTAGAATCGAACTAAAGACATACATTCACCACCTAAGTGAGATTAAACATCTAAGAACAGTCCCAAACCGGGGACTATTCAAGACTTACTCCTAATGAGTAAGTCTCGAACGGGTATCTAGGCATATGATATGATGATGCAAACATAGGTTTTTAAAAACAACAAAACATTTTACATCTAATCTCAATTCAACGATAAATATATACACATTTGCACATATAAACCAATTTACTATGAAAGAAAGTTAAATATGAGTGATAACATACCAATATCAAGGTTGTCAATAGAGAAATCGAGCTCAACACTCCGTCACTAGCTAGCTTCAATAATCAACAACAAAGTATAAAGTTAAGATTGGTATAAATTAGCAAATCAAACAACACTAAACTAAAACTAATTAAATAGCTAATTAAACTCAAATCAATCCAATTTACAACCTTTAACTATAATACAACCTAATTTCACTGACAATTATTCATAAAACTACAATTAATTATAAAACTTGAAGCTTCAAATATGAGATTCAATAAAAGTTGAGAAATTTTAGGTACCTAAGAAGAGGAGGAGGAATGTAGGTGTTAAGGGCACGGTGGAGGTGCGGCGGTGGAGCTTCTAGGGCATGGTGCAGCCGCGGAGGAGGACGCACAGTGCAGCCGCGGAGGAGGACGCCGGGAATTGCTGTTGTTGATGAAAAGAAAGGATGGAGCTTCTAGGGTTTGTTGTTGATGAAGCGTGGAGGTGCGGCGGTGGTGCGTCGACGGTGAGTTATTGAGAAGGAAGGAGGGAAACTTCGAAAATTCGAACCTAAGGAAGGAGGGAGTGTTCGCACAAGAAATGTACTGAACTCGACCAATTTCACGCGGGATTTAGGAAAAAAAACAAAATAAACCGCTGCGGTTCAGAAAACCGCAACGGTTAACTGACAACCGCAGCAGTTTATTTTAACCGTTGCGGTTTTCTGTAGACCGCAGCGGTTTATGTTCCCCCTTTCCCCCCCAAATTTTTCGACGATTTACCGCTGCGGTATTATTAAGGACCGCAGCGGTTTTATTGTGACATTTAGCGTTTTTTCCACTAGTGAATATTGCCTTCATTTTATGTTACATCATTAATTAATTACCAAAATTACCTCATAAAGTTGCATTTACTTTATTAAGGATTTATTTATCCTCCACTCTAGTTAACTAAAGGGGTACCTCTATGCTAAACTACCCATCTTTTATTTTCTTAAAAACCATGCCCAAACCAATTGTTGCAGTAGAAAAAGAACGGAGAAAGTATTTGTCATTATACTGTAATTTCTAGATTTGTTATTGCGATATATAAATTTTATAATTTTTAATATTCAATTGAATATTGTTACTAAGTCTATTATTAAATGGTATCCCAATAATAGGTATGACTAACAATAGCTAACATAGTTTTAACATGAATAATACCCAAATGATATTTTAAGAAAGTAGAGGCTAATAATTTAATAGATGCAGCACAGAAAGAATAGAGAAAAACATTAATATAACACATAAACACTAACACATATAGAATGGAAGATAGGAAATGCAAAAAAGAAAATCATAATGATAATATCATGAATAAAATTAATTAAATATAAAGCTAACCTCTACTAATAAGTAATAATCGAAAATACTATTTAAGAGAAAAAAAATACATCTTCATCAATCATGACCATATCAAGACTTATCAAAATTCTCCCCTTTTTATGATTTGTGACCTCAAATTGTCTAGAAACGCGAACCTTGATTTCCAAATAGTTTTAGTAGAATTAAGTTCATGGAGAAAAGAATAAGATCTGACATCAATCATGACCTTGTCAAGTGTATTTTTTAAAAAATAAAATAGATAATTTTTGTTTAAAAAAAAATCATATTAAATTGCAGTTTATGGTGCGGTTTCAGTTTAAAAAAATTAAAACCCAACCCAAACCGCAAACCGCGGTTTGCTTGAAATCATAACCCTAACCGCAATTTTGAAACCGCAAACCAACCCAAACCGCGAAAAAAAGGTTTGGGTTGCGGTCCAGACCACACTCTGAACAACCCTATCTGCAATCTCTGTAACAGCCCAGTCTTTCGAGCTGCTAATGAAACACACTCAACATCCATAAACAACAATTAACTCTTAAATAAATTACTTTGCAGCGGAAAAATGATATACAACGAAATATCAACAACTAATCCTGAATTAGATATCTAACTACAAACTCAATCCTTAATCCACAACGACATCTTGATCTTGCTCCATTCCAATTCCGAGCACTTAACACCAAACCTGTAAATTCAGAGAAGAAATACAAAACAAACAAAATTCCAAAAATGAGTGGAAAACTCATAACCTTAACTTCAGCCCGTTAAAAATAGATTTTATTTATCAAACCATTTTCATCTCGTTACAACACTGGCATAGCTTATTCTCTTAAACAAATCAGTGACAAGTATGGGATTTGGACAAACGCTGCCTCCAAGGTTCGTTATGGAGCCCAGCAATACTACCCGCAAGGTTCGTTATGGAGCGTAGCCGACCAATTCAGGTCAAAAGAGTAACCATCCTCCACCCATACCTTGCCCACTTTCTATTTTCAGTTCATAAACTAAGCCAGCCAAACAATTGTGTATTCATATTATCCAATAACGTTTCCACAATCAACACATTCATAACTATGGCCATAGTACGAACTTATATACGAAAATATGACACAGAGATCCATACACACATGTGCATAAGTAAATCAATATATATATCTAAAACCCAAAGCAAACAAATGTCATGCTGCCACATGTACCTCCCCCTCTGAAACAAATAATACAAAGTAATTAACAAAAATGTATGTATGAAGACTCGAACACGCAACCTCTCATTTGAAATACGAACACACTAACCAACTAATCTACCATCTCTTTTTGGTTTTTATGGGGAGAAAAAATACTATAACATACATCTAAGAAAAGCATTTTAAGATATGGTAACTTACATCTCACAATATACCCCACAATTATTGAGGATACCCACAATTACATCCAATTATCTCAAAAGTTACGGCCCACAATACTTGGTAGCTTATGTGGCCCGCCAACATTGTTGGAGCAAAAGTGCAAACTACTACCGCTAATAGTCCCTCCTTCATTTGCTTGCTCAATACCCATCAAAAGATCCAGACCAACCATCAAATACACACTCGGATGACTAATCAAACCGAACATTCTCATAGAAGTAAGAAGTACATCTGCTAATCTTCCCTTCCCCATTTAGGTGTTGCATACCCATGATGTCACATGTATTTCCTCCCTCTCCAAACAAATGATGCAAAGTAAATATGATTTGTCACGCTGTCACATGTACTCCCCTCTCTAATCAAATGACACAAATTAAATATAAAAATATAGTGTTTAAGGCTAAACACATGACCTCCCATTTGAAATGCAAATGCATTAACCAACTAATCTACAATATCATATTTGTCTTTGTGGGGGAAAAATTATTTATAGACAATATACTATTTGAATTTCAAAAAAAAGTATATGATTGACATATCTGGAAAGTTTATAGCCTAATATTTCATAATTTATAGCTATAAACTGCATTGCTTCTACTTTAAGAACCAAATTGTAACTACAACAGGGGTGTTCAGGAGACCCGATATGTTTTGACCCGTCATGTTAATATGTCTACCCAAAAACAGGTAATAAATATGAAATTTTATTTTATGGGTCGGGTAACCGGCCCAAAAAAAGATGCAAAAATCGAGTTGATTAATGAGCTTACTTTTAAGTTAAACGTGTATCTCGGATAAATACATCGTTATATAATGTTTTTCTCTTTCATTTTTCACAGTTACATTAATCTCTTCTTACAATAAACAATTGTGAAAATATATTAAGTTAGCTTATTAGCTACCCGATACCACATTGTTGTGCTTGTGACTTTCAGAGGGGAAATAAAAGATAAATAATAAGAATAATCAACATTTTATAGGAGAAGTTGGATTAGATGAATCAACCATTCAACATTTTGATTAATCATGTTAATGGAAAAATTAATTGTGATACAATCTGCAAGTGAGAATATTTACGTTATGGTTGATTGGTAGTAGATCCTTTGAGAAATGATGATTAGAGTTGACATGCAATTGACAGTTGGCACTCATGGTAGTACCCCAAAATACTGTAATCAACATATGGATCGACATTTAACACTCATAGTAGTAGCTTCTTTTGTAGCTCTTCTAATGATTTATTTTCCATAAAAAAAAGCTATGACACTTTTGCGAACACCCGATTGTTCATAGTCGAGTCATTGGTTGCTTTTCTTAGCTACTCGCAAATGCGGGTACCCACATATTCTGGTACACCCACATATTTGGGTACCCGGATAACTAGGTAACCGGTTATGAACATTCCTAAACAACAAACTCTCATTAATCGGGTACATTCTTTAAAGAAAAAAGCAAAAAAAAAGAACGACATTAACCATCTTGAATAACTAAAATGTAATGCATAATATAATATAGATTAACCTTGGGGCATCGCCCGGGTCACCAACTAGTTATTTTAGTGAACATAAAAGTTACCTGAAACACAATCCGAATTCCAACACACAATCTCCTTCATTAATCATGATCTCCAAACGAGACTCAACTCCATAACCATTCTCCAACAATTTACCTCACAACAATAACAATAATTAAAAAACTCCTCACTAAATAAGAACTAATCTAAACTAAATCTCACAAATAGAAACTAACTAATTCTATAACTTCTAAACTTATCTTCAAATATATCAACTCCAATCAAATATATACTAGTAGTAACAATCACTAAGGAATTATACTAAACTCATTTAAGAATTTATAAACCCATAACTCTTTTCCAACAACAATATAACACTAACTAAAATTAGTAATCTACTCATTTAACAATTTATAAACCCATAACTCTTAGGATATGTTGGTGTTTGGCATACTTGGGAGCGTGGCAACTCGCCTTTGACTTGCATTCGTGAACGACTTGACCGATTTGTGAGCTCCCCCTCTTGGATTGATCTTTATCCAACTTCCTCTGTTGAGCATACTTTAAAGTATAAATCGATCTCTCGACCATTATTGTGAAGCCAGGTCAACATTTTAGGCCCAAAGGAAAAATGCACTGATTTCATTTTGAGTCTTCTTGGCTTTTTGGATGCTAGTTGTGAGGATGAGGTACAAGATGCCTGGGCCGTTTCTGCTGGACGGGATTTAGTGGGCCGTATTACTGGAGTGGCCCAAGCTTTGGTTCGCTGGAGCAGTGTTAAGTTTCGGCAGTTGGGCAAACAAATAGATGCAGCAGAGAAGGAGCTTGAGAGGGCCCAAAATCTCCCCATTTCAGCTGCGAATTGTGACATCCGTGTGCAATGTGAGAAGAAGCTTGATGATCTGCATTCCAAACACGAAGCTTATTGGTATCTAAGATCGAGGGTGGCTGAAGTTCGCGATGGTGACAGAAACACAAAATATTTTCATCACAAAGCTTCTCAGAGAAAAAAGAGAAATTATGTAAAGGGTCTTTTTGATGAAAACAATGTTTGGCAGGAGGATGGGAATAGAATTGAAGATATTTTCACTGATTATTTTAATTCTATTTTTACTTCTTCTAATCCGTCTGAATTACAGCTTCAAGAAGTGTTGGATCTTATTGGCCCAATTGTTACGGATGATTTTAATTAGATTCTTTTGAAGCCTTTTTCAAAGGAGGAAATCCACCATGCACTACAACAAATGCACCCTTGCAAAGCTCCTGGTCCTGATGGTATGCATGCCATTTTCTACCAACGTTTCTGGCATATTGTTGGTGATGATGTGACTTCTTTTGTTAGCAATATTTTGCATGGTTCACTTTCTCCCCGATGTGTAAATCATACAAATATTGCTTTGATTCCGAAAGTTAAACATCCAACAAAGGCAGCTGAATTTCGTCCTATTGCTTTATGTAATGTTCTCTATAAACTGGTCTCAAAGGCTCTTGTGATCAGACTTAAAGAGTTTCTTCCTTTCATTGTTTCGGAGAATCAGAGTGCTTTTGTTCCTGGGAGATTGATCACTGACAATGCTCTCATTACTCTGGAGATTTTTCACTCTATGAAGCACAGAAACCGGAGTCGAAAAGGTACTAATGCCATGAAGCTGGATATGAGCAAAGCCTATGACAGAGTGGAGTGGGGTTTTCTTCGAAAACTCCTGTTTACTATGGGGTTTGATGGCAGATGGGTGAATCTGATTATGGAATGTGTGACTTCTGTTTCCTACTATTTCATTATCAATGGAGGAGTTTGTGGTTCTGTTTTTCCTGCTAGAGGTCTCCGTCAGGGAGACCCGTTATCTCCTTACTTGTTTATATTGATTGTTGATGCTTTCTCAAAGATGATTCAGAGGAAAGTGCAAGATAAGCAGATACATGGTGCTAGAGCCAGTCGCAGTGGTCCGGATATCTCTCACCTTTTCTTTGCAGATGACAGTTTACTCTTTACTAGAGCTTCCCCTCGGGAATGCACCATTATCGTTGACATGCTCAACCAATATGAATCAAGCATCCCAGGCGGAAAATTAACTATGAAAAGTCGGAAGTTTCTTTTAGCAGAGGAGTCAGTATCGAAAGAAGAGAAGAATTGACGAGTATCCTGAAAATGAGACAGGTGGAAAAGCATGATCGTTACCTTGGTATCCCCTCTATCTCTGGAAGGTCAAAGAAGCAAATTTTTGACTCTCTTTTAGATAGAATTTGGAAGAAACTCCAAGGTTGGAAGGAAAAGCTCCTATCAAGAGCAGGGAAGGAGGTTTTGCTGAAATCTGTTATTCAAGCTATCTCAACTTATCTCATGAGTGTCTACAAGATTCCTGCAGGAGTCATTCAAAAGATTCACTCAGCTATGGCGCGTTTCTGGTAGGGTAGCTCTGATACTCATCGGAAGATTCACTGGAAAAGTTGGGATTCATTATGCACATTGAAGTGTTTCGGTGGCATGGGTTTCAAAGATCTCAGAGTTTTTAATGATGCTTTATTGGGACGTCAAGCTTGGAGGTTAGTGCGCGAGCCATCATCTCTAAGAATCTATGTGCGAGACAATTCAGGTGTGGTGTAATTGTGACACATCTCTCACCATCAAAGCATCCTTTCTTGCCTGGGTTTTGTGGGGCGAACGTAATCATCTCGTCTTCAATAGCAAAGCTACCCCCCCCGCCATGTTTTACTAGCTCGAGTATTGAGACTCGTGGAAGAACACGGGGAGTATTGCTCCAAAATCTACCCGGCTCACGAGGCGGCCCACTTGTTTCTAGGCCTCGACTGGTCCCCCGATGGAATGACCAAGCTCAATATTGATGCGTCCCTCGCTGTTGATGGTTGGGTAGGCATAGGTGTTGTGGCCCGTGATTCAATTGGTGATGTGAGATTCGCTGCCACTCGCCGTTTTCGTGCTCATTGGACTGCTGAGATTGCCGAAGCAAAAGGTATTGAAATGGCGATTCGTTTAAGTCGCAGATATGGGTTACAAAATGTGATAATTGAATCGGATTGTTTAACGGTGATTAATCGACTCTCTAAGAATGCTATCTTCCTCTCTGATCTTGACATTGTACTCCATAATATTTTTGCCTCTAGCCTACACTTTTCTTCTCTATCTTGGTCTCATGTTAAAAGAGACGGGAATGTTGTTGCCCATTATTTAGCAAAAATTATTCCTTTCGGGGATGAACAAATTTGGGAGAACCTCTCTCCTCCGGAGGTGGCTCCCTACATTTTGATGGACAAATTATCAATGGAGTAATTAGCTTGCTTTTCCCCTCAAAAAAAAAACTAAAATTAGTAATCAACTAAAAAACAATCCCAACTGGATTTACCACCCACAACTAGCAACAACGCATCACAACAACACAATAACAACCACTACAACAGAACAACCACCACCCAACAACACCACCACCACAAGCACATAACATAAGGAGGGGAATTTGTAAAACAAAACTTATAACTCCTAAACATAACTGCATAACAACTCCAAATAAACTGATTACTAATCATAACAAATCACTAACTAATAATCAGAAATTGAACAAATATAAACTGGGCAAAAATATACCTCCCACAAAATTGGGTCTTTTGAAATAGCAATAGTTGGACACAACAACCAGTAGCACCACCTAGCAGCAACGAACAACACCAGCAGCAAGGCGGCTCGTGCTACCAGCTCACGGCGGCGCCAACAACAACCAAAAACAACGGCAGCAGCAACACAAGGGGGGGAACACGAGCAGCAGCAACGACACAACAATAACAACACCGCGGCGGCACACGGTGGTAGTGGCAGGACCACCAAGGAGTTCAGTAGGATGGCGTCGACCAACAGCCACGGCAGCAGCAACAACCAACAGAGGAGAGAGAAAAACGGTGCACGAGCACCACACCTACGAACAGCAACAACATCACGAAGGAGAGAGAGGGACAACGCGGCACACGACAACAACGGCGAGGGGAGGCGAGGCGAGGCGAGGCTCCGGTGACAAAAAGGTAAACTTCGAAGAAGGGACTGCCGAGGAGGGAGGGACGGTTTGAGAGGGAAGCCGAGCATCAGGAGAGAGAAAGGGGTTCCATGGGTTTCTAAACACATCCAAAAGTTTTAGTTTACCAAAATGACCGACAATAGGGTATTGGGGTTTATCTCCAAAAATAACCGACAACTGGAAAAGAAATGGATCCAACTATGGTTTCCTAATCGGGTACTATTTAATAAATTGCACACAAAACCCAAAATATATACTTCCTCCTTTTTAAAATAAGTACTTCTCTCATTTATGTGAGAGCTTTTTGAGACAAGTGTTTCACTTATTTTGGAACGGAGGAAATAATAACAATAACTTCATAAAATTAAACAAATAAATATATTACAAACACGACAATATAATTCATACTGTAACTCAAATGAAATAAGAATATTCGAAACATAATTAACTTAAAAATTATAATTAGCTTTTAGAAAAACGCTCTTAAAAAAAATAGGGCTATTACAATCTCGATGACAAACTTTCATTTGATTTTTCATGTAATGCCATCATGGAATCCTATAGGTTCAAAACTATGGATATAATCTTTTTATCTTTATATAACTCAATTTTTAAAAGTATTATTTTAAAAGACATAATTACAATTGTCACATATAATACACTATTTTTATATGAATTACAAAAAAAATACGTTATTGTTCATCTAAATAAATATATTTTTATAAGTTGTAAAAGTATATTGTATATAGATATTATTTCGAAGCATATTTCGAGCACTCTCTGATGGTAAAAAAAATTATACTATTGCGAATTATGTAGCAAAAGTTATATTCAATTTACATAGTATAATAATTTAGGTTGTTTATTTAAAATCAGACTATAATATTCACTTATCCAAAACACCTTATATGTATTTATATCTATGTTGAAAACTATTTTCTTAAAAAAAGTTAAAAATTAAAAAGAATAATATGGCATGCTTAGGTGGAGCTCTTAGCTTTATAATAATATAAGATTGTTTTATTTAAATCAAACTCTATTTTTTACATAATCCAAAACTCTAATATATATGTAACTGTATCGCTATAGATTTTAGTTTTTGTTGTAACAACAAAGTTTCCTTAGTAAATTTTGTTGCAATACTATATTATTTGGTTTAGTTGAGTAAGGTTGAGATTTTGAAAGATAATATGTTTAATCCTGTAAATTGGACCTATAATCAAATGTTATAATCCCATATAATACATTATACTTAATACTTATAGCTATTATTATATTTATCTAAAATAAAGACTAAATAATGTCTTACATTTCATCTAATTTAATATGTTTTCATGAGTTGTAAAACTATATTGTAAATCGATCTTATTTTGAAGCATATTTCAAACACTCTCCAATGGTAAAAAATATATTAAGGTTTTGAATTATTAGGTAGCAAAAGTTAAATTAAATTTACATAATATAATAATTTAGGTTGTTTATTCAAAACGAAACTCAAATTTTCCCCTATCCAAAACTCCTTTATATATTTAAATACATGTACAATTCTATTTTTTTCAAATATTTAAAATAAAAATTAATGACATGACAATCCTAAGTGGCGCTCTCTATTTCATAAATTGTAGAACTATATTGTAAATGGATCTTATTTCGAAGCAAATTTCGAGCACTATCCAATGGTACAAAAATTATAGTATTCTGAATTAGGTAGCAAAAGGTATACACAATTTACATAATATAATACTTTGGGTTGTTCATTCAAAACGAAACTCTAATTTCCGCGTATCCAAGACTCCTCATATGTATTTAAATCTATGTAGAACTCTATTTTTAAAAAAATTAAAAATTGATGATGTGGCAATCCTACGTGGTGCTCTATATTTCATAAGTTGGAGAACTATATTGTAAATTGATCTTATTTCGAAGCATATTTCGAGCACTATCCAATGGTACAAAAATTATAATATTCCGAATTACGTAGCAAAAGTTATACACAATTTACCTAATATAATAATTTAGGTTGTTCATTCAAAACCAAACTCTAATTTTCGCTTATCCAAAGCTGCTTATATGTATTTAAATCTATGTAGAACTCTATTTTTTTAAAAAATAAAAATAAAAATTGCTGACGTGGCAATCCTACGTGGCGCGCTCTATGGCCTCGAAATCTTGAAGAGCTCCCTAAGCTCCCGAAAAGTTGCTCCTTTATATATATATATATATATATATATTGATTTGTTTATGCATTTAACATGTTTAAATGCTTTTAAGTTTATATGTGTGGTTATATATGTTATGTGTTCACTTTTAATTAACCAACATAGTAAACTTAGGTCCCCAACATGTAATATTGAGTTTAATTGCTTTTCCAAACAACACCTATAACACCTTAGATAGTGAGTAATAGGTACCGCTAAATCAGGGTGTTGCTCATTTTATCCGGGGACACTAGGGTAGGTTTTTGAAACTTACATGTTAATGTTTGGTTTAACTTAATAAAAACATCAAAAGACAAAGTTTTGGGTTTTGAAGCTAAGAGATAGGAGTAAACAAGGAGTTGTTAACATGTCTACCAAGAATTATAATTAGTCATAATTATTAAAGTGTTTACTTACCTCAACTACTATACATTGAAGGCAGGGCCAAAGTCCGTTTGATTGTAGTAGGAGGGGATCTTGGTAATTTCTTTATTCAATAACGGATAGTAGCTAATTAAAATTTGTTTAATTGCTACTATCTTGATAAACATTGATTGAATCTTGCTTTGTTATTCTTTCGTTGTAGTTATCATGTCTGGTTCAAACAACAACAACACCTATGGTTTTAATTTGCGCTATTTACTCGAAAAGGACAAACTGAATGCACTAAACTTCATAGAATGGGAAATGGATGTGTGAGAATCGTTCTCAGAGTCGAAGGAATAGAAAATGTTCTTGACAATCATCTCCCTGAACCCCTGCCAGAGAATGCTACTCCAGCTGAACAGAGAGCAAGGCAAACCCTAGACGTTAATTCTATGAAAGTAACATGTTTGATGCTTGCTTGCATGGAACAGACTTTCAAAAGCGTTTTAATGGTCTGGATGCCTACTCCATCATCCAGCAGCTAAAAACTATATTTTAGAAGAAGGCTAAATTGGAGGGGTTTGAAGCTCACTGTAAGTTGTTGGAGTGCAAATTGGGCAAAGAAAAACTCGTTGGTTCACATGTGTTCAATATGATTGGACATTTTTCAGATCATGGAAAAATTGGGCTTCCCTTATCCCCCAGAACTGGCAACTGATATTGTGATCAAATCCTTGCCTGAAACTTTTCAAAACTTTCAGTTGAATTTCTACATGCAAGGAGGGGAGGTTACCTTACAAGAGCTGCATGGTATGCTAATTCAGGCTAAGAGGAGCTTGCCTACTAAACCTGAACATAAGGATGTTCTTATGGTTAGGAAGGGAAAGCAATTCAAGAAGAAAGGGGCACCTATGAAGAAGAACAAGGGAAAGGATGTTGCCACTGATGACACTTCTAAGCCAAAGGCCACTCCTAAGGCAAAAGTAGCAGCACTACATGAGTGCTACCATTGCCACAAGATTGGTCATTGGAAGAGGATCTGCCCCCAGTATCTGGAGAAGAAGAAGAGTGACGCTTCGACTTCATGTATTTATGTTATAGGGATGAACTTATCCACTTCTACTTCATGGGTATCTACGTGTGGATCTCACATTATTTGTAATGTGTAGGCACTAGGAAAAAGTAGAACGTTGAGCAAAGGAGAAGTAGACCTCCGCGTGGGTAATGGAACACGAGTTGCTGCTTTGGCTGTGGGAGATTGTAGTCTACTTTTGCAATCCGGTTTAATATTCGAACTTCATAATTGTTATTATGTTCCAACTATTACCAAGAATATTGTTTCGATTCCATTTTTGGATTCAGAAGGTTTTTCATTTCAAATCAAGAATAATTGTTGTTCTGCTTATTTGAATGATTTATTATATCTCAGCCAAGTTATCAAATGGTTTATATGTGCTAGACTTAGAAACCCACATTTATAACAAAGACAACAAGAAACATAAAACCAATGATTCAAACCCTACATACCTATGTCATTGTCGATTAGGCCACATAAGCTCAAAGCGTATTGAGAAGCTTCATAAAGATGGAATTCTCAAATCATTTGATACTTGAGAGTTTTGCTTGATGGGGGAAAATGACAAAGTCTCCTTTCACATGTTCAAGTGAAAGGGCCAATGACCTTTTAGCCCTCATACATACTGATGTGTGCGGACCTATGAGTACGTTGGCTAGGGGAGGGTATGGTCACTTCATAACGTTTAGCGATGATGTAAGCAGATTTGGATATGTTTACCTCATGCGACATAAGTCAGAATCCTTTAAAAATTCAAGGAGTTCTAAAATGAAGTACAAAACCAACATGGGAAGAAAATTAAGGCATTGCGATCCGATCGTGGTGGTGAATATTTATCTTAAGAATTTGGTGATTATTTGAAACATTTTGGAATACCTTCACAATGGACTCCACCAGGAACACCGCAGTTTAATGGCGTTTCTGAAAGAAGGAATTGAACTCTACTAGATAGTTCGATCCATGATGAGTCTTGTTGATCTTCCTATTTCATTCTAGGGATTTGCGCCATTCACACTTAATAGAGCACCATCCAAAGCAGTGGAAAAGACACCATATGAAATGTGGACTGGAAACGTTCCAAAATTGTCTTTTATAAGGATATGGGGTTGTGAAGCCTATGTAAAACGTTTACTCTCTGATAAGCTTTCACCCAAATCCGATAAATGTCTCTTTGTGGGTTACTCAAAAGAGACCAAGGGATACTATTTCTACAACTAAAGCGAAAATAAAGTGTTTGTTGCTCGTAATGTTGTCTTTCTGGAAAAGGAGTTTTTTTCCAGAAAAACAAGTGGGAGTAATGTATATCTCGAAGAAATTCGAGATGAGCAACAAATGGATGAGATTAACACCTCGTTAGAGGCGGCCCGACATGAAAATGCTCAGGAGGCGGTGCATTCAATTCATGTACCTCTTACCATCCCACTTGGAGATACTCTATACGAAGTCCCTCAACCAAATAAGGTAGAAAATTCTTTTGTCTTTCTGCGATTGATGTTGTAACGCAACCCTGATAAATTCATCAACCCCTTGTAGAAATGTCACCGAAATCCGATTACCATACATCCAGTTTCGGTCCATATTCATACACTAGATACACCAAACAAATAACACAATCGATCACATCATTCAAAGTGTCTTATCAAATGCAGTCATGAACATTTGGGTCCTTATCACTCCAACCTAACCCATCCTTGAGTTTCTCTTCTCACTAGTGAATGAATGTTTGGTTTCCAATTCTAAGAAAAATCCGGCAGCACTTCCCTACAGTTCTCCAAGTACACGATGAAGATAGTAGGTAAACTATCAACATATGTACCCAGAGAATGCTTAGGGAAATGAGCTAGATCTTTCTTAAAATCGAAAACCAAACATTCATTCACATCCTAAGTGAGATAAGAAACTCAAGGACAGTCCCAAACCGGGGACTATTCAAGACTTACTCCTAATGAGTAAGCCTCGAACGGGTATCTAGGCCAATGATGCACACATTGCAATTAAACAACACAAACCAATCCATTCCTTAGATTTCCCTCCGCACCCCATTAAGGTAAGTCCATATAAGTTTGGTCATAATTCAACATATACTTTTTCAATCACATAACCAAACAATTCACATATACTTTCCCAATCACATAACCAAACCATTCCTTAGATTTCGCGAATCTCCCATATAGGTTTGGTCATAATTCAACATTATAGGGACAAATAAAACAAATAAACATAAAGCAAAAGGTATGATATATACATCTGCTCTCAAGGAGCAGCGAAGACAAACACAACGAGGTGAGCTTGGAGCACCGGCAAGCCGACATGTAGAAGATGGAATGTGGCAACTGCATTAGGGCATTAACCAACCCATAAATTAGTGATCAAAAGTCATAACTCATAAACATCAACTATCTAATATTAAGACATTAACAAATTAGAGATTAAGAAACAACATTAAGATTAAAGTAGAATTGTTAAGATCAATGGTAAAAAATTCATAAGCACTACAAAATACAAACTACGAACATCCTAAATTCAATCTCAAAATTCATTCCACCATATTTATCATGAGTTGAATTCTAATTTCAACCCCTTAACAAAAATCAGAACTAAAATCAATCAAATTAAAGCAACTAATCAACAATGACATACATTGCCGGCAGCAGCGGCGGCGAGTAGGTTTGCAGCGGCGGCGGCGAGTCGGACTAAGAGATAGTATGTGAGAGAGAAAGAGAGAGAGTGTGTGAGAGATAAAGAGAGAGTGTGTGAGAGAGTGCACCGGAGTGCAGCGGCGGCTCGCCAGCCGCAAAGATTCGCAGTCGAAGTGGGCGGCAGCCGGGAGTGGGCGGCGACCGAAAGCCAAGAATGAGAGGGCACGAAAGAGAGAGAGAGCGCCAAATATTCTGGGAGAGAGAGAGGGGTTGAGTGGATCGCCGATCGCCGGCGCGGGTGAGGGAGCGTCGGAAAGGGTGAGCAAGCGCCGACGAGGGTAGGTTAGCAATCGCACGAAAGAGAGAGAGAGAGCGCCAAAGTTTTTGAGAGTGAGTTATGTTTTTGGGCTCGAATTAGTGTGCCGTGTATTAGTGCAGGAGCATTTGCGTCGCAGGTTAAAGAGGAACCGACGCAGATAGCAAAAATGAGAGGATTTGTGTCGCGTCCAAGATAAGTGCGACGCAGATATCAGCTTGTGCGGCTCAAGTGCTTGTGTGTTGAAAAAGGGTTGAGCAGGTCATCTGCGTTGGATGCGCTGTACATGCGACGCACATGAGGTATCTGCGTCACATGTATGTCACGTTCGACGCGGATAGTACTGTATGCAACCAGTTTGAGCCTAACAACCATCTGCGTCGGACTAGAGGCCCATCCGACGCATATAGCTGATTTGAGTGGGCTGTCAAACGTTTGCGTCGCATATTTTGTGGATGCGACGCATATAGCTTCAATGATATGCGTCGGATGGGCCTTGGGTCCGACGCACATCACAACTTTTACGTCGTTTGGCCTGAGGATCCGACGCATATGTGCGGCTCCTAATACTGTCCTCAGGGTATTTGCGTCGGACTTTTAATGCTATCCGACGCAAATTGTCAATTTGCATAATTTATTCGAGGGTGCGAAGCAAATAAGCCGACGCAAATCGTCGATTCTGTACTAGTGGTAGGTCTAGTAGGACCATCATTCCCTCAAAGAGATATATTGATTTCCTTTTGACTGAAAGTTCTGAAATAACGATTTTAGAATCACAAGAACCTACTAGCTACAAAGATGCTTTGGAGAGTCAAGACTTCGAAAGATAACTTGAGGCCATGAAATGTGAAATGGATTCCATGTCTGAAAATCAAGTATGAGACTTGGTTGATTTGCCTGATGGGGTAAAACCCATTGGATGCAAATGGATTTTCAATTTGAAAGCAGACAAGGATGGAAACATTAGTGTTTCCAAAGCAAGGTTAGTGACGAAAGGTTTCAAGCAAATTCATGGTACAGACTATGATGAAACCTTCTCACCAGTAGCCATGCTGAAGTCCATTAGGATAATCCTTGCGATTGCTGCCTTCATGACTATGAAATATGATAGATGGATGTCAAAACTGCTTTCTTGAATCGGTTAAGAGGACGTGTACATGACACAACCTTGAGGTTTTGAAGATCCAGAAAATTCAAGGAGGGTATGCAAGCTTAAGAAGTCCATTTATGGACTAAAGCAAGCATCAAGGAGTTGGAACCTCAGATTTGATGAGGCAGTCAACAGATAGGCTTTCTTAGAAATGAAGAGGAATTTTTTGTATACAATAAGTTAAGTGGGAGTAGTATTACTTTTCTGGTCTTATATGTGGATGACATACTTCTCATAGGAAATGATAAAACCATGCTTGAGTCAGTCAAACAATGGCTTAAAAACTGTTTCTCTATGAAAGATCTTGGAGAGGCAGAGTACATATTGTGAATAAAGATTTATAGAGATAAATCGAAAAAGGCTGATTGGACTTAGTCAAGAGACTTATATTCATAAGGTACTTGCAAGGTTCAAGCTGGAAAACTCCAAAAGAGGTTTCATTCCCATGCAACATAGCATAACACTTGGCAAGACTCAGTGTCCTTCGAATCCTAATGAGGTCAAGTGTATGAGTAATGTTCCCTATGCTTCTGTAGTAGGATCCATTATGTATGCCATGATATGGACTCGACCGGATGTTGAATATGCTTTGAGTATATGCAGCAAAAAACAATCAAATCCACGGGATGCGCACTGAATGGCAGCAAAGAATATCCTTAAGTACTTACGATGAACTAAGGATAACTTCTTGGTATATGGTGGAGACAATGAGTTGGTTGTTACTGGATAAACCAATGCAAGCTTCCAGAGTGACAAAGATGACTTCCGCTCTCAATCTGGTTTCATTTTTTGTCTCAATGGAGGAGCTGTGAGCTGGAAGAGTTCAAAGCAGGGTACCATCGCGCGCGGATTCCACAACAAAGGCTGAGTACATTGCTGTAGCTGATGCAGCAAAGGAAACTGTTTGGATCAAAAAGTTCATCTGTGAACTTGATGTGGTTTCGCGTATTAATAATGGCATTAAGTTGTATTGTGACAACAATGGTGCTATTGCTCAATCCAAAGAACCCAAATCGCACCAGAGATCCAAACATGTGCTCAGGAAATTCCATCTTATTCGAGAGACCGCTGGAAGAGAGGATTTGGAAGTAAGCAGGGTTCATACTAAGGATAATGTAGCAGATCCTCTGACTAAACCGCTTGCTCATCCTAAGCATGAGATTCATACTAGGTGTATGGGGCTTAAGCATATGGGAGAATGGCTTTAGGTTGTTTACTTCATGTTTATAATTGTAATGGCATTTAACCTTGACGTTGTTAAACGCCGCGCCGTAAAAGGAGGTTATAGAGGCAGTGATCAGGTGGGCTAAGAATTGAGTGGGAGTTATGGTCATACAAGTGGGATAAGTCCTCCTATTAAATAAAAATGGTGTCTGGGCCTCTTGATGAGCGAGAACTGAAAAAATTGCATGGCCATGCGGAATAGGGTTAAAGTAGTTGATCCTTGTTTGAACAGTTCGACCTCAGCAATCAAGGAACGAGATTTGAAAATGACATTGATTTATCAAATTTGGCATTAAGAGACTTAAGGAATTTAGTATTGTGCTCCGTCTTCGGACAAGTGGGAGATTGAAGTAATATATCCTTAGACATTCCTGACAATCACTAAAATTAAAAGGAATAATTATAGAGATAATTAATTACGTTAGTTTAGTAATCACATTTACTTGCTAGAGAATAAATGTTGTTTAGTGGGACAATATTGATTGAACCTACAACTAAGTTAACCTAAACCTATGAGGTCACACTTTGTAGTAACTAATTGAAGAAAGAAAACCGACCATTAGGAGAAATTAGGGTTGGGTTAGGTCTCTCTCTAAACCTATTATCCTAGTATTATAAAAGGTTATAATAAGAGAGTGAAATAGAGCGTTCATTTTGTCAAAAACTTTCAAACTAAAAAAAGAGAGAAAAACCCTATTCTTTCCCCTTGGAAAATCCAACCACCTCCCTAAAAAATAAGAGAGTGAAGTATGTTCATCCTCTTCCGTTCTAGCAAACTTGGGAATTCGATTGGTGCTCGTGGACTAAGTAGAGGGACAACGATTGTTGTTCTTTGATCTCTAACGCTTGCAATACGGTGAAAAACACGCTACAAAGGAATATTTTCATGATAATATGATTCATATTTATGCTATGTATGCGATCCTATGATAGATGTTAAGAAATTGTTTCATGAAATTCCGTTATATATGCATCTATATGTTCCTACAGGTATCAATTCAAAAATTTATTTAAGTCAAGCTCAATAGATTTTGAATTTTTAAATTGTAACCACTTATTTAATTCAACTTTTTCCAATGCTAATAATAGTAATAATAAATCATTTTTCTTATTTACAATTTTATTTATGATTTTGTACATTTTCTATTTATTTATTTACAATTTTGTACATATTTTAACCCTTTTACATTAAAGTTTTGACTTTTTCTTAGTTGAATAGTTCCTTTGTTTAGAAATAATTGCACCATTTCATGTTTTTACACTAGTCGATGCATGGTATAAGACATTAATATCTTTAATTAAATCTCTTCTGTTTTTTGGTGTAAATAATAACGTTTAGTCAATTAATGATTTCGTGAAATTGTGCCAACAGGATTGCAAAAATTTTCAACTCTAGTGTGCAATTTTCAGAATATGTTTGTGAGCGTAGGGGCTTAAAAAGTCTAAAGGCTGGCTGCCATTACATGTGAAATTGATATGATCCTAATAATTATTGCTAGTAAAAGGGATTGAGACTGTTAGTAAACTCCCCTTCTTTCCTTAGCAATCTTCAGACATAATGTTTTTTCATCTACTGTTATGTCATGACTCCAATAGACTTAATAAGCGTTTAGAATTGAGGATCGGAGAATATTTCATACAACTGCAACCTGTGTAAAATGCAAAGTCGTGAACATGTTTGGAATTCAATGAATTGCTGACGAAGTATATATTATGTTTGAAAGCTAGAAATCTGAAAGTAGGTTTTCTGTACTGATCAGTGATCATCGCAATTGACCTTGGAGGATCAATCTTGTTTACTTGCAAGTAATCTTTCTAGCCTATTAGCTCAACGTGGAAGAGGATTATGGGGTAACACATAAAGATGTAGGTTTAACTCCTACATAGGCTTTTAGACAAGTACATTCCGAAAATACATTATACAAGAAATCCACTGCATTAGCGAGGATGAGGACATCCTGAAGTGTGCAAGAACTCCCAACCTAGAAGACTAGCAGACTATCTGAAAAGTGTGCAGAATGCAATATAGGAACCAAAACAAAATGCTTCAATCAGATCTATTATTACACAAACTATCTGAACTAGCTGTTTGCTGCACTTACACTGAGCTCCGATTCACTGCCTTCTGCAGATCATTGGTGAGTTCGTCTTGTAACTGTAATGCATGGAAATCATAAGCTGTGAAATTGACAAACTATGTATTGAGTCACTCTTTTTATGAATTTAAGCGACTTTATTAGAAGTTAAAACATCAACTTAAAAAAAAGGATACTAGTGAATTTTAAAAAGGGTTAATTGGTAGAACAAAGACAACCTTTTGGCCTAAAGGCAGTTAAAAAAGACAACCTTTAACGGGTGAAAGCGTAGCACCAACTTAAACACGTGGTGCAGAAAATAGCATAAATGACACCGGAGAACGAAGATTCCACCGGAGTTAGGGAATCTCCATTATTTTAGTATTTTCTTTCTATTTCTCTCTCCTCTTCTTCTTCTCCATTTCTTTTCTATTTCTCTATCTTCTCTTCTTCTTCTCCATTTCTTTTCTATTTCTCTCTCTTCTCTTCTTCTTCTCCATTTCTTTTCTATTTCTCTCTCTTCTCTTCTTCTTCTTCTCCAGTTGAACTGCCAACTTCCAACTTCAATCTCAAAAAATTGATCTCCTCTTTACTCTTCTTCGCTGCTGTGCTACATCTTCACGACTTCACATCATCAACAAATTGACGTGTAACAATTGTGGCGGCTGTGGTGGAGATGGTGTTTGGTGTGGTGGTGCTGCAGTGTTTGGGGCAGAGGATGACGTTGCTGGAGTGGAGGTGGTGTTTGGTGTGGTGAAGAAAGATGATGGTGTTGAGGGCAATTGTGGTGCTGTAGTATTGTGGGCTAGGGAAGAGGGTGGTGGTGGTAATGCAGGCACGTGACTTTAAGGTTGTGCTGTTCTACCCAATTAACTCTAACAAAAAAGGGGAGGGAATTAAAAGAAAATACTAAAATAATAGAGATTTCCTAACTTCGGTGGAATCTCCGTTCTCCGATGTCATTTATGCTATTTTCTGCACCACGTGTTTAAGTTGGTGCTACGCTTTGCACCCGTTAAAGGTTGTGTTATTTCTTGCACTAGAGCCAAAGGTTGTGCTGTTCTAGCCAATTAACCCTTTTAAAAAAATACATGCAAAACTCAACCAGAGATGACACTAGTATGCTAAAAATGCAAAGACGAAAGAACAATTACCATATCTCTATTACAATTTACAAAAGATCATAATAAGTTGTAAATAAAAGTCCAACGTATATAGTAGCCCTGTTCTTTTGAACTTATTTTGGCTGAACTGAACTGAACTTATTTTATTTTTGCTGAAATGAATTTATTTTTGCTGAACTCAACTTATTATTACTTATTTTTGCTGAACTGAACTTATTTTTACTTATTTTTGCTGAATTGAACTTATTTTTGCTAAATAATAATAATAAATAATAATAATAATAAATAATAAATAATAAATAAATAATAATAAATAATAATAAATATTAATAATAATAATAAATAATAATAAATAATAATAAATAATAATAAATAATAATAATAATAATAAATAATAATAATAATAATAAATAATAAATAATAACAATAAATAATAATTATAAATAATAAATAATAAATAATAAATAATAAATAATAATAATAAATAATAATAATAAATAATAATAATAATAATAATAATAATAAATAATAATAATAAATAAAAAATAATTAATAATAATAATAAATAATATTAAAATAATAATAAAAAATAATAAATAAAAAATAAAAAATAAAAAATAAAAAATAATAATAATAAATAATAAATAATAACTAATAATAATAATAAATAATAAATAATAATAATAAATAATAATAATAAATAATAATAAATAATAAATAAAAAATAATAAATAATAATAATAAATAATAATAATAAATAATAAATAATAAAAATATTAAAATAAAATAAAATAAAAAAATAAAATAAAATACAAATTCATCGTTATTATAATTATAATATTAATAGTAATAACAATATAAATAGTAATATTGAAAACAAAAATAATAATTACAACATTAGATAAAACTGAACTTATTTTTGCTGAACTGAACTTATTTTTGCTGAACTGAACTTATTTTTACTTATTTTTGCTGAACTGAACTTATTTTTACTTATTTTTGCTGATAATGGCCATTTTAAATCTATCAACATCTAAAGCCAACAATAATTCAATTGCTCAGTAGTATCTTCAAAAAATCCTTCATGGAATCTTTACTCCCAGAAACATGGTACCTACATGTCTCGAGCGAGTAAAAAATGACACGATTTTCTTTAAACCTTAGAATGTAGATCCTATTTCTCATCCCTACCTCAGTAGTTACTACCGAAAACGATGATCGATGGCTAATAAACAAGCTATGATTACCAAGACATTCAACTTCGGTCCATTTTTTCTTATAATGGTTAAACTTGAACACTTGAATCCATGCTCCCTTATGCCCAAGAAAGACAAAGAAGAAGTTCTCCATTGCAATCAACTAAATGAGTTGGTGAAAGACTCCGACCGTCAGAAATTTGCCAACTCCCTTTACCATCTATCAATTGAAAGGAGCCAAGATTTCCATAATCCCTATCAAGAACATAAAATGCTCCCAAGAAAGTAAACCGGACTACTCGTCTCAACAAGAAATTCGGCGTCGTAGTCTTGATGGTAAAAAACACATGGAGTCCAAGTTTCATCCCCATGTACAATGTAGTAAATCACTACCGCATCAAAATCAAAACAAAATGCAACAAATCACACAGTCGGAAGAAATAGGATTGCTTGAGAATCCAATGCTTCTAACATCTCTAACGCTCATCTCCTCAGTAGGGGGGAATCACTTTTGTCAAGGGATTGTAGAACTTTATTGTTTGTTTGGCGTAAATAGATAAAACTAGCCACCATCCTTGGAGAAGTCAATAGTAAAAGGATCCGAATATAATTGAAGGATAATGTCATGTGAGTCATTTCGTGATGGATCTCTCACTTAGCCTAACCTCGCCATCATTCTTAAAGAAGATTAAGTAGTGGGAGTTATTGGTTCTCCATTGTGTTACCGGTGGTGGAACCGGCGATTGAAATAATTTGCAACTAGCTCGGAAGTTCAAGTAATCAAATAAATCCAAATAACTGGAGACCAATTGTATCATGTCCATGGGGAGCTTTAAGAACATGCTTTCTTGTTCTTGTGTTCCATTCTCTTTGTACCCGATATGAGACCCAACTAGTGGTAACCTGTTACAGCAGAAATAGTGGTGTTAAAAACGAGGATACGGACATTATAATGAAAACTGAAAAGTTCCACGAAACAACATAAATAATGCAAGTACAAGTACAAGTACTGACCTATCAATATAGTGGTGTTGTGGCATCACATTCACCCAAATAGGCGAGCTGAGATGGATACTGGCGTCTGTGTTGAGAATTGATTCAAATTCTTGGCTATTAACTGTAATTGTTGATTTCTAGTCAGTTATAGAATTTAATGTGTTTAATTAGAAGTCATAAGTGGGTGTCATTCCAAATTCCTCGTTGGGTCAGTTATGTTTTTTCTAATCCTATAAATGTCATGGTTGTACTTCAGTTTTATGGTGTGAGTGAATAGAATAACTTTCCCCAAAAATAGTATTGTCTCTTATTTTTGGCATATCATGTGGTATCAGAGCCAGTTTAAGGTTCATTGGGAGATACCAAAGACATAAACCATACACAGTATTGTGCCCCACCTTTTCCATACTCCAGCAAAAGAGAGTAAAGTCAGGGAGATAAACCCATTAAAAATCAAACAAAAAGACCACGTGGTAGGCAATTTAGCCAACTTTCCTCTTTCTTCCCTGTGAGAACAACACTTCCTCAGAGTTCCATACCTCCAATTTTTTTTTTACACAGAGCACCCTCCAACACGTATTACCCACTAAATTGACCGATAAAAATGACTAACAATGGTACCAACACCTCCTCTCAGCCCCTTATTCCTATTTTCAGAGGGGAAAAATATCATCTATGGAGTCTCAAGATGAAGACCATGTTCAAGTCCCAAGAGTTATGGGATTTGGTTGAGCACGGCTACACAGAGCCGACCCCCGCGCCGACTGTTCCTGATCAACAACTACGGGACAATCGCAAGAAGGATGCCAAAGCCTTATTCCTAATTCAGTCTGCCCTTGATGATGAAATTTTTCCCCGCATTTCTGCCGCAAGCTCAGCAAAGGAGGCATGGGATATACTCACGCAAGAGTATTTGGGTGCTCAGAGAATAATTGAGGTACGATTGCAAACTTATACCTTTGATGAATTGATGAGTTCTTTGTTAGCTCATGAAGCTAGGGTGAGAAAGTCTAGTGTTTAGGGGGAAGAGAAAGTATTTCAAGTGAAGGGGGAGTCTTCTTATAAGGGGAAGACATATAATTTTAGAGGTAATGGTCATGGAAGAGGAGGTTTCCGCGGTGGCCGTGGTCGTGGTGGCAGCAAAGGCAGAGGACGCAGCAATGACGGGCGTCCAAATAAGCCTTCAATCCAGTGCCATTATTGCAAGCATTATGGGCACAAGGAGGCAAATTGCTGGACTAAGCAGAAAGATGAAGGCAAGGCGGATTTTGTAGAAATGGTGGAGGAAGAGTCGAAGTTGTTCATGGCTCATTCTTAGATCACTAGTCAAGTTGATGGTGTATGGTTCGTTGATAGTGGGTGCTCAAACCATATGTCTTGCTCAAAAGCCATGTTCAAGAATCTCGATGAAACTCTCAAGAGTGAGGTGCGACTCGGAAATGACAAACCAGTGCAAGTAGAAGGGGAAGGTACTGTTGCCATAAAAACTGAGCAAGGTTATGCTAAACTCATTCATAATGTGCAATTTGTGCCTAGTTTAGCATATAACCTGTTAAGTGTTGGTCAGTGCTATAGCCAACAAAGATATGTTTTTCAGATTTGCTATCAAGTTTGTTGCGTAAGTTTGAAGGAACCAAAGCATAAGCTATACAACCAAACACTTTCAAGTGTCGTACCCGAGGCTTCTTACCTCTCCAAGCTTCAATAGGAGTTCGATTCATCACTGCTCTTGTTGGTGATATGTTCAGTAGATAAACAGCAGTAGCTACAGCTTGCCCCCAGAACTTGTTTGGCAGTCCCTTGGCTTTCAGCATGCTTCTGGCCATTTCCACTACTGTTCTATTTTTCCGCTCTGCCACGCCATTTTGTTGAGGCGTGTACGGAGCTGTAAGCTCTCTCCGGATCCCAAGCTCATCACAAAATTCTGTGAACTCATTAGACATAAATTCACCAACACGATCTGTTCGGAGTACCTTAATTTTCCTGTCACTTTGGTTCTCCACCAATACCTTGAACTTCTTGAAATAATTAAATGCCTCAGATTTTAATTTCAGAAAATAAACCCAACTCATCCTAGTATAGTCATCTGTAAACAACAAGAAATATCGACTTCCCCCAATTGACTCCGTTTTCATTGGTCCACATAAATCAGCATGCACCAAATCAAGAAAATTTGAAGTCCTCCAAGACTTCCCAGAAGGAAAAGGTTGCCTACATTGCTTTCCATATACACACCCTTCACAAAAAGCATGTGCACCAATTTTTGACAACCCAATAACCATCTCATTTTGACTCAAAACTCTTAAAAATAAAATAAAATACAAATTCATCGTTATTATAATTATAATATTAATAGTAATAACAATATAAACAGTAATATTGAAAACAAAAATAATAATTACAACATTAGATAAGACTGAACTTATTTTTGCTGAACTGAACTTATTTTTGCTGAACTGAACTTATTTTTACTTATTTTTGCTGAACTGAACTTATTTTTAATTATTTTTGCTGAACTGAACTTATTTTTACTTATTTTTGCTGAAAATAAGTCCAGAAGAACAGGGCCATAATGTACACAGTTGAATCCTCACAATAATGGCCATTTTAAATCTATCAACATCTAAAGCCAACAATAATTCAATTGCTCAGTATAGTATCTTCAAAAAATCCTTCATGGAATCTTTACTCCCAGAAACATGGTACCTACATGTCTCGAGCGAGTAAAAAATGACACGATTTTCTTTAAACCTTAGAATGTAGATCCTATTTCTCATCCCTACCTCAGTAGTTACTACCGAAAACGATGATCGATGGCTAATAAACAAGCTATGATTACCAAGACATTCAACTTCGGTCCATTTTTTCTTATAATGGTTAAACTTGAACACTTGAATCCATGCTCCCTTATGCCCAAGAAAGACAGCAAGAAGTTCTCCATTGCAATCAACTAAGTGAGTTGACTGAAAGACGGACTGTCGTAAATTTGCCAACTCCCTTTACCATCTATCAATTGAAAGGAGCCAAGATTTCCATACTCCCTATCAAGAACATAAAATGCTCCGGCAAAGTAAACTGGACTACTCGTCTCAACAGTAAATTCGGCGTCGTAGTCTTGATGGTAAAAAAAACACATGGAGTCCAAGTTTCATCCCCATGTACAATGTAGTAAATCACTACTGCATCAAAATCAAAACAAAATGCAACAAGTTACAGTCGGAAGAAATAGGATTGCTTGAGAATCCAATGCTTCTAACATCTCTAACGCTCATCTCCTCGGCAGGGGGAAATCCCCCATCACTTTTGTCAAGGGATTGTAGAACTTTATTGTTTGTTTGGCGTAAATAGATAAAACTAGCCACCATCCTTGGAGAAGTCAATAGTAAAAGGATCCGAATATAATTGAAGGATAATGTCATGTGAGTCATTTCGTGATGGATCTCTCACTTGGCCTAACCTGCCATCATTCTTAAAGAAGATTAAGTAGTGGGAGTTATTGGTTCTCCATTGTGTTACTGGTGGTGGAACTGCTGATTGAAATAATTTGCAACTAGCTCGGAAGTTCAAGTAATCAAATAAATCCAAATAACTGGAGACCAATTGTATCATGTCCATGGGGAGCTTTAAGAACATGCTTTCTTGTTCTTGTGTTCCATTCTCTTTGTACCCGATATGAGACCCAACTAGTGGTAACCTGTTACAGCAGAAATAGTGGTGTTAAAAACGAGGATACGGACATTATAATGAAAACTGAAAAGTTCCACGAAACAACATAAATAATGCAAGTACAAGTACAAGTACTGACCTATCAATATAGTGGTGTTGTGGCATCACATTCACCCAAACAGGCGAGCTGAGATGGATACTGGCGTCTGTGTTGAGAATTGATTCAAATTCTTGGCTATTAACTGTAATTGTTGATTTCTAGTCAGTTACAGAATTTAATGTGTTTAATTAGAAGTTATAAGTGGGTGTCATTCCAAATTCCTAGTTGGGTCAGTTATGTTTTTTCTAGTCCTATAAATGTCATGGTTGTACTTCAGTTTCATGGTGTGAGTGAATAGAATAACTTTCCCCAAAAATAGTATTGTCTCTTGTTTTTGGCATATCATGTGGTATCAGAGCCAGTTTAAGGTTCATTGGGAGATACCAAAGACATAAACCATACACAGTATTGTGCCCCACCTTTTCCATACTCCAGCAAAAGAGAGTAATGTCAGGGAGATAAACCCATTAAAAATCAAACAAAAAGACCACGTGGTAGGCAATCTAGCCAACTTTCCTCTTTCTTCCCTGTGAGAACAACACTTCCTCAGAGTTCCATACCTCCAATTTTCTTTTTTTTTACACAGAGCACCCTCCAACACGTATTACCCACTAAATCGACCGATAAAAATGGCTAACAATGGTACCAACACCTCCTCTCAGCCCCTTATTCCTATTTTCAGAGGGGAAAAATATCATCTATGGAGTCTCAAGATGAAGACCATGTTCAAGTCCCAAGAGTTATGGGATTTGGTTGAGCACGGCTACACGAGCCGACCCCGCGCCGATCGTTTCTCGATCAACAACTACGGGACAATCGCAAGAAGGATGCCAAAGCCTTATTCCTAATTCAGTCTGCCCTTGATGATGAAATTTTTCCCCGCATTTCTGCCGCAAGCTCAGCAAAGGAGGCATGGGATATACTCACGCAAGAGTATTTGGGTGCTCAGAGAATAATTAAGGTACGATTGCAAACTTATACCTTTGATGAATTGATGAGTTCTTTGTTAGCTCATGAAGCTAGGGTGAGAAAGTCTAGTGTTTAGGGGGAAGAGAAAGTATTTCAAGTGAAGGGGGAGTCTTCTTATAAGGGGAAGACATATAATTTTAGAGGTAATGGTCATGGAAGAGGAGGTTTCCGCGGTGGCCGTGGTCGTGGTGGCAGCAGAGGCAGAGGACGCAGCAATGATGGGCGTCCAAATAAGCCTTCAATCCAGTGCCATTATTGCAAGCATTATGGGCACAAGGAGGCAAATTGCTGGACTAAGCAGAAAGATGAAGGCAAGGCGGATTTTGTAGAAATGGTGGAGGAAGAGTCGAAGTTGTTCATGGCTCATTCTCAGGTCACTAGTCAAGTTGATGGTGTATGGTTCGTTGATAGTGGGTGCTCAAACCATATGTCTTGCTCAAAAGCCATGTTCAAGAATCTCGATGAAACTCTCAAGAGTGAGGTGCGACTCGGAAATGACAAACCAGTGCAAGTAGAAGGGGAAGGTACTGTTGCCATAAAAACTGAGCAAGGTTATGCTAAACTCATTCATAATGTGCAATTTGTGCCTAGTTTAGCATATAACCTGTTAAGTGTTGGTCAGAACATCAGCAGCTCATCATCATCACCTGAGTCAACTGCACCAAATAGTCCAACCAGCAGCATCATATCTTCTCCAGCCAGCTCATCTTCTAGTTTATCATCTGGAACACCTCCACAACATTATCGGTCACTCATAAATATTTATCGTAATTGTAACTTTGCCTTATTTATTTCTGACCCAATTAATTATAAAGAAGCTGCAGAAAATGATTTGTGGCACAATGCAATGAAAGAAGAGATGCAGGCTATAGAGAAGAATGATACATGGGAGCTTGTTGATCAACCCGAAGGCAAGAATGTCATTGGGCTTAAGTGGGTGTTCCGCACAAAGTATAACTCTGATGGCAGTATCCAGAAGCACAAAGCAAGGCTCGTGGCTAAGGGGTACTCGCAACAACAAGGCGTGGATTTTGATGAGACTTTCTCCCCTGTTGCACGGTTTGAAACAGTGAGAACTTTTCTTGTTGTAGCAGCTCAATTCCAGTTGCCAGTGTACCAATTTGATGTGAAATCTGCATTCCTTAATGGAGATTTACAAGAGGAGGTATATGTCTCGCAACCTAAAGGTTTTGTTGTTAATGAAAGTGAAGACAAAGTCTACAGATTAAGGAAGGCTTTGTATGGATTGAAGCAAGCTCCGCGTGCGTGGTACAGCAAGATTGATACATTCTTTCAGTCTAATGGGTTCACAAGAAGTGAAAATGAGCCTACACTCTACTTGAAGAAGCAAGGTAATGGAGATTTCTTGGTTGTATGCCTTTATGTGGATGATATGATATATATGGGTTCATCTCAGTCCATAGTTGATACATTCAAGTCTAGCATGATGAGTGAGTTTGAAATGACAGACTTGGGTTTATTGAAATATTTTTTGGGGCTTGAAGTGAAGCAAAGTGCTGATGGTATATTTGTGTGTCAAGAGAAGTATGCTACTGATTTATTGAAGAGGTTTCAAATGACCGATTGTGACGTTGCACCTAAACCCATGAATGTCAATGAGAAATTACAACGTGAAGATGGGACTAATCATGCTGATGGGAGATTGTACAGGAGCCTAGTTGGTGGGTTAAACTACCTTACTCACACTAGGCCCGATATTGCTTGTCCAGTGAGTATGGTTTCGAGATATATGCATAATCCCACTAGGCAACATTTGGGTGCAGCAAGGCGTATACTTCGTTATGTTGCTGGAACGCTAAAGTATGGTATCTGGTATGCTAAAGTTTCAGACTTTCGTCTGTTTGGCTTTACTGATAGTGACTGGGCAGGGTGCTTGGATGATAGAAAGAGCACTTCAGGTAGTGTTTTTAGCCTGGGTTCTGGAGCAATCACTTGGAGTTCTAAGAAACAAGAAACAGTGGCATTATCGTCTTCTGAAGCTGAGTATGCAGCAGCTACTGCAGCAGCACGACAAGCATTGTGGCTCCAGAAATTGCTAGCTGATTTTGACATTGAGCAATCAAATGCTACACTTCTCTATTGTGACAACCGGTCGGCAATAGCAATGGTGAAAAATCCGGCATTCCATGGGAGAACTAAACATATTGATGTGCAACATCATTTCATCCGTAAGCTTGTAGCTGATGAAAAAATTGCTTTGAAGTTTTGCGGTACAAACGAACAAGTAGCTGATATCTTCACCAAGTCGCTTCCGCAAGCTAAACATCAATTCCTTACAACTCAGTTGGGAGTATGTGACTTTGAATCAAGGGGGGTGCTGAGAATTGATTCAAATTCTTGGCTATTAACTATAATTATTGATTTCTAGTCAGTTACAGAATTTAATGTGTTTAATTAGAAGTCATAAGTGGGTGTCATTCCAAATTCCTAGTTGGGTCAGTTATGTTTTTTCTAGTCCTATAAATGTCATATTGTACTTCAGTTTCATGGTGTGAGTGAATAGAATAACTTTCCCCAAAAATAGTATTGTCTCTTGTTTTTGGCATATCAGTCTGGACAGGGTAAAAGCAGAGTCAACTCATTGTCATCTAGGCAATAACAACAGAGAATCTCATTCTGATTTGGAGCAACAAAGTAGACACAATTTTCTTGTACGCCACCTCTTCCACTAGTTCCCCAACTCCAAGTGCAAGAATCATCGCTCAAAACGAAGGCACGACTAGAGATGGAAATATCCAGTGGATCACCCGACCACCCGCTCCACCCGGTTTATTAAGTGGGTGAAAAACCCAGTTTAAATGGATGATAGCCGGGTGACGGATGCGGGTCGGGTTCGGGTGATATTTTTTCATCCATCACCCGACCCGTCACCCGTTTATAGTTAAAAAAATATATATATATTTTTTATTTTTACAAGTTCATTAGTCATTCACTCATTTGCACTGTCAATTAAGTCCACTGTCCAAAAGGCCCCAAACTGAGCAAGTGAGCAAGTTTAATGTCTTTAACCCTACAACTCCACAAGCGCAGCTTCCTGAGTCTCAAACTCTTAACTCTCTCATCTCACTCTCTTCTCACTCTTCTCTCCTACTTTCATTACCACCGTTCGCCGGCTGCCGCTGCTTCACCGGAGTTTTCGTCTCAAATTCAAGTAAGATTATAAACTCAAATTCAATTTTTTTTTAATTCAAATTTTAATTGTTAAATGAAGTCTGCCGGATGATAGAAGTTCTTATATACATTTTCTTACGGTTCTGATATGGTAGTTCTCAAACTTTTATTAGGTATAATTTGTTCATCAATTTGATTTTATTTTCGTTCCTTTGAATGATAACATTTTCCCAAATTCTAGGGCTTGCTATTTGTCAATTGCTATCTCATGCTTTTTAACCGTTTATTCTCCAGATTTTTATGTTCTTGCTACTCCATATATGATATTCTTTAGTTTATTTTCCTAAGATTATGATGTTTACATTTATAATGTTCGGTACAAATTCTTGTTTTTATGTGGTTTACTAGCTTATTGATTTGTCTATATAATTTGATTAGGACTTAGGGTTTTGCTTGATTTTAATTGGGTGGTTATGTGAATTGTGATGTAGATATAAATGGGAAATGATGGTAATGAATCTGGATATGATTCATCATGTCCTCCTTCAACACCTTCTACTGTTTCTCCTTCCCCCACGCCAAATGTGCAAGCTCCACCACCTCCTCCCTCGAAATGCCGACCACCCTTGCACCCATCTTCATCAAAGAGAAAGGATTCTGAACTGAAAACACCATCTCAGATTGGTGAAGACACTGAAAGTGACCCAAGTCAGTGCATTTCGGGGTCTCGTAAAAGTAGAAAACGCACATCTCCCGTGTGGGATCATTTTGATCAATGTAATGTGGATGGAGAAGCAAAGGCACAATGTATTCATTGTGACAAGATATTGTCGGCCAACACCACTAACGGGACTTCCCACCTTAAGGATCACTTGACTAGAAGATGCTCTAAAAAGAACTTGAAGGTTGATATCCGCCAAAAGCTGTTGAATGTTAGCCGAAAATCTAATGGAACATATTCTGTTGGTGCAACTAATTTTAACCAAGAAGTGTCTAGGAAGGAGTTGGCTAATATGGTCATCATGCATGAGTACCCGTTGGCTATTGTGGATCATGTTGGTTTTAGAAGATTTGTAAGTAGCTTGAATCCAAGCTTCAAGATCATATCACGTCCTACCTTGAGATCTGACATAATGAAGATGTTTGCAAGTGAGAAGGGAGGGTTAAAAAAGCTTTTGGAAAATGCGGAATCTAAAATTGCAATCACAACGGACATGTGGACTGCTTCAAATCGAAAAAGGGGTACATGGTCATTACCGCACATTATATAGATCAATATTGGGTTTTACGTAACAAAACTCGAGGTATACTTCATTCCTTCTTGACTTGTTGTCCTTAATTCATGTCTTCTTTGCTATTGTTCTTGTTTTTAGAGCTATTGTTCTTTGTTTTTTCCGTTATAATGATACTATATTTACGTATTAATGTTGCTTGTTTTGCTATTTTAATGCTTCGCTATTGTTCTTGTTTTTAGAGCCGCAATTGCTTGTATTTTTGTTATAATAATGCTACTTTTCTGTTTTGAACTTATAATACTCCTATTTTTTCGTTTTAATACTATTTGTTTTGCTATGTTAATGCCTTTGTTTGTCTCTTTTGATGCTATTGGTCTGAGTGGTATATTTTTTTTTAATGAAATAGGTTTGCTTATGTACCTTGTCCACACACAAAAGACTCACTTGCGCAAGTTCTCTTGGATACATTGAATGTTTATAATATTGCTGAAAAGATTTCATCTGTGGTAGTTGATAACTGTACTACAAATGATGCTATGATGGATGTTTTGAAACTAAGGCTTAGTGAAGATTCTCTGATTTTGAATGGTAGATTTGTGCATATGAGATGTAGTGCACATATCTTGAATACGATTGTGCAACATGGATTAGATGTAATTGGTGAAGGGATTGAAAGAGTTCGAGATTGTGTTGCTTTTTGGTCAGGAACCCCTAAAAGAAGAGAGATTTTTGCAAACAAAGTGAAATCTATGAAAGGTGAGGAAGGTAGACAACTAGTACTTGAATGTAAAACTAGATGGAACTCAACCTATTTGATGTTGCAATCTGTTTTACCTTACAAAGATGTGTTTGCAAGTATTAAGCGTCAAACTCCTAGGTTGAAATTCACACTCCCCACCAATCAAGATTGGGAATTTGTTTTACTTGTTTGCGGAAAACTGAAAAGATTTCACAAAGTGACTGAGTTGTTTTCGGGGAGAAAGTATCCAACTTCCAACTTGTTTTTTCGTCAAATTTGTGAAATAAAACTTGCATTGACATCATGGTTGGCAAGTGACGTACAAGTTATTAAGGATATGGCACAAAAAATGGTTGATAAATTTGATAAGTATTGGAGTAATATTAATGAACTTTTAGCTATTGCTGCCATTTTAGATCCTAAAAATAAGTTGGAATGTGTTGAATTTTATTTCAATGAGATTTATGGGGATGAGGCTGACTTTGAAATTCAGAGGGTGAAAAACTCTTTGTATGACCTCTTATATGAGTATCAAGATAAAGTGTATGCAAATGACACTCATTCTTGGGCTGATGGTATTGGAAATCAATCTGCATTTGATGGTATGGATGTTGGTGGAGATGAGGGAGATGATAAGTGGAGTAAAATGAAGAAAACAAAGAAGAGGAAGGTTAATGTGAAGTCAGAATTGGACCATTATTTAGAGGAAGATGTCTTGCCGGAAAGTGGTGGATTTGAAATCTTGAGGTATTGGAATATAGAGCTAAAATATCCAACATTACAAAAGATTGCCAAAGACTTACTAGCAATTCCAGCATCTACTGTCGCATCAGAGAGCGCATTTAGTATGGGAGGAAGAGTTATTAGCCCTCATCGTTCCCAACTTGCAGCTAATACAGTGGAAGCTTTAATGTGCATGCAAAATTGGATACTTGGAGAGTACTCAGGTAACATTTTATTCTTTTAATGTTTGATGTATTTGTTACTTTAACATAGGTGAAATTAATGCAAAATCTTATGTATTTGTTTAGATACTTCTTTGGACAATGCTCAAGCATGTTCTACAATACTAGATGATTTTGATACAGTGGATGATGATGCAAGTGGTGGTGGAGGGAGTGAAGTTGTTGATATAGACTCGGTAATGATTTTATATACTAAGTTCCTACTTCCTAACTTATTACTTTTCTAAATATTATTCTTATCTTAATCATTTGTTTGTTTAATCATTGGTAGGGAGATGAAGATGAAAATATATGATGATTATGCAAGTGGCAGACTGGTAGTGGAGGGCCTTGTTCGCTACTTCGCTAATCGCTAGTGCTGCTGTGCTGCTATGGTGGTGTTGTCTTTGCTATCTTTGCCGTGCTTACTGATGGTGTTGTTGTCTTCGCTGTTGTGTTGCTCGTTCTTTGTGATGCTTTGTGTTGTTGTGCTACTATCGCCGTGTTGTGTTGTCTTCTTGACCTACTATGTTGCTGAGATTGCTGTGTTGTTGTGCTGCTACTGATTTTTACTTTTATAATGAATTAAGATATTGCCATATGTTGGCTAAACTTTATTTGACTCTTTAATTATTTGGTGTTGTTAAATGTTGAACATTGTGTCGGTGTATTTTAATTAATTAAAGTTTGGATTTAATTATTTGATGTTATTGATATTTTTTATTATTTTAATTTTAACATAGTTCATCCGATTATCACCCGATCCATCCGTTTCACCCGTGGGTGATGGGTGGATGGATTCGGGTGGATGGTTGACCGGGTGATGGATGGGTCGGGTGGGATGGATGGAGGCGGGTGATGGATGCGGGTGATGGTCCACCCGCCCTGAACCCGATCCATTTCCATCTCTAGGCACGACCATTCAAACTTGTAATCTCTACCCAATTCTTTCTTGGCAGATCTAACTCCCAAACTTTAATTTCACTGATTCGAGTATCATATGCATGCCGTCTACAGACACCAACGTAATATATATGACCACAAGACTCAACCAGATAGTGGTGAGGATGATAACAGCAATAACTGCAATTAGGATCCCTAAGTTCCAAGGACTCTAAGGTGAGTGAATTGGAGTCATCATCATCGTCAACCTTCATACGGACCATATAAGAAAGCATACCACCATCTTCATTTGGCGTAATATAAGCCCTGCCGTAGATAATACCGTTCACAGTAACGGCGAAACTCATTTTTGCATTCTTACCATGAACTGCAATTCTCTGAGAGACCCAACTGGCCAACTACAAGTAGAATGAACACTAGGACGGCAGGATAAGACTATGTCTTCAAAAAACAAGAATAGCACACAACCATTGGAGTTAGGAGGTGACGTGAGCGTGCAAGTTAATAACTTGTGTTTTCCATCAATTGGTAATAGAGGGAGAACCAAAGATTGCAGAGTGATTGGATTCCACAATGAAATTAGCTTCTTCTTGTAACGATCGCGTAATATTAACCAGTCATGACAACAACCAAGGATAGATTTGCAATCAATTCAGGAATGCTTTTGACGTACAATCTATTTGGAGAGGAAGAAAAAAGGGTGCAGAACGTTTGAGTCTTTTGATACTTGGAATTTTGTTTATATCTTGAATTTTTAGGCGTATACACAAGCCAAGGTGCTTCACCAATAACAGGAGGTCTTAATCTATCTGCCTTCTTACCTTTCATCGATTCCAGATTGTTTACTTACTTCTTTTGCTAAAGATAATTAATTACCTTCTAATCCGCTGCAAAAGTGATAATTGTGTGAGAGCAAATAACTTGAAAGAAAAAACCGCACTTCATATTTGATATACAAAAAATCAATATAGTGTAGAACTAGATCATGACAACCTGGCTGTGAGGCTGTAACAAATATAATCTCTAAACATATTAGATTTATAAGAAGACAATGTATGTATACTTTCTCCGATCTTATCTAATTGTAATGTTTTCCTTCTTTGAAAGTTTCGTATCAATTGCAACAATTCCTTATTTAGTAATATCTACTTTCTATCTCTCTCCTATCACATGGGTTCTATTTTTTTTATCGATCTCTCTCCTCTCCTCTAGAGGTGTCAAAAATTGGGCCGACCCACGGGTCAACCCGCATCCGACCCAGACCCAACCTGTTCCGAGCCGAGAGTGGTCGGGTGGAAAGCCGACCCATTCCGACCCAGCGTCTACCCGTGCCCAATTCAACCCGTGGAATTGGCAACCCAACCTGAACTGGGCCGACCCAGGTGGACCCGTGGCCAGTTGCACCCGTGAACAACGACCCAGACCCAACCTGTTTCCGACCCAAAACTAACCCGCACCCAACTTTACCTGCCAATGACCAAGTTAAACCCACCCAGTTATCACCCAACCCAGTTAGCACCCGACCCAGTTGTGACCCAACCTAGTTATCACCGACCCAGTTATCACCCAACCCAGTCACCATCCGACCCAGTTACCACCCGACCCAACTGAACCCGACCCAAAACCATTCCGACCCAGTTTTCTTCCTCTCATCACAACTATGTATGAGTAGTAACTAGTAAGTATTAATCAGTTATTAAAAAAAAAAAAAAAAAGAACATTAATCACAAGTATCCTACATTTACTCCCAACCCCCCAAACTCAACCCCCCACGCCCAACGTCCCAAAAACACGAAACATCAGTACTTCATATTCTTATTATAAAATGACCACCAACAGCAGCAACATTCCTCCTCTTGTTTCTCCCAAAATGCACTTAAACTTATTAATAGTATAGTCGCAGGCTTGCAGCCATTGCCTCACACATTTATACATTATGATCATTTTGAATTTGAAGGTGCATAGTTAAATTATTCTTAGATGAAGGTGCATAATTAAATAGTTGAACCGAAAAGTATATTGAATTTGAAGGGATATTGGAAAGAATAAGACAAGTAAATTAGGAAAAATAGAAAACTCTTATATTCATATACTTTAATAGTATAATGTTTACAAAAGATCAAGTACACTTACAAATGAATAATGTACATATCAAATGAGTAAGTCTAAACTCTAAAGTAAATAAAATTATAAAATGACCACCAACAACAGCAACATCGGAAATCAACCGGAAGCAGCAGCATCAACAGACAACCAGCAGCAGCAACAACAACAGACAACCACCAGCAGCAACAGCATTAGAGCACCAGCAGCAGCAGCATTAGAGCACCAGAGCGGCAGCAAGAAGCAGCCACCACCGCCAGCAGCAGTAGAGCAAAGAAACGGACCCAGAAGCGAAGATCAGCAACTCAACAACTGCGGCGGAAACAAAGCCAACAAAGCGGGCAAAGAACAGGCCAATAGAAGGTAGCAAAACCCCCAAAAAAACTCCCAAAGAAAACCATATAGCAATAGCAGTTAGTGTCGAATTTAAACAAGTAAATATTGCAAAGATAAGAAAATTGAATTTACTTTTAAAATCAGTAATGGCTCTCAGGTACACAAGTTGACCTCATCATCGAGCACTCGACTCTAATTAACAACACAACTTCACAACACAAGAAAACCAGCAAAAGTGACACGAGCATCCACAATTCTTTGTCTTTTAAATAATACCAAACCAATTTTACCAATCAAGTGCATATCATGTCCAATAAGACAAAAGAAAAGTAGCTCCACATCGTGACACTTAGGGAAAAACATGTGTGTAAAGTAAAATGTAGCCAAAAAGAGTTGCAAACAAGTCAACAACCAATGATCTTTGCGCATGGGCCATTTATTAAGCAAAAGAATATAGAACTAAACCAAACCCAAGAATTCTGTTTAGGAGTTATAATTTTAGGGTTAGGGTTAGGGTTTGGGTCTAAGGTTTGGGTCCAGGGTTTGGGTCTAGGGTTAGGGTTTAGGCCTAAGGTTAGGGTTTGGGTTTAGGGAAACCCACAACACAAAAAACCCACCCCATAACACAACAAACCCAACTCAGAACACAACAAACCCAACCCATAACACAAGCAAACCGCAAACACAAGCAAACCCCAGCACACAACCAACCCACAAACACAAACCCAGAAACAAACACAAACCTAGAACACAACACAAACCCAGAACACTACCATCAAACATTTTCAATAGGCCACAACACAAGGCCAGAACAATAACCATCAAACAACAACCATCAAACATTTTCAATAGGCCACAACACAAGGCCAGAACAATAACCATCAAACAACAACCATCAAACAACAACAGCAGCACAGATTAAGGAATTGAATCATAATCAATATCAGTAGGCTCGGTCTCTTTAACAACTTCAAGAGACTCCTCATCCTCAATCTTAGAATAACCAAAGATCCAATTTTGGCAAGTCACAAGAGCCTTAAAATTTTTGGGCAGCAAACGCGTGCGATACTTTGTTAAAATTCTGCCCCCATACTAAATGAAGACTCGGAGGCCACAGATGTAACGGGGATAATACAAGACAAAATAGGATAAACTCCCACATGGGTTTTCCAATAGGCTAAAACATCAAAATGGTCATCTTGGTCAGCGGGAGCATGAGGGGCACTGAAATAAGATTCCATATCATTTTGAATACCCGAATTAGCAGCAACATTGGCACCAAAACTCTAAAAAACAGCAAACAAAATAGTATCACAAAACTATTAACAATCACAAACTGTAAAGTAATCATGAATCAATCAAATGTTACACATAGTAACCAACCTTTCCAAGGCTGGCCTTCTTAAAAGGACGGGCAATCGACCTTGCAAAACTTGGAGTGGATGAATCAGATTCGGTAGTCATAGAAGATGTAGTGGAAGAGGGTTGGAGTTGACTTAATTGTAAGTGAGAATAAACAGTAGCATAGTGCGTATACACTCAGTAAAGGCATCAACCGCCTCTTTAACCTTACCATCAAGATGTTGGGGCAAATAAACAGTAGCATACAACTCATGAACAAAGTTTGTTTTGTAACGGGGATCAAGCATAATAGCAATAGTAAGAATCAAAGAATAATTTTCCCAATACTTGTTAAAATTTTCATACATAGGAGCAGCCATAAGACGAATAGAATCAGTTGGGTTTTCTTTAGCATAAAACAGAAGACTTTCAATCAAAACAATGTTCTCAACATATAGGTTGGCAGTGGGGTAATCGGGAACCGGAAAAAGACAAGTAATATCATAAAAAGGTTCAAGAAAATCACAAACATTTTGGACAGGTTTCCCATTCGGGAATCGGTTAGAGAAACATCTAAACCATGCTCAAGTAAACAATACCTATCTACAACCTCCCTATCTTCCAAACACCTACGGAGCATAAGAAAGGTAGAATTCCAACGAGTACGAACATCACCAATCAATGAACCAGAAAAACCAGTATTCACATACTTAACACAATCATCAAACCTCTCTTTCCTAATGTTTGAAAAAGAAACATATGTAACAACTTGTTGCAACTTCAAAACAGTTTTATCCATAAACTTAAAACCAGCTTGGACAATCAGATTTAATATATGGGCAGAACATCTTACATGAAAAAACTTACCAAAACAAGGCAACAGATTAGTTCTATTCAAGTCCCTAACCATCTCTTAAATCATAACATCATTGGCAGTAGCATTATCACAAGTCAAAGAAAACACTTTATCTCTAATATTCCACTCATCAAACAAATCAAGAGTAAACTTACCCAACTCCTTACTAGTGTGGAACCCAGGAAAATGTCTAAAAATAAGAATTTTAGAACGCAGCACCCAAGAGTTATCAACATAATGAGCAGTCAAAACAGTAAAACTGACATTATTAAGTGCAGACCACAAATCATAAGTACAGCACACTTTCCCTTCTATATTACCTATAGTTATCTTTAATTGAGCTTTAAGAGCAGCAAACTGATTAGTGCAATGCTTAAGCATAGTATTCCTAGAAATATGCTTCACATTACGATTCAAGTAAGAAAGCAATTCCCTATGCTTAGTATGCTCAACAATTAACAGTGGATATGCATGACACATAATAGCTTCAGCAAATATACGATAGAAAGTTTTTTGATCATAATGCCCCCCAGGTTCAGCAGCTTTTACTTTTAAGTAAGCTTCACACTTCTCTAAATGTTTATTTTGGTTATTAGTACCTTGGGTTCCCTCAGCACGATAGGTCTTAGCATTACAATGCTTACATGTAGAAAATATCTTACCATCTTTGGTCTTAAACAAGGTAAAGTGCTTCCAAACCTTGGCAATACGCCTCCCAAACAGGACAGGGTCATGGGTTTGGGGAGAAATGGTTTCCTCCTCAACAGAAAGGGAATTGGATCCAATAATGGAGTCCAATGTCAATTGATCAACTGAAAAAAAAATTCACACTTTTAAAGTTTAAACAAGTCTCGGGTCGGTCGGGTCGGGTCGGGGGTCGGGGTCATGGGTCAAGGGACATGAGTTAGGTTTAGGGTTTAGGGTTTAGGGTTTAGGGTTTAGGGTTAAGGGTTAAGGGTTAAGGGTTTAGGGTTTAGGGTTAAGGGTTTAGGGTTTAGGGTTTAGGGTTTAGGGTTTAGTGTTTAGGTTTAGGGTTTAGGGTTTAACCCTCAACACCCCAAACAGAAACCCTAAACACAAAACCCAAAAACACAAACCAAAAACACAAACCCTAAAACACAAACCCTAAACACAAGCCCATAAACACAAGCCCAGAACACAAACCCAGAAACAAAACCTAGAAACACGAAGCATAAACACAAATCCTAAAACACAAACCCCGAACACAAGCCCAGAAGCACAAGCCCGAAAACACAAGCTCTGAAACAAAACCCAGAAACACAAACCACACAAACCCTAAAACACAAACCCATAACACAAGCCCAGAACACAAACCCAGAAATAAAACCCAGAAACACAAACAACAAATATAACCCGAATAGGCGAATACAAACCCACACACAAAACCCTAACACAAACCCGGAAACATAAACACAAACATGAACAAACAGCATAATTTTATATCGCAAAAAACATACTACAAGAACAAACATGATTGATGATACACATAATCATGAACAAACATGATATACAAGAGAACAGCAAAAAAAACTAATACTTCCTCCGTTTTAAAATAAATGAAACACTTACTATTTTAGGCCTTTCAAAATAAGTGAAACGTTACCTTATTTGGCATTCACTTCTCTCTATCTCTCTCCTCATCACATGGGTCCCTTTTTTTTTTTCTCTCTATATCTCTCCTCTTCTAAATCCCCGTGCCAAGGCCCTACGTTTCATTTAAAACAGAATGGAGGAAGTATAAAAATATGATGAAACTAAAAACTAATATACATTATACAAGATAATTTAAAACTAATATACAAGATAATTAAAAACGAACATATAATTTCATATAGCAAAAACGAACTTTAGTGAAAGTGAAAACGAACACGTAATAAAAAAAACGAACACATAATAAAAAACGAACACATAATTAAAAACTTACAAATAATCAAAAAAATAAATAATTCATGCATATAATTTTTAGCACAAAAAAACGAGCACATAATTAAAAATTACACATAATCAAAAAAAAAATAATTCATGCATATAATTTTTAGCACAAAAAAAAGAACACATAATTAAAAACTTACACATAATCAAAAAAATTAATAATTCATGCATATAATTTTTAGCACAAACCCTAAAATTCCATATCTGAAAGATGACAAAAAAAACAAAAAAAAAACATGATATTCCAGCAGATTTGTAAATCTGGACCAGCACATATCCCACAATCACAATCAAGCAGATCTTCACCTAATTTTAAAAAAAACTACGGAAATTAGAAGACTTACCTGGTTGTGACATAGCGTTTTTAAAAATTATATTTTTGCTTTTTTGCTTTTGTTTTCCCCCGATCTTCAATTTGTTACCTTTTATTTCAAATCCACGCCTTTTTTCTTCAAATCTACGCCTTTTTTCTTCAAATCTTCACTACAAACCTCTGCGTTCTTCGGAAAAATTGATAGACAAAGTGAGAAACTCATAATTTAAGTTTTTTGATCGGAAATTTTGAGAGAAGGACCGATAATTTTAGGGGTTTTATCGGAAATTGAGGGAAGGGTTGAGAATTTAAGGGTTTTTTTATGCTTTTGATCGGAAAATGAGAGAAGGCTGAGATTTTAGTCAATTTTTTGATCGGAAAATGAGAGAAGGGGCGGTTGGATTTTAGGGTTTTTTTGATCGAAAATGAGAGAGTGAGAGGAGAGAAACTGAGTGACTGAGAGTCTGAGATTAGGTTTTGCAAGAGGCGAAGAAACGAGGTGGGCAAAAAAAATGCGGTTTATATAGTAGGGAATTTTAGGGTTAATGACTTAATCTAAACCGTTGGATTTTAGAATGAATGGCTCAGATTTTAAAATGAAGATTTTACATGTTAGCGAGTAAGTTAAGAAATGAAGGGCTCAGATTTTCTATTGGCTAATCAATGGTCACAAACCATGATCCTTGATTTATTTTTTTGACCAATGAACATCAAGAGTTACCAAGCACATGGATTTCAAAATATCAATGGTTAGATTTTATCTTTCTCAAATCAATGGTTAAGGTTAAGTTAAGTATTCTATTTTCTAATTTCCAAATTTATAATTCTAGACAACTAATCTAGACTTCTAGTATTGATTTGTTTAGTTATTAGTAATTTAGTAATCTACTTAAATTCCTAAACTATTATTAATATTATAAATTAATAAAAATTATAAACTTTAGAAGTTTAAATGTTTAAGTTTAAATGTTTAATTAGTATTTTTAATTTTAAACAAGTTGATTCATGTAAAGATGATTATGAATGACGTGAAACTATTATGAATTACCGTAATACCGATACGACGATGTCGCTACGTATAGCAACTCAAAGATATGGGTAATCAAATAGCTAGACTCAAGAGTCGAGAGTCGAGACTCCTAAGTCCTATGTTACTATCTTAGTATATTTTAAGATCCACAACTGAAACATCAACGATGAAAGTCGATCAATCTAATGATGCTTCGATTATTGTTAACCGTGTAATAACATCGATGATCGAGTCCTATCTTTTATAAAGAACCCCGTAACACGAAAGATGAAAGACGATCAATCTTTTGATGGTGTTGATTAATGTCAAAGACAATCAATCTTATGATCATTTGATTTATGTGAACGGTGAACCTTAACTTAACGAAAGTCGATCAACAACCGTTTAATAAGATCGTCTCCTATGTTACTATCTTTTAAGATCAACAACCGAAACATCAACGATCTTGATCCTCCACTGATATGATTGGTATTAACTATGATCTACTTTCATAGTTTCAATGTTTCATCCTCTACTGATATGATTATGTATCATCTTGAATTGATCACAGTTATCATCTTCATATTCTATTAACGTTGATCATTGTTACTTGTTGAGTTGTTCCATGAACGATGAAAGTCGAACAATTTTATAATTACGATGCTTTCATTAATGTCAACCTAATTCTTTAATTTTAACTCTTTTTGTTGCTATGTAGTGACTCGGTGAGAGTGAGTAAGTCACTAAGTAACTAAATGTTTAAGAGTAATAGTTTATTGACTTTAATCAATAATCGGTATGGACTTGTGCCTTACCCCTTATGGTTGTTACTTGAATACTTATGCAATCATGAATAAGAATAACCCGATGCCCAATAGCCAATAATATAACTATATAAATTATAAGTCATAGTATAGTAACTTTTTAATTAAATTAGTAATATAAGTATCAATGTATATTATCACAAAATTCACAATGACTCAATCACAATTCACAATATCAGTATATGATTACATGTTAATTGTTATAACCTTCGTCTTCGTAACTTAATATATACTATATAATTCCGACTCAAGTCATTCTGAGAGCCTATTTGTTCCGACCTTAGTCAATACGCCGCCGGTTTGAGGCTTCAGCCGACCCAAGTCCTATCGAGAGCCGATTTATTCCGACCCAAGTCATTCCGAAAGCAGATTTCTTCCGACCCAAGTCATTCCGAAAGCCGATTTATTTCGACCCAAGTCATTCCGATAACGATTTCTTCCGACCCAAGTCATTCCGAAAGGCGATTTATTCCGACCCAAGTCATTCCGATACCGATTTCTTCCGACCCAAGTCATTTCGAAAGCCGATTTACTCCGACCCAAGTCGTTTTGATATCGATTTCTTCTGACCCAAGTCATTCCGAAAGCCGATTTATTCCGACCCAAGTCATTCCGAAAGCCGATTTATTCCGACCCAAGTCATTCCGAAAGCCGATTTATTCCGACCCAAGTCATTCCGAAAGCCGATTTATTCCGACCCAAGTTATTTCGAAAGCCGATTTGTGCCGACGACTTCACCTTATTCCATTCCGACCCAAATTCACCCAACCCAGATACCGGCCGACCCAGTCCCAGACGACCCAGTTCCGAGAGCTCTCTCACCCATTTGAACCCGACCCAAGTCCACCGGACCCACCCAGTCCCGACCCATGGCACACTCTCACCCAGATTATTCCGACCCAAATCATTTCGACCCAGGTTGGGTCAACCCAAACCCAGCCAGTGACCCAGATTGACACCACTACTCTCCTCTCCTCTTTACATGTGTTTGTGCCAATATGGTATGTTGCAATTATTATAGAACGGAGTAAGTATCTACAATCGCATATTAGTCTTTGTGGAAAAAATTATTTAAAGACAAGATTATATGTCTATTTTTAAAACGATTAAATTCAATTGTATATATTAATACCCATTAATCCAATGCTAATAATAGAGTGTCATACCTTTCGATACTCTTATACTAAGAAAAAGAGCTCGTGTATTTGACTACGCCAACCAATCTTAGAAAGACTCATAAACATAATCGGATATTTGGATATTTATGAAATTAGGTAAAGGTACGAACATGACCAGGTTTCAAGTTTATGTTCAACACCTAAAAAGATTAGTCTATGTTTTTGTGACACGTTAGATAACAATCATAGTACTGGTGAAAAATATTGCAAACAATCATAAATATAATGTTGATGAAAAAGAAATAAAAATATTGCCGGAAGTTAGTATAATATACAATAATTACAGTCGCAGAAATAACTTAACAATCTACTAGAAAAATAATAAAAATAAAGAAAACGAAGATTGTTAATTTGTTTGACCCTCAGAAATTATACCTCCGTCTAGGTCGGATCTTGGTTCAAAAGTTGAATTAGCCTTAAAACATTATTGTTGTAGTATGCGGCGTTGGATTAAAAAGTTGTTATATTGTTGTTGTTCTGGTTTCGTTGACTATGTTGAATAGTTGATGAAAGTAGCGGGTAACTAAGAAAGAAAAGTTATGATGCTGCGTGGAGTGATTTGTGGCATTAGTATTAGGACCAGGGAATATTAGGTGATGTTAGGCGGTGGAGATTTTGTATGAGGAGTGATGATGATTTTTTTTTATCCATATGGCGCGAAGGCGACAAATTACAAAGAAGGGGAGGGGGGATTCGAACCTGTGACCTATCGTTCACAGCACCTCAATCTTAACCACTAGGCCAAGACATCCTTGGTAGGAGTGATGATGATTAACCGTATGAGGGAGTCGTGCAAAATTACGGGTTATTATTACGACGATTAATTTGATTTAACCATAACATTATACGGAGTAACATATTGCACAAAAGTAGTTGTATTAATTCATTAACAATTAATAAATCAAACTATCAATAATTATCAAAAGAAATAATAAATTTACATTACAAGAAATTTCTAATATATTCAACAAAAGGAAGTGAACAGTGGTACTAACTACATATTTATATTAGGGAATTGAATTTTAAAAATAGGGAGACTCAAGAAAGTTTACCTCTATAGCGAGAATTAAAGTAGAGTCTCGGATAAATTTGCAAGATTAATGATTTAATTCTCTGTAGAATTGGTGATTTAGACTTTAAAAACCAAATATGAAAAGAATATGGGAGTGAATGAAGATGATGAAAAGAATTAGGGAAGGTGTAGACACCAAATTTTGAACCCCTATTTCGGGTAAATAATGATTTTGAAAAGAAATAAAAATAACGAAAACCGTCATGCATCGTGGAGCGCGCGCTCCGTCAAATGCGTGTTTCGCCCTGGAGCGCGAGCTTCATTTCGTCGTATGGTTTTCCATTTTTGTGTATTGGTCGGGCGGTTTCGGCATAGAAACATAATTTTCGGGAGTCGTAGTCAATAACTACAACCACCGTTTTAATAAAACGATTCGTAGTATAATCATGCTCGTCTTTATTAATTTGACGAGTTTTCGTTAATTGTCTTAAGTGAGTCTTTCAAATAACGAAAAAACACGAGTCGCAATTAGGCGTCGGGATTTTAATCGTATCCCAAAACCGGTAGTAATCAGTTTTCTTGATGGTCAAGTCATTGTCCATTGGATAAAGAATAAGAATATATTTTTTATCCATTAATCACATCCTTTATCCATTAGTTAGAGAATAAGAATCATGAAAAGATGTGAGAATAAGAATCAAATCCCATGTGTAAGAAGAGGGGAATCCGGATTTTTTCCGGAAGAATCGAGTGTGCGCCAAGCAGTACACAATCATGCGCTAGACGCATGATTGTGCGCCTAGCGCACAAGCATTCTCTGCGCCAGACGCAGAGCCTTGCGCCTAGCGCACGACGCTGTGCCTAGCGCAGGCTCCTGCGTTTGGCGCAGCGTCCTAATCAGTTTTGTTTGCTTGTTTTTCGATGCATTTTTTTTACATATTAGGATGTTTAGGGAAGAATATTTTCTGAAAATCTGATTTTGCTTCATTTATGAGAAAATCCAAAAAGAATAAGAATATTTGTATTTCCAAAGACATTTGATGATGTCATTAGGGTGAGGTCATTAGAGTGATGTCATTAGGGTAATTAAGGATGAAGAAAATCAGATTTTTTAGGTGAAAAATCTGATTTTCTACCTCTTTGAAACCCCAGTTCACCTCCCTCATTTCTCTATAAATACCCTCCTTTTTCTACTTCAAAACCAAGTTAAGAAAAAACACAACTCAACTTCACTCTCATCTTCTTTATTACTCTTCTCCTCCTTAATCTTTCCATCTAAGCAAAAGTCTTAATAAGTAAGTAAAAGAAGTTCATCAAAAGGAAAATAAACACAAAAAAGAGTTTAAGTTAGCAATTAAGTGGATTTAGAAACTCACTTAAAAATTAAGAAAATCACAAAAAAGGTAGAAAATTTTGCAAAAAGGAAGTGCATCATTGAGCTAGCAAGGTAAAGTTGAAACTTTTGTTATTTTGATTATCTTCTCAATCATCTACTATCTTTCTCCTTGTTTCTTCTTATCATTTTTTTAATCTTTGGAGTGATTTGGGTATGTGGAAGTCCTAATAGGTTCCCAACCTTAAATCACCCCAGCTAGAATAGTCACCTCTAATGGGGAGACTCTTAGGAAATAATGTGATTATGTGATTTTCCTTAATCAAGTTGTTATTCATCACCAAAAATATTTTCATAAAAAAATTCAAGACAAGTTGTGCATAAACGTCTCCATAAAAAAGAAAATGTGATGCTGTAATTATAATCAGTTTTAATTTCGTAATTTATTTATTTTTCGTCTGTATATCAGAATAGTTTGTAGGATTTAATATTTTTCCTATGAAGTGCAAGATGTTTCCAGCAACTGGGCTTTGGAATTTCTAAAAATTGAATTTTGTGTAAATAATTAAAAATCATACAACTTTGTTGTGCGAAACTGATTTTGTCCAGTACCACATAAATTTGTCTTGTTAATAAAGTTTAAAATAAAGTCATTTGGATAAAACTAAAAACATCAAGTTTGAAGAAAACATCAGTAGCTTTTCAAAAATATAAAAACCATGTTCATATGAATTTTATACAATTTTACATCATTTTTACAAAACCATTCATGTAAATCACTAAATTCCAGAAAACTGATTTTCCTTTCAGTTAATAAAATAAATAAAAAATGGTCTTAAAAGTGTCCAATTCAAGTGAAACTGATTTTGTCCAGTACCACATAAGTTATGATTTTTGTAAGTCAGTGCAAGAATAAAAGTGCAATCTGGAAAATGAAATAAAGTGATTAACTCAATTTTCATAAAAAATTTTATTTTCTTTTCACACGAAAATATTAATTAAAAATCATGAAATTTTAAGTTTCTCTTAAAATGACTCATTTTATCATGTAAATAAAAATCAATAAAAATTGTCATAAAAAATCAAAATCAATGAAGTTAATTAATCTTTAACTTTCACAAATTCACAAATAAACATGAATTCCAAAGCCCATTCAAGGAGGTGAAGATCAAGGAGCATCATGGTGAAGATCAAGATTGAAGATTTGTATGGATCATAGATTTTGTACATATTGTTGTAATAATAGTTTCTTTGTAAATAATTATTGCATCACTCAATTAATAAAAAATATGGAGATGTTTATGCATAATTTTCATAAATAATTCCACAATTCTTTTTAATAAAATGAGCAACCAATGTTATAAATGTTGCAGGTTGGGCCCAATATATCATAGTATATGAATTAAATGACCCAATCTCAATTAAGAGAAAAAATTGCAAATCTAACTAAGTTAAATTGTATGATGATCCATCTTACATTTTAAAAATGTGTTCTCCATATTCAAATGGATTAATCATATAATTTGACATAATTAGATTGGTAATTATGATCTCCAAATTGATTTTAGGCCATTTCACGTGTCTCGCTTTAAATGGCCAAATTCCAATTAGCCAAACACAATCTCCCAAAGTTCGGTCTCAAATTGATCATTTCTCTCTAAATGATTTAACAATCTTCAATTGAGATTATTTCTCAAAAGCCTTCAATTAGGAAGCAAACTTCTTCTTCTAAGACCTCTTAAAAATCATAAGCGTGATCACTAATTAAGGTGGTTATTTCAATCCTTGATTAATCGCTAATTAGGGCGATTGGCTCAATTTTTCATTTAATCACTAATTAGGGTGATTATCTCCAATCTCCGACTAATTGCTAATTAGAGCGATTAACTCAAACTCTTCATTTAATCATTAATTAGAGTGATTATCTTAAACCTTGGTTAATCGCTAATTAAGGTGATTAATTTAACCCTTTTTATTTAATCACTAATTAGAGTGATTATCTTAAACCTTAATAATCGTTAATTAAGATGATTATTCTTCTTATTTAATCACTAATTAGAGTGATTATCTTAAATCTTAATAGTCGTTAATTAAGACGAGTATTCTTCTTATTTAATCACTAATTAGAGTCTTAAACCTTAATAGTCGTTAATTAGGACGATTATTCTTCTTATTCAGTCACTAATTAGAGTGATTATCTTAAACCTTAATAATCGGTAATTAGGACGATTATTTTTCTCATTTAATCACTAATTGGAGTGATTATCCTAAACCTTGAATAATTACCAATTAGGGTGATTACTTCCTAACCTTCATTGTTAATCACTAATCAAGGTGATAATCTTCCCTCTTAAAGTTTAGTCACTAATTAGGGTGATTATCTTAACCTCCATTTCTAATCACTAATTGAGGTGGTTATCTTAATCCTTCATATTTAATCACTAATTAAGGTGATTATCTTAACCCCATTTCTAATCACTAATTGGAGTGATTACCTTAATCCTAATAGATTTGTTTAATTCTAAAGGTGAGTTAATCATAATCTATTTCCTTTTCTTCCCCAATGGAATTGGCCATTTAGGGTGAGACGACAGATCGAACTACGATGGTTTTGATCCATGAGTGGATTCCAATCCCGCAATGATTGGTACGTAGTGCAACTTCTGTGCTCAAACCTACCATGTACAAATGATATATTGGTCCTAAATAAAAATGGTTGATGTGTATATGTGCAAATTATGTGATTTTCTTTCTTTTGAATAGCCATGATTACTTAAAATGGAAAATAACGCATTTAGTAAGAGCCGTTCTTTAGAACGGAAGAGGAGACGAGTTCCAGACGTTCGCACCTCTTAACCTAAACCCCGAACCCTATCTCATGGTATGAAAGACCAATTTTCAAAAAGCCTTATCCATATGAAGTCATCATCGTTTTAAATGATATATCTTGAAATTGATTTTAAAATGATTTATTAAATAAATCTGTCCCTATTCAGATATTAATAGGGTGGCGACTTCGAAGTTTTCGAAAACTCATAATCTAATGAGAGACTTGCGTGGGATTCAGATCGTTAATTAATACAGTCAAAAATCGAATACCACAGAAGGAAGGAGTAAACAATTTAGGAAAACAAAATGAAAAGGAGAATTGGAGAAATGAGAATTGCAGAGTAAAGAAATCATGAAAAAAAAATAGGCAAAGGACTGAAGGAGACAAAGAGGTGAGAAAGTTAGAAGAATAAAAATAATTGAAGAAGAAAAGGCGACAATTGTACAGTAGAAGGAAGTTTGGGTGAAAAACTAAAAATTAAAAACTAGATAAAAAGTAATGGCTAATAGGATTTGATCCCTTGACCTCATGTTAAAAGAGTTATTTTAACCAACACACTTTACCACTAAAGCAAGATCATTTATATGATACAATAGGCACTTTAGCAAGATATATATCAAAAACTTGCAGGGGCCACTTGTGTAATATATGGGCCGCAAGGGTGGGCCGCAGGGCCGGGCCCCGCTAGCCCCCTTGTGGATTCGCCCTATATATAGGTGTAAGTAAGGGCACCGTTCTACCCACCTTATTCGGTTCGCCCGCTTCGGTTCCGTTTAGTTCAGTTCCTAAATTATTATCATTACTATAAATTAGTTATAATTTAATTCAGTTCAGTTCAGTTGATTTATGCCGAAAAGAACAGGCCCCAAAGGTAACCGAAAATAACTAGGTACCCTAAAAGAATTTTTATTGAAAGATTTTAGAAAATATACTAGCTTTTGAAGCCTGTGCGATGCACGGGTAGTTTCTTTATGTGGTAGAATTTATATTCATATGCCATTACGTGTGATAATAAGTACTTTGAAATCCAAATCTAAATCAGATTCAAAGTTTCAATCTATAAAAGATTCAAGTAAGATAAACATGGTAGGAAAAAAAATCATAAGGTGAGTATAATTGTCTAAGATAAAGTTATTAAATTGATATTCATTTATCTAAAACTCCTTATATATGTGTACCTGTAGGCGTGGATTTTTAATTCCTTTAATGCCTACACGCGGTGTAAGCGCGTTTATTTGACTACCCCATTATTAAGGTTTTATTAAAAATATGTTTTGAAGTCGCCAACTATTCTTTAAAGGAAGAAACCTAATTGGATATTGAAACGGAAGGTACATCTTAGGGACTTATCCAATGTAGAATTTCCTATCATGACTTCATAGATGGTCAGGAACCAAAAAGTGAGTTCGGGGGTGAGGGTACAATATAGTCAGGAACAATATTGCCCATTGCTGGCCTCTACTAAATAACGATTCACAACAGATTTTATGGAATAGAATAATCAAACAATATTTTAAAGCACCTTAAAATAATTAATCTAGATAAGTTTAGGAAACACACAAAAAGACTAATTATTTAGTGACCAGTTATTATGCAATCATTTTACAAGGTTCCTAGCAGGTTGTCCAAATTATCTGAATTAGTTAGAACAGTTCTTTAGGTCTTGTTGAGCAATAAATACAAGGTGATAAATATTCATGCAGGACAATCATAATAATATGAATAATAAATTAAAAAATAAGAAAATAAAATATCACATGGAGTTAGTATAATATGTACAATACTTACAGTCGCAGGGACGAGTTAACAATCTACATCATGAATAGAATGTTAGTAACCTCAAGAAAATAATAAAAATAAATAAATAAAGCAAATAAAGTTAGTTAATTTATTTGACCCTTATAAATTATACCACCGTCCGGGGTCGTTGATTTGTACGGATCTTGGAAAATTGAATGTCGAACGAATCGTTAAAAAGATTTGTATTTGTAGTATGCGTCGAGTATTATGGTAGCAGTATTAGTGTCTTATGGCGATGAGGTGACATTCACTAATTAATTGGGTTTAAGTGTGGTATCTGGTATGGCAGCAGGGGAATTTGGGTTTTGGAGTGATAAAGTGTGCGATGATGTGGCGAGAGAATTGGTGTGGCGAGATTAGGGAGATGATGAATCAGGTGGAGTTGACTTTTGTAGGTGGATGATGATGAATCGGTGCTGATGATTTTGGTGCGATGTGTTGGCCGTGAATTGGTTGAGAGAAATTAGAGGTATTATTGTGTTGAAGGATTTCGGTTGTGAGATGCTCTGGTGAGATTTATGAAGGTGAGGTATTATACTACCTCCGTTCTTTTTTAGTTGCAACATTTGTTTTTGGCACTATTCATCAATCAACTTTGTTAAGTAATCTCGCACCATTATATAAGAAAAAACATAGTCACGTGGGGTCTTCTTAGATTCGTCTCAATGCGATGATTCCAAATATCAAATTTTTATAATTTTTACTTACACCTAAAATGAGATATTAACGTTCAAATAAGTGTCTCGGTAAATGTGAAAAGGCAAATGTTGCAACTAAAAAAACAGAGGAAGTATAAGTTTAGGGTGGTTTAGGTAGTTGGGTTGCAATAGGTTTTTTGAAAGATAGAAGGTTTCTAAAAGATTTTTATTAAAAAAGATTTTAGAAAAGAGTTAGATAAAAGATATTTAAAAACACTTTTAGGAAAAGATTATTTTTGTAAAAGATATTTTTATTAATAAAACTAATCAATATAATTAATTAATTCTATTAATTAAATTGGGCTAGAAAAGGGGTTTTATAAAATTGGGCTTTTATAAAAACTATTTTTTAAAGGAAAAATTGATAGGAATAGTCCCAATTATGGGCGTTTCACCATTTTCAGCCCCATCTAAGGATTATTTCTGAGCAGTCCCAATTATGCATCATTTTTGCCGAAATTGGTCCCAGCTGACCGATTACCTGTTTAACAGGTTAAATTTTTTTAAAAAAAATTACTTAAGTCAGTTTCCTTCTTCCTTTTTCTCTCTCCTACCTCCTTCCTCCCCTGCCACCTCTCCCCCCTCCCACCCCCTCCCTAGCCACCCCCGAAATCACCCGAGCATCGCCTAGAGCTTTATGCTTGAACATCTAGGAAGAGTTCATCTCCTTCCTCTTTTTCTCCTCTTTCTCTCTTCTCCATCTGTCCTCCCTGCCACCCCTCCTCTTCCACCTACCACCCTAAAAAAACCCCTCCCCCACCCCAAAAAAGCAATTCAATAAAAAAGGTTATAATTTTCTGCAAACATTTCACAAAATCGTAACATTGCCTGCATCCTCATCATTTTGGTTGACTATCATCATCCACGGAGCATTGCAAGTATCAAAATTTAACAATTTGATGCAAACCCAGAAAAATTAAAGGAAAGCCCAATTCAAATTGATGTGAATAACGAAAGATTAATCACTAATTACGAAAAGAACTTGCGGGTCCATTAATCAACAATTTTGCTAGTGTATTCTACATCAGAATGGCATCGTTTTGGTGTACCTAATTCAAGAGACAGAAAGTGGAGAGAGAAGAAAGCTGAAAATTTTGATTGTTTCAGAGAAATGAGAGTAACGAGCTATAATGTTAGAGATATACGACAATGGACTCGTAAGTTGCGATTTGCAATTTTCTGGGAAAAAGGTGTGGTCGGTGGTGTGCCGGCGGAGAATTAACGCCAGGTTTGGTGAGCCGGTGTGGCGCGGTGGTATGGAGGATGGGGCTTTTGGTCGGGGCTTCGGTAGATTTCAGCAACGGGGTGTGCTTTGGGTGGGTTTTATGGTGTTTTGAGGGGGGATTGGGTGGGGTTGATGGGGGATCTGGTTTCTCAGGTACGTAGGTGGTGGACAAGATGAGGAGAGATAGAGGAGGGAGGGTGCAGGAGAGAGAAGGACATGGTGGAGGGAGGACTGAGAAAGAGGTGGGGGAGGAAGAAGAGAAAAGAGTTGGAATCAAAGGAAAAAAAGTTAACAGGTGCTGGGTGGTGGGGTGGTGTGCTGGGTGGTAAGGTGGTGTTGAATAGATTGTTGCGAAAAAAAAATGCGTTTTACCTGTTGTAGCAGGTCATTAACCTGCTGGGACCAATTTCGGCAAAAATGATGCATAGTTGGGACTGCTCAGAAATAATCCTTAGATGGGACTGAAAATGGTGGAACGCCCATAATTGGGACTGTTCCTATCAATTTTTCCTTTTTTAAAAGGTTTTGAAATATGGGCCTTTAAAAGGTTATTTATAAAAAGGGTGTTCGGAAATGGGTTAATAAAAATAGTTAGGAAATGGTTTTGGGCTTAAAACATTTTATTTTAGACTCGTGCTTTATTCTTTCCTTGATCCAGACCAATTGGAGTGGGGTATTGGTCATCATAGGGTATCAAATGGGGAGATACGATTATGTGTCTACAGTACCAGTACAACTCTAATTTTTTTAAAAAAAATTAAAAAAGTGTAGTACTCTATTTCTAAAAAGATTTAAAGTAATTAAGGGAAATTTCCAATGGTGACCTTAAACTTTTATAGTTTCCCATTGGTGGCCCTAAGTTTTTTTTATTCCCACTGGTAACCCTCAATTATTGTTTTATTCCCAAATGTGACCTTATAGAGTAAAAAACCGTTAGGTTCTTTAACTTCTCATTAGAATAAATGTCTCAGTTTGCGTGCTTGAAAATTGTCTAGGTTTGCATGCCGCAAATATAGCTCGGTTAAAGTTTTGGGGCTCATTTTAGCCCTTAAAGGTCAACTTTAAAGTCCAAATTTGTTTGGAAAAATTGACAGAAATAATCCCAACTATGACCGGTCCGCTCAAAATAATCCCAACTTTGGGTTATTCTGGAATAATCCAAACTATTTGGAGTACTTTCCCAAAATAATCCAAACTTTTATTTTCTTGCCTTCAATGATCCCTTTTGGGTCTATTATATATAGGATAATTAAAAGTTTGGATTATTTTGAGAAAGTACTCCCAATAGTTTGGATTATTCTAGAATAACCCATAGTTAGGATTATTTTGAGCGGAACGGTGATAGTTTGGATTATTCTTGTCAATTTTTCCAATTTGTTTTCATGCCTAAAAATCCATCAGCTAAGGAATTGAGTGTCATTTTGGCCTTTAAGGGTCAAATTTCACGTCAAATTGACAAAAAAATGACAGAAAGCACCTTGGTTTGTGCACCAAGACATTAGTTCTAACGGAAAGTTAATTGGATTAACCGTTTTTTTTATGTATATATAAGGTCACATTTGGAACTAGAATAATAATAATTAAGGATTACCAATGGGAAACTCGAATAGTTCGAGGTCACCTTACTTTATATATTAGTTATATAATATATATTTAGATTTAGATTAGATTCAGATTTACATTTAGATTAGACAAAGATAGATATTCTAGAAATATTTTAGGTAAAGAGGATTTTTTTGAAATATCCTAGATAATTAATAAAACTAATTAATATAATTAATTAACTCTATTAATTAAATTGGGCCAAAAAACACATTTTAAAAAGGGGTTTACAAAACTATTATTAAAAGGCTTCCGGAGATGGGCTTTTATAAAACTATTTTAAAACGTTTTAGAAAGTGGGCTTAGTAAAGCGATTTATAAAAAGGATTTCGGAAATGGGCTTAGAAAAAAGTGTTTGAAGATGCATTTGGCTTAAAATATTTTATCTAGGCTCATTCTTTGTTCTTTCCTCAATCAAGACCAATTAAAGCGGAGTATTAGTCATCATAGGATACTCAAATAGGGAGACATAATTACGTGTCTATAATACTACTACACTATTTAGTTACATTGGTTATATTCTTACACATTAACCTAAATTTAAAAAATGATATTGTATTGTAGTCTTTCTAATTAATTATATATTTATATATATGTACACTAGTGGAAAAAACCTTAAATGACACAAGTTAAATGATCCAGTTTTGCAAAAATCGGATAAGTTGAGGTCCATGTTTTAACGCCCAAGGGTTGGATCAATTAATTGATCCTGTAACACCCGGCCCATCCGGAGCCGAGTATATCGTCACCAATGCACATCCAGGGCCAACAACTGTCCTCAATAACCAACATAAGTTCTTCTGGCGCATTTTGTCCTCACTCATGCGCACCCTGCGAAACTTCCTAGGAGGTCACCCATCCCAAGACTACTCCCAGCCAAGCACGCTTAACTGTGGAGTAACTAAGGAATAAAGCTCCCTAAAAGAAAGATGCATCTTGTTGGAATGAGTAGCCAGCTAAATCCATTTAAAGCAATCATGAGGAGTATTACATAATGCGCATCCAGGGCCAACAACTGTCCTCAATAACCAACACAAGTTCTTCCAGCGCATTTTTGTCCTCACTCATGCGCACCCTGAGAAACTTCCCAGGAGGTCACCCATCCCTGGACTACTCCCAGCCAAACACGCTTAATTGTGGAGTAACTAAGGAAATGAGCTCCCTAAAAGAAAGATGCATCTTGTTGGAATGAGTAGCCTGCTAAATCCATTTAAAGCAATCATGAGGGGTATGACATACACCCCCACTTGAGAACAGCAACGCCCTCGTTGCGCCTGAGGACTCCTCATATTCGGCCACAACGACCTGTGGGTCCCCCAGCCTGGAAACTGATCGCCGGAGACTCCAGATTTTCGGCCTGACAACCTCTGGGTCGCTCTTATTGACAATGCAGCCCCATAATCCTCCCCCGCTAGGCGCTTGAGGACTCCTAATATTCGGCCTGACGGCCTTAGGGTCGCCCCAACACGCGGTCGCAGGATTGCTCTGGATCCATTAGTAACACCCGACCCATACGGAGTCGAGTATATCGTCACCAATGCGCATCCAGGGCCAACAACTGTCCTCAATAACCAACACAAGTTCTTCCAGCGCATTTTGTCCTCACTCATGCGCACCCTGAGAAACTTCCCAGGAGGTCACCTATCCCTGGACTACTCCCAGCCAAGCACGCTTAACTGTGGAGTAACTAAGGAAATAAACTCCCTAAAAGAAAGATGCATCTTGTTGGAATGAGTAGACTGCTAAATCCATTTAAAGTAATCATGAGGGGTATTACAAATCCGGTTTGGGCAAAGGACTGGATCAATTAACTGATGGCACGCCTAATTAACCCAGCCAACAAACCCCCTCAACTGATCCAGTAGGCTCAAGACCGGATCAGTTGGGCTGGCCCAACATATAAACCCCTACCCCTGTCCCCCTTCTCATCTGCTATCTCATTTCACGCTGACTGAACCCTAACTCCCTTATCTTCTCTCTCATTCAGCCTTCCCTCTCATCTCCTCCCTCATTTCGCTGAATGTAATCCCTAAACAACATCACATCGAAACAAAACCAAACCAATGCAAAACCCTAATTTCCGATCAAATTAACCAATCCTTCTTGTCAGCAGCACCAGAAGGTTGCGATGAAAATTGCGGAGTTCATCTCCTCTCCATCGTTTATCTCTTGTCCTCTTCTCTCCTCTCAATCTTAAATAGGGCGACGAAATATTCTGCCATCGCAGTCGAAATAAAAAGTCTCAACGGAATCAATTAGCTCGTCGGGATTCTTCAATTCCTAAGCTGAAGCACGAAGGGGAGAAATTTGCACTATTCTATTACTGTTATACTTTATGTTGATGTAGCATTTGAGGACGGGGAAATGGAGAGATTGGCGGGAAAAACATGAGAGATATCTAGGTTTGACGACGAAATTAGAAGAAATTAGGGTTTTTGAGGGAGAATTTGGGCCAAGAGAAATGGATGTTCTGCTACCACAGCTAGCACTAGTAGAGAAACACTGATTTGCGCCCCCTAACTTCCGTCCAACAAAAAAAGAACCGACGTAGTAAGATCATTTGCGTCGGATGTTGGGGAACATTCGATGCAAATTATTGGAGCAGAACCATCTGCGTCGGATGTATAAACCAACCTGACGCAAACTTTTTGGTGATTTGGGTCAGGCATGACTTTCAACCGACGCACAATCATTCAACTACCCCTTTTATTTTCGAGTTACCTCTTAGTCCCTCACACACACACACACACTCTCTCTTACTTAAAACTCTCATGCACTCTCTCGCTCTCTAACCGTTGCTCCCTCCCCTTCTTCAATCTCATGCGAAATCTTCAATCTTACATCTCTCTCTAATCAACCAATGTCCTCTCTCCCTCCCCTTCTTCTCCTTTCCACAGAAAATCGAGCGACAAAGTTTTCAACCTTGGAGAAGCCACAAAATTAACTCAAACGACCAAGTTTTCAACCTGAGGAACCTTCGAGAGACCACGCAGCACCTTACAAGTTAAACATCTAAATCGACGGAGTTTTCAACATGAGGAACGACGAACACTATAAGAAAACAGGCTTTAGGCAACATCAGAAAAATGTAGCTATATGTTGATTTAGTGTTGCTAAAGGCCTATAGCAACGGATTATCAACCGTCACCAGCATTGCTATAAGCAAATAGTAGCGCTTTAGGCACCTTTTGCAACGCTTAAGATTATCCGCTACCATAGATATATATGGCAGCGCTTTTCTTTGGCAACACTTTTACCAAATTATAGCAACATTTGTTATTTAACTTGAAGCAACAATTTAAAAAATATTGGCAACATTTTCTACCAATTATGGAAACACTTCATAGTTTATTATTGCAACGTTTGTCTAGATTTTATTGGCAACACTTCGGATTATAGCAACAATTATCCTTTCAGTTAAGGCAACAATAATAAATATTTGGTAGGACTATCCACCAATAATATAAAGCGACACTTCTTAGCTTGATTACGCAGCATTTCCCTTTATCTTTTTAGACAACGCATTCTGATGTCCTCCAAATCCAATTTTCCACCAAACAAGTTATGTATATCAAAACTTCAAGCATAATGTCATTACATTAGTCATCTAAAGTAATGATGTTATCTTTAATTATATCAACTAAAAGTAATATCCAAAAATCAAGACCTCGAAAATCATTATTGTATCATATTCCAAAATCTACCTAATATTTATGTCCCCATGACATTCGATAATTCTTTACAAATTTTGAGAAGCTCGCAAAGATTGTGTATTATGTACCATCCTGCAAGACTAGAAAAACATTATAATTAGACAAGAAAAGGCAGTAGCTATAAATAAATAAAGCAAAATTTATCATACTAGTGTCATAAATAAAGCATATTAGTAAGGAGACGTCATATCTACTAAATCTCATTCTTTTTACCTACTATAATAAAACTATTAAAGAGTACCTGTTCTTATTTATCTGACACAAATATGAACTACAATCTAATAAAGTTTCTAGCACCTATAGTTTCATTCTACATATTTTTCAATTAGTATATCTACATCTGCCTGCTAAATGGATGTTAAACCTTGTCAAACTTTAATGTACCTACAGATTTACTATCTAATAGTCGACATTTTCTGCATTTTTTTACACATGAAAACATAACGCAACTCCTCCTTGACATCTTACTCTATCAACATATCATGATAATCCATAAAGACTAAATATGATCATGTTAGCTCCATATCCTAGTGTCTTAGGTGTATTTAAACTATAACAAGTTCCAAACAGTAGATTTAGACAACATGACAGCATCAACAAAATAGTAGGGCAACTCAAGCTAGAAAAAAAAAAGATAAGTGAAAATATGTGTACTATACAAAATTAAGAGAAAAACAAGCAGGTAAAAAACATACCTTTAGTCAACCATGATAGATGAGACTTTTAGTGTTGAGAAATTATATTGCACCATTTGTAACAGTAAAAACAATTACTTTTGCATTGAGGTTTGGGGTTAACCTTGGGTCCTTCTGGAGAAGTTGGGATAGTTTTGAAGCAACTATACACCTAAAATGATAAGTAAATAACAAAAACAAATTAACAATAAATAATAATATATATTTAAGGACTTGGGCAAAAAAACATAGAAACAATAACATAATATAAAGAAATCATTCAACTTTTAGAACCCATCAACTAATATATGAATTATGTTTGAAAGTGGCATCCAAGGGAGAATTAATGGAAGGTACCTCATTAACAACCTCAACTTAACACGTGATAATTCATATATGATTGTTGATCCTCTATATCATCCCCACACAGAAAGTATAATCCTATATATTATGAATTTTCACAAACTCAAAAGCATGAACATTTTAATCCTATGATATTATGAAAATTTTAGACTAAGCACTCATGGAAAGAATCACTTTTCGAATATATATTTTGAAGAAATCATTTTTGTTAAATACTTTTAACACATAGATTGGTAGGAAATAAAAGGTTTACAAAAGCATAGTTATAACTTATAGTGGAGTAAATGGTATTTGGTTGGTTGTTATATGGTGTAGTGAATATAAAACTACAATATAAGTACTTATGAGAGACAAGGGAGTGTAAGTGTGTAATTGACAAGGCCCATTCCACAAATATGTAATGGTATATCTTGAAAGAATCACACTTGTATCGGGGCTATCTAAGTTCCATACCAGTCCTCATGGGCCGTTATTGATCGTCATGGTCAACTCATATGAGTAGATATCATTGACTAAGAATAAGTGAAACCACGATACCGACATCTATATCATGCCGGCCATGTCGGAATACCTTACCGGTGCTCTCCATCTGGGCCATCACTAAGTGGGCCTGGGTCTGATCCAATACTTAACTAGTGAGCCTATGGGCCTAAAGATAAGTATCAAAAGAGGATAGAATTATGTTCAACCAATGGGAGCAGTGTCCTACCTAGCTTGGGACACTGCCGGCTCCTATAAATACCCCATGATCTGAGTCATAAGGTACGTTCACATACATTAATATACTCTACTTGAGATATACCGACTTTTACCCTTTACTAACTTAGGCATCGGCGGGGCGTTCCTCGGATCAAACCCCGAGGTTAGTTTACGTGTTCTGTCTTGCAGGATATCAAACCGGCATACGTGATTGAAGGATACCAGTTTGCCCCAACAACATTTATTCCATACCGGAACAATTGGCGCTAGATGGAGGGGTGAACTATACCTTTAGTCCTAAGCCAAGATCCTACCAGCAGCCCACCTACCATATGGATCCTAAGCAGACTTTTGGGATGTCGTAAACGGATGAAAATAATACTACTCTGGATGACGCACCACCTGGATACAAAACTCCTCAGCCGGTGGATGGGTCTTCCAAACCACGAGCTGATAAGGGTAAGAGGGTTACTGAAACCCCTCAACCCAATATATTTGAAACGCTGCAACAGATGTTCATACCTGAACAACTCAAGAGCGCAGCTGAGGTCTTTCAAGCCATGGCGAGTCAGACTCCACCGGCCAGTCGTGCTAGCAAGCGTCCCCCAAATAGGCCACACAATCCTGTTAGGAAGATTCGATCTCTCCTTAGTGGCCGATAGGGTGACCGGAGCCAGTAGGACCAGGATCAGGAGGAGAACTCTAAGACCACCACAGAACCTGTGGGGGATGAGGCATAAGAGAATTAACATGACACTGAGATCCAACAGTCATCCCAGCCCAGGAGAGAAAGTAAATACGCCCGGCGTCGAGCACCGGTACCTCTCCGTACTTCTTCTTTCTCGACTACCATACCCCAGGAGCCTATGGAGAAAATCAAAATGCCGACATGTAAGTACGACGGCAAAACGGACCCTGAGGACCATATATCTGCTTATGAAGGATACATGCTGCTGTACACCGAGACTGACTCTGTTTGGTGTAAAGTGTTCCATTCCACTCTGTCTGGCCTGGCGCAAACCTAGTTCAAAAGCATTCCGCCGGTAATTGTCTATGATTTCCGGCAACTCACAGCCATGTTTATCACACAGTACTTCGTCAGCAATAAGCGGAGGGAAAAGACTACTGGTGAGTTGATGTCCATTAAGCAGAAAAAAAAAACCCCTAAGAGATTATATCGGTCGCTTTAAGTAGTTGTTACCATCCCCAGTTTGCAACAAGAGGTCGTAGTGTTAGCATTGATGACCGGATTGAAAGAGGGAACTGCTTTCAGGAGTTACTTGGGTCGCAAAAAGTTGACCAGCCTAACTGAGGTTCTCGGTAAAGCTAATGAGTTTATCCGAGGAAAAGAGTTCGACAAGGCGGCAACTTCCAAGCGGTCTGAAGGAGACCGTAAGGAGAAAGAGAAGGACAAAGACAAGTATCGGAAGGACAAGAAGAATGACAGTTTAGGTAGAAGGGAAGAAGTAACTCGGTAAAGAAGGGCCAGGATAGACGGTCAGAGCGCTACCACAATTACACTCCCCTAATCGTGTCTAGAGCCGAGATCTACGAGATGCATAAGAAGGACGATAAGTGGCAGCGGCCTAAAAATATGTTTTACAAAGGCCGTGATAAATCAAAGTGGTGTGATTTCCAAAGAGATGACGGTCATGTCACGGACGATTGTAAGGACCTAAATAAAGACGGGATCAAAGATTTGGTAAGGAGGGGCTACTTCAAGCAGTACCAAGCCCAAACTGATCGGGATAGGTCACCCAGAGAAGAAGACGGCACCAGACGGTCGGTAAAGGAGAGAATCACCGAGATACATGTCATCTCAGGTGGACCCATCCACGGTGGAAGTATACACGGGGCCAAAGCCACTCTGAAAGAGGTAAGACGTCAGGCGGATTACCACAACACCGGGCAGTGGCCGGCAACTCCGGCGATGCCGTCTGTAGCTTTTACGGCAGAGGAAGCTAAGGTGATCATATACCCTCATGATGACCCTTTGGTAGTATCTCTGCAGATCACTAATGCGATGGAACATCGCATCCTTGTTGATGGCGGCAGTTCCGCCAATATCTTGTTCATGCCGACGTTCGAGAAGATGGGCTTGGGAAGGTCAAACTTGAAATCGGTCACATACCTAGTGATCGGATTCACAGGGGCATCTGTTGTCCCGGAAGGTGCCATTCGGTTGCCGGTTAAGTTGGGAGAGAGTCTCCAATCGCGAGATCTCCTTGTAGAATTCCTGGTTGTTAATGTACCGGCAGCCTATAACGCCATCATAGGGCGACCATTGATTCACGATGCTTAGACTATGGTATCCACGTACCATCTAACAATAATATACACATCGAACTGTGGGAAGCCGGAAAAATTAAAGGATAATCAAGAATCAGCCCGAGCATGTTACCTAACGGCTTTGAAATCCTCGTCGCATAAAAGGCCGGCAAATTCACCACTGTTTGAAAGAAAAAGGTGGAGAGCGGAGAATAAGGCCAAAAAGGATCTGTCTATGGAGAATTTCGAGGGAATGACGACATATTTGCCGCGACCTATCCCTGAAGGCGAAACTGAAGAAGTGAGTCTGGAAGCTGATAGACCAGAAAGAACGGTAAAGGTAGGAGCTGATTTGGGGGGAGATGTCAAGGTAAATCTGATAGGTTTGCTAAGAGACAATGTGGATGTCTTCACATTCTCGGCTGATGAGATGCCGAGAATCGACCCAGAGTTCATGGTTCACCGGCTGAATGTCAACGAGGAGGTGAGGCCGGTAAAGCAGAAGAAGAGAAACTTGTGACTACCTGGAATGGTTAGCAAATGTAGTGATGGTCAAGAAGGCCAATGGGTCATGGCGGATGTGCGTGGATTTCACGGACTTGAACAAAGCGTGCCCTAAGGATTGCTACGCACTGCCGAGAATTGACCAGCTAGTGGATTCAACCAGTGGTCATGCACTGCTGAGTTTAATGGACACTTTCTCGGGCTACCATTAGATCAGCCTCCTTGAGTCTGACAAGAGCAAAGCCGCATTCATCATAGATGCCGGCGTGTACGCATACAAGGCCATGCCATTCGGATTAAAGAATGCAGGGGTCACCTACCAGAAGTTGGTAGATAAGATATTTGCAGCTCATAAAGGCCGGAATGTGGAAGTTTATGTAGACGATAGCATCGTCAAAAGCATCATTGAGGAAGCCCACATTACGAACTTAGAGGAGACCTTTACAACTCTTCGCAAGTACCAGATGAAGTTAAACCCCCAAGAAGTGCGTATTTGGGGTGAGATCTGGCAAGTTTCTCGGTTTCATGGTCAGTGAAAGGGAGGATAGATGCAAACCCTGACAAGGTCAAGGCGATAAGTGAGCTACCAGAACCAAAAAGTATCCGGGACATCCAGAAGCTTACCGGCAGAATGGCGGCACTAACCAGGTTCGTCTCCAAGTCAGCTGAAAAGGCCCTACCGTTCTTCAAAGTCCTGAGGGGAATAAAAAGTTCGAGTGGGGGGACGAGCAGAGACAAGCCTTCGAAGCCGTCAAGAAGCACTTCAAGAAGCTACCGACCATCACCCGACCCGATATGGGAGATAAGCTCCAATTGTATGTATTTGTATCGGTTAAGACGGTAGCAACGGTTTTGTTGGTTGAAAAGGACAAGCAGCAGCATCCCATTTATTTTGTGAGCCATGTACTGGCAGGGGCAGAGCAAAGATACGAGTTGCTAGAGAAGATGGTATATGCCGTGCTGATTGCGGCAAGAAAGCTCAAACCATACTTCGACTCTCATACCCTCCAGGTACTCACTAATCAGCCGTTAGAAAAAGCACTACACAAGCTGGACACAACCGGTAGGTTACTAAAGTGTGCAATCGAATTGTCTGAGTTCGATATAGAATATCGGCCACGCACAACCATCAAGGCTCAAGCCCTGATGACTTCATAGTTGAAACCACTTACGAAGACACTGAGGAGCCTGCCGGTACATGGCTGATATCCGCAGACAGTTCCGTGGATCAAACAGGAGCGGGGGCCGGAGTGGTCATGACCTCCCTAGAGGGGAATACATTCGAATACGCCGTCCACTTTGGGTTAAAAGCGTCAAACAACGAAGCAGGGTATGAAGCGGCAATAGTCGGGATCAATCTGAGTATCGCGGCAGGGGTTAAGAAAATTTGAATAACAACGGACTCCCAGCTCATATCAAGTCAGATAGAAGGCACCTACGAAGCTAGAGAGCCGGTAATGCAGAAATACCTGAACAAGATAAGCAGATAACGGCAGGACTGTAGAGTTTTGAGGTAACCTTAGTTCCACGAGCAGAGAATATGGTTGCGGACGCCTTGTCCAAGTTGGCTAGCTCGAGCACAACTGATCTAAAGCGTTGTGTCATGATCGAGATAATGCCGGAAAGAAGCATAGACGCCGCCCAATCAGAGGTTAACACAATCAGTCAGGAGAAGGAATGGTATGACGAGATAATGGCATACAAACTGACAGACAGCTTACCGGAGGATAGGATGGCGGCGAAGAAGATCAAAAGGGAAGCCATGTGGTTCTGCATCTTTCAAGGGCAACTGTACAAGAAAGGTCTTTCACTCCCACTCCTAAGGTGCGTAACGGCCCACGAGGCCACGAAGATTATCGAGGAAATCCACGAAGGAGTATGTGGAAACCATATCGGGGGAAAGACGCTGGCACTAAAGGCCCTGAGAGCAGGTTTCTATTGGCTGACTATGCTGGAAGACGCACAAGCCTATGTGAAAAAATGTGACAAATGTCAGAGGTTTGCTCCAGTTATCCATCAGCCGGCATATGACTTGCAGCCAATCCTAAATCTGATCCCTTTCGCTCAGTGGGGGATGGATATCATAAGACCATTCACACCGGCATCTGGGGGAAGAAAGTTCCTGATAGTAGGAATTGATTACTTCACTAAATGGATTGAAGCCGAGCCGACTGCAAAAATCACGGCCAATCAGGTCAGAAAGTTCATCTAGCAGTTACTCATCACAAGGTTTGGGATCCCCATGGGGATTGTTATGGACCATGGCGTCTAGTTCGATTGCGGACCGATAAAGGAGTTTCTGAGCCCTTACGGCACCAAGTTCGCATACTCATCGGTGTGCCATCCGCAGAGTAAAGGCCAAGCTAAGGCCGCTACATACAGATCTTGAATGCGCTAAAGAAGAAGCTGGACGACTTGAAAAGGGCATGGGCCGACATGGTTCCAGCAGTACTATGGTCCAACATGACAACCGAGAAAGAAGCAACAGGGGAAACCCCTTTCAGGCTAGCATTCGCTATTGAAGCAGTATTACCGGTCGAGGTCGGGCTACCAAACTAGAGGATCCTATACTACGACCCTGAACTCAATGACAAGTTGCACAAGGAAGATCTGGATCTATTGCTAGAGGTCAGTCTAGTTGCAGAGCTTAGATCAGCCACTTACAAGGACCGGATAAGTAAGGCCTACAACAAAAGAGTGCGAAGCCGACCAATAGAGAAAGGAGATTTAGTCCTAATGCGCACAGCAGCTACAGGCAAGGCCCATGCTGAGGGTAAGCTAACAGCTAACTGGGAAGGACCTTATCTAGTGAAAGAGGAAATCGTCCCAGGGGCATACCGATTAGAGGACACGACGGGCAAGCTATTGAAGAACAGCTGGAATGCCAGCGTGCTTAAAAAGTACTTCGTTTAGCTTTCTTAGTTTAATTCTTATGATGTTTCCCTAATTAACAATAAAACGACATTGTTGCCATGAGTAGCATTACTTAGCGATAAGGCACTATAGCCAAAACTAGTGTTATTAGATTGCAGTTGAATAATTTCGGTGACCGGGAAGAACCACTTATAATAAGATGAGCATCTTCTAATCTACAACGCGTACAATTCATTATTAGTTCCCTGACGGTCCATGACCTCATTGGATCTGCCGTCACGAGAATCTAGAACAATTTATGACTTTCTCCTCCATCGGTCAATGACCTTCTAGGATCTGTGATGTGTCATATTTATATATAGTTTTTAGGTGCATTTTAGAGCATTTAGATTCATATTTAGGTTCATTATTGCATCATATTCTTAAGTTATGTTATTCTACTCCTATTTGGTATGTTTTCTTATTTTTGATGAATTTTCAGGTAATGAGAACGTATTTGGAGTATAATTATCTAAGCTTAAGGATTAGGAGCACTTGGAAGGAAGGTGCATTGCATAAGGTTCGCTACGGATATTTTATAGTATGAGTTTGAGCGAAAACGAAGCGGAAAATCATTAGAAGAAATGTGAAAAAGGAGTCACGTCTACTCTTCTGATCATAACTTTTGATGTACTTCTTAGAATCGAGTAATTATATTAGATTTGGAAACTAGACTTGAAGAGATTTCCAACGATAGGTGGCACACCCCGATGAGACTTCTAGTCAAGGAGTTATGCCTTTCCGAAGTTGGGACTGTTTCTGCTGGAATCTGTTTTTGTACGCACGGATCACTAATTACGCCCATTTAATGATATTTCAACTTTCCTTATTTTTGTAATTTACTTTCCTAGTCATATTAGGTTACCTAGTATTAATTATATTAGGTTTTTACTCTTTCATCTCTCCTCCCCCCTTTCACGTAATTTTAGGGCTCGTTCGTTATCGTTTTTTGTTTTCAGTTTTCAGTTTTTTTGAAAACTAAAAACAAAAAACACAAAACCTGAAAAAGTGGTTTCCACTTTTTAGTTGTCAGTTTTCAAAAACATCATGTTTCTAATAAGTTTGACTAATTTTTTATCCATTATAGGACATATATCATATGATTTTTAAATACAAAAAACCAAAAAACTGAAAACCACAGTGATACCGAACGAGCCCTTAGTTTTAGGTTTTAGTTTAGTTTCTTCATCTTTTTCTCTCTAGTTTTTAGTTGTAAACCCGAGTTTCTCTCTTGTTCTTGATTTTGCATGAGTTCAATTATTTCATTCTCTTTCTTTAACTCTATAGATTTATATTTCATTATTTATTTCATGATAGAGTAGTTTTTATTTCTAGGGTTTGGGAATTAATGTTTATATGTTATGAATCTTGATTGATATTTATTTATGGTTTGATTAGTTATTGGTATCTCTAATTGAAGAGTGTTTTTATTGTTAATCTTGTAATCTGATCAATTGTGTGATTAAATATTGCTAATATCGAGTCATAGATCGAGAGATAGTATTCTTTAGAGGCTTACCTACAATTAGCAAATCTGATTATGTTAGCGACCATACTGCATATGTTGATTTGAGAACGTTAAGACCCGACCGTAGGATTAACCTGTGCTCTAGATATCTGATTAGTTGAACTATTGATGATATTTTGATAGATTATAAGTATGAACATGGTGAACCATTGCCCTAGATCTTTTTAGTTTGATTTTCTTTATTTCTTAGTTTAGAACCTTGATTCTCATACTTATGATCTTGTTTAGTTTTTTCCAAACCTTAGAAGCGAGATTAAAACGACCATCTCTCTGTGGATTCAACCCTACTTACCCTACTACATTGTTAGAAGGTTAGAAATTATTTTTGACAGGTGTACAACAGCCTATCAAATTTTGGCATCGTTGCCGGGGAGATAGTATAGTTTTATTTAGTTTTTATTGTTGTGAGACTAAACTGTATATTTTTTTCTCTTTTGTGAATAACTTTTTTTTTATCATGGAGTCATGCTTTTTTGATGATGGGGCTAATTCTTTCGCTAGGCAACATAGTAATAATTCTTGGGATTCTCATGTTTACAGTTTTGATGCATCATATCAAAATCCTCCCAATTTTTGCATGAGTTCTCCTGAATTACCTCAATTTTTGCATGATCACATGTTAGTAATTCTAGAGAAATTTTTTCTTTTCCTCAGTATGAGAATGAAGTGTTTTGGAAGTATTATCATAGGCTTGGTGATATTAGTCCTAATCATGGAATTGAATTGTGGGATATGTTCCTAGTGGTTTATGAGGGGTTAAATGAAGAAACTAGGATGGTGATAGAATATATGTGTAATGGAGGATTTCTATTACAAGCACCTGATTATTGTTGGGATTTAATTGTGTGGTTGGCTAGGGATATTTACGAGTGGGAGATGTCTTCATCTGCTATTTCACCCCAAACATACATGACACCACCTCCTTATTATTCTAATTGTCAGTCTACTTCTCATGATTTTTCTTCGTGTGATGTGACATTTGTAATTGGTTTTGCCACTCTTCCCAATATGAATGTCAATATGCTCAAAATTCTAACCCCAAACCGTTTATTTATGATGTTGAAGAGGGGTGGATATTTAATGAGAGAGATTTGGATGATGATAAGATTGAGAGAAGCGCTAATATGATGGACGTTTTGCGGGAGGAAGAAAACATGGTTAAAATTTCCTCTTTAGAGGAAAGCCAAGTTGAGAGTGAAGTGATTTATGAGTCGTTATCGGCACCACATACTGTTTTTGAGTCTCATGTTCCCTTTTCTTAAACAATTGACCTTATTCCCTCTTCTCTTATATTATATCCTCCATCGTTCCTTCTTTCTCCCCTTTTGAATGACTCTCATGATAACGTAAATAATGTACAGTTAGTTTATTTTCCTTCTTTTGAGTCATGTAAAAAGATAAAGACTAACGATTTTTCTTTTTCTTCTTCTTGTAAATTTAATTTTTCCTTTGATTTTTCTTTTTGTAGTTTTAGTAATTTTTTAGGACTAGTTTGTCTCATCTTTCCTTTTACTCTTATATAATATGCTCTGAGATGTTTGCAGGAACATATGATAAACTTCTTAGAGCATTGAACTATTATGAGTGATCTACTAATCTTAATCTTTTCTTTTTAATTAATTAAATTCACTTGACTTTAATATTTTTAGGTTAGTTATATTATTTTTATTTCTTATTTTTGTGAATTCACTTGAATTCTCATTTTCTTATTTTAGTTAGTTGATTTTCGTAATTTATTCTTTGTCTTTGGATTCACTTGAATTTGTTTTTTTATATGTTTTAGTCCACTAACGAGCTAACAAAATTTGTGAGTTGTGTCGTCAAGGTTTGAAAGTATATACAGGTTGAAGTTTACCTGAAGGGAATGAAATTCCCAACTCTACCTATGAGGCAAAGAAATTGTTGTGTCAATTAGGTATGGAATATGAGAAGATACACATGTCGAAATGATTGTGTACTGTATCGAAATGAGTACAAGGATTTGGGTGAGTGTCCAAGGTGTTGAGAGTCACGGTACAAGATAAAAGAGGATAATGAAAGGGTGAGAAAGAAATAAACTCCGGCGAAGGTTCTTTGGTACCTTCCAATCATTCCGAGATTTTGGCGTTTATTTTCGGATGAAAATAATGCTAAATTATTATTGTGGCATGCGGACGAGAGGAAGAAAGATAGGATGCTTAGACATCCGGTCGATTCTCCGCAATGGAGAAATATCGACAAAAAGTTTCCCGATTTTGGTAAAGAACCTTGAAATCTTAGGCTTGGACTTTGTACAGATGGGATGAACCCATTTGGCACACTAGGTACCCAGCATAGTACTTGGCCGGTTCTACTGACCATTTATAATCTCCCCCCCCTGGTTATGTATGAAGCGTAAATTTATTTTGCTATCGCTTCTTATTTCGGGTCCTAAGCAACCCGGAAACGACATAGATGTGTATCTTGACCCACTCCTTCAAAATCTGAAATTGTTGTGCTATCGCTTCTTATTTCGAAGGGGTTCGGTTGATAAAATTTGTGTGCGCAAACGACCATAAAAATTAGAATATAATCCCATCAAAAAGTCATGAAGTTTTTGAGTTTCGCGACGAGTTTCAGGCATACTACCGGTCATACACTTAGTGCAACAATTACATGAAATTAATGGCTCATGTTTATTCAACTCCTCTCATAACATATTCAATTTGCCATAATAAGTAGAAACACTCATGTTTTTGGTTTGCTTTGACAAAGGAAAAGCTTGGTCGTTACAAGTCTCCTAATAGTCAAACAAAACCTAACTAGACCACTAAACTAAGTAAAGTGGTAAGCAAGGGTCATTCTTCCACAAGGACTATGGAACACCGAAATGTGTTAACTAATTAATAAGTTAGGCCAAAAAAGAGTCGGAAGGTGTCAACTACCAACTAAAGTCAATTAAACTAAACTAACTATCAAAGAACAAATAAGATTAGGGAAAGGGATCCAACACCAACCAATCATGATTTAGGTAATTAGAAGGGTGAAACATGGAGGAAAGAAAACCAAGCAACTCATTGAGGTTATTGACTCTTAACTAGCTCTAAGCCCTCTCTCAAGCAGGGGCGGGGCTCAGTCGGCACGGCGCGCGCGACCGCGCAGGGCCCCCCGAGAAATAAGGGCCCCGGAAAACTGTATATGACTCTGTTATTATGATATAAAAGTAGAATGATTGACTTGGATTAGTGGTAAGTGAAGGAACCCAAGATATTTGAAGTACAGAGTTCGAATCCGAGTAATGATTTTTTTGGGGAGATTTACAAAGCTCACAACTTCCCAGATACAGCTGCGTGTTCCTCACCCTCATCTTTTTATCTTCCTTCACAAATTCCCACAACAGCCATTAATACTCCACCTTTTAATCTCCATACAATTTTTTTTCCAAAATCAATATCTTTATTAATTACTCTGTTGATATTCATTTTTGGACCAACTATACTCTTTTTTTTTTTTGCAAAAAATAAGTTCTTTGAAGTTGAAAAACACCCTCCCAAGAGAAGTTGAAGAGGTCTCTTCCCAACCAAAGCCACATCAGTCGGCAACTAGTCTGCTGATTAATTCTTTGAAATCCATACAAGAGCAGCAAGAAATCGGCGATTTGTATTGAATACAACGGTGGTGCAACACCATATGGCATATATCGATCTATTGTAGAGTAAGGGTACTTTTTTCTTTTTCTTTTTAGTTTTCGCTTTTACAATTTTGGTTATTACTTTATTTTGGCAATATTTTTACAATTACTTTGGTAATACTGTTAATAATTCTACTTGTAAATATAACTAATTAATTTTTTATCAATGTGGATATCATGTAATTTGATGTCCTTTTCATAATTTTAGTGATTTTATTTTTAAAAAAATTGAGACTTAAGGGCCCCTTCTTAAGAATATGCACAGGGCCTCCAACATCATAGCCTCGGCCCTGCTCTCAAGGGTGCATAAAACTACCTAGATCACATTTTAGTGATTTTATTTTAAAAAAAATTGAGACTTAAGGGCCCCTTCTTAAGAATATGCACAGGGCCTCCAACATCATAGTCTCGGCCCTGCTCTCAAGGGTGCATAAAACTACCTAGATCACATAATTAAGCCACTCTTATGGTCTCAAACATGCAACCATGGGATAATCACAATGTCAATCCACAAAACCCTCACTCAAATCTCACTCTCATGAGCAATTAAGCAAGATAATAGCATAAATGTCAACCTTAATCTCCTCTCTCAATTCGATTAAGGCATCAATAAAACAAACATCCAAGTGGCCAACTAGAATACAAGCAAATAGTAATCATGCTAATAATCAATTAATAAGCCCAATCAAACCCCCTAATTTCACATTCAAACACCCAAATTCAACATGGTTGGGTTTTCACCCAAACCTAACCAACAAACTACTCCATAAGCAGAAAAATGAGAATTTTAGAGAAATTACCAACTAATAACATAATACTAAACATTAATCTAACATTAAACTAACTAATCATGAAAAACTAATGTAAGAAAAATAATTAAAATAAAGCAATAAATGAGGAGATAGAGTAAGAAATGTTCATTGATTGGTTGTAGAACTTCAATACAAGTTGTCACTACTTGGATTTCAAAATCTTCAATCTCTCTTTGAGTTCACTTTTTCTCTCTAATCTAAACTATGGAGGTTAGTCCTCCCTAAATCCTAAAAAATATCTAAACTAAGAGTGGTCAATAAAATAAAACTTGGCTCTATAAAACTTCACCTAAGGGTATTTATACTACTTCTAAAATTAAAAGAGAAAAAGAAAAGGAAAAGGGAAATAAAGAGAAAAGGAATTAAAAAGAGGAGAAAGAAAAAAGGAAAAGAAAATAAAAATAATGAAAGAAACGTGTGTGAAGTAGAGTAACAGGAGAGGAAAAGAAAGAAAGAAAAGGAAAAAGAAATGAAAAAGGTAACAAAACCCCAAAAGCTTCAGACCCTCATTTTCTCTTTTCTCTTCGCCTCCTTCATGTTTTCAAGGGGAAAATTCCCCTGCATCATCATCCATCATTCATCATTCATCATTCATCATTCATCATCAACGCATCATCCATCAACTGTGGCCGTCGATTTTCGCAGCTTCTGCCATCAAGATTTAATGCTCACCGTTCGATTTCATCACCCTCCATTGCTTTAGTAATCACCAGAAGACAGCCTTTATTGTGGTTCAAATCACAGCCGTTGGTGATTTAATGATTAATGAAGCACGTTTTCTTTGAGCGCCCGCTCCGTGATCGCTCATGGGTCGCTCATACATTCTGCCAATCTTTCTGTTTTGCTGAACTCGAACGGAGCGCCCGCTCCACTATACAGAGGAGCGTGCGCTCCTCCTGATTTTTGGACAGATTCGCGATGGGAGAATGACGTTCATGGAGTGGAGGTGTTGCTGGCTTTTGGTGCTCATTGGAGGGGTTGCTTGGTGCTGCGAGGGAAGTCGGGAATGGTGGTGCTGTTGTGGCTCCTATGGGCTGTTTGTGTGTGGTGTAGGATAAGGGGAGATGTGGTGTAGGATAGGTGGAGTAGGTTGGGAAGGAGTTATGGGCTGCTTGTGATGGTGTAGGTTAAATGAATGGTGTGGTGTAGGTTAAGGCCAAATTTCCTTTGTCATGTATTTACTTGACTTGACCATTTGAATTCCGAAATGCTCACCTACACAAACACCAAAACACGGAGGGAGAAACGAGACAAATAAAACAAAAACATAAATAATAAAAATAAGAGTAACTAAAATGAAATAAATAGAAAATAAAATGTGAACACTAAACTAATCCATCTAAAGTTACTAAAATAAAATAAATTATGAAATTAAGAGCTAAAAACTAGTAAATAAAACTAATTATTCAATTAAGCTACAAAATATAAAAAGAAGAAATAAAGGTTAAAAAAGACGAAAATATATGAAAATGACTATGAAAACAATCTAAATATATACTACTCCTATAAGTGACATAAGCGTCACTTATCAGCAATACTCGATTCAATTTGATAAATTTGTGGGCCATTAACGGTGGCAAAGCGAGTTTTTAGATGATTTCATAATTTCCGAGCCTCACGAAATTTAGTAAGCGTACCTTTTACTTCAGCATCAATGGTGTTCATCATCCAAGAAACAATCATGGTGTTGACGGTAAGCCGATCTGTCGCGGTATATGGGTCGGTTGGACCGGTGATGGTTCCACCGAGGAAACTAAATTTGCAGCGCGCTTGGAGCGCAAGTTGAAGATCTTAATCCCAATCTTCGTAATTATCTGAGCGAAGTCGAGTGGGTGTAACATAGTCACCCGGACGGTCGCCGGTACCAAGGAAGAAAGGGTGAATGATGTAAGTTTTGTGGGAAAAGGAGTTGTCGGGTGGTGGGGTAGGATCGCCGGCCATGATGCTGGGTAGAGAGAAAAAAAATATTAGGGCTATGAAACCATGTTAAGATAATGTTTAGGGTTTGAAGCTTGCCTTCTAATTGATAATTTCACTGTGTGTGCGTGCGTGCGTGCGTGCGTGCGTGCGTGCGTGCGTGCGTGCGTGCGTGCGTGCGTGCGTGCGTGCGTGCGTTTGTGTGTGTGTGTGTTACAATAGGAAACAATATATGCCAAGGACTCCAAATACAAAGGAAACCTTCCTCTAATATATCTTTGTCTAACAATTATCAATTAAGGATATAATTCGCATAATTAGATTATAAAAAACTTTATTAAAAGTGAATTGTCACGGAACTGAAGCCAAATCATCAGTTAGATATGTCATTTTCTTCAACTTCCAGATCGAGAAAATCCAATGCTTGATAAGAGCATGGCCATTGGATGATTTATAGCCTAGATCATGAGGAAAGAGGGAGAAAAATATAATAAAGAATTAGGAAAGAGGAGAGAGAGGTATGATCAGATCGTTGTAACGATCTGATCAAAGGGAGATCAAAGCAGAAAAACTGAAGGAAAAAAATGAAAAAGCAAAGTCCATGACACGCATAAGAATGAGAGTAAAAGAGTTTTCTGCTGGGCCCCACACTGCTGTCACACTCTAGCCATCCAAAGGCCAATATGACTCCAATCCCACGGCTCACATTTAATCAGAATTTTTTATTGTTGCAAATTTTTGCAACTTTTTTGAGCTATTTCTTTTTAAAAAATAAAAAATATACCAATGTTTATATTTTTTTGTCTACAAATAGAGACCAATATTGAGTTACTTCCACAAATCTCATTTTTCAGTTAATTTTATTATCGAAAGTTATATTTATTTCCTTTTAACATTTATCCAATCTCACAAAAATATACTTTCTTATAGAGATCAAATAATTCATTTTAGGCATAGCAAGAAAACAATCAAAAGAAATTATATTTTTTCTATTAAAAAAAAAGAAAAAAGAAACAATTTTACAATTCTAAACAATTAACCATCGACACTCGATAAGGTAAATATTACAAGAATAGAGTGGAAAACTTTATCCAAACCAATTTTAAACTTAACAGGAAAAAATAGAAGGATGAAAAAAAAAGAGCAACCAGAATTTATAGCAAACGTATGAGAAGATATATTTTCATAGTTGCCAACTTGCCATAGTATCAACTATCAAGAACATAGCTCCGCCTAAAATGAATCTTATGAATGATTATAGATTATGATCCGCCCAAAAAAGTGGCAGGATTCATAGCTATGGACCACGGTCGACCTTAGCAGAAAGAGTATATAAAATGCAGATTCAACAGTTTGAAATTACAAATAATCAAATCTAAAACTGATTATGAGAAAAATTTGTAGCTCTTGGCCTCGACGATGATCTCCCTTACTGCTCCAATTGGTGCTAAAATTGTTAGACATACACCAAAAAGAATGCAAAACTGCAATTATAAAGAATTAAACTTTAATTAACAAGAAGAAAAAGAAAAAGGCAAAAAATGATCAAATCGAGAACTGAAAAACTCACCCAATTACAAAACCAGGACATGCTATATCTCTTGGGCTTGCATATGATCAGCCATATTACACAAGGTAGCTGCAAGTTAGAGACAAATGACGTATTACGTATAAGTGATCCATCTCACAGAAATCATAAACATCTTATATAAATAAGAATGATAGAAACTTACGTAGTAGGAGGTTGGTGCGAAGGCAATTCCTCCCAAAACACTTAGAAGCGAACCAAAGAATGGAAATGCTATACCAATAAACATGGTAAGCGCTGCATAAAACATCATGCAAATTGAAGCTGTTATTTACTCCAGTTTATTGTATACCTTGAATATTAAAGGGAACTTACCAACATATGAAGACCGGGTTACAAGACGAAGGGTGCTACTCGGTTTACATTTCATTCTCAGCACGAGGAAAGATTCAAGCATGTCAAATACCGGCATTGCAAAGACCTAAAATACAAAAATATACACCAAATTAGTACACATGGATTAGCAAAATAGCACAATTAAATCATATATTTGAGTTAGATGTAAGTACTTGATAACTCCCGATGACATGAATTACGACAAAGAGATTGGCAGCAGCGATGAGCCAATCGGGCTTCTCAAGTGAGATCATAATATTATCGTCAACATTTCTACCAAACACAAGGTAACCAACAAAACCAACTACGAAATAACATAATCCCACAACTATATAGGCAAGTAAGGATCCTTTCCACATCGGTTTTTTGGAAGGTGTTTCAGGAGTAGAAGGGATTGTTGCTTGAATTTCTAACACAACATTGTGCCCAGAAAAAGCAAATGCCACTGTTCCCAAGCCGCTCAAAAATCCAAATACTTGTCCAGGAGTTGTCAAATATCTATTACCATAAGAAACGTCTGGTTGTACACCCTTAATTGCGGAAGCTATCCCAGCAATCGCTGAATAACTGTAAAAATTTGATGTCAATCAAATCCTCTTTATTTAATTGATTACAGCTAATATCTACTAGTATTTTCTTAAGAATCAAGAAAATTGGGATGTAGAATTTACCTGAGGGACATAACAGCAGCAGCAAATGAGACAGAAGTAATAGAGTTAAAGTTAGGTAGGTTAGATAGGAAGAACTGCACAGATGCAAATATCATAATAAAGTAAGAAAGCTTAATGGGTTTTCCATTAGCAGAAACAATGTTATAGAACTTCATCAATGATCTCCCTCCAGTGACCATATAAACAATGTCACAGCCTGCTTGGACCATAAATTGTTGAGGCACTATAAGCCATAACCCTAGTTTGTCGCCAAAAGCATATTGCCCCAACTCGTGGTATCTATCAAATCTTTTTCCCGGAACAATCTCGTGCATCTCCACCATTTGCCAAAGTGTGTAAAATGTTATTGCCCATGACAATACTAATATTGTCACACCCGGACCCCTGTAACAAACATATGTATATATATTATGCATAAAGATAAAGTCAGGGGCGGTTCTTGGCCCATGCAGTATAGGCGATGGAATAGGGCCCCCAAAATAGAGGGGCCCCGAAATATATTATATGTATTAGATGTTTGAAAGAAAAACAAAAGCAAAACATTTGGATCAGTGGTAAAGTGTTAAGGGTGGGGAGAAAGGGATGTGGGTTCAGTTCTGCTTAGGAGCAAAATTTATTCACTTTTTGCTGTTTCGTCATTGGGAACGCACCATATGAGTTATGACTCATCACATTAATAACATCAGTCCATCACGCGTGGATTTCTTTTTGCTGCTTCAAATTTCAATTTCCCCATTAATGGCTACTTTCTCCTCCTAACTCTCTCTCATTAATATCTTTTATGAACTACATATAAAGGGCCCAATTTTAAGAGAGTGTATAGGGCCCCCGTTATGTTTGCCCCGCCCCTGGATAAAGTCCTAGAAATAAGGTGCATCTCAGCTTATATTAAATCTAGTTAGAAGTAAATAAAGAGTTTCAAGGTTGATCAAATCTGAATAAGTCCAGATAAGTTTTATAAGAAAGTAAAACTATGTTGTTGCATCTACTAACCTCAAATAGGTAAGAAAAATTGTTAACAAGTTCATCAAAAGAAAAACTTGACCTCATTCCTATTTAGCAAACATTAAATAACCACGTGCATATGTAGCGAAATTCGTTGATTAAATAATGTTCCCTTTAATAATGTTTGCATATACTCAATGCTAGAGTGTAACCAAACATATACTTATATTTCTTGCACCATTTGACATTTGGGTACTATTCCTTAACCAACTTTGACAAGTTTTCTCTCACCATTATATAAGAAAAAACAATCAAGCGGTATCTCGTTTAATTCGTCTCAATACGAAGATTAAAAATATCAACCTTTTATAATTCTTACATATATACAATTAGAGATATTTATGCACAAATAAGCGTCTTGGTATATTTGAAAAAACAAATGTTGCAACTAAAAAAACAGACAACGGCGAAGCCACCTAATAACATGCTACCCCTGATCATTTTCAAAAGAAAAGTTATTATACAGTATTTTCTTTTGCACTACTTAACAAATAAACAGTGTAGTGTAGTTGGTTATTTTGAAAGTTGCGAAAGTTAATAGTAAATGTTGAAAGTCCAGTGTTCGAGATTTCTCAGCTCTACGTTATATATAATGCTTGATTGTATTTTTTTTCTTTCCCCTAGTGTACTGTATATTTGTTTTTCTCTAGCTTGACTGATTCCACTATCCATTACTTGAAATGAATTAAGGTTGGTCTTATTGGTTGGAGGCCCTTCTTTCATTCATGTGACAAGGGTTCGATTCTTATCACTTGCAAAGTGGAATTTCCAATTTTTCCCCACTTGTGAAAGGAAAATTCATCTTACCTTTAAAAAAAAACTACCCATTACTTGAAAGCAGTGCCTTTTCTCACTAAAATAATACTCATATTCAATTACCTCACTAGTTTGAGATTATAGATATCTTTTAATCATTTTGCTTACACAAGGAGTATACTTATATTTGGGCTATTAGCAGTTTAATTTACAAAGTCAAATTGCATATAGAATAGTTTATAATTCCTTTCCTGTCTTTTAGTGAAACTTGAGGATCTTTCAGAATCGGGGGTAGTAGTAATGTGGTGTAGTCATGTGTTACTTGAAAAAAAAAAGCTCTAATTGGGTGTTAATTATTCAATGTGTCTCAATTCAATGTATATTCCTTAATCTCAATACGATAACTTGAGAAAGATTAGTTATTTAATTGTAAATCGGTACTAAAACCTGAGAACTCTATGCCAATTATTGTAATTTAATCGATTAAAGAAATATTAGGTTATATTTGGATTTATATTACTTTTTGAGTTTCATAGCATAAAAGTTGGTATTCAACAATAGTGCAATATTACACTACGGTCAGTCGGTCACTATACCTCATTTAAAATCCATAAAAAAAAACGTCCAACTAAAGAACGGCGGAAGTATTTAAAATAATAGATCAAACATGAGATGATCCACAACGTCAAATCGCATGGCTAGTTATATCATAATTCTATAAAAACAATCCAACATGAACGAATCAGGCTCTTAACGAGAACTCCCCGATATCAAACAAAATTCAACAGTTAAATTCTATGATTACCGAGAAAAATAAATATACAGTTGAAAGCAATATGAAGCAAGCTTTTCAACAACCACCAAATATGAACCAATTAATTTAACAAAAACAATCAACTTTTAAAAACGATAACAAGTAACAACATAAGACACCCATAAAAAAATCAATAAGAATCAAACTTACAGCCACAACCGTCTCTATTCAATAAGGGGATGTTCCCTCTGAAATTAAAATACCCTATGTAATTGATATTTAAATTGTTTAAAAAAAGTCATGTTTTTAATGATGAATGAATTTTTAAAATATTCTACCAATTAGGCTTTCTATACATCAATCCATCAATCACGTGGATATACCACTATTCCCAAATAAACTAAATTTCTAACGATGAAAATCAGGTTTTAATTATCATAGATAAAATCAATCCTAGTCAAAGCTTTGGACAACGACGACAACCAATATGAACAAAACTTAGAGAAAGAGTAGTTACTAGTTACCATCCGAGTTGAGACATGGCATAAGGGAGACCAAGAATACCAGCACCAACCATACAAGTGATGTTATGAATAGCAGAGTACCACCACTTTGCTTTTCGACTCGACGTAACTGGAAGCCAGTCATTAATGCTCTTCTCATGATCTGAAACTTCTCTTGTTTTCTCAACCTCCATAGTTTTGTGTTGTTTAGTTCAGTCTACTATGTGATCTCTTCTTTTCAATGTAATGTAATGTGTATGATATGAATATTGTGATTTCTTTCTATCAGTATATGAATAAATGAAAGAAGTATGATGTGTATGTGTTGCTCTTTGTGCATCCGATATTTAAGGAGATATTCATGAATCCGAACACTCTCTAAGTTTGACTCAATGACCTAACCTCTCCTAACTACATTAGAATTTGTTTCCCACAATATATGTAACTGAATAATGTATTAAATTAGTTTTCTTTATATGTTTCCATTCGGATAATTTGCTAAATATTATCTTGTAATTGATTGTAATCTTTTTAGAATAGGCTTAATTATCTCCTAGAATATATTTTGACCATATTTGGCTTACGTGAATATAGACCATTATTCTTCCTCGTCTTTCATTTATTAACTTTTTTAATATAATTTTGAAAGATTTATTTATTTAGTTTGTTTTTTTATGTTTTTTTAATCATTAATTGCAAATCTTAGTGTCTGCTAGGGCCTAGGGGTGAGCAAAAGTCTGCAAAACAGTTGGTCAAGTGTTTCTGGATACGGAACTGGATATGTTATGAGTTCATGTCTTAAGTACAAAAAGTATTGGAATCGGTTGAAACTGGTTACAATTTTGGTTCTCAACATTTTGAATTCGAAACCGGTTGGGAACCCGGATAACCAGACTTAACATTGAACTAAATTATCATAACTGTTCTTCTTTTAAAGCATTTGGATATGATATATATTCCACCTTTACGAGATACTCTTATTGTATTTGATTTTTTACTTGTTAGATTGGTTTCAATCTATGTTACCTGGACTCTTCTAGAAGTGTCAAGTATGGGTACGGATCACGGGTACAAGTACGCCGAATTAATATTTAATAATATAAAATTTAATAATAGATCTACTTGTTTAAATCTATAGAAATAAAAAAGAAAATAAAAGGAAAATACAGAGTACAGTTATCCATTACTTTTATACTAAAAAAAGAGAAAAAAAAGGGAGAGAGAGAAGAATAAAAAAAAAGAAAACTGAAAAAGTCAAATATTGAACTTGCTTTTTGAGTTCCCCTGGTAGGCATATGACTAGACCAAGCAGCCAAAAACCCTAAACAAAACGAAATACAAAACCACGCAGCCACCACGAAGCCACCATGAAGCCACCGGAATCTTCTCACAACTCCACGAAGCAACCATGAATCCACTCGCCTATCAATGACGACTTAAAGCCCTAAGTATTCGCCGTCCTCCATCTACATTTAGTGCTTCAATTTTCAGATGCAAAGTTACAAACCCTAGATCTGAGAAACCCTGAATATGACGTTTTTCAAGAGTTCTCTTCTTCTCTTTTCCTCTTCTCCTCTTCCCGTTCGAACTCAAGGGTTTGACCATCTAGAGTTAGTCGTGTCCGAGTAATACTTGCCAGATTTGACACGTATTTCGTGTCGGTGTCGTATCGTACCGACGCCGGTATTCGACAAATTTTGCCGAGTCCGGGTAACAAAGGTTTCAATTAACTTTTGTTTTCCAAAAAGCTTCTTAAATACTATAATAGTCGCTAATATATTAGAATTATCTAAATGACCAAATATTTAGAATCGTAACCAATTCAAAACTTTAAGACACAATTTTACTTGGAGGCAGGTCCGATTTTGATTTTTATGGAAGCGTTACCCACGAGTTTATTCATGGTACACCCGAGTTTACCAGCTCATACTAGGGCAAATTTGTAATAAATTCTCCAAATTAGCAAAATTTTATTCATTTTTAATAACTTGTTTCGCTCTTCTTCCCTCATCTTCTTTACTCCTCGTCTTCTTTATTGTTTCTCTTAACTCTAATTTTCTCTTCTCCAATGTTTCTCTTACCTACAATTTTTCTCTTCTCCATTATTTCTCACCTCCAAATTTCTCTCTCCTCCAATTGTTTCTCACCTACACATTTTTCTCCTACATTGTTTCTCTCTCTCTCCTCCTACAAAGTTGATATTTATAGAATAAATGTTAAGACAGGCTTAACAATATCTCTTATGACTTTCTTTTTCTTTATACTTCCTCCGTTTCAAAATATATGCAACACTTTCCATTTAAGGGTGTTCCAAAATATATGCAACAATTTTTTTTCTTTCCTTATTTGGTAAGTTTTGGACTGTGAAATTACTTAAATACCCTTACTTTATAAAATTAGTATTGATTATATACTCTAATCTAAAACAATTAAACTACTTAATCTCTTCCCTAACTACTTCATGATTATTCCTGCCACCAGCCCACCACACTTCTTCTCTCTTCCCACAACCCACAACCCACAACCCACAACCCACAACCCACAACCATTCCTTCACCTATACCCCTCTTCTCTCAACAACAAACCCACCTTCATCTTCAACCTTTCTCTCTCCTCCCACTCCAACCCTCACCCAACTCTCACCACCGAACCCACCCCAACCCCAATCTCGGCCCTGACTTCGACTTCCTCGGCTGCGCCGTCTCCGGCAACTTCTCCTCAAAACTATCAAAAGACGCCGGCCACTTCCAACAACCACGACAACCACCATCACCATCCACCTTCGATCACCGCGAAATTCTACCACCACCATCACCATCCACCATCGATCTCTTTCTTTCTCTCTCCATCGATCTCATTCTTCTTCATCGTTTTCATCTTCTTTGTTCTCCTTCGACCCCACCACCGTCGATCTCCTTCTTTCTCTCTCCTGCGATCTCCTTCGGCCTTCTTCTTTCTCTCTCCTTTGTTATCCTTCTTTCTCTCTCCTACGATCTCCTTCGTCCTCTATCTTTCTCTCTCCTGCGACCTCCGCGCGACATTGATAAGCAAGTTCGATTTCCTTGATCGAAGTGAAAAGCAGTTTAGGGTTAGATCCCAATTTGTGGTGGTAGAAGCATTGGTTAGAAGGATTGGGTAGAAGGATAACCAAATTGTTGTAAATTTACCTGTTAAATTGGGTAGAAGCATTGGGTAGAAGGATCTTAGTTAATTTTTCTGAATTTTGGTAGAAGGGTTTTGAAAGAAATGGAAGATGGTGGTGGTGGGGTGGTTGTGGTGGTGGTTCCGATGGTGGTAGCGGGGTGGTTGTGGTGGTGGCGTGGCGGGGTGGTGTGGTGGTGGTGTTGGCGTGGTGTTGGCGGGGTGGTTGTGGTGGTGGTGTTGGCGGGGTAGTGGCTGCTGGCGGTAGTAGGGTGGTGATGGTGTTGATATAATGTATTAGTTGTATTATTAGTTAGTCTAATTACATACCCCTTTCCATCTAATTGTACACTATTGATAAATAATAAATTGTCTCAGAGTCCGTAATTTGAAAAGTGTTGCATATATTTTGAAACGGAGGAAGTATATAAATTCCAAACAATTGTCAAAATGAAGTATGTGAATAGTACTAAAATACAAATCGTTTTATCTATTCACCTTATTTTTGCTTATTTTTTTAGTATTATAAGCAAATTTCAGAAAAAAATAAGAAATGTTCGGGAAAAAAAGTCAGGAAAAGTTCATAAAAAAAGTTCGAAAAAATAAGAAAAGTGTGAAAAAATGTCCAGAAAGTTCCAAAAAAAAGTTAAGGAAAAATAAGAAAAAATCACAAAAAAAATAAGATAAGATAAGTTAAGCAAAAAAGTGATTTGAACAGATCCCAAGTGTGTGGAATAAAAATAAACATATAGAATGTTAATTTGTTTTAGATAAACCATATATCAATTAACCACATAAACATATATATTACATGATTATATATTCATTGATGTTTTGGTTATGGTGCATTGGACCGAGTGAAAAACGCAAGAAAAAGTGGTTGATAAATTGACAATATTATGAGAAGAAAAATTACTTCCTTCGTAACAATATTATTGCAACATTTCCTCTTGACACGGACTCCTAGGGAGTTTTCTTGATGGAGTATTAGGGGTTTGGTTAGAGTATTAGTGGTGTGATTAGGCTTGTGGGGAGAGAGAAAGTGGGTCAAAACTGACCACCATACCAACCACCACTGCCACCACGGGACCACCATCACCAGTCACCACAACCACCGCAACCATCACTGCCACCACAACCACCGCAACACCAACATCGAGCAAACCGTAAATTCGAGCGGGCGAGAGGAGTCGGTTACGTCGAGGTGAGAAGATGGCGCGAGAGGAGTCGATCCCGCGGCGGAGGAGAGAGAAGTAGAAATAGACGGAGGAAGAGGAGTTGATGACGGCGTTGAGCGGCGAGGTTGGTGATGCGGCAGTTGGTTGGGTCGTGGTGGAAAGAGTGGTGGGTGGGGGATGAATGGGTACTTGGGGAAGTAGTGATTAGTTTAATCATAGTTGGGATCTTTAAGTTTCTAATGAAGATTAGTGTAGTTTAATGGAGGGTAAATTGGTAACTTTATCCTTAAAAATTTACCTAAAATGGAAAGAATGAAAATTGTTGCATTTATTTTGTTACGTCCCAAAATGGCAAATGTTGCATTTTTTTGTTACGGAGGAAGTATATGAAATTCGTGGATGTGTGATTAGTGTAATTAGTAGTTCCATATTAGTGTCGTAGCTATAAAATCAAATTGTTCTTTTCATTAGTGGTAGATGTTATTATGTTAATTGATACAAGTATACATATAGAGAAAGAAGATAAAATTATGATTTTGCAACCGAATGAAAATTATAAAGTTGGTCCATTTTTCCTATAATTGCATCACTTAAAGTTTCACGCATGCCAAACCACAACTTTAACTGTTTGTATATTTAAATATAAAAAGTTAACATTTTAAAATTACATATTGAGATGCATCTATCTGTAACTATTTAAATGCAGACACCCAATAGCAATTTTGTAATAAATTAGAAATTCTAGTGCAAGTTGGCAAACACCGAATATAAAAGACAAAAGCAAGTTGCATCGTTTTCCACCCTCTTTTCTCCCCTTGTTTTATGATAATTTGAAGCTTGCTTGTTGATTCATGAGTATGCTTTCATCTTGCATGCTTAGTATTATTACTATAGTATTTGTGGGTTGGTCCCAGACTCCTAATCATACCTATCCAAACAAAAACGGAATAGTAAATGAAAATGCTTAGTGAGTAGTTCTCTAATTCTTAGCTTGGTTATGTTCGACTTGAGATAATAGTGCGTCAACTTCTATGCTTGATAGTCAATTCTCCAACATATTCGGCCCTCCTGTAAGGCTAGAATATTAGTGCGTAGTGATTGTCCGCTCGATACGGGAAACGACGCCTTATATTTTGAACCTTGATTTTCATTCTTAGAGATCTTTTGTAATGATGAATTACTAAATCTCACTTCTGAATCTGAGGCTGAAAACGTTAGAAGGGGAAAGTAATTATGAGTTGTTACAAAAGACAAATCCTATAGTTGTGTTGGTTGGCGAAAGCTTCGAAATAATAGGGTGTAAATACTTGGATTAGGAGCGAAATCTATGTCGAGACACCGAGTAACAAACATACTCTAAAAACAACAATATCAATTGCATGTTTGTCATAAATATGTGTTCTATTATTACAAGTTATGACATGTTAGGTAGGTAGTTCCTAATCTTGTAGTTCTTAGTTCTAATAGATCAATCTACAATTTCCCTGAACCAATTGTTTTTACTAGCATAAAGACCGAACCATTTCGACTTAATTAGAATTGATTGCAATCCCCCTTGCTCTTCATGGATCACCCTTACTTGCCTCTAGAAAGCGCTTGTTTTTGGAATAATCAGGCGAAGTGTTATAAATTTGTGATCCTCTGACAACTCAAGTGTGTCTCGCCTCATCAATATTTTAGCGTTGTTACAAGTAGTAAACAGCTATAACTTTATGTTATTAATTAGGATTTTTTTGTCCTAAACTACTTTATATATGACTCTTCATTTGTGGACAATGTACCATGAAAGGCATTAACTTGCATTTGAATTTTTTGTTTGTTGAAGCCATGTCAAATACAACTTATCAATTGACTATTGAAGTTTCAACCAAGTGTGATTGTGATGTTCGTCCTCATATTGGAAAGTCTTGGGCAACTACCAACCCACGGAGGCATTTTGTTGCTTGCAAGTTCTACAACCCTACAATTGCAAGTGGATGGAGGGGGTGCAACCTGTTTACGATAGCTAGATGATGACATTCTAGAATAATGGCAAAGGGTAGCCACCAATGAGCTAGTTCTGAAGCCAAGGATGTTGAAACAAGAGGTAGCCTTGCTTAGGCATGAATTGTGCCAAGTGCAAGCTGAGAAGGCAAAGCTTGCTCTGGAATGTAGCAAAGTAGCCAAAAAATACAAGGCAAAGAATATAGATTTGAAACAATTAAGGAAAGGGAAAACCAACTAGAATATGGGGCATGAAGCTTTATTGTTCTTTGCAATTGCAAATACTGCTTGTATTTTAGTTGCTAAGGCTTTTAGGTAGGTGATTAGATCGTTGCCTAGGTTCATTGCTAACAATTTTGTATACATAAGTGTGTGGCAACTTATGTTATTATGTATTGGCATAATTGAAATGAAATGAGTTTCCCAACTTATTTTAATTGCAAAAAGTGACACATTTATTAACCTTGCAAAGTGCTTTGTTCCAACAAGATTAGATTTAAAAAAATCAAGTACTATAATTACATCAAAATAAAAGGAATTGCATTGTTCCAACCATTAAAGTTCAACTAACCACTACCTAATATCACTTAGCCATCACATTACAATCAATTACATAACAGTCCAGTGTTCTAATTCTTTTGTTGCTTCTTCTTGGATACTAGATTGAGCTTAGGCTTTGAGTTTGGATTTGCCTTTGAGGTTGGTTTTGTTGTTGAGGTTGATGGATTATGACTCCTTGTCTGGCTACTTTGAGCAGAGTCACTTAGTTGTGTTTGTGCTTGACTAGGGGTAGGTTGTGCAGTAACTGGAACCTGAAATAACATCACAACAACAACCAGTTTTGGAGAGAAGGCTCATAAAGTAGGAATGGTGAGTAACCTAATATTACATCACCTGTCTCATAGTCCTCTCCATCCTTTTTGTCCTCTATGCAACCACCCCTCTTGGTTTGATGGAGGCCTGCCACCTTTGTTCTTGGCTTTATTTTGGGGTGGGGGGAGGCTGGAGGCAAAGTGAATTTGTTTGTGAAGTGGCCTCTCATTTCTCGAAGGCAAACAACCACTCAACCAACGATGGTGACAACAATGGCGGCATCATTTCTTCATCTTCGCGAAGCCCCAATGACGCCGACAACCTAACGCTTGTCATCTCCGCCGTCGGTTGTAACCCAGATCTAGGGTTTGTTATTGTTTTTTTTTGTAATTTTTTGATTTTAATTTCCTTCGTAATTTGTCTTAGATTTTTCGTTTAAAATTTCGTGCTTAATTTATCATTTTCTCGGAGTTTATCTTGTAATTTCTAGTAATTTTTAATATTTAGTTTCTTGTAATTTACCTTGTAGTTTTAATTTCTTGTAATTTGTCGTTTTTTCAAATTATTAGTCACTTAGTATTTGTAACTGGTGATTTTCGTTTTTTTATTTCGATTTTTGGATCTGAATAGTATGTCGGTGGTAATATATGATTTGTAATTTTTGTTCAAAGAAGTAAATTCCGTGGTGTTTGTCCTAATTTATAGAATTTTATGGTTTGTAATTTATAGACTTTAAATAATTCATATAATTTCGTTTGTTATGGTTTCCTTATTAAATTTTGTTTCTTATAACTCCATTCATTTGTAATTTCGTTTATATAATTTCGTTTGTTATGACTATTGAAATTGTATTTGGGGTGACGCCTGTTTTTTTATACAAATGCACCGTGAACTGATCCGGTTGAGCTAGAAAACCGAATTAGTTAACTATGCCAATTGGTCTGGTTTTCCAGCTCAACCGGATCAGTTAATTCTTGCTAACAACTCTGCCCCCAACCGCTTCGTTCCATTTTCAGATCAGGTTGGCATGTTTTGACCGGATCAGTTGAAATTTTTTTCACTAGTGATTGTGCTTAAGGAGGGCATGTCCATAATCATAAGTCATAACCCTTGCATATTTTTCTGCATAGTCCCCAAACATAATAATTTCTCCCTAGCCTTGCAAACCAGGACTTGTCGTACCTTATGTTGACCCCGATATCCTTATACACCTTATCTGTAAACTGATGCAGCTTCCATGTAGGATTAGACCTATATTCATCCAAGTATCTTTCTGCCAAATATTCGGAACTAATGTTTGTGCTGGATTGATAAACCCCATAGTTGTGGCTCAAATTCAAACTCTTAATCTGAAAAGTATCTTCCATTTTCAGCCTCACAACAAATATTTTGAAGTTACACTTGTTTGTATCTTCACATATACACTTCACAACCTTCCCATGCTTCTTATCCCATGGACAACTACACCTAAACTTGCAATAAACAATAACCCTTGAGCTCCCATTATGAAGAATATATTAGCATATAAGTGTTCTCAATGTTGTGATGTCTAATTGCCTTTCTTATAGCATACACATTTAGGAACTTCAACCCAAGAGTTAAGGAGATATTCTTCTTAATCAGTTTCTGGATTAAATGTTGGGTATGGGTCAACTTCATCATCAAAAGCTTCCTCTACCACCTCTTCATCAACTTTTTGTTTCCCAGCAAATGTCTTATCTATACCCACATTAGGTACTCTAAGCATAACAGGAACATAAACAAAGGCATCAGCTTGGTCCTCTGACCTAACCTCTCCACCAGGCACAAACTCAACATCTAGATCTGATCATTCAGAATCAGATGATCATTCTCCTTCCCTACTCCATTCCTCACCTTCAAAGTGTAGTGAATTCTCAGCGTTAGGTTTTTTCCTCCCTTCTTTAACCTTCTTCGCTTGTTTCTTGCTTCATTTTCCCCTCTGAACAACATGTTTTCTCCTAGGAGTGCTTTGTTTTTTGTCACAATAGGGGGACTAACTGACTTTTACTCATAATAGGATGGGGAGTTGTTGGGTTATGCTCTGATTCTTGCTCACAGTTGGGGGGTAGCTGATTTTGACTCTTTTTGGTTCAGTTTAGGTACTGATTTGGAACAACTAGGTAAAGGGTTATGCACAAGCTTAGGTTTCCTGCTATACTCAAGCTTAGGTTAGATGAGGGAGATTCTCCGTGGAGCAATAGAACTACTAGGTTTTGCAATGCCTATATCACTTTCAAGGTTGAACCTTGGGCTTCTCCTAGTTGGGCTAATAGGCTCTACGGCTTCTTTAGGGATTGAATTACTTGGTTTAGGGGGCACGATGGTGGTGAATTTGGTCCTTAGTGTATTGGTTGGTGGAAGGTTTGCATGTACGAAAGCCCACATCTCTGCCACAGACTAACTCTTGAATTTCGTCATCCTATTTTCTTTCTTCCATTAGTCAAATCCTCCCAAACTTTCTGAACCATAAATTAAAACTTTGGGGAACCTTATGCATCACAAAGTCATAAGCTATAATAACTTGCCTCCTTACACTCCCTATATTCAACTCAAACAATAAGAAACTCGTTTTCATATACATCCCTCCCCCAACATATGTTGTTTTACCTTTGTTGCATTAGAAAACTCACCAACCCATATATTCATATCCACATATTTAGATATTTCCCCTATATTAAACAAATATGATTATCACACACAAAATATAGGAATATGTATACGAATATTCAAGTAATTTAACCATAAGTGTGCTTTATGTAACTGTAGTTCAGTTCATCATTACCCAGAAAGCTTCAACGTTAAAAATTTAGGGATTTCAAATTTTCTATAATATAATTTTAACAAGAAACAAACAAAATTCTAACTGTATTCTATACATAATAGATATAGGTATTGAATTTTACCTTGTTTTATAAACTTCTTTATCTTGCAAAACTCCAACTTGGTCCATTTCGCCTTTTCCTTTTCATCCCTAGGAAAGATGCGATTCTCAACTTTCCCTTTTTAGCCCTACAAAAATTGCAATTTTCCGACAATGACAGCAGTGAAGGAGATGATGATGAGTAGGTAAAGACAGTGAGAAGAGTCAGCTTCAATAGTTGAGGAGAGGAGAAAGACTAGTGCTCGTTTGGTTGAAGTTGGGAAGTATAACTTCCATGAATTCTCGTTTAAATTTTATTTAGGAAGTATATTTTTTGTTTGGTTGAACATTGAAATTTATTTCCATTGGGAAGTTTCATTCTTACGGGGCGCAGCAGTTATTTCTCCATTTTGTAGGAAATAACTTCCTAGGAAGTTACTTTCATGTTTTCTTAAGCAACCAAACAACAACACATATATTTACTTCTCAATGTTAATTTCCCATGTATTTGAAGGTTAACCAAACAAGCTCAAGCAAAAGAGAGGTGGAAATAAGAATGAAATGGTTTGACTTGGATGGATGAATTTAAAAAGGGGATATTTTTGTAATTCCAAACGTCAGTTGATGGATGAAGTTAATGTGTGGGCCCCATCAATGGAAAAATGTTAACGCAAATGTTAACTGATAATGCTACCTTAAGTTTTTCGTTTTATAAGGTTGTTGTTTTATATATATAAGGTAGTTTTGGACAAAAAATCCTATTAGTTATTGTCTTTGTTGTTCTATCTTTTTGTTACTTGCTACTTAATTCTTGAATTTAAACTCCCTTCCCCTCAAACTAAATTTTGCTTCTAATTGTTGTTTTGTATGCTAACCCGTGCTAAATATACCGGGCAAATTATTGAACCTTTAAACCCAGATTTGTAGCCACGACTAGACGAGTCAACACCAAAAGGGAAAAAAAGAGTTCTTTCAAGAGAATGAAGAACTATGCATATGGAAAACAATGGATGAGTTATCCTTTCTAATCAAGTATGCAACTACTCAAATAGCATTTAATAATTAAATAATGAAATATTAAATGAACTAAAACTTAAATATATGATTTTAGATAATTATAATGTTTTTCTAGAAACCAATTATGATTTGTGATATAATAATTAGTATTGCATCATTACTTTAATCATTTAAACTTATGAGGTCACACATAACATTAATAACTGAATTTAGGCTAAAGGTTAGGGTCCTAATACGATTAGGAGTAGGGTAGAAGGAGAAAAGACTATAAGTAGGAGAAGGGAGGAGAGGCACGACCTTAATCGTGGGGAACGTCTCTCCCTCTTTTTCTCCACTTGTTCTTTCCTCTTCGTAAACTCTAATCTCTAACTCTCCCCTTTTCTAAAGGATAAATTTTTCTACTAAGTGATCTAGCAATCAAAAGGAAAGGATTCAATCGTTGGTGTGGACTATGTTAGAGAATCTACATTAGGTATGATATGCTAAACACCCTCGAAAGGATTTATTATTAATATGTAAGTTAATTCCTAATTATTTAGACTAATAATTGTTCTTTGAAATTCCGCTATTATGGTCTAAATTCTTTAAAAAAAAACATGAGATCTAGACAAAAGGCCACTCCTAGAGGGATCATTAAGCACCATTAGTGAAGCTAAATTTAAATTTTAGAAGTTGTTATTGGAGGGAATTAAAGATGGCGCCTAACGGAGAGAGTTTGTGAAGGTTTTGAAAATATGTGGTTAAAATTGACTCTTTTAATTATACTAAAGGTAGATAAAGAAGATAAATAATTATAGATTAGCAATTACAATCAGGAAAACAACAGGTCTTCTGTCATACTGCTTGACGCGCACGTGTCCGTCAAACAGCTGAGGTTATCATGATGTCAAGCGAAAAGTCACCTCGATTATATGAGGTCTAGTAGCATAATTTAACTAAACTATTAAAAAAACGATAACTAATTGTAAATAAATATGTAGCTAGTTCTGAATGGATAACTTTTAATAAATAAATTTCAACCAATGTCCAATAATTGATTAATTTTATCCAAATAGCATAATTATTAATCCAAGACCGTAAGTATTAACCAGAATTCATAACTATTGTCCCAAATTCATAGCTTATAACCTAGAAATCATCTCTATATGCCTAAATACCAGAATTATAAATTTAAAACAGTAATTATGAACCACAATACCATAACTAAAATAATAACTATTAACTCAAAAGGCATGACTAAAACCAAAAACCTTTAACTATTATTCTAAAATAATAACTAATAACCACAAAATCATAATTATTAATAAAAAATTATAACTAATAACCATGAAATAACTATTAATCTTAAAATCATAATTATTTACCCAAACATCATAATTGTTATTAATCCATAACATAACTAATACTCACAACCATAATTGAATCTAAAAGGATGAATTTTAATGAATTAATTTTAACTAATAATAAAAAAAGGGTAACCAGTATTAATAAGTTATTAATTTTACCCAAATACCATAATTATAATCCAATACCATAAGTATTAACCAAAAACCATAACTATTTCGCCTAAAATTCATAACTTACAATCTAGAAATCATCATTAATTACCTAAATACCATAATTATATATCTAAACCAATAGTTATGAACCACAATACTATAACTAAAACAGCCCAAAAGACATGACTAGGAACCCAAAAACCCTTAACTATTACTTTAAAATAATAACCATAACTAATTAATAACCATAGAAATAACTATTAACCTTAAAATCAAAACTATTTATCCAAATATCATAGCAATTAATCCATAACCATAACTAATAAACAGAAAACATAGCTAGTTAACTACTAATCTAAAAATCATAATTAACTAGAAAATCATGAATTTCTTATTTTCCCAAACCTAAAACATGTAAATGCAATTGGATGTGACTTTTGGTATCCGACTTTGAAGTTCCAAGACCAAATTCTAGGCATCAAAACTCCATCACCCACCGCCACAAAACCTAGTCACTACCCCACAAATCCACCACTCAATTGAAAGTCAACCTAAATACCACCGAAACCACCACCTAAGCACTAAGAAAACTCGTTCATCCACTAACAGAAAATTAAATAAATAAAAAGTGAGACGTGAATTATCTCTTTATATCTTTAATTATGACTTTTGATGGTCAAATTCGACCATAAAAACTCCATATCAGGAAAAAGAAATAACGAGTGAGATGTGGATCACCTTTTTATATCTTTAACTATGACTTTAGATGGTCAAATATAACCTCAAAACCTTAGTGAGCCACGAAGAGAAATTCCTTACTTAATGCGGTTTAAAGCCCAAAAATGGAGTGAAAGTACCATGAAAATGATATAAGTGAAGCGGAATGAGAGGAGAGAGAAGCTAGAGAGTAGTGGTACGGTAAGTACTTTGGATGTTGAGAGAAATAAAAATGGAAGTTTAGAGAGAAGACTAGGAAGGTTTGAGAAGAACAAGTGCACAAAGAAAAATAAACGTAAAAGGAAGCCGATACCCGTTGAGTGTATTGGACCGGGTAGGAATTGGTTGAGGACACTGAACTTCAACATAATAATGTGTTGGATTTGAGAATAAATGAGCCGTCTGACATTGAACTTAACTTAATATCTTTATGCCCAATTTTTCGCTTTTTAATAATCTTAAAATGAGTATTAATTCCCGAAATGCGCCTAAGTTAAATTAATTCAATGGATACCGTCCACGTAGGACGGCACGCCGTAAAAATTTTTTTTTTAGTTATTCTTGATAAAAAAAGTTAAACAAAAAAAAAAAAAACTCCAAAAGCAAATAACTAAAGAACATATAAAATCCAATAAAAAAAAATTTCATAACCTAAAATTTGCTATTTTAAAATCACAAAAAAAAAAAAAAAAAAAAAATTTTTAATTTTTTTTTAAAAAATTTTTAAAATTAGCGGTTTTGTTAAAAAAACAAAATTTTGTCCGCGTGGACGGTGCACCCATGGAATTAATTTGAACTTGGGCGCATTTTCGGGAATTAATACCCATTTTAACATTATTGAAGGAAAAAATTCCAATAACTTGTCATGATTTCTTCATCTACTTCAATTGAAACGTTAGATAAGAATATATTGCATTTCATTTTTAGTCACTTCTATTTTTGTACACACCAAATTTAATTTTTTGTAAAAATTTAATTTTTTGTAAAAATTTAATTTTTTTTTTCTAAAAGTCATTTTTTACTTTTTCTATCAATTTATCCACAAATTAACGCTCTTTTAATATATATGTACAATAAATCATCAAACTTTCAATACAAAAAAATGGTAAGGGAGTAAAAATATTAGTCATTTTATGTTCAATATTAGAGTCATTGATTATTACTATATTATAAGGAATTAATGATTAATCAATTAAGGTATAGGCGTTTACGGTTACTCATTAATTTTAAAAAGATTTATTTCATGCAAAATTAATATCTTAATATGTAAATTGCATATCACGGATGTTATATCAGTTCCATTTCTGTCGTCCCATGATCCAATCTCATGACACATCGGGTCATGAATGAAGCCCTTTTGCCATGTGGGATGACCATTTTCCATTAACAAATATGTTATGAACAGGAATGCTCTAATACCAAAGCCTTAATCTCAAAATATATGGTCGACTGTTTTAGAAAATCCAACAGCTTAAGATAAAAGAAAAATTGATAAGAACAGGCTCAACTATAGCCGTCCTGCCATAATAAGTCTCAACTAATGATTATCACACAGCAGACCAAACTGTTTGTCATAGTTTACAAGAGTGGTCCCATATGACTTGTTACCGGCTAAGTTTGTAAGAAAGCGTTTTTCTTTTTTTTTCATTTTAATGTTTAAGCAGCTGTAATGCTTGATATTCCTCTCCAAATTCAAGAGGTCTTAATGATAAATGAAAAAATGGTTTTTTCACCAAGACCCCGAGTTTTCGAAAAAATCACGTGGTACCCTCCATGTTTTCAAAATTCACCAATGCCCCTAAGTTTCATAATAATTCATGTGGTACCCTCAAATACCCTTAATGACTAACGGCGGTTAACCGCCGTTAGTCATTAAGGGTATTTTCTCGTTTTAAACCCTAATTAACCTCTAATCCTAACCCTAATCCTAACCCCTAACCCTAACCCTAACCTTAAACCCTAAACCTAACCCTAACCACCCTTCCCACACCCTCCCACCACCCCCGCCTCCCCACCCCCCCACCCCCCCCCCCCCCCCCCGCAGCCCTCTCCCCCCCCCACCTCGTCGACACCCCTCCCCCCCCCGCAGGCCCCACCCCCCCCCCCCCCCTGTCGACACTCCCTCCCGAGCACCCCTAACCCAGTTTAGTTCGGCGGGGACAATCTAACCGGTAATCAAGACAATCTAACCGGAAATCAAGCATAAGAATCCGAACAGTCATAGGGTTCAAGTTCCTTTTGCAAATTTGCAAAATATCCGAACAATCATAAGGGGGTGAATTCGCGGAAATTGAAGGGGGTTAAGGGCGTGGGGGTGGGGGCTGCGGGGGTTAAGGGCGCGAAGGTGGGGGTTGCGGGGGTTAAGGGCACGCCGGCAGGGAGGCTGGGGGTTAAGGGGCGCGGGGGTGGGGGAGGGGGCTGCGGGGGTCTGCGGGGTTGGGGGGCCGAGGGGGTGGAGGAGGGCCGCAGGGGGTCTTGGGAAGGTGGGGGAGGGGTTGTTAGGGTTAGGGTTTAGGGTTAGGGTTAGGATTAGAGGTTAATTAGGGTTTAAAATAGAAAATTAGGGTTAATGACTAACGGCGGTTAATGTCGTTAGTCATTAAGGGTATTTGAGGGTACCACGTGAATTATTATGAAACTTAGGAGTGCAGTGAATTTCAAAACATGGATGCATGCATGAATGTTTCGAAAACTCGGGGTCCTTGGTGAAAAAACCGATGAAAAAATTAAGATACAGGTGAATTGATGAGTAAATATACTCCAAGGAATAAAAACCAGCGTCTCCAATTTTTATTGATGCAATTAACGAATTTTTCTCACCAGCATCTCTCCTTCCCTGCTGCAAAAGTCTCTCCATCTTCATTTCTTCATTTTCTCTCTCCTCTTCTAACCTCCATTTTCTTCACCAGCATCTCTGCTTCCTCTTTTCTAACAAGTGCCAAGTGGGCCCAGAAATACTCCTCTTCTTCTCCGAGATTTAGTCTCTCACCTTCGACGAGATCGTCGCAGCTACATCGAGTCGTCGACTATATCGAAGATGCTCTTCCTTTGCTGCAACACCAACACACACTCTATTCTTGCCTTCTTCACCATCACCAAAAACCCTGTTATCATTCTCTCTATAACAATTGCGTGTATCAATGGCGTCGTACGCCTTATCTGTATCATTTTCACTCTCCTCTTTCTGGGTTTCCTTCCAATTTTAGTAGAAGTTAGTGTGGAAAAAAAAGCAAAGCAGAACCACTGAGGAGAGAGAAAATGATGAATTCGATTGATTTTGATTACTCTAACAAGACTATGAAAGGTGGGAATTTTAAAGTGTTAAGCTAGCTGATAGCTGCTAGCTTGTCTCTGTTGTTTGCATAATCAATGAAATTATTTATGTGCAATAACTAGCAGAACCAAAATATGAAGAGTAGCATTAGCCATTAGGCAGTTAATCTCATATTGATAATTTACTAGCAGTTGCAGTTTATGTATCATTACATCACCTTCAAAACGTTAGAATTGGAAGATAGAAGGTTCAAGAGTAATACTCAAAAGTTGAATTACACATTAGAAATTTGAGAAAAATGCAGATGATTAAAATTTTGAAATAGAGGGTAGAACAGAGAAATTTTACAAGAAACAAAGAAAATGGGTGTTCTAAATGCTAGTCGATCATGTGAACCTCACGTGACCAAATTTACCAGTTGTAGCAGGTAAATTACCTGCTAGGACCACTCTTGTAAACTATGATATAAAGTATGGTCTGCTGTGAAATATTCAATAGTTGGGACTTATTATGACAAAATGGTTATTATGACAAAATGGTGATATTTGGGTTGTTCTTATCAATTTTTCCTACGATAAATTATAACAGATGCTCAACAGAGTCCGCAGACTAATATGTCCATACACAAAGGCCAAGGCCAAAAGGTTTCAATTATACTAGCTCGTCAAATTTTACATGTGTGCACGATTCACCCTTTCACAAAAGTGTGTATATCCACTAAAATTGCATAAACCAAGGAAAAGTAGGGCAATAATGGTGGATAAAACTATGAAACTGCATCTAGTAGTATTAAACGCTAATAGCGACAGTACTTTGTACAGCAGCCCAGATCAGAGACAATACATAATTGCTGCAAGATATCTCCACCTAGGCAAGTAAAGCGAAACAAGCGAGACCTTAGTCTAAATACAAAGTCTCAGAAGTTTGCACTGAGAATTGACAGAGGTGTGTACTAATGACATCGATTGCTACAATCTTTCAAAAAAGAAATTCTCCTACAGAGCCACTGTAACAAATCAGGAGACCACCTTTGTTGATACTTTCCCGTTGTTCCCATCTTTCTGAAAGCAAAACCTCGTTGCTTGGAAGTTTTAGATATTTCTCTATGTCCACCCGCGATCTTCTGGGCACTTGAGATAAGAGTTGACTTTTGCAGCTCTCAACCTCTCCAGCTATGCTAGTTTCTCCTGCATCCAGAGAGAAGCTATCAACAACTCCAGGACTCCAACTCCCATGGCTACTTTTCGATATAGAGCTTTGCTCTTGCGCTACCCCGGCAGTCATCTGTCAATCAAGTGCAAGTAAAAAGTACATTAGCTAAGCACCCCAGCAGTAACCCTTGCAGAGTTGCAGTCATACGTTAACTAAGCAGTCACCCCGACAGTCATACGTTAGCTAAGCGGTCACCCAGGCAGTCATACGTTAGCTAAGCAGTAAAGCTTAGTATAACAAATCACCAGGTGTAAGTAAACAGTACATTACCTTCCGTGTGTCCTGAAGAACAGTTTTCGGAGTTGTAGGATGTTGCTTATTATAATTGCCCAAAAGAGGAGTTCCATCATTGCCAGTCTCCCACTTCAACCAAGGAAGAACAACCCCATCCATTTCACCAGGAAGCAAATCCGATCTCAGTGAACTTTTGAAAGATTCTGTATCTCCAAATTGCAGCATTGGCTTTATTGCTCCTCCAAAAACAGAACTGGTATCGCTCCTTTCACCGTCAAATGAAGAGATATCTGTCTCTTCAACACTAGAAATGAACTCTTCAATAATTTTATCCGCGTCTTCTACTAATTGCATAGACATTTTGTTTCTGTCAGTGCTTCTCTGAAATCGTAAATAGAGTAACTAAGTGTGCAAATATAAGAAAAACAAAAGATTTTCTAATTGATTTCACATATGCACTGCCTGTACTTCTAAATTCAGTAGTGTGCCATGGAGCTAGACCAGTGTGCTATTACAAAGGGAAGCCCTGGTTAGATAGAACTCTAGAAGTACCTTTCTTCCTCTTGCAGCTCTTTTAACAGGCTTGCTCTTCGCATTAGGAAGTAGTTCCACAACAATTTTTTTAAGCTCCTTACCACGTTCCTCCTCCAACATTATTTCAGCAAGGAGTTCTTGTTTACGCTTTTCAGACTATGAAAGCAAAGATTCAACAAATAGTTACTTTCACCATCATAGTAAGTTATTAAGAACAGCTCATTAGCAGTAACTACAAAATATACTACAAGAGAATTTCCGACAAGAACCAACAATCATCAAAAACATATTAAACATCAGAAGATTAGAAAAATACTAGAAATACCTCTTCAAGTTTTGTCTTGTAATTCTTTCTTATAGTGGAAACAGCCTTAAGAACATCAGAATCTGCTGATTGCAGACCATTATTACTAGCAGTTTTTGACAGTTGCTTCTCAACCTTAACCTGTACACATAACAGCGAGCAAAATATGAGTTGTCCTTCCTTCCTGCCTAACGATGCTCACCCTTCCCAACCCTAATTGAAAGAAAAATCAGTCACAAACCTTATTTAGTCCAGGTGCAGCTTGCACTTGCATTTCCTTTGTTCTTCGGTTAGAATCGTAACAAGCATCATTCCCTTCATCATCAGTTAACGTGGAGGAATAGCTCTGAAAGTTTTGAACAACAGTCTCAGATAGAATACTTCGTTATCAGATTATCAGAATGCCTAAAGAAACTATTACTGCATCACATTGATATAATACTGTATTACAGACAGAAATTCTTGTGAACCAGCTTTTTTAAGCTGGGTAATTATGTCAAAATTCAACAATTTAAAAAGAAGTTATAGTAATAAGCATCAGATGACATAAAGTGCACATACAGAGTAACCATCATATGACTTCAAGAAATCTTTCTGGCTAGAGCACCTCCGTAACCCTTTTTGCTGATTAGAAGATGTTGACTGCATCAAAGGTTTTTGTTTGCTCCAAATGTTGAGTTCTTTGGGCTTGACATGACTTCTGTTTTGAATGTGTTCATTCTGTAAAACCAGGAAATTAGAAGTCTTGTCATATAAAAATTAAGTATTTATATAATTAACATAGACACTAGCACAAATCAGCAAAATTGGTTTGCATAAACATCAATCAGAAAGGCAAAAACGATTGATGGAAAAAAAAATCGCTCAACATTATGAGGCATGTCATTTAGGAAGACGGCTGCTAAGATAATACCCTTGTCCAAGTAAATGATAACAAAGACTAAAATCATGCACAGCCTTTTGCGTGGTTCCGGCACGTTTTCATGTGTGCCAGTGTCAAACACACTATAGCCAATAGGCGGCTTTTCCATTGTAGATCTAGCATGGACCATTAGTCAAAATAGGGAAAATCTGATGATTGACAAATGGACAATTTTTGGCAAAGTGATCCAGCACAAGGCTTCTATTCCTACGTAGGTTAGAGTTCATATGTTCCATTCAACGTTCTATCTTGTGTCCCTCTTCCTTTTAATTTTGTTGCCTCGTCCATGTAAAATCAATTACTTCAAAATTAATGTAAGAGTATGAGGTAACATTAGGAAAGATTAGAGCCTTTGGGACATTGAATGAGACACGATGTCGGACAGAACATTCCCATTGATCCAAGAGAGGGACATCCTGAGATGGCAATTTGAGAAAATGCAACCAGTGGGTGCATAAAGAAAAATGTGGCAGTGCAAAAGAAGCTGTATATGGATTCAGCACTTTGTTTTCGCCAGATTAAGTAAATTTTCTATTAGTTGCATTTTCTAATAGTTCCAACCCTAATTTTAGTTTGTTAGTGACAAAAGGGATAGAGAAATAAGAGGCTTGTACTCCAGTCTCCAGCTGTCCAGCATCAATATCAGATTCCTGATAGCCAGAGAAAAGTCTGTCATCACTGGTTCTAGCAAGTAGCAACATGAAACTTCTCAAGTCACCTTATCCACATCAGAGCTGCTCCAAATTTCTTTAATGACTAATAGTGTGTTTATATGAGATAATTCAAAAGATAGACGAAGGGGAGAGAGAGTCACAGACCCCTTTCCTTTGTTTGGATATGAATTGCAGGAAGCAAAGAGAAGGGAAACAGGAAAATCCAACTACTTAATAAACCAAATACTCCCAATCTTGAAGAAATAGGATGGGATGATGCAAGCCTACTTTTCCATCCCCTTCCCCTCCCCTTCCTTCTTATCCAAAATCCAATTAGTTCACGAGTAAGCAACCTTACTACTCAACAAGCATTTAGCAGATGAAGTGGAACAGATTAAAAAAGTTTTGGACATTCACAGGTACTCTGCAGCCAGGTATTATTCTGGTTTATGTGTTATCCCTCCAAACGACCTCCTTTCCTTCTTTTTGGGCAAAAGCAGAAGAGGATTCCATTGATATAGACATAGAGCTTCATCTGTTTTCCTTCTCATTTACAACAACATTGCATGTATCAAGAAGGAAGGCAGGAACAGTTAAAATATACTACAAATTTGTGAATGCAATTAACTTACTTATGAAACAGAGAACTGATCATGTATTTTATTTTGTACTATAATGTAAATTCTGGAGTATGTGGTATTTCTTTATGTTCTTTAAGTTCATTACTACCCTAGCAATGAGTTTTAAGTGGTAATGCAAATTTATGAGAAAGAACAAGTACTTGGAGTTACATGACTTTTGTATTGGACATTCCTCTCACAATTACCTACAAACTATCAGCCATTACCATTTACCACCATTTATTAATGCCCATCAAACAGGCCATTATTATTCGACCTCAAGATCAATCAAAAATGACTGCTTCTACATAACAATGCAATAACACACAAACCCATCATACCAACAAAGCCATCATTTGACAAAAGGTTAACATAACAAACATAATAAGTATAACTTTCTTAACATTAAAAAATTCCCATGAGAAACTGAAAAAGAGTAAGGCCCCATCTAACACTTTAACTAGTACTCCAAATTTAGATCACCAAACTGACCCACATTTCACATCAACTTTAGATTCCGCTCAAAAAAAACCCACAAATTCCAACCAAATTAAACAATCAAAACTCATAATCTCGAGCTGTGCCTATTTCCGAATCGTTCTCAACAAATTTTCTAATAGATGATAAAAAATACCTGATTTTCATATACAATTATTACGTACTTATATACAACATTTACGATTCAATATACAACTACTAATTGTTCTAAACAAAATATCATTCAAAACGTTTCGAAATACGATTTTCTCCATAATCTCAACAAAAAAAATAACTTAGAGTACCTCAGAATCGCTAATTTGGTATTTAGGAGCCACAGAAAGCGACCTCCTTCTTCTAGAAGCACCATCAGAGACTCCAATTTTGTCACCAACATTATTACTCCTTAATTCACCAACCTTTGACCCACGCCTTGAAACTGACCTCCCTCGACGATACGACGCCGTATTACCGCCATCAAAATTCGCCGAAGAGACCTCAGAAGAAGTCATTGTTCGTCCTCTTTCACCAAAATCACTAGACGAAAACATCTGAATAGCGAGATCATCGAGGCTAATTTCTGGAAGAACTCCGGAACCTCTTACTGTATTTACGAATTTACCCCTGCGACTCGCCGACGGTGGTTCCTCCGGCGATATTTCCGCCGGAATCCGGTGAGAAAACCGACTAACGCTTCGTGAACGCCGGTAAGAGTTCTGTGTGCTGCTTCTGCTGCTGCTGCTGTTTGAATTGGCGTCTCCTCCGATTGAGGTTCTTCTCGACGTCGACTTGAATGCCGCCGTCGCCATTGAAGGAGGAGGAGAGAGAAAATATGAGTTTGTGGTTTAAAAGTTGTGAATGATGATGAACATTTTTCAGGAGTGAGAGAAAACTGAAGGTGGAAAAATGGTGATTGATGAGGAAGGAGCTCACTTCAACTCAAATTGAATTGAGGTCTGTGGAGAGAGAAAGAGCGAGAGAGATGGCGGAGCGTATGTAGTTTCGGGGATTTTGAAATTGTAATACGCCTTCTTAAATGGTAGCAATATTCTACATTTATTTGGAGCATTATTATTTTCAAACAATGATAGAAGATTAGAATTACAATTCAATTTTTTTTTTTAAATATATTTATACTCTCCTTGTTTATCCTTTAATAAGTGGTATTTTGGCTCAGGCGATACCAAATATATTATTATTCATAATTTTCATAATTAATTTTATTAGCTTTTTCGTAATATTATGTCTAGTGCGAAATTGGAAAATGGACAATTTCATGATTGATTTTAGGAAAATTTGTAAAAAATAAACCAACCTTTGGCCCGTCCGCCAAAAATAAGTCATCTCTTCGATTATCCCTGAATAAGTAAAACTTTCATACCCTTATGTTTTTAACAAGTCAAAAACGGTTATGGCCTATTGTTAACCTTTTCAACAGGTGAAAATAACACGTGTCACTATTTTATTAGATACTTTTTTAATTTTAACTTAATTCTTTAAAAATAATAAACCTTCTCCCTCATTTCCCTTTCCTAACCAACCTCCTTCTTTCCTCCTTCCCACCATCTCACCAGCCACCACCCACCCTACTGCCACCACCCTTCCCCTACTGGCCACCGTGCCACTACAGATCTCGGCCCCACCTCTATCCTTCTTCCTTGCAACACCATCATCATCAACTAAATACAAACATCCATCACATTCCAACAACTATGTTAAAATACCATTATCATAGATTAATTTGGAGACCAAATCAATGTGTTTCAACCTATAATTAATCATGACAGGCCTCCCTTTAAAATCAGCAGCAGCATAGAATTTACCTTGGTAACTAACAGTATCATCAAAAAAAAATTAACCCAATCCTCATCCCCAAACCTCCAAACCACAAAATCCCCACTAACTCTTAACCCCAAAACAACGAGTTCCCCATTTTCAAAGAAATTTGATGCAACCACCAGACCACCTTCTTAATTGAAAATGTAACAACTCCAAATCAGAAGGGAAAGTGAAGAACGACATGAAGTGCAAGTGGATCAAAGTCGAAGGATTCTGATTTTTGGGTCGAGACGATCGGTGGTTGATGGCGTTCATTGCGTTCTTCCTCAATGATTCATGGCATTCATGGAGTTAAAGGGGAGAGTGGGAAAGGGAGTTTGATAGGGAAATGAATAGAGGAAGTGAATGGAGAAAGGGTTTTTCGAAGCATTGGGTGGGGGTTATGGTGATGGTGGTGAGGGAGGTCAGAAGGGAGGAGGAAGCACGGGAGGGGCTTTGTGTTTATTATTATTTTATGTTTAAAAATATTTTCTGGCCTAAAACTATGATTGTAATTAAAAATTAAACAATTTCAAGGGAAATTGGACAAGTAACCGGTCATTTGACTTGTTAAAAACAGAAGGGTATGGAAGTTTTACTTATCCAGGGATAATCGAAGAGATGACTTATTTTTAGCGGACGGGCCAAAGGTTGGCTTATTTTTGACAATTTTTCCTTGATTTTATTAGCTTTTCATAATATTATGTCTAGTGCGAAATTGGAAAATAAATGTTATGGCATGACAAATTGTTTTAAAAAAACTTCTAATGAATTAGGGATAAAAATAACAATTTCAACGGAATTGGGGAAAAAGAATGTTATTACTTAATAAAAGTGTTAGAGATCAGACGGGCTTGTTTATGTCTTTATAATTACATATAATTATAAGACTGTATTATATTTTACTTTGAAACATTAAGCATTGAAATGATAGTGGATTAGTGGTTAAACTCTTACATTTTATTTCAAAGGTTATGTGTTTGAATCATGGTAACTTCACATTGTTTATATTTTAAAATGATATTATAAATATGTGTATTAGAAGCTTGAGAAGAGCGTCACGTGGCACCGTTCCTTTGATAGGAACGCCTTTTTAATATATTTTAATCATATACCCGGGTGTAGCATGAGCATGGTATATCTAAGACTATTTTTTTACTCATTGCTTATTTAAAACCTCCAAATAATCATAATCACATAATAAGTAGAGCTCCAAATGAGCAAATAAGAAGAAGAAAAATAGTCTTAGGTGTACCATGCATATGGTACGCCAGGGTGTATGATGAAAGCACTCCAACTTTACTCATTAGTTTTCAAAAAAATAAACTTTAGTCGTTAGTAATATGACTTGTACTAATATTTTAAATTAATTTGTTGTTGTTATTATTATTATTATCATATTATTATTGTTGTTTGTTATTAAATGATATGCGATTCAATTATTTGTTATAGTGTTCTTCAGTTTGAAAATTCGACTGTTTTTGTCCTACAATAACTAGAGTACAAGAACATTATTTACAACTATTTTGGTCTGGCAATAATTTTTGTTTCTCATCATTTATTAGAATCACATGATTTGAAACATTTGAAGTTATTTTTTGTTGTTCAGAGAGTATGTCTTTTGACTCCCTCTTCTTTTTTTTGCTTTTAATTTTTTGACTCCCTCTTCTTTTTTTTTTGCTTTTAATTTGGTTTTGGGGTGGGTGTTAGGTGGTGGTTGATGATGCAAGGTAACAACTTGTAACTAGTGATATGAGAAAATTTAATCTGACCAGTCTACCCAAGATTAGCCTCCACTATCCTCTAGATCTCTATCATCACAAGTTGTCCATGGTGATATGGAAATTGATGGTTCAAGTTTATATTCGATATATGTAGACTAGGGCTGCTAATCGAGTTGAGCAGCTCGCAAGCAGCTCGACTCGAGTTAGCTCGAGCTCGCTCAATTCAGCTTGAAATTCGATAACCTTGCATGCAACTCAATTGTTTTCAATTAATTTCTCTTTGAAATGAAGAAATACATTAACACTCATTAAAAATAAATTGATCTAGTATAAAAGGAGAAAAAATTGTAAAGAAAAGAAGATATAATAATAAACTGCCTAGAATTCAAGGTAAACTGAAACTTTAAACGAGCTGCTCGTGAGCAACTCGACTCGACTCGAAACTTAGGGAGCACGAGTCGAGCAACCCTCTGCTCGTGAACGACTCGTTCGATTAGCACCCCTAATGTAGACGATGCATAATTCAATGATATTAATAATTTTTTTAACTATAGAAAAACTAGCTAATATTTTGGAAATCTTTTAGAAAAATGGGGATGGATTATAATAATTTAAATTCACATAAATTACAAATATACCATCGATATAGGCAAAAAGTGCATATATCAAATACCAATTAGCATTTTCTCATGGAAATCACGACACTATCTCTTTCTCTACTTGTCTACTTTAAAATTTAATACTTCCTCTATTCTGTTTTAAATGAAACATAGGGTCTTGACACGGGGATTTAGGAGAGTGGAGAGATAGAGAGAAAGAAAAAAAAAGGACCCATGTGATGAGGAGAGAGATAGAGAGAAGTGAATACCAAATAAAGTAAGGTTTCATCTATTTTAAAACAGCCTAAAATGATAAGTGTTTCATTTATTTTAGAACGGAGTAAGTAATTTAGGATACCGATTCATTACATAATATATTTATTTTTAAACTAGTTTTATTTTGAGATTCAGGATCTAGTAACCGATATAGAGTTTAAAAAGATCATCAAGCTAGTGTTTATCTATCTTTTGTCTAGACCTGGCAATTAGGTCGTGCAGATCGAGTTCGGTAGGGTCATTTCGTTTTTTATTTTCGGGTCAGTTCGAGTCCATTTGGCTTTGATTTTGATTTCGTTCTTTGGTAATTCTACCGATTCGGATTTCGGGTCATGACTTTCGATCATTCCTGCTCGGGCAATAATTTGGTTTGGATCCACTTGGATTTCGATTCTAGTTTGGTTCTTTGATAGTCCAATGCATGTCATATATTTGTTTTAAAAATAATTACTCTTATATACAAAAATCTACATTTATTTTATATCTAAAAGATCTCTAAACAATTCGTAATAGGTTTCTTTTTTTTTTTACATGATTGTAGGTTTCTTACTATGTAAATACAAGTTCATAATAGTTAGTAGTTAAATCCTAAGCAATTTGTTTGTGTTATCTACCCATAACAATATAATTAAAATTTGTACAGTATACAGGCTGGTATCAGGCCAAGTTGATTTCGGGTCAAGTTTTAGTTCACCATTCAGGTCTAAAACAGGCCTCGATTTTGGACATTCAATTCGATCTTCAAGTTCGCGTCGGCTTTGCTAAGTCTATGTATATCTATCTATAATTGTGCTAAAACCAAAAGAGACACATGTCAAATCCCTCATTAAGATTTTTCCCACCTAATAAGTTGCTTCTTATTATCTTCATCTGTTACATTATCTCTGAATAATTGATACAAAGTACTCTATACCTTTAAGGATATGATAAATGTTAAAATTTTGTGAAACTTTTCTATATAAATATTATCTAGAAAATGAACAACTTTCACGTTAAGATTTTATTTATTTGTTATGCTCATCTATATATTTGGAGTATGGCGCGTGCAAATAATTGCAATACAAAAGATAGTTATCTTTGCAAATGAAATGGTTGAATTATCAGGCAAATGAACCCAGTTTATCCCTCTCGGACAGAACAAATAAGGAGTCACCGAGGCCACAAGGGCCAGCGGATTTTACAATTTCCAACGCTTTATACACGAAACATGACAGACGGTGGAGGTGGTTAAATGGACTTAAAAGAGTAATATTGACGTAGGCGCAGTGCAGACTTTAAGATTGAACAACTGTGACAAACTCGCAACAGTGAGTGATCAAATAAGTTCGTATGGTGGCATCAAAAACTACCACAAAGGAATCAATCTATTGGATTGCTCCAAAGCTCATGTTACCACCAAACAGAAAAAGCAATATCAACCTGGCTTTGCGGCAGACTGTAGCCAAAAGTTCAGGCAAATGTCACAATAAACCCCAAAGACAATAGGATGCAACAAAAAAACGCAAGACTGAGGCACTCGAAAAACTGCAGCTATGTATTATGCAGAGCAAAACATCGTTTGATAACTCCATTATAGGCCAGAAACTCAATAGCTGATTAATGACAACATCAAGGGACAAAACCCAACTTGCCAACACTTAAGAAACTAAACAAAACCTCCGAAAGTTTAATTCCACAAAATCCCGCTTTATTCTAAATGAACTATATCTTGACAACAGAGGATTAACACTGAATGAATGCACGCCGAGAGAAACTTGAACAAACGGATTACTGGGTCTTTGACATGTGGACAATCAAGTCAACCACACGGGAACTGCAACGCAATAAAAGAACAGTTATGCACAGAAAAGCAAATCACATGTCTGGGAGCGAATAATCAATCTCCAAACTAAGAATAAGTTGAATTTCAGACTAGTAGTTACCTGTAACCCCATTCATTGTCATACCAAGACACGAGCTTCACAAAGTGCTCGTTCAAAGCAATACCAGCCTTGGCATCAAAAATGCTCGACCTACAAAATTTGCGGATGCATATTAGTTCATGATAAGATGAAGCAATACAATTGGAAACTTGGATAGACTTTGTAGAGAGGAAGCCACATTGTACCTGTTGTCACCAATAAAGTCAGTGGAAACAACATCATCTTCAGTGTACCCCAAAATTCCCTTCATTTTGCCTTCAGATTCCGCCCTAATAACCACAAAAAAAAGAGATGAAAAATTAAATTCATAAATTCGGACAGGCCCAAAATAACCATCAACATAAATATAGTAGGACACTAAGCATCATATTGCACATGTGATGACGATAATGTCAGCTTACTTGATGGCAGCCTTAATGTCATCATAACTAGCACCCTTCTCAAGTCTGACAGTAAGGTCAACAACAGAAACATCAACAGTTGGAACACGGAAAGCCATTCCTGTCAGTTTCCCGTTCAGAGCTGGCAGAACCTTTCCAACAGCCTAAAGAAAATGCAGCCACAGATCAGATTCATTGGGTAAATGAATACTTATGGAGTTAGATTAAGCATATATTCTTACAGACCATAATCTCTCAAAAAATACATAAAACTATAAAAGCACCAACTCAGGAATGAAAAGTAGCAGCATGTCATGCACTGCAAATTGCTTGAACACAAGTACCTTAGCTGCTCCAGTGCTGCTGGGAATGATGTTAAATGATGCAGCCCTTCCACCTCTCCAGTCCTTAGCTGATGGACCATCAACGGTCTTTTGGGTAGCTATACACAACACGAATATAAATATATTAGATTTGGACAAATGTACAAAATGATCAAGAATACTTGTCATTGAAGACTTACCAGTGATGGAATGAACAGTTGTCATAAGACCCTCAACAATGCCAAACTTGTCGTTGATAACCTGAACCATATATCAACAAGATTTTAGAAACCACAAGAATATAATAGAAACAGACTCCAATGAATGGGCCCAATATGCAAACAAAAATAGGTAGCAGGAACAGACCTTGGCCAAGGGAGCAAGGCAATTGGTGGTACAGCTGGCATTGGAAACAATGTGAAGGTCTGACTTGTATTCGTGCTCGTTGACACCAACAACAAACATAGGGGCATCCTTGCTAGGAGCTGAAATGACAACCTTCTTGGCACCACCCTGATCAATATCAAGCAGAACTCACTAATAAGAACAAAGTATAAGAAACTAAAAAAAATAAGAGCTCAAGAAATTGTCATACATAGGAGATTAAGAAAGAATAACAATATAGAAAAACAGCACAAAATATAACCCTCACACCTTGCATACTTAAATTGTCATCATCTATCGCACCATCCGTTAGTGATGGTGTATTCACTTTCTAAATACATTGCTAAAGAATTTGATGATGGAAGCTCATAAACTTCCGCCTCAGAAGTAAAAATGTGGCCTATTAATATGGAACAGCAACTATAAATTGAAAAAAATAATTGGGTGAGCACCACCAAAACAGCCCAAATACAGAACGGATTACTGCTAAACGTAAAAATTCAATAGAGAGAAAGTAGCATGTCTACAAGTAATGTTAAAGTACATTCAAACTAACACAAAAGAATTAAAAAATCACCACCACAACCAAAAAAAAAAGAGAAACTTGCTTCAACAAAAAGACAGCTTTGGAGCAAAGTAAGAGACAGCAAGTCAAAAAATTTAATATCCCCAGTACAATTCTATAATACTTCAATACAACAAAAATTAAACTCCATACTGTAGACCAGGCAAAAACCACAAAAACCATATATTCCCTCCAGACCTCCATTCTAGCACTTCTTACTATACATGAAATGGAAAATCCAGCTGCTCAATTGTAATGAAACAATTATTCTGATCAAATATAAACTTCAAAAAAAAAATAGTAAAGACCTTCAAGTGGGCAGCAGCCTTGTCTTTGTCGGTGAAGACACCAGTGGACTCTACGACGAAATCAGCACCAGTCTGACTCCATGGGATTTCCTCTGGGTTCCTGATCACCACCCACAATAAGAATTTATTATTATCAGCACATCATCACTAACTTTCTTTGACAATGCTGCATCAAATTATTTCCTTTTTAAAACTATAACATACTACAATAATTGACTATTTTACATCCCACTGTCACCAATAATCCTAGCACACTTTTATTCAAAGACCAAAACTAGATATAAAAAACAATATATAAAAGGAGTTAAAAAGTCTAAAATCCTTCATCCAAATTCATTAGAACATTATACAATCAAATATAAAAATAATGATAATCATACTCTGATATTCACATATTATTAATCATAAACTTCTTTTCCTCATGACATTGCAAAACAAAGCAACAACACGTTGTTTCCTTTTCCATACAAAAACACACTATACTGACAGCTACTACTATAAAATAAAATCAATAATCTTAGATATATTAATCTTTCAAAAAATGACAACAGAAAAACTCGTTTCTGAGATTTTGTTTTTAATTTCCCAGAAAAACTACAAACAAAAAACGATAAGGAACAGGCCCTGCGATCACTGTTCCGATTTACACTTACATACAGATAAAAGATTAATATCAGTAAATGAAGTTACCTGCAACCGAAGACGGAGACGGGCTTCTCACCGAAGAGAAGAGTCTTCTCATCTTTTACCTTAAGCTCATGGTGCTTCCATTGACCGTGAACACTGTCGTACTTAAACATGTATGTCTACAACCAAAAAAATTCAAAAAAAAATCATCAAAAATTCAAAGAAAAAATTTAACGAAGATCTAGACCAGTAGATAAAAGGAATACTTCAAAAATGAATCAAAATACCATGTAATCGGTGGTGATGAAAGGATCGTTGACAGCGACGAGCTCAACATCGTCCCTCTGGAGGATCACTCTTGCGACCAAACGTCCGATTCTTCCGAATCCTGCATAAATTCAAAAAAATCAAGATGAATCGAGATCAAATCATCAAAAAAAAATCTAACAGAAGGAATAAAAATGGAGGTGGATGAATTATTATTACCGTTTATTCCGATCTTGATTTTAGCTGCAGATTTGAGATAAGAAAAACATGTGAAAGTTAAATTAGGTTAAGATTCAATAAAAAACGAAGCAAGCAAATGATAGATCGGAGGAGAGAGAAGGATGAAAAAGTAAACTAACCCATGGTAAGAAATGAGAAATGTGAGGCTGAGAGTGTTTGCGTTTGGTGAAGATAATAATAGAGAGCGAAAGAGAGTGTTAGTGAGAGTGGTGAAGATAGTTAGGGTTTTATTTAAAGGAGAGAGAGATAAACGGGTGACCGAGAATACCGGTTGGTGATTCAAAAATGGGGAGGTGGGGCGGAATTCTCGAAGGTTGTACGATCTATTGGATCTGCTACGTGAGAGTGCATGGAAGTGTACGTTGACCTTCGATGCGGTGTCGTTTAATTTACTCCATCCGTCTACATCTAGATCTAGGGGCGTTCTCTTCACCTAAAAAAACTTGAACTTATTTGAACATAACTTATTAGACCTGATCGAGTAATTGACTTTTATTGAAACTTATTTTTAAGTGTTGTGTTAAACTTGATCAAACGTGTTCAGACCTGATATGAACTTATTAGAGCTGAAACTTTTTTTAAAAGGTAAATACTAAATAGAACACACCCTTACTTGCTACTTCCTCCGTTTCAGATTACTCACTACACTTTGAAAATTCCACTATTCATCTATGAGGTTTGACCATGTATTATTTACTATTAGATAAAATCAAATGTTATAATGTAATATGTTGTTGGATTCATCCCAATGTAGTATTTTATAAAATCAAATTTTTATACTTTGCTCAAATACACAATTAAAAATATTAATAGTCAAAGTAGTGCATCGGCAAGCGTGAAAGTCAAAGTGTAGCGAGTAAAAAGAAACGTAGGAAGTAAATTTATTTTCACAACTGGTTGTCTCGTTTTACTAATTATATTTCTTTCCTTACTAATATGGCCGACGAAAAGTATCAATATCTCCCTTTGTTCTTGTTATATCTTCATATTGATAATAACTTCGATGCATTTGTTATTTTCCTGTAAAGTTATGGTATCCATATATTCATTACATAATTTTCTTTTTCCTACCACAACTTTTAGGGGGCGTTTGGTTGCTATGGGGTAAAGGGAATGGAATCAAGAAAGGGGTAGAGGAAAAAAGGAAAGCAAAACCCTTAGATTTATAGTGTTGTTTGGTTAGTGCAGTACCATTCCTCTTTCTTCCTTCTCCTACCATTCTTCCACCATAGCACCACCACTCTTCCCTCCCTTGATGTACCCCCGCCGCCTCTCCCCACGCCCCCAGAAACGCCGCTTACCCCCACCCCAGAAACGCCGCCTCCCTGTCGTTCCTGTCGTCGCCGTCCGCAGCGCTTCGCCCCTCACCGAGCCGCAGGTGCTTCACCCCCTCCCCTTCCCCGTAGCGCTTCTCCCCCCTCCCCTTCCCCGCGCCGTCGCCTTCTCCCCCGTCCCTCCCCCTTCCTTGCGTCGTCGTCTTCCCTTCCTCCCTTTCCCCGTCGGTGCATCGTCCTCTTCTTCGCGTCGTTCTTTTTTTCCTAGGGTTTGTTCTAAGTAGTGGTTGAGGTGGTGGCCGATGGGTTGATTGGGGTGTGTTGGGGTGGAGGAGTTGGGTTACGGTGGTCGGGTTGGGGTTGCGGTGGTCGGGTCGGGGTTGCGGTGGGCAAGTGGTGGTGGTTGGGTGGTCAAGGAGATGAAAAATAATGAGTCAAAGAAAGGGTAAGTGAAACCTTAAGGGGGTGGAGGAATGAAAGTAGAGGACTTTGGGGGTAAGGAGAGGGTAAAAGGTATCATTAAATTGAAGCAAACAAACAACAAGTAAAGGGAATCATGTTACTTGATTCCCTTATCCTTTCCACATGACCCCTAACCAAACGAGAGGCGGTTATGATTGATATAAGGGGTTGGTATATAATCAAACGAGAGACGATTAATTCCAAACTTTATATAAATGATTTATTATTATAAGCATTATGATTGATATATAAGTTTGTAAATAGTTATGATGATAATGAGAATAATAGTAATGATAACATAAAGCGATGATGAAAATAGTAATAATACAAATAATAACAGTAATAGTAACTGTAACACCCGGCCTATACGGAGTCGAGTATATCGTCACCAATGCGCATCCAGGGCCAACAATTGTCTTCAATAATCAACACAAGTTCTTCCGCCGCATTTTGTCCTCACTCATGCGCACCCTGAGAAACTTCCCAGGAGGTCACCCATCCCTGGACTACTCCCAGCCAAGCACGCTTAACTGTGGAGTAACTAAGGAAATGAGCTCCCTAAAAGAAAGATGCATCTTGTTGGAATGAGTAGCCTGCTAAATCCCTTTAAAGCAATCATGAGGGGTATTACATAAACCAAAATGAACAATATAAATGATAACTATAACGTTTCCAAAATAATCTTCTTAACACGTTTGAGGAGGAACTGAACGTAAGTGGATCGCAACCCACTGTTCCTATTTGGTTATAGTATTAGGACCCTACTCGCCTATGTCTAGTATGGCCACACCCTGATGCGAGATAGTACCCTGCTCAGTACTTCTCGACCTCTCAGACGACAACTAATAACCAAGACGGACCTACACACCCTGCTCGGTATGTAAGTATAAATTGTGTACCCTGCTCAGTACACAGTGACTGTTCATTCCTAGGAGACCATGCCGTCTCACTAGTCATCATCCTCAAACAAGAACACATTAAAAACAATATATTTTCATCGTCTGGAGAATGCCATTCAAGGTCTTGCATCAAATTGCAAGAATCTAGGGTTCTAACTAGGGGTGGGAATGAGCCGAGCCGAGCCCGAATAGTGTTAGGCTCGACTCGAGCTCGAGTCTCGAAATCGAGGCTCGGCTCGAGCTCGAGGCTCGTCGAGCCTCAAAAACGGAGCTCGGCTCGGGCTCGTGTCTTGGAATGTGAGGCTCGGCTCGAGCTCGTTTGAGGCTCGTGCTCGTTTGAGGCTCGAGGCTCGGGCTCGTTTGAGGCTCGAGGCTCATGCTCGTTTGGTTGTATTTTTTCCCTATTTTAATATATGGTATATTTTAATTGTTTTGCCTTTTTTTTTATTAATGAATAATAATACTATTTTTTATATTTTTCTAAGAAAAAAATAACTCGAGCCGTTCGCGAGCTTTTCGAGCCGAGCTTAGCGTAGCTTGTGGCTCGTATCGTTAGGTCTCGAGCCGATCCCGAACTCGAACCGAGCCTTAGCGAGCCGAGTCCTGGACGAGCTTTCACCGAGCCGAGCTCGAACTGTTCACGGGCAGGCTTGGCTCATTCCCAACCCTAGTTCTAACCCATCAATTCCAAACTGCATGAATTTTAGGGTATCAACCCATAAATTCCAAACTGCAAGAATTTTATGGACTTAACCCATCAATTCTATTTACATAACACAACTTCACAATCTTCTCAAATACAATATAATACTAATAAAAATCATTTCGCCCAACTAAAAATAATAAACCTTTCTTAAAACATAATTATACACCAACGCAATATAATCAAATACTCCCAAATTAATACAAACAAAGCAAACTATCATAAAATAATTAAAACACTCATATATACATATAATCACAACAATAACTTGACAGATTTTCCCAATATAATATAACCATCTTTCTTTTAAAAACAAAATTACAATTTACCCATTGTACGTATAAACTTACAACAAGACCAACAAAGTCATAAAACATTACACTTCACAAACATCCTGTTAAATTTAGAAACAATACGAAACGGGCCTGGGTAACCCGAACAAGGAGGAGGAGAGATTTGATCCACTTTATAAGCTCAAAGGATGTTCCATACTAAAACCAATTGGTGATAATAGGAGTAACCCCTCTATTTTATAAAGTGGAACAATCTTTCCTCTTTCTCCAATGTGGGACACTCACAAGTGGGCTTTCAATGGGTTTCAACACACCCCCTCACTTGTGAGTGTCCTTAGAAATTCAGAGCTAACTGGAAAGGTCAGAGCAATAATCCTCTTAGGGGCTGGACATCCTATCGAGGTAAATCCTTATCCAGTAGCGATCAAATACCCAGTTTAGACGAGACCCGCAACCCGGGCTCTGATACCATGTTAAATTTATAAACAATACGAAACGGGCCTGGGTAACCCGAACAAGGAGGAGGAGAGATTTGATCCACTTTATAAGCTAAAAGGATGTTCCATACTAAAACCAATTGGTGATAGTAGGAGTAACCCCTCTATCTTATAAAGTGGAACAATCTTTCCTCTTTCTCCAATGTGGGACACTCACAAGTGGGCTTTCAATGGGTTTCAACACATCCCATATTATACATATCAAACAAAACATAAAGAAAGAAAGAAAGAATGAAAAGAAAGAAATAAATATAGCTAAACCTGCAGCAAGCTAGGACCCAACAAAATAGCACTAAGTAAATTAGCAAACACTATAACAAAAGATCTAGCTGCATGTATGCATGCATTACACAGTTGACAAATACACCAGAGAAGAAAAGATGGAAAAAGGTGAAATTATATACTTCAAGTCCACGCAAGACGGCAACGATATTACACACAACAACATCATCACCCTCACGCATGAACAACAAGCTCACATTAGCTTACCAACAACAAGGCCCATAAACAATCCTGTGAAACGACTGAACTAAGCTAGCAACACTTTGAGATTATGACAGCAACACCAACAACAACCATATTTAACCATCCTAGTCTTCATCACAACAACACTTATCATTATACTACAACAATCTACACCTAAACATGCTTTAAACTTCACAAAAAGAATGCTTGAACAAGGTTATACAAAATCTATAATCATAATTATCATAGAAGCACAACGACACATCCTATATACATATATAAATAAATAAATAGTTCTTAAGCAAAAGAAATAATATAATTCTAGCCATAGACATTACTATCATAACAAAAGATTACCAAGTAAATATGGTCATTATCAAACAAGAACATCGTGAAGTTTGGCAAGAAAATAGAACAAATAATCAATAACTTTTCCAATCCAAATTCCTAGCATGATACTAACCCACCTAACTATTAGAAACAATTATATTTCCTATACAAATACTAATCGCTCTAGGAACGCCATTAGTTACCTCGGTCAACTGGAGAAGTGTAGACGGTGGTCTAGCTTTGTCCTTGTCGCGCGATGTCGTCCTCCGAAACGTCTTCTCCTAGCAAGCCAACAATGATCTTATAAGCGCAACGAAAGGAAGGATAATAGTGGAGTTTTTGTGTGATAAAATTTAAGGAAAAAAAAATGGTGGGTGATTGAGTAGAACAAATAGTGGCTCTCTTCAACTCTCACGATGCACTCAATATAGCCGAGAGTTTTAGGGGAAAGAGGGGAAAGGTGACAAATTTACTGTCAAGTTTTAAGAACAAAAGAGAATATAATGGGGATTACAAAGAGAGTTTAAAAGAAAGGTTTAATGATGATTAATAGGGAGGTTACAAAGGGGTTACAAAACTAACAAAAAGACATCATCTCCTTCCTTCATTTACTGATTTTCGGACTGCAAAGGGAAAGGATGGTCGGATTAACTTTCGTTACGCAAACGGTCCAAGATGCGCTAAAATATCGATAAAATAAAATACTAGCTCAAACGTGCATAGAGAAAGAAAAAAAATTAGAAAAAATATAAAATATCAAATTAAATAAATCATATAAATATAATATTTATAAAGTGGGAAAAAAATATATACGATAAAATATTTTTAAAAAGTAAAATACTCTAATTTTAACGAAAAAATAATAATTAAGGGAAAAATACGGCGAAAGATTAGGAGTGAAAATCCGTGGTGTTACAATCACCCTCCCTTAAGAAAGTTCTGTCCTCGAAACTTAGATTAACGAGAAATACCTGAAGTACCACTAGAATTCCTCTTCTTCGGACACACAAATGCCTTATGTCCAACCTCACGACAATTATAGCAGACTATAGTGGTACCGTCACAGTTCTTCCTCGGGGTGCCACGACTTCTTGCAATTGCGACATAGAGACGAATCATAAGCTTGCTGGGATTTTTCACCTGAACCCTTGGCCTCATATTTAGGTTTTTTCACTGCACTCTGAATTGGTGTCTCAATTGATTTCACGTGCTTGACATTGGCAACTTCCTCCTCTTGAATTGAAGCGTAGATACTAAGAGCTCTCTCATAAGCCCCCTGGAAGGTAGCCACTCCAGAATTGAGTACATGAGTCCTTACTCTAGGTTCCATTCTCTTGATGTACCTTTTCACTTTTCCCGCTTCTGTAGGGACGATAGTAGTAGCAAACCTGGACAATTCGGTGAACTTGTCCGTATACTCCTGAATCGACAAGGACCCCTGAGACAGCATAAGAAACTCCTCTTGCTTCTGCCAGCGAAGTTCATCAGGATAAAACCTCTCTTTTAACTTCTGAGTAAACTGAGTCCAACCAAACCCTGGGGTAGCAAGACAACTATCTCTCATTGTGCTCCACCAATTATCAGCCTCCATCTTCAAGTAATAGGTACCAATGGGCACCATCTCCCCAACAGGACAACCCGTAGCAGCAAATAACTTTTCCATCTCACGGAGCCAACTCTCTAGAATGACAGGATCAGCTACACCTTCATAAGTCGGTGGCCGATGACGATTAAACCGATCAAACACAGACTGCCCACTAGGAGGAGCAGTGTCACGGCCAGCCAAAGAAATGATGGCATTTTCTAATGTCTGGAGCCTACGACGCGAAGCTTCCTTGCGAGCGCTCATGCTACGACGGGGAGGCATACTGCAAGGAAGAATAATGTTGGTTCTTATAAGCACACATCATAAAAGCACATAGCATGTTAGTTAATAAAATAGTTCCCAAGGCTTTCTTCCTACCCAAGTAACTCCCACTAAGTACTTTTCTTGAAGCCTAAGATACTAATAATCCTAGATGCAACAACTACACATTTCCCATGGAATATGTAGCAACTCAATGAGAGTTTTTGGATCATTTGCTCTAATACCAACTGTAACACCCGGCCTATACGGAGTCGAGTATATCGTCACCAATGCGCATCCAGGGCCAACAACTGTCCTCAATAACCAACACAAGTTCTTCCGCCGCATTTTGTCCTCACTCATGCGCACCCTGAGAAACTTCACAGGAGGTCACCCATCCCTGGACTACTCCCAGCCAAGCACGCTTAACTGTGGAGTAACTAAGGAAATAAGCTCCCTAAAAGAAAGATGCATCTTGTTGGAATGAGTAGCCTGCTAAATCCCTTTAAAGCAATCATGAGGGGTATTACAGTAACAATGCTAACAATAGCAATAGTAATACAAATAAGAACAGGAATACTAACAATTACAATACAAATACTAATAGTATTACTCAGATTTGTTAGGTTGAATAATAGCGTACATTTGTTCTTGTTCTCAGATTTGTTATTTTAGATTTGTAATTATCATATTTGTTGTTGTAGATTTTTTAATTCTCATATTTGTTATTCCTTATGTTGTTTTGTATTACTCAAAGCAACAGGAAAATTAATAAGAAGACATTTAATAGTAAGCACTAAGAAACTAACAGCTAAAAAGCGACCAGATAAACTCATCAACACTTAAAACACTATGACATGTACCAAAATCACATCAAAAGTTTAGATACTTTAGAAAATTGTTAGAATACTACGTATATACATACATGTTGTGACTTGTGAGTTGTAGCCTGTATGATATATACATCTAGGGGTGAGGTTGAGGTGGTCGAGTAGTGGCATCGCTTCCCACCTCATATCCCTGAGGTTTAGGGATCAAACCTCATGGGACTCATTTGAGGATTTCCCCTTATCCCCCCTCAAATAAGTCCCCTTCATCTTACCTTTAAAAAAAAATATACATCTAGGGGTGTTAATGAGCCAGGGTAGCTCGCAAACTATTCGAACTCGGCTCGGTCAAAGCTCGGCTCGTTGGGGCTCGACTCGAGTTCGGGATCGACTCGAGACTATAACGAGCCGAGCTTGAGCCTCCTTGAGTTCGGCTCGAGAGTTCGTGAACAAGCTCGAAAACATTTTTGATTGTTTTTATGTAAAAAGTAAAGTCCCACATCGATAGAAAAAATAAACACCAACCTTGTTTTCCCTATATAATCTTATTACCCTTCAAGTCTTTTCTTATAATTCTTGTTTGATTTGTCTTATATTATAAAATTGGACAGTCATTAAATATGAAAGGCCCAAACACTTGGACTAGTATAAAATTTATTCTTCTACTATAGATATAATTCCATCACTTTCATCTTGGAAAAAAGAACACAACCAATAAACATTACATATTTACATTTGCAAATTAAATTAATACACCTGCAACCATCAAACATTACATGCACGTATAGCTAGCAAACATTTGTATATTTGCACCGTAGTATTAAACATGCAGCAGAGTTGATGAATTGATTTTGTTGGGGTTTATGAATCCCACATCGAAGAAGCAAAGTAAAAAGTAAAAACATCATACTTGCAAGTATAAAACGGACATGATTCAGAATTACAAATGTATCTCTTCTTGGTTCTAGCAGTAGAACCATTAGCGGACCTCTTGTTTGGGATTTTCAAAGTCCCACATTGGAGAGGAAGTAAGAGTAACAAGGGACTCTTTGTATTAAAGGGGCTTGTATAGATAGTAGAATGTATGGTTGTTGGGCCTTACATGTTTAATGTAAATCAGCCTGACATCCATATTCATCAAGAGTTTGACAAGATTTTATTGGGCTAGCCTAAAGGCCCGGTGAATGTTAAGTTGAACTTTTTTTAAAATTTTTAAAATATCGAGCTGAGCTTAGCTTTGTTCTTTTCGAGCTCGAGCCGAACTCAAATTTCTGAGCTCGACGAGCTTCGAGCTCGAGGCGAGCTCAATCTCATTTGCTCTCGAGCTGAGCCGAGCTTGGACATGTTCGGTCTCGGTTTGGCTCGTTAACACCCCTAAATACATCAATATATGTCAAATCAAAACAATAGAGCAATGTACACAAATAATTCAAAAATAAATGAAAATAAAAATATAAACAAGTACATGATATTCAAAGTTTAACCCTTAAATTAAATGTAATATAATTATTTATTTAATTAATTATTAAACGTAAGCAATTTTATAAATTAACATATTTAAATGATTTTATAGATATAAAAAAAAATTGAATTTTAGTAATATCTGGTTGAGTACGGTCGGGTTCAGGTTTGAATGCATGTTTGTCTAGTCAGGTCAGGATATAATCTTTGCCAGGATCGCCGTCAGTGCAGGTCCAGGTCGAAGTCGAGGTTTCGGTCGGACCCTTACGGGGCCGAACCTTCTGGCTCGAGCCAGGTTTAAGTCGGACGACCCAACGCCAGGATCTGTTTTTGACACCACTACTTAGTGTTCTATTCTTGACCTTCAAATAGTACGTAGTTTTATCTTTTATATCAACAACATTGTTGCAAGAAAGTATTATAGACACAGTATTGAAAAAAAATTCTACAGCTCGATTCCCTAAAAAAAAAAGTATTGAAAAAATGGGTGGAAGATGCTAGTGAAGGGGGTCACGTGAGTTACGTTGGATTGGTCACGGAAAAGGAGAAATGTGGGTGTGGTACATGGTAAACAGGTAAAGGTCCAAACTCCAAACAAAAGGTGGGCTGCTTAATGAACTGCCACGACGTTTAATGTGAGAATTCGAAGATGACTTTGCTTCTCTTTTTTTCATTTTTCTTAAAGCTATTAGAGGCTACAGCAATTATCACCATAACATGACAATTGTTCATAGGATCAAAACAAAAAATCTATACTAATGATTACAAAAAAAAAATACGTAAAAAAAATCTATACTAATGATTACAAAAAAAATACGTTTACAAAAAAAAAATCTATACTAATGATTACAAAAAAAAGGATTACAAAAAGATTAAGTTAAAATTACAAAATAAGTTCAACAAAAATAAGTTCAGCAAAAATAAGTTTAGTTCAATAAAAATCAACTCTAAGTTTCAACAACAGTAAGTTCAATAAAAACAGGGCCGGCTATTGGCCTGTGCAAACAGACCAATAGCACAGGGCCCAAAATAAAATAGGGCCTCAATCTGGAAAAATAGTAGAAATAAATGTCAAACTTGCTACATATGTTATAACACATGCATTGGCTCAGTGGTCCTGGGATAAATTCAAGGACGCTTGTGTACGGAGGTGCGAGGTTCGACTTTGCTCAACAATAAGCTCTTGTTCAGTTTTATAAGCTTATTTTACTCTTTAAATTTTTGTTAAAAAGTACTCAACGGAACTACCTTTCTATATTTTCTTTCCTTTTCAAATTTTCATACTTCCAAATAATAAGATATCAATTTTCAACTTATACTAATATGACTTTTATCATCTAAAAAACAACAGCTGTATGTTGTAATTTAACTCTATTCAAACTTTTTTTTGTACCAAAAATCTTATGGTAAAAAGTACTTCTATCTTAGAGACGTTTAGATAGTATTCCTAGGAGTACATCTTTAGAAAAACATATATTAACCGTCTTCAAAGTATAATGATTAAACATCTTTTCAAACGATATGTTTATTAGTATTGTCTAACTTAACGTTTTAATTATTAACTTAGAATTAAATATGTTAAACTTGAAGCGCTGATCAATCATAAGACTTGCCAGTACAAAATTGTATATTGTTAAAAGTAATCTTATATTTTTTTATCTCTTTATAAGTTTCATTTATCTTGTATTCATATCTCCATCGCTAAATTTTAGAATCCCCTACCACTATCTAAATAAAGAAAAACTTTAGGTGTTTCATCATCTAATTTAAAGGATATTAATAAGAATACTATGGAGTATAATCTTATATTATAATATGATATGGAATTTTTTAAGACGCCTTGATTTATAATTAGCACAGGGCCCCGTGATTGTTTAAGACGGCCCTGAATAAAAATAAGTTTTAGCAAAAATAAGTTTACTAAAAAAAAGTTAAGTTCAGCAAAATAAGTTAAGTTCAGTAAAAATGAGTTCAATAAATAAGTTCAGCTAAAATAAGTTAAGTTTAACAAAAATAAGTTAAGTTTAGCAATAATAAGTTAAGTAAAAATAAGTTGAAGAGAACAAAGTTTAGCCATTAAGTTGACTATCTATTAGAAAAAATGATTAAAAAAATTACTATATTAATTTCTAATGCATATCTCTAATGAATATATCACTCACTAGTTAGACAAAATTTGTTATATTTCATGAGTTGTAGGAGTATATATAAGAACTAAGAACATAAATTTAGTGCTCACTGCATTAATCTTGGTAGTGCAAACCAGGTAATAAAAGATGAAGCAAATTTTTGGTTACGAAATCCATTTAACCGAGGAGTACTTATCATGATTAGTGTCCCTCAATTAAGTAAATTGTGTTAAATATAAAAATAATAGAATAATAATATCACTATGGGATTTATTAGTGGGATCAAGATAGTTATAGCTTACTGTTACAATTGGTGTAGAAAAATCTGACCAGTGTTCCTTATATGTGATAGGTAAAGTTCACCTAATTAATGCATCCCTCTCTTATATATATATTTTTCTCATAATCTACCTTTTCCGTTTTATCCTTACCTTTACCCTACTTTTCTCTAATTTTTTTCTTCTTATATTCTTGTATCTAAGTGAAAAATCATATTCCCTTCAAAAAAAAATGTGAAAAATCATATCTACCTATATAAAAAAGCGAGCACTAAATGAAACTAAAGAAAACTAATTTTTTTTTATTAATGAAAATTTATTTATACCAAATATTGAGTAAATTTATAAGGTGAAGTGAAAAGGGCCAAAACTAAATATATAATCTTTTCTTCGAAAATTTAATTTAAGAAAAAGTTTATTTGACTAAAATTAGCTAATTAGTTTTTGTATATATCGACACAGCTACTTTTAGTGGTTGTTTGGTTGATATGAGAAAACATGGGAAATAGAAATTCCTAAGAATTGAAAATTTGGTGAGTTGTTTGGTTGACAACAAAATAGCAAAATAAAGGAATTAAAAATTCTTAGGAATTTTGAGTTCCCACAAAATGGAGGAAGTTACTTACCTAGGTAACCCTAGGTAAGTAGAAATTTCCATGGGAATTTAATTCCCCCATTGTCAACCAAACAATTTAACCACTTTCCCATGAATTTGATTAAGTAATTTATTTCCTATGAATTGCAATTTCATGGGAATTTTGACTTCCCATGTAAACCAAACGAGCACTTAAAGTTTTTTCTTCATTTTCGACATGAATTATATTTTTCAAATAGCAATCTAAAATTTTTGAGTGTAATGGTTTACAAATATAAGGCTTTAAATTGGCTAAATTTAAGTCAAATAGTTTAACTCTTCATATAATTATATTAGAGGTGATCAAGGGACGGGACGGGTTCATGTTGGACAATCCCGTAAAAAAAATTGCCCATTATCGGGTTGGGCCAGACCAAAATTTTTGTGCACAAAACCCGCTATTTCGGGCCAAAATCGGGTTGGGTCGAAATTTAGATTAAAAAGTCATTTTTGACTTGCCCCAAAGCCCGTTCCAAAGCAAAAGGAAATCAAATCGGGTCGGACTCAAAATCAGGCCAAAAAATTCTGCCCAAACACGGAAAAATTCAGGCCAGGCTAATTTGATCAGCTCTAAATTATATACTCCATATAACTATTAAGTTAAAGAGTATGGTGGAAATAGTGGAGTGGGCAACAATGCGATTATTAGATGGTGACTGGTGAGACTTGAGAGGCGAAAGTGGGATGGGATTATTGGTGGCCGGTGCGCATCGTCTGACCTCCAAAACTAAGAGCATGCCCACTCATGGTTTTTTTGTGCATCAATTTAAGTCATGAACCTTGCTCAAAAAAAACATGGGGTTGCATCCATGGTTTTTTGATGTTTGCATTTGGGTCATACTATGACTCAATCCATGGTTGGTCATCCTCTAACCCAAACCATGGTTGGTCATCTAATGACCCAAGCCAACCATTTGTGGACATGTGGCAGTGCGTCATAAAAGTTATTTTTTGTAATTCAAATTTTATAATCTGAATAACTTAAAAAATACAAATTTAAAAAAATAAAATTTTTACCAATGGTCCTATCTTTTTTAGATCTATAAATAGACATCCATTTTGCTATATTTTGACACACTTCTGAAATTAATTATTTTCTCTCTACATTATACGCACATGAATAATTGTTTTTGAAAGCTTTTATTATTGAAGAATTTTTTTAATCAAAATTAATTACTACTAAATGAATTTATTTAGGATCGTTAATATACAAAATAATTTATTTATAATCTTGTATAATATTATAAATATCAAAAGGTATAAATATGTATTGATGTAGGAGAGAGAAAATGGTATGGAGTATTGTAAAAAGTGGGATAGAAGAGGATGATGTTTTTTTTTTGGGTCATGAGTAGGGTGCATTTGTCAAAATAGATCATAAGGCATGACAAACTTTGGTAAGATGAGAGAGAAAGTTGATGAGAGAGAGGGATGCCATGTTTTTTTGGGGCATGAGTGGTCATGCTCTAAGGTACAATATTCAAGTGTCATTGTATGTCCAATTGTACATCAGGAATAGTTGCATGGGACATGGCAAAAAGTTGCATTCAAGCCATTTGACCATATGTAATCCCCAATAGCCAATATTTTTCCACCAAGCATCTAAACAAAATCTATTTGCTTATATTCTGTGACTATATTGCAGTTTGTCCAGTTTATAACAAAACATGAAATAAAAATGACAAAAGAATAAAGAAATAAAAATGACAAAAGAATAAAGAAATAAAAACATGCTTCCGAGTGAGATATTTATGTGCGTGATTTAGGAATTAAGATTCATAGTCACTCTTTTGTGAATGCATAATATAGCACTGAGCAAAATAGTTAATTTTGCAACCAAAATTGATTAGGATCCGCTTGAGTACAAAAGTTAAAAACCGGTATCAACTGATTTCTAGTTCAGTTCTCAACTTTATGGAACTTAAAACAGTTGGGTACCTAATTAAGAGGATCCAATATTGAAATTACGATAACTATTTTTCTTTTAAAACGTATAACCATGATACCTTTTTTACTCTTTCAAGATACACTTGTTGTTTTTGTCTTCTCACAACTTGATATTGAGAGGCTTGTTCCTGTACATTTTTTTAAAATATTTCTATCATGTTTAGACGTGTTTTCTGGACATCCAGCCCTTTTCGATGCTAAAAGATATTCACCTACAACATTCGCTTTATCAAACAAATTTGATTTTTTTCTTGCATTTTTGGCTTTTTCTTGCGACGTTAAGTTATTGTAACAAGTAGTCACTAGTTGTCCAGCAGCAGTGTCGTCAAAAATGTGTGGTAGAAGGATGACGGTTGACTTGTGACGTGGTGGATATAAGTTAGTGGACGGTGGTGAAACTTTAGAGAGAGAGAGAGAGAGAGAGAGGTTTGGGGGGGGGGGGTGGGATATGAATGAAAAAATATTATAAAAATACGGTTTTTTGATGATTGGTATATATACTTGACTTTTGATTTGTTTTAAATAGTTTTTATGATAGTTTTTAGATTAGCTTAGGCTAAATTTCTTTCTTTTCTTTCTTTTTGTGCATTTTCCCTTCTTTGTACTCTTTCTTTGGGTGTTTGTTTTTATTTCAGGATTTGGGAGAACACTTGGAGGATCTATGCACAAACCCGAGGCAAAACATTGAAGAAATGGAGCACCAAGGGGCTCGAAAGAGGAGAAGAAAGAGAGGAGGGTGCTGACCCGAGGGCCCGGGTCAGCCCAGCCAGCACTCACAGCTCGCTCCTATTAGTGGACCCGACCGGGTCTGTTGGGCTGAGGGTCCGGGTCTGCTGACCCGAGGGCTCAGGTTCACAGACCCGTCCGGGTCATACATGTTGAGTGCACTACTTGTTTCCTGATCCGTGGACCCGCCCGAGTTTGGGGACCTGAGTGCCCAGGGACCCGAGGGCCCGGGTCAAGCCATCTGAGCACTCAAGACGGTTCACCCACCCGGGTCGGGTTATTTTTCCAGAAACGCTTTTGTGACTTTGATGCTTTTGTACGTGGGCTTTTATGTAATTAACTCTGTTTTATTTTTAGGACTATATAAGAGGGACTCCTCTTATTTTAGGTTAAGCAATTTTTATTTTGAGATTAGAGAGAGATTAAATCTTGTTTTAGCATTCAAACTTTAGAACCCTAGGAGAGAGAAAGTTGAGGTTTGAAGCTTTTGAACTCCATTTTCACCATTTATGCAAGCTTAAAAGTTGGTAATTTCTTGTTTAATTCTTCTTTTCTTTCCTTAATCTTGTTTATTGAGATTCTTTTGTTGCTTAGATCTTGTTTATTACTTTTTGATCTTCCCTTTTTCTCTTTCCTCCATAGTTATGGTGATGAAGTTATTTCAAATCTTGTGTTGTTTTATTTTCATGATGTGTGAGTAGTTTTATCACTAGGGGAAGGGATGTAACCTTCATTTACTCTTTGGATCCTAAATCTAGCTTAGGGGTTAACTTTTGGGGTTGAACTTGTTGATCAAACTTGCTTTACTTGGTTTGTTGGGTGCTTGATCACCACTCGACTTGCATATTTGGAATTTCTAGTGAAGGATTGAGAGATGAAGCTAGGAATAAACTAAGTTTGGTTGCTAGATTATGATCTCCATGACAATAGGTATTTCCTAGTTTAGGGAAGCTTGATTAATCATGTTGTGCTTGATTTGGCTAGATTAGTTGCTCATGCCATGAGAATTGGTCATGAGTGACTAATCAAGCTCCTCTAATTAGCTCGAGAGAGTAATTAGAGTTCCTATTTGCGTGATTTTTCCCCTTGTGATCCCCCATTTGTTTCCCCTTGGCTTTGATGATTGGATTCTTGGATTGAGTGTCGGTGAATCCCCCTAATCCCCTAGTTCCTTTACCCTTGTTTTATCTCCTTTACTTGCTTGTTGATTTACTTTGCAAATTTCCTAGTTTATTTAGATTTTAGAATCATTGCTAAACTTTCAAAAGAAATCCAAAAATTAATTTAGCTCATTGTAATTAGCTAATTAACTCTTGATTTAACCCTACTTCCTTGTGGACTCGACCCTATACTTACCCTATATTGGGTAGTTTAGGTTATATTTGGCGAGTATACAACGACCCGTCATTTTTCCACCAAATGACTTCGAGTTTTCATGAAATTCACCATATACCCTAATTCACCAAATACCCTGACTTATATATATATATATATATATATATATATATATATATATATATATATATATATATATATATATATATATATATATATATATATATATATATATATATATATATATATATATATATATATATGGAAAAATTGATAGGAACAGTCTCAACTATGGGCGTTCCGCCATTTTTAGTCCCAACTATAGATTATTTCTAAACAGTCCCAACTATGTATCATTTTTTACAAAATTGGTCCCAGCAGGTCAATAACCTGCTACAACATGTAATATTCATGTGTGTTGTCTATGAGCTCACTAAGCAACTCGGTTCATTTTATTTCAAATTTGAAATCTTGCTGAATTTAGATTAAGGAATGAGGTAGTAGCTAACCAGAATTTGATCACCAATGTGATGGAATCTGATGTCTTTAGCTCTTTGTCCGTATTTGTTTAAAGGACTGGCAGGGTTGCAATTAAGTTTTCATGAAAGAAATATTTGGAATTGAAGATAACTATTTATTTGACTATATTTTGAGAGAAATTTGTTGAAATCTCTAATTCATTACTTATGCATCTCTTGCTTTCGGGGATGGATGGTTTATGAAATAGTGAGAAATGCGCCGCAGCATAACTGGAGTTCTCATGAAGGATTTTTTAAAACTAATCTTGTATTTGCAAAATTGGTGATTAGTGGAGTAGTATACTAAGTGGGGATTGGATAGCACATATTAGGACCGAATGGGGTGGCAGAAAAGAGGTAAGAGGAGGAGGGTGGCAGGGGAGGGGGAGACAGTGGATGGCATGGGAGGAGGAAGAAGGGAAATCGGTTTAAAAAAAATTTAACCTGTTCAATAGGTGACCAGTCAACTGGGATCGTTTTCATAAAACATACCCCAAAGTTGGGACTGCTCAGAAATAATCAATAGTTGGGACCGAAAATGGCGGAACGCCCATAGTTGGGACTGTTCGTGTCAGTCCTTAATAACTAACGCCCAGCAAGTCTATTAGTCATTTATATATAACTGATATAATTAACTCCTAATTAACCTAATGAACTCCCATCCTAATCTTTCTCCTTCCCTTCTCTCTTCCCTAACCCAATTAACCTACTCCCTGTTTTTATCCTCCACCAACCCCTATACACCACCATCACCAAGCTTCTTTTGTCTCTCCTTCAAAAGTATTCAACCCTCTTTTTATCTCTCTCCATTGAGCCCGCTACCTCTCCACCACTAAGGTAAGCTCCCTACGGCTGGCGTCATTTCTTCTCTCTCCTAGATTCTTGATATATTTAAGAATTGTATGCACACTAAATTAATGACAATATGCATTAGAATCACAATACTCAAATTCCCAAACAAATTATACTTTACACATGCATATTGTCACAAAAGGCAAGTTAAACAACTTTCTCAACAAATTTCATATTTCTACCAAAATCTCATTCTTACTTCTCAAACATAAAACATAAATCACGTAGCAATTGTAATCCCACTAAAAGTAGATTTTTCTCAATTATTTTCACCACATGCATATTGACCCGGATGTGAATTCTAGATTAGAATTAGAACTAGAGCTTTGAATATATTTAAGTAGAACCACCACCTATGAATATGAACAGAGTTTGGTGTTGAACGCTAAGGCCAATGTAATGGTGGGGGGGGATACAATTTTTTAAATTATTTTGAGTTTGATTTTGGTTTTGGAGAGAGAAAATGGTGGGGGATAAAAATGGTGCTTGACAGGATATGGTAGTGGGTGTTTTCAAGTTGGCAATGGTTGTCAAGGTGGTTGGGGTGGGTTTTTGGTGGCTAGGGTGGTGGAAGGGGAAGGGGCTTGGTGGAGAGAGAAACAAGAGGGGAAAAGGTTATGGAGGAAGGGTTAATTAATTAGGGAATGTAGTTAAATGTTATTGGGCTAATTAGGTTTGATTAGGGATTAGGGATTAACTAGTTGTTGGCCCGGACGATGCCCCAGATCATTTATGTAACACCCTGACCCATCCGGAGTCGAGTATATTGTCACAAATGCGCATCGAGGGCCAACAACTGTCCTCAATAACCAATACAAGTTCTTACATCGCATTTTGTCCTCGTTCATGTGCACCCTGAGAAACTTCCCAGGAGGTCACCCATCTCAAGACTACTCCCAGCCAAGCACGCTTAAATGTGGAGTAACTAAGGAATTAAGCTCCCTAAAAGAAAGATGCATCTTGTTGGAATGAGTAGCCTGCTAAATCCCTTTTAAGCCATCATGAGGGGTATTATAATTTACCAATGTGAATTTGAAATCTTAGATCAAACATTTGAGAGAAGTGGGAAAAAAGAGGGGGTTTACTATTTGTGAAAGTATTGTCTCAGACTGTCTGACCCAAATATTTGGTTAGACGGGCTGGTCCAAGTTCATTACAAAGCAACAAAAACAAAATGCGTGCTTTCTTCTCCATCACAACCTGCAACTCCATACCTTCATTCATCATCTTCGAAACCCCGATGGTGTCTCCGACCTCGGCCTCGACCCACCCTCCTCCTCCGCCTCCGAATCCCACAAGTACATCGGCTACACCCTCCTAAAAAAACTTATAGATGAAGGGTAGAAAGCGAAGAAAAAAAGAAGGCCAAAATTTCCGCGAAGAGTTTCATTGATGGGAGAATAAAGAACGGTGCAAAGAGAGACAAGAGTGGTTAAGATGACCTGAGCAAAGAGAATTCCGTACACCTTGCATCAATTCCCGTTGTGTCATCACCCTCCCCTCCTCCAGAAAACATCGAAATATCCGACGAGCCTTCCCTCGGCAGCCAGTTCCTAATGGTCCTCTGCCTCCTTGTTCAGGAAGAAGCCCAACCGCCTCCACCTACTCCTCCTACCTTGCGGTTCTTTTTTTGGTATTTTTTTTATTTTATAAAGAATTTTCAATATCTGATATAAGATATTAAATATCCGATATAAGACATTTACTTTCTGATATAAGACATTGAAAATCTGATATCATACATTTAGTATCTGATATCAGACATCGAATATATAAATCAGACATTCAATTGTGTGAGTCAGATAATAAAAAATTATGTCAGATATTCAAAATTTTATATTAGATAATCAAATTTCCATATCAGCTAATTAAAGTTTCAAATCATATATTCAAAGTTTTCTATTAGATTTTCAAATATATACTATGGCGGCGGCCGGGGGAGGGACAAAGGGAGAGGAGGGGGGTAGGGGTGAGGGAGGCGGGGGACAGGGGGCGAGAGGAGGGGCTGGAGGGTGGGGTAGGGTGGGGGGTTGGGGCTGGCGGCGATGGTGGTAGTGGTAGATAGGTGGTGGTGGTTATGGAGGAAGAAGAAGTAGATGAGGTAGTAAGGAGAAAAAGAATATCGTATAGATATGGGCGGTATAAGGTAAACACGGGCGGCAAATAACATGGAGGAAAAAGTGTTATAGGTATTGGATTGTCTTTAACAAATGATTTTCCAGTTCCTTTTAAATATTCTACATTGTTTATTATAATAAGATTTATTAATCAATATAACACTCAACTTCAAGGGAGTACCTATATATAAATATATAATTACTTACAAAAAATATTATACAATCTTGTTTTTGAAATTTAGGTTAATGTGTAGAACTATAATTACTGTAGTTAAATGGTGTAGTATTGTTAATTATGGAGGTTATAAAAATTTGAAGAGCTTTTTTTGTTAATATTAGAGTACTGAAAGTAGGATATGCTATTATTAGCATTAGATTAATGAGTATTAATATACTTCCTCCGTCCCAAAATGTAGTTAATGTTTCTATTTTGGGAGTCAAACTTTAAAATATTTAACCAAATATTCTCACTAATGTATAAAAGAAACATACTCATATAGGGCCTTGTTAGATTTGCCTCAATGTATGCATTCATAATATAAACTTCTTATATTTTTTTTACTAATATGACACTAAATATATCATAGGTCAAAGATACGTCTTGGAAATTGTACAAAAAGAATCAGGAAGAATATTTTGGGACGCAGGGTGTATACATTTGTATATTATTTCAAAAATAAAAATATTATCTTGTCTTTAAATAATTTTTTTTCCCACATTGTAAAGTAGTTGGTTAACGCATTTGTATCTCAAATGAGAGGTTATGGATTCAAGTCTTAAAACACATATTTTTATTGTTGAATGTGTCTCAGTTGATTGAGGGAGGGGGGAGTACATATGACAACATGACATGTTTTTATCTTGAATTTTAGATATATATATAAAAGTGGAGGGTATTTGGTGGATTTCCAAAAGTCAAAGGATATATGGTGAATATCATGAAAACTCGAAGGCATTTGGTGAAAAAACCGTAAAAAATAAGACGATTGAGCTACTCGCTTTATTTTGATTTTTCATCTTTTTGGATGAAGACATTTCTTGGTGATTATTTTGAGAGTTCAAAAGTTTTCCTCTCTAATTATTTATCTGTGATTTTCCATATCCATATCATGTGCTTAGGAACACATGCAACCTGGATGCAGTCACGTATCACCAGAAGCAGTAGTTTTCTTTTTTTTACTAAAACGTACTATGTTTTAGCCTTTTGAAACACAAGGCATGAAGGCAATAAAACTTGTGGTCTTTCCGGTTACTGTCTATCTTCTTCACCCAGTAAAATTAGTACTACTACAATTTCTTTGGACATCAAAGGCATGAACATGCAAAAATTTATAACCCAAAACTGAAAAAAAGAAGCCACCATGCTTCTATGTACAGATTATATGTGGTCATTGGAAAAGAAAAACTAGATTCATCAATTCAGTTTGGAAAAGCTTTCAACTTTTATCACGAGGCTGATCAGAATAAGTATAATCATTATCAAAGCCAGAAGTGGATGTTGCAGGTTTCTTCAGCTGAATTAATATTAAGGTCATATTATCACAACCTTCACCGCCAGCAGAAGGCGCCAAGCAATTGTCCAATACACGTTCGCATATGACAGAAAGTTTACTTTGCTGCACAAAGCACAAGCAATTGCAATTAATTACTAGAATGGAACAAGCATTCTTGCATAAAAGTGAATTTAGTCTTACCAGTTTTAATTGTTCATGTACAAAGTCTACTAATTCTTGGCTTGACATGCAGTCCCTAACCAATATATAAATCACATTCATCAGCCAAAAATAAAAAAGACATTTAATTGAAAAATAATGCAATTCTGCGAATAATAAGACACTAGTTAATATATCATTCAGTATCCATCCGGAATCCGCATCAATTGGACATGGTTATCCCAACTAAAGAAGAAGCAACCTATATTATTGGCTACTTTCAGGACAAAGAATATTCAAAATTATATTAATTGAGAACTACACAGCAAATGACATTGCTTCAGTAATACATGTGACCATGTGCATTGCTAATCTGCAAACTGATCAAAATAGGAATCTATTCAAATAAGAGCCAATTAATTCGAACTTCGCAATAATGTTCATAAAGGCCTGCAAGAGATCAAGCACAAGGCATACCAAATTCCATCACATGCCAGCGCGATAAACTCTGCATCTTCTGAAAGATCAGCCTGAAATGAAGCATAGTACAAATTACATAAGCCCGATAAATTACTATTTCACAGTAGTTGGGACATTGTAGTGGTGTGAGCCATAAACCTGCAATTGCAAAATAAATGAACCATGGCATCAATTCTTAATAGATCAACACCGGATCCTTCTCTTGCAAAATTATATGTAATCACCTATAACATACAAGATCTATAGATATGTGTCCAATGCACCATAAAAGAAAGTACAGATATGTGTGATGTGTCCATGCAACACTGTACATACAGTGTGTATGTCAGGATTTGCCGTCACTATTTGCTCTTCGGCTGGCAATAGTTTGTTACGTTTGAATTCCATGTCTCCTGGACACAAAAGGTTTCACAATGAATTCCCCAAGAACCAAGGAAAACAATAAAACGATGGCAACTTTCTATTGGGCTAATAGCTCCAGTGGATATGTTCATTACCAATGGCTCTTGTCAAGTTTAGAGATCCATTTATCCGTCCACCATGGATAAAACCACCAGCTTTCAGAATCCTTTCTTTTTCAGCCTCAAGTTCAGGTTTGTGATCCTTGGATAAATCATAAGCCTGGAGAAAAAGATTAGCGTCATAGAAGTAAGAGAACTAGGTACTGATATAATTAAATCACATCCTTAGAGGAGCAAATAGATAATTACAGACAGAAACAAGATGTAAATCATATATTTATTTTAAATAAGCAACATCTTGTCCAATGAAACTGGTTTGACCTTGCCAAACAATCTCCACCTTCTTCCCCCACAACCCCCCCCCCTCTCTCTTTCCGAAAGGAAAGAAAAACAAAAGGCAGCCCAACACCAAATATCAACAATCTAATACATAACTCAAATGAAGGCATAAGAGATACCAAAACTGCAGAATGCATTGAGCACAAACATATAATTACTTAAAAGGGATGAGATCTGCAATTCTGCAAGTAATAATTAACCCAAGACCAATTGAGAAGCGGGGAGGAAGGGAGGGCGGGAAGGAAATTTGTCCATGCAAGTGCCTATAGGCTACAGTGCTTCTGTGCACCACACACAGAAAAAAGAAAAGCAAACAGAGAGGAAGAAAGAGGATTACTTGACCACCCTTGGACAATACACAACGAGAGTCACCAGCATTAGCAACGACTAACTTGTTTTCTCGCATTATTACAGCACAAGCTGTGCACCCAGAAGATGGTTCCTCCAAAACAGAATCAAGCTCCTGTTTGGTGATATAAAGCAAATGGGATTTATATAGCCAACTTCGAGTACATATAAAAGCCAAAAAATATAGAATTGTTGTCCATTACAGAATAGCATGCTTACATTTATGAGCAACATTGTAGGCACCTTTAGTTTGCTTAACCCCAGAAAAGATTTTATCCATTAGCACAAATATGCAACAGCAGACAAGCAAACAAAGTCCAAGACTCTAAGCACCAAAATTAGTCCGACTTGAATGTAAATTCTACAATGATCAACAAGCTGAAGTGTGTAAAAATTGTAAAGGATAAGCATTGAGTACTTATCCTTTACACACATGTTTAGGGTGATGCATCACACATTTAATGATAAGTTCCTGTATTACAAAAGAATTCCACATCGGCACATCAGATTCTAGTTGGTGAAGCTTAAGTTCTGCAATATGTTTGACGGGCGGACTAGATTTAATTCATGCAGCAGGATGGATGAGTGAAGAGGAATTACAAGGGTGCTTTCTGACCAAACCAAAACTCTATGTGGTTCGTAGCTACTCACTCTCTTTTCTTTTGTGGTTCAAAACCAAGGTCTCTCGAGCATGAGAAGAGACGTTGCAGATCACAAGTTGTAAAATCCTATTAATGCAGGAGGATCAAGTATGAAAGTTTGGCCACATAAAAATGAAAAGCACCTAGGGCTCCGATAAGGTGAATTGACCTGAAAGAAGAAATCTTTTAGAAGAGGTCGAGCAGAGCCACAAGCAAAAAAGACTCCACATGCATGATCTTGAGCAATGAGCACTCAGTCAATTTTACGGATTTTTTTTGGTGCTGCTAAAACAAATTAGTAAACACGATCACTAAAATTTCAAATCTGATACACAAGGAGCATACTCTGATCTGTCCATAATACAAGGTACCTACCTCTTTCGATGCTGCATCAGTTTCATCCTCATTTTCACCACTCATGAGATGCATTTCATCATCAAACCCAGTAGCTTTTCGTACATCATCCCAAAGTAATTCTCTCCACTTTTTGTTGGAACACATCATCTCATCCATTCTGCAGAGATATATGGACACAAGAATGAGCTGGATCTGTCCATATCTACATATGCTCCATACATTCTGAAAACCTGATATGTTAACCTTTATTACAAGAATCAAAGGTTTACTTATTTGCATTAGCTTCTCTCTCCTATCAACACTAATCCTAACCTAATACATTTCATAAATAACTATATCACTTGCTTCTCATTTGGTGAGAGGTTGGAGTAGTTATAGCTTCATTGGTATCCAGACACAGAGCCAAACTTCATCTTTCCAAGCAAATGCACTAGAAGACATCATCTTAACAACAAATGAAAAGTCTAAAACATTGAATATTTAGAAGAGGACGTAATTGATATCATCAATATATATCATTAACCTTTTAAAGTAAACAGGGCTAAGAAAATACATAGAAATATTATTTCCGAGATACCTTTTGAGAAAAAACATGTGCTTTATCTGCTAAGGTCAACACTATATAGTATTTACTATTTACTACTGTCCTCCCCTCTCCCAGTAGAAGCCATAACTTATTGAAATTGTCTGCACTGGGTGATGGCGTCATCACAAGTCCTTGAAGACTACGTCTTCTGATTGATGACATTCACTGTCTCTTCATCAGTGCATGATGTTATTTATGGATTATTTCTATCAAGAAGCAAACTCTGTAAAAGATTTTCTCACTATGCTTGGACATAGAATATTAGATTTTCGAGACTTCAAGATAGCAAACAATTGTAATTTAAAGTTGGATATAGTATAAAGAGAAGATGTATGTATGTATCAATGTATGTATTGACAAAGTAAAAGAACAAGGTTGTGGTGATAATGTGTAATGAACTGATAAATGTAAGTGGGTAGTTCAAGGGATGTGTTAGTTGTGACTTGAAATCTTGTGAATGGCATAAGGCTAACTTTGAATGCACATATCTCTCAATCTATAAATGGTTTTGATGTGATTCAAATTGGAGGTGATAGCTTGTTTCAAGAGCTTTCCAACGATAGGTCATATGCCCAATTCCGCTTAGAAACGAGAAAGTTACGCCCGTTTTACGAAGAACTGCCGAGAGCATACCGCGACTCGCGGCAGCCACCGCGCCTCGCGGTTTGCGAGATGCGTTTCTCTTTTTACGGTTTTGTACGGAGTATATTCTAGGGTTTTTGTGCGGGGTTCCTTATGTTATAAAAGGACCTCTTGTTGTTCATATTTAACACAACTTATGAAACACTTTTAGCCTCTAGAATTTTTGGACTCCTTGTAATTATTCTCTCTGTTTCTCCATCATAGTGAAGAACCTCGAATCCCTGACCTGTGGACGTAGGTCTATTTTGGCCGAACCACGTAAATCCTTGTGTTTCTTTTGTTTATCTTCTTTATTGCTTTTCTCATCCTTATTATTTCATGAATTTTGTTCCGCATTAATCAAACTACAACACCCCGATTCCTAACAGGATGAAGATGGTGATTTATATTATCAAATGAGAAAATACAGAAAATGTAAGATAATTACCAAGTATTCGAGAGACTTGACACTCTCCCAAAGTTAACTAACAAGCTAAAAAGCTTCTCAATAATTTTCTTCATGATTTCTTCTCCCCCAATCTCCTCTATTTATAGTCTACTTGCCTAATTGCCTTACTCCCCAAGCTAACATAATAACTAGTGTTTATTATCAAAAGTACCACTGCCTCCCCTAGGCTAGTCTATTACATAATGCCAAAATATGAAGCCAGCTCATTCGTCTTTCTCTTGATTGTTACTACGAGCCTCTTGAATATTCTAGTTTTGTTCAAGTACGCTCATTCGTCTTTCTCTTGATTGTTACTACGGGCCTCTTAAATAATCTCTATTCCATTTTCATGGTTACTTTGGCATTTTGTGAAAGTAAAGATCGAGGTTTAAGCCAATTCATTTGAGTGTCTTATTCCTTATAGTCATAACCTTGAGGCAGACTTCATGATTAGCTTTTTTCTTTCATACTCTATTTAGAACTCAATACATCGAACCTCACATTGGGTCTAATGCTAGTATAAATAGCAGAAAACAACAAGATTGGGAACAAAATTATCCCTTCATTCTCGCATGAATCTACTTCTCAGTCTATATAGATATAAAATTGCTAGATTGAGAAATGAGAATATGAGAAAGCTAATCATAGGACGCCAGTGCCACATGGCTTTTGTTTATATTCTAAAATCCCCTCCTACCTTTACAATTATGTAAACAACAATCATGTTAGCTTATGATTGGTTTTCTCATATTCTCATTTCTAATTTTGGCAAATTATATATTACCTATATACATATATACATAGGGTTGAGTTTCCATGAGAATAGTCCTTATATGACAATATGAGAACACTTCAATGTAATCTTTTTTAACCAATATGTAATCCAATTCGGCCAATCTTTCAAAAGGATTATATTTACAGGAAAAAGGATTACCATGTAATATCTTAGAAAAGAGTTACATTTCAACTAAAAAGGAATACAATTCTACTCCTTTCACGTTCTCATATAAGAAATGTTCTCATGTGAACTATATTCTCATGATAGTCCTTCTATCACTTCCAAGGCCATCAAAATCGGCATGTCAAAAACTCGCTAAATATATAAAATCCACGATACATTGGATATGAATTATTTTCAATGAAGATTTTACTATAGGACCCAAAGGTTTGAGATAATTCAACTGAGGAATGATATATGTTTGTACACAAACATTAAAAAGAATCCCTATCTTAAGGGTGTGTTTATCCCTCAGACCCAAACCCAAACTTCAGACTGTGCCACATCAACTTTCCACTAACTTTTACCTACTTTTTACTTTTCAAACTCACTCCAGACTCATTCCAGTTTTACACATTATCCCTCAGACTCTATCCAAACTCTCTACCAAAAGTTTAACATATGACAGGTTTTTACAAAGAAAAAAAGAAAAGATATGTGGCAGGTTTTTGGTGGCCTAGAAAATATGGGTCCCATATCAATAGTCTTGGGTGGAGTCTTGATTATCCAAACCCACCCAAGACTATCCCCATTATATTTGATGAATATCGCTGAGTCTTTGCCAAGACTATCAAAAACTTCTTGTAAGACTATGCTCCAGACTATGCGATAAAGACACCCTAAGTTTGCACACAATCAATATACTAATGCAGATCCTAGGGTTATAGATAAACCTACTTTTGTAGGGAAGGAATATTGCAGCTCAAGATAGATATATGCACTTTAAATAAGAACTTGCATAAAAAAGACGAACTTGAAATTTCCAAAATCTGATTTGCCATTCAGAAAAGGCGAGCCTGCGATTTAAACATTAAGAATCTAAACCAAACTAACCTAAAGTCTAAAATCAATAGCCATGTTACATGCATATTCATGCATGCCAATACAGGATGAAACCGACTGAATTCCCTGAGTTTCTTTCTGTCTTAACGTCTACCTCTCATAACTCATAAGCCATACCCTTTCGAATGCCCTATCTTCAATTCTCCTCTCTTTCTCTATCACACTCATTCTCTTATCTAAAATAAAGCAATACCTGTCTCTTAACCTCTGTTTGGCCTATCTCTAGGTTGCTCCCTTCTTCTCCAGAGAATAAAAAAAACAGAAATACCTTTTGTTCACTCCTATGAGATGCTGGCACGCTGCTGCCTTCTTGCTCTCAAGCTGTCTCTCTCCACCACCGGATACTCATTGTAGACACCAAGTTATTTGACATTAGTTGTAAAGACCAAACAATGAAAGCCCATTTGGCCATTTGTTGTTACCCGAAGCACAAGAGGCCTCAGCTGCCTTCTTTCTCTCAAAGTTGTCTCTCTCCACCACCAGATACTGGTTGTAGACACCATGTTATTTGCCAGCAGTTGTAAACGCCAAACTATGGACATATTTGTTGTTGCAAGAAGCACAAGAGACCTCTTCATGCTCAACCGTAACTTCTTACTTCATCCAAACATTTTTGCAATCTCAAGTAAAGTTTGTTATTTTCTCTTGAAAATGGCTTGTTAGATTAATTGAGCGTTTTTGGTGTTTGATGGTAATTTCTCCTTACTCTCCTTTTTAAGGTTCTTTTGTGCTTTCCTCCCAAGAATATTTAGTTATATTTTTCTATTGTTTTTAATATTTTCAAATTAGGATAATACAATTCTCTCCTCCAACTAGTGGCTTCAGTATCCAGCAGCAACATAACGAGTGAGGTGAAAATCACATAAAATATTTCTAGACCTAAACAGAATTGGCAATGAGTCAAATAGTTGACAGCATCAATCTTGCTGTCATTGGTAGTGCAAGCATCTCAATGTACCTCTGCCATAACATACCCTGGGGATGCACCATGAGGCCACAGGCAGTGGTGATGAGCTGAGCGCGCTCTGCTGGAAGCAGCAACAGAAATGGGCTAATGTTGGAAAAAAGCAAGTCTTTTCGTTGAATAAAGCATGTCATTCATTTAATCTCAAATGTCGGATTTGTTTAACTAAAGGGTCTCAAAGTGTCGGATACAAAAATCGCAATTTGGGTTGGCGTAAGCATATGTATCTTAGTCTTTACGATATACACACAAACAACAAATAGTTTCAATTAAAAAAAACTTTTTGAAAATAATAATACTATTAGGCAGTTTCATAACCAAGGAAATATACAAGTATATTTGTTGAGATAGTTTCCGGATGTAGGAGACAAATACCTCATTCAGAAAAAGGCTTTATGACAAGCTATGAATACAACCTTGACATGTCACAGCCTACTTTTCAAGATTTAAACTGACACGAATGCTGTATACAGAAACCCCTTCTATAATACGTGAACTTGTCATGGTATTGAATATCAATTGTGCTGTTAAGCAAGAAAAATAACCTGAGAAATGCTCTTCGAAGTGATTCTGCCAAATCTCCTGCCAAGTATGCTTCATCAGTAAGTAACTCTTTGTGAAGAAACTTTGAGCAAAATTTAGCAACTGCTTTCCCTGCCAAATGATAGCCTCGAGCTTTAGAATTGCAAGCCTTTAAACTAAAACTTTATCTACCAGTACTTGACTAAGATAGTTTAGTTGTACAGCAATTCTAGCACAAGCTGAAAGAATAAAAGCAAAAGCCATTAGAAAAGTATAACACAACATTGGAACAAAAGAGAATTCAGGTTAATCAATCCTTAAAAATATAGATCAAACAAGACTCTGAAACCCAAAACATTAAAAATCCTAAGATGTTCTAAAGCTATCACAAGAACTGGTATGATTTATTGACGGTATTGGGGGCGTCTGAGTTTTCATATTCTCGTCTGTTTTCTGCTGGTTTTATGTTGATTTCAGTGGTATAATATCAAACGTTTGATGTGTATGCTAATATCTACCATTCATTCATCTTCATAAAATTTCCATCCCTTATTCTTTCAAGAGAGGCAAGAGGTGGGGAAGCGAGAATAAAGGCCATGTAAACAAATTAACAAATAACAGATGCCCCTTTGTGAAATTCACACCCACCCAACCACCCCCTCCGGAGCGCACACACACACACACACACACACGCTCTTTGCGCGGATTTGAGCTAACACGGTAACACCTGCAGCATGCAAAATCTCAGTGGGTGATTTAGAGGTATAGAGTCTCCTGAAACTCCTGGTTCATGTACAAAAATTATCTGAACAAACAACTGAACCACTGCTAAGCAAGTCTTTACACAAATTTAACTTTCATTGAACATGAAGGAAATGTGAAGAAAGTATAAAGTAATGAGTCAACATCGCATATATGGATGATAGACAGCAAGCATATATCACGCTCCTCTTAAAATGAAGGAAGCAGGCTTTTGAAATTACGATCAATTTGGGAGTAAGGTAGTGAAGCAAAGAAGAAATGAGGCATTACACTTGATCTTGAAATAAATAACACCTGCCGTATTTCCCCCCAAGTTTCACAATACATAAAACAGAAAGAAACCATGTTCATTTTAGATAAAAAAATATATTCTTGAAGATGAAAGAAGAATCGAATTACAGGACAGCACATCCTCAGAATTCACAGCAAGCAACAATAAGTTAACCCATATTAAGAAAACCCTTCCTGGACCATCTCCATCATATTCTACAATCAACTTCAAGCTTTACTGAATGTCTATTTCAAACTTATTCATTGAGTACACCGTGAAGCAGGTTGTACATCCCCCACCCCTTAGTGTTTCCACTCAAACAGAAGAATTTTGTTCAGCATAAGAAATAAAATAGAAAGGTGAGAAAATCAAGAGAGAAGAAAATCATGATAAAGTGACTTCTTCCTTCTCTGTTTCAGATGTATATATATAATGGATATCCACATAATTGTTATCAACATTTACAGAAACAGCATTGCCTATAAGTGAACAAATGCTTGAGCTGTTCGTAAGACCTGGAAATAAATTAAAGATTTCATTCCGTTTGCATTTGTGAACAAATCCATCCAAGACAATTTAGGTCTCTAATCCTCATCGTTTGGAGCTATTTTTCAAGTTGCAACATCATCCTCTTAACAAGTATAAAATGTATAACAATCACTGCAAAGTATCCTCATTGCTGCATTACTTTGGTAAACCAAAACAAAGTCAAATAATATCTTTTTGGCCATCCCGTCCAAACCTTTTCTTCAAGCCCCAATCCTATCTTCTAAGGATTCACTTCCTTAACATAGAGTGATTAATATAATAACAACTAAAAACTCTCTTGCTCCCAATTTCTTTCGATACACTTGTACTATTTTGGATGTCCCAAATTTATCTTCCACTTACCAACAATGGAAAAGCTTCCCCCCCCAAGTGAAGTGGATCCCACTGTATCTTACTATTACTACTACTTAATCTCTAGACATTTTTTCTATTCACTTTTAACCACTTTTGGGACAGAGGGAGTATTAATTATGCGGCGATATGTGTGTAAAGGGCTCATCAGTAATGGCAAGCTACGTAGCACGGATACGGATACGGGAACGGATACGGGTACGGGTACGGGGACGGAAAACGGCAAAATCAAAATTTCCGAAAACGGGTACGGCTTGGATTCGGCAAAAAAAAATTATAAATTACTCCCTCCGTCCCATAATATAGTGCTTATTTCTCATATTTTACGAGAATTAAGGAAAGTGGAACATGAATGATAAACAATTAATGTTGTGGGAAAAAAAACTGATTTTAGGAGAGAGAATGGTGTATAATGGGTGAAAAAGCATTAAATATATGACTAATTCAACCTTTAGGTTCAATAAACAAAGAAAAAAACTATTTCCAAGGAGCAAATAAATGATGGTTGCATGGTTTTTTAGGCAAATCAAGGGGAATTGTGGAATTAAAAAATAGAAACAAGAACAACATTTTGGGACACCCAAAATAGAATGCAAGCACTATATTATGGGACGGAGGGAGTAATATTTATATATAAGTCACTACCATAAATAAAATAGAACTTTTCCTTTTTGAGGTGAATGAACAATTTAATTAATGTTGAAGCAAAATTCAAAAAATAAGAAAACACGTTATACGATGTTTAAAAGTGAGCTCAAATGTTAAGTAATAAAAAAAAAAAAGAAAGGGCAGAAGAATAGATGAATTGATGACAGCTGGGATCTTAAATGTTAGCTGTGGTTGATGTGTCTCCTCTTCTCCTACTCTCTCATATAAAGTATTTAAAAAATTATATTATTATACTTTAAGTACAACACTCCACCTGCAAAGAAAGAAAAAGTAAAACAAGTTAGCCAACATGCCCAACAATGTCGACATTTTCAAATTCAAATGAGGAGAGGGAGAGAAGGAAAAAAAACAGAAAAAAAAACAGATCAGAAAATAAAAAACCAAAATAAAACAAAACCCTAGATCTAATTGAGAAGAGGGAGAGAGAGTGAGAGACTCACTTGGTTCGAAGGAGAGACGCCGAGTCGCCGTCGGGAAAGCTGCCGGAGAAACGATGGATTGCCGACGATAAAGTTGCCGGAGAGACGTGTTGGGGTAGAGACGAATGAGTTCGAAGAGTTCGAACTCTTCTCAGTTGAAGTTGAGGAGATCCAAGATATGTTTTTTTAATTACCCCTTTATATCTCACTGGGTACGCTTCTCTCTCTTCAAAAACGTCCCCAGCCCGTACCCTTGTTCATCCCCACCGTACCCAATTCAATCCGGCGTACCCACCTATCCAGATACGGTTTGGGTACGAATCCTAGGCGTATCCGTCCCGTACCCGTACCGTCCCCGTACCGGGTACGGGAGTCGGCGCCTGGAGGCGTACCCGTGCTTCATAGATGGCAAGTATATGCTGATAGTTGAATGGGAAAAGCACACATATGTTACCTCCGTGGCCATCATATACCGCAAAGAAAGATGTCGAGTTGTCCAAATCTGGAAGAGCTGTGTGCTGTAAACAAGTAGAACAAGTTATTAATACCTTGAATTCAAAACTGAAATATAAATCTGATAGACAGGGTAATCTTAAAATATTTTTCCTTTTGATTAACAATAAGAAGTTAACTACATAACTTCACAACAATCATAAATTTTACGAGGTCTTGAAAGGCGTGCACGTTAAAACCAATGCTCATATATAAGGTGAAGGCTTAAATCGGACAATTAAGAATCAATCATCAAAGAAATGAAGCATTAAATTGAAAAGAGGAGGAAGAAGAGGAAGAATAATGGAGGGTCTTAACTTATTTTTCCACCTATTCCCCACTCTCAACACTAGGACACATTGGAGAACCAAAAAATGTAACCTCACGATGTCTCATCCAACTCAAACAATTAAATGAGCCAAAGAGAACACCCATACGACGATAATGTTGAAATTTGATGACAGACCAGTAGATTTCTCTTTTTTCCTAGGTCACAAAGAAAACTTCTCATGTGAAGAAAACCTAAAAAAACAACGTACTTCAGAAGTCTTCCAACCAAAACCAAAGCTTCATATCGTTCTTTCCTTGACAACAATGCCCACAAGATGGCCTGATAAGGTCCATAATGAAAGATGTTCCACCCCTTCTGCTCCCCACAACTCTTATGAAATACCCAGAAGTGCTCCAAATTAGTAGCCATGTTAACCCAGTCCACCCACACAGCCACAAGAAGTTAGCATCAAAAGTAGCAACAAACGTGTGGCATAAGAAGAGCTGATATCCCAGATTATCAATAGCAAAATACATGACATACATACTACTTGATAGAGCTTTAGTAGGATCCTGAATTAATATTAGTATTACCAATGCCATGTGTTACTAAAGCAAAATACATGAATTAGTATTAGCTTTATTATTGCTAATACCAATTCATGTGGGTGGTATTTGCTTTAGTATGTGGGTGGTATTTGCTTTAGTATGTGGGTGGTATTAGCTATATATACATGAGTTGGTATTAGCCAATTGGTATTAGCTAATTGGTATTAGCTAATGATCATTATTAGGAGTTTTTGCAAATAACCATCATTATATGAAGGCATTATCCTCATACCGAAACCTGAGTGAATTCAACCATCCATAAGTCTTATTTCATCTTCTCATAGCCACCCTTTACCAATTTCTGTTATTTGGATTTATTGTATCAACTTTTCCAATTCAGTCTATGTGTGTGGGACATACAATAACTTCAAATTCAGAACTTTAAACGTGCACCACTCTTCTTCTACCTTTTTATCCCCTAATCATCTCATATAGCAAGCTAGAATTCAAACCAAATCATATACATTAAACCATACTCTAAACCAACAAAAGAAAAATTACTTCACATTGTTGTATCTAAAAACAAGGAAAAATGAGATGGTGACTTCGAAATTTTAAGCACTGAGCACTGCTGTCGATGGAAAAGTTGAAGCGCATAGAGATATCTTGTCATTTATTGCTGCAAAAGAAGCAAATTTTATATGGTAATTGCAGATTTACATCAATGGCAACCGTGAACGAGGAAACGTAAGCTTCTGCGAGAAGAGAGGAGTGAGTATCGAGAGTGGACGAAAAGACTTGACAGGAATTTGGTTAATGACGACCATTTGATTATCATTTGAAATTCATCAATTATTAACATCCTTTACTTGGTGGGGATTTAGAAGAATTTGTAATCCAAATTTAAGGAGTTTTCAAACACTGAATTTAAGCCAACGCCTAAATTCCAAATGAATTACAACTTCTCAAACAAAGCATAAACTCATTTGAGCTTTGAGCTCGAAAAAGGTTTCGAAGGTGAAATAAGCATACCTTAGACTTTGAAATAGAAGTATTGGCAGAAAATTTTAAGAGGTTCCCTGTATAAGGATCTAGTTTGATTTTCTTGAGCTCCATTACATGTTGAGCTCATGGGATTTATGCAGCCTTGGGATGCCAAGGTCTAATCTTGTAACAAAATTATCTTCTACGTGATGAAAGTATTTAACTACCAAGGAAAAGAATGCAGCTAGGCGACAAATATACTTTATATGTTCAGAGTAATATCAAACACCAAAAGGGACCACAGGATACCACCAATATGAATCTTTTCAAGTTTCCTTTAACTTCTCTCAACTTATCTAAAGAAAAAAAAAACTTTTACTTCTCTTCATTAAGAAAGCTTATTGTTTAGGGGAGAAAAGAAAAGCAAAGAAACACAGCTATAATCCATAACTCCAATCAAACCATCAAACTACAAAAGTAATGTGCCAATAAATTTTCTCCATTGTTGTCTCTCCTCCCCACTATTCCACTAACATTCCGTTCTTTGTCTTTAATGCTCTTTACGCCCAATTACTTTCACTCCGCTTACTACAATAATCCCCTTCCAAGAGGTGTCTACATGCAAAGCTAATCCTAGGCTGGCTGAATTTCAAGGCAAAGAAGAGCTGGTCCACAGGCTGCCTTAGCAGCCCACTTAACCAGAACACGACCAGTTCTAGGCCCCAACAAGTTGCTAGGATATTTGTCATTTATTGAGCTGCTATCATTATTCATTTTCTTAGAATCAATTAAGTACTTGAAAATGCATAAAGAAACTATCTTGATTCTTTTGTTCATACAATTTGAAAAAAAAAATTCAGAACAGATAAACTAGACTTAATTTGAAATACAAAGAACTCTAACTTCAAACATATTTTTTTTAAAAAAATTCCATAAATATATTTACATAATCTCAATCCTAGCAACATATACATGCATGCGCGCACGCAGAAACCCTGCACAACCTTGATGAGCTTGATGTTAGTTTGAAAAAGAGCACAACTCGTGTGGAGTAATCACATTATGACTTATGAGTGCATACTCATGCATCTATGAGAGAGTGAACGTCATATGGATAATATATGATATATAATTTACTATATTTCACCTGAACCCTAAACTCCTAATCTCTATATAGATACTTAAGGTTGCAAACACAAAGTCATGTTTCACTTCAAGCTTGCAAATGGAAAGTCATGTTTCATCCCAATAGTCATGTTTTCATACCAATTCAAGACTAGTTCCAAAGGTGATGCAAGTTTTGGTAAACTTTGGCCAGCTTCAAGGCAAGTTAAGCGCAAACAAGCTCATTAGCCACCTGGTAAATCACATTTGAACAAATAGCCAAGATCCTAGGGACAATAGCCAAGAACCAATCACCCACATCACCATTCCCCTGCTAAATGGTTCCAGAACACTGTAAAGCCTTTCTTAAAGTTCCTCATCCTAAATAGCTTATACAATTATAAGACATCCATACTCTAAAGCAGTATGGCACTGTAAGTTTTCAACTTTAACTAATAACTTCCTCACCATACATCTCTCCTTTTAATGCATCTTGGCACAACTTGATAAATTAAATTATTTAAGAGACTAACAGTGTCATGTAAAGAACCAAGTGTTGATTAGAAAATATAAATGGGAGTTATTCCTACACAAAAATATGATGAAAACAACAGAAGTTCCAACTGAGTACTTTTTCATAAGCATACAGTCCATAAAACACAAGTATCATTATTATTTGAAGGTCAATGAGTTCTACTTACTGCATCTTCCATAGATGTACGCCATCCCTGCATGGATGACAATCCATATCTTACTCGATGATTTTCACCATCTTTGGACACCTTCTCAGTTTTAGGTTTACTAAGATATGTCCCCATCGTATCAAGCAAGCTAGAAACAAGAACAATAAAAAGAATAGATAAACAACACATTTAGATATCATAAAGGACTCGTCAAAGGAAAAAAAATGGAAAGAAAAAAATAAAGAATGGAAAGCGATGTTCCCAATTTAAGAATGTTCTACTATTCTAGTATTCTTCCATGTATAATTGAAGAAACTCAAAAAAAAGAAGACAGACCTGAGTAGTTTTACCACTACCAATTTCACCAATCAAGATGAAAGTCTCACTGGCACTAAGAACCTTCAAAAACTCCTCCTTCTGCTGCCAAAAAGGGAGAGATTTCGCTTCTCCAAAATTTAGCCTTACTGAAATTCAGCATTTACCAAAATTTGGTCATATTTTAGATAAAAAATGTAGCTTTAATAATTAATAGAAGTGTTGAGGTCAGCAACCATTAATATATATGCATCCGATCTAACCCAGACAAAAAAAAATTAAAAACAGAAAAAATAAACTACATCCAAAGAAGAATCATAAAACTAAGAACCAGGAACACACATCACATCAACAAATTCTGAGACAACCGTTCCAATCACATCAATTCCAAACCCCAATTGAGAATTTCGAAACCCACACCAACATTTCCACTAAAAAAATTACAGAAATTCACATCCAACATCCAGCATTTCCACTAAAAATTTACAGAAATGAAGGGCAAATATAACGAAAATTGAGAATATCGAAAAATATCTCTTTACCTTCAAATCAAGTGATGAGAAGAAGGACGCGTGAAATTAATAGAGAAGTGCCACCATTCTCTCTCCTCGTTGAGAGCTTTTTATGAGTAAATGAAAACGGTGAGAAAAGGGAACGGCAGCAGCCGGCGGGAGAGGGAGAAGCTCTGGCGAGTAGAGCAAAGCGCCTGTGAAGGTGTCGGTATTTGGGAGGCAGCTGCAGAGGGAGGTGCAAGGGAGAGAGTTTGACGGGGTGAGAGGGAGGGTTTGGGGGTTAGGGTAAGAGAGTGAAAACGGGGAGGAGAGAGGAAAGAGGGATAGAAAGAGGCGGTCTTGGTAAAGAGAACAAAGGCTACGTTTGTTTAACCAAATGCAGCCTTTAATCTTATGGGATGCGTTTGTGGGCAACAATTGCAGCCCTTGTTAATTTGTTCTAGGGAATTTTTTTTAAGGCTGCGTTTCTTCACACAAACTACGCATATGTTAAGTAGCATATGATGTTTTTTTACTAGTGAATTTGCCTTTGTAATAGCTAGCTACTGAAAGGATATTACTCCTAAGCTTATTTTCTATTTCTTCAGAAATAAAGGAAGACCTTGAAAGAGCATGCTTGTCCACATAAATCTTTACAACTATGGCGAGCATGAATATGAGCAGGAAAAGAAATCCACTATATAGAGAATATAGAATGTCAGTTCAAATCCTTACGAACATCTCGAAAAATCTTGGAATCTAGACCTATTCAAAATTTGAAATTCTTCAGATACCAAACACTTAATTTCACACAATTCCAGATTTTTCAAAACAAAATCTAGTATCCAAAAACGCCATCATATGAATTGAGATAAAAGAAGATTATCATTCATCAGAAGGCTATCAAATTTCTACTCTTTGTGCACAATCTCAAAATCTAATTAGAAAAACATTTCTTTCTTCGAAATTCAAACAAAATCATAGTAGATTACGTTGTCAAGCTAATATAAGTTCATCAAGCCGACTTATGCGAAAATCTTATTCAGCGACAAAGTACTGAAAACCCTAACCCACAAAAGTTGCTCGGTATTCTTGCTTATCAATCAATTTCCATAATCAAATTAGCACATACTTAATCATTCGACAAACTGACCTTGGGAGAAGAACATAGGCAAATCAATCAAAACACTGGACAAACTACAAAAAAAAAAAAACTACAACATAGTAATTTATTAAAGAACATCGAAAATATTGACGCTAATTGTTTATTAATCTGGAAAAAGATAAACAACTGACCTTGGGCGAAGAAGAAAGATCGATAGAGCTGTTACAGTTAAAGAGTGACGAAGTTGAGAACTCCCAAGGTATGTGTATAATGCCAACTTTTATAGGATGAACTGATGAAGCTATTGCCCGCTAACAATTATTGGGTAGATTGACTATTAGATGTAGTAAAAAGGTAAAGGAAACATTGACAGGAACAGTTCCAACTATGGGGGATCCGCCATATTCAGTCCTAAGTTTTGATTATTATTCAGTAGTCCCAATTTTGGGGTATCGTTTACGAAAATGGTCCCAACAGGTTAATAACCTGCTGCAACAGGTAAAACCACCTAAACAACTTCCCCGTGGCTGGAATCCATTCTCTCCCTGAAAAAAAACCCTGGCTTTTTGGAGCCAAAAATGGCCATTCTCTCTCTTCCCCTCACCATCATCATCAACATCATAATCATCATCATAGTCATCATCATTTGGCACCTTCCAATAACATTTCCCCCCTTCAAGATTTCTCCTGCTTCTACAACCTCAGAACTTTAAAATTCTCAAACAACAATCAGTTCCTCTAGATAATGTTTCAATCTAATGCAAAATAATAGGGATCTTCCATTTGACATCAGATCTTGCTTTTTCCATTTGGTACTCAATTTTTTTTGGATTCTATATGGTACCACTGTAGTTTGGACTTATTCTCTATAATAACATTCCGTTAAATAAAACATTAGTTTTGGGTTAAATAGGGTTAATAGTTTGTCTCATCTACGTGCGTTGTGCATTGAGAATAATTCAGCTAAGGGTTGGGAGTCATTTTGGCTCTTATGGGTCAAAATTGAAGTCGAAATTGGAGAAAAACGACTTGAACCTCGTTGTACGTGTCAGGAAATGCCTACTTATTTTTTTACCAAATTGGACCTTAAATTTGGTTGTTAAAGACAAAAATGACTCCCAAAACCTTAATTACGCAAAATTAGACAAACCCCTAACCTTATTTAACCCCCAAACTAATGTTTTGTTTAACATAATGTTACGATAGAGAATAAGTCCAAACTACAATGGTACCATATAGAATCCAAAAAAATTTTGGGTACCAAATGAAAAAGCTCAAAGTACAGTGGCACCAAGTGGAATTTCCCTTACAATAACAACTACATTATAATTGCAGTTATTATCATAATAACACAAATTCAACTATGTTTTCTTTAAGGATTTTTAATTATCAAAGAAATTCAAAATTGAGGGAGAAAAAGTAGTCAAACAACTCAAACGTACACCAGACTCCTTAATTTCCTCTAGGCCACAAACAACCCATTTCCATAAACTGTGACCATGGTGGATTTAGGAAATGGTGCAACGACTGCGCTAGGCGACAAACAATTGTTACAACAAGCTAAGGTGGAGAGAGAGAGCGCAAAACAGTGCACAACAACAATGGCTGCAACAAATGGTGCAAAGACACAAGCGCAACGCCAGCAAGGGTAGCGCTCGGCGAAACACAAGTGCAAAGAACAACGAATGAATTGAAAGACAACAACGGACAGCAGCGCCCAATGGCTCCGGCGTTTTTGATAGTTTCAGGGGGTATGCTAAGGAGGGGGGTTTCAGGGGGTGGCATGGGAGGGGAGTTTCAGGGGGTGGCAGGGGAGGGGGGTTTCGAGGGGGTAGGGTGGGGGACGAGCAGAGTTGGAAGGCGAGGAGGGAGGAAGGAGAGAGAAGGAAGAGTGAAAAGAAATTGAAAAAGAAAATGTTAACTTGTTAAACCGGTAGCTAGTCCATCGGGACCATTTTCGTAAACAATACCTCAAAGTTGGGACCACAGAATAATAATCAAAAGTTGGGACTGAAAATGGCGGATCGCTCATAGTTGGGACCGTTCCTGTCAATTTTTCCAAAGGTAAATACAAACAAATCTATTTTTTTTGAAATAAAATACAAACAAATCTATACTATTAGTCTATTACAAATATATTGGAAGGTATTTCTTAATAAGGAATGTCGCTACGTGGCACTCTTTCTTAAGTGTTTTACAACATTTAAAACACAAAAAAATATCAAGATGGAAAGTTAGAGAGAGAAACTCTCTCCTCTCTCTAAGTTTCTTGCGATTTTTCTACTGTTCCATGATTTGAATCTCAGTGAATACTGGAGCTATGGCAAAAGGTTCAAAGAAAGGTAATGGTGGAAAGAAGAAGATTAATCAGGTTAATGGAGGTAAGGGGAAGAAACTTCAAACTGTGGATGCGAAGAAAACGAAGAGTGTTAATGACATTCATGACTCATCTGTCTTGAGTTGGTCATCGGAGGAGGAGGATGACTCTATTGCGTCACTTGATGAGCAATTATCCAATCATGATCAAGAGAATTTTACAGTAGCAGCATCGCAATTTCGGAATTGGATTGCTTCTGTTCGAGCGCCGAAGAGACCAGTTGGGCGTGGATTGGTTACTCCATCACCAATGCCGATGCATCAATTGAATCATAATTCAGGTAATATCCCTAACTGGAGGAATTCGTTGTTTGAAAATATTAGAGATGAGGGTTTGAATTTGGAATTACCGGAAAATGATGTTAATAATGGTGATAATGGAGATTGTGTGAAAATTACTACTGATGACATTCAACCTGAGGTTGAATATTGGGCTTCTGCTGTTGTTTGCTATATTCTTGGTTGTAAACCTCCATTTAGGATTGTTAATGGGTTTATTCGAAGGATTTAGGGGAAATTTGGAGTAGAGAAGGTAGCAATGATGGAGAATGGTGTATTCATGGTGCGATTTAGAACGGTGGAGGGGAAAGTGAAAGCTCTGGATGATGGTCCGATTCTCTAAGATAGAAAACCTGTCATTGTTAAGAATTAGACACCAGAGTTAGACATGAGCAATGAAGATGTGAAATCAGTTCCTACTTGGATTCGATTTCCAGGGTTGTCACTGAAGTATTGGGGTCAAATTGTGTTGAATAAGATTGCTGGTATCATAGGCAAACCTATACGGACTGATAGGGCTACGGCTCAGAAGGATATATTAGAATATGCCCGGGTTCTGGTGGAAGTTAGGATGGATCAACAGTTCCTAGAAGAGGTGAAGTTCATGAATGAAAAAGGAGAAATGACACAGCAAAAAGTGACCTATGAATGCAAACATATATTCTGTTCAGATTGTAGAGGGAAAGGACATTCCATGGAGCAGTGTAGGCAAAAGAGGTATGAGCTTGCTCGAAGAAGGTGGTTCAAAAGCAAGTATGGAGAAGGAAGAATAATGAAGTTCTTTGGTCCAAAGGAAGGGGTAAGTGGCCGGGCTCCCTGCTCCTATGTCAAACTTGAACATCCTAGCAAATATTGCAGCTTCAAATCCTACAATGCAACTACAGGCAGGAGAGGGTAACTCAAGAAATGAAAAGGTGAGTGTGCAGCCACAAACTAGGGAGAATGTAGTGGAAAATGAGGGTAATGATGTGCAAGTGAATCAAGAGCAGGAAAATGCAGGACAAGGTGACTGTACAACACAGGGAGGGGGGTGATTCTTTCCCCTCATGGATAAGTTAGGCTTTTGGAATGTGAGAGGATTGAATAGCCCTAATAAACATAATGATATCAAATGGTTCTTGAACCATCATTCAATAGGGTTATTTGGTCTTCTTGAAACCAAGGTGAAGGCTGTGAACTTCCCTAAAGTGTTTCCTTCTATTTGCGCAAATTGGAGTGTTGTGACTAATCTTCAAAGTCACAAAGGAGGTCGTATTTGGATCATTTGGCGACCTGGGCGATTCTGTGTGAATATTCTTGAGTTAATGCTCAATATATCCACTGTGAGATAACTCATAATGCTACTGGGAGACTGTTTTGCTGGACTGTGGTTTATGGATTCAATGAAGCAGGTGAGAGGAGGAGTCTTTGGAGGAATTTGGTGAGAATCAGTAGGAGTGTGGTGGGCCCTTGCGGATTATAGGTGGTGACTTTAATAATGTGCTTAATTTTCATGAGAGAATTGGGTCAGCTATCACCTTAGAGGAGATTGCAGAGTTTAGACAGTGCATAAGGGAGTGTGAATGAATGATTTGAGTTTTATTGGTCCTGCTTTCTCATGGTCCAATAAACAGGAGGGTGAGAGTAGAGTGTGTTCTAAAATTGATAGAGTGATAGGGAATGATGAATGGCTATCTAAATTTCCTGATGCTACAATTACATTCTTGCCCGAGGCATGTTCAGACCACAGTCCATGTGTGGTTAACCTTGATAATAGATTAATTTCAAGGGCTAAATCCTTTAGTTTTTTCAATATGTGGACTGATGCTAGTGAGTTTATGCCCAAGGTGCAAGGGGTGTGGCAGGAAGTGGCGAGGGGGGTTAATATGTTCAGGGTGGTTCATAAATTGAAGAAGCTGAAAGGTGTGCTGAAGGATTTGAATAAAACCAAATTTTCAGATGTGGAAAATTCTACTGATAATGCTTATAAGAAGATGATTGATTTGCAAAAGCAATTATAAACAGATCCTCAGAATAGAGAAATACAGAAAAGTGAAAGAGAAGCTTACAAGGAATATGGAGAGCTGAATAAAGCTAGAGTTAGTTTCTTGAAGTAGAAGGTGAAGCAACAATGGATTCAAGGAGGTGATGCAAATACTGCATACTTCCATGCCTGTTTGAAGAAGAGAAGGGATCAGAATCACATTTATAGACTGAAGAACATGAGGGGTGAATGGCAAGAGGAGCCTGCTGATATTAACAAAGCTTTCTGGAATATTATGAACACCTGCTAGGGAATGTTGATGAGTCTAATGGGTGTGTTAGTGGCACAAATATAAGAGAAGGTGCTGTTTTGACATAAGAACAATAGAGAGGGTTGTGCATTGATTTTACTGGTGAAGATGTGAAGGGTGCTCTGTTTGAAATTGAGGATAATAAAGCTCCTGACCCTGATGGGTATAGTAGCTGTTTTTTCAAGAAGGCATGGGATTGCATTGGTCCTGATATCATAGCAGCTGTGTTGGATTTTTTCCAAAATGGTAAGTTACTCAAACAAATCAATGCTACTACACTTTGTTTGATTCCTAAATGTAATCAACCATGTGATGTGACTCAATTCAGACCAATTGCATGATGTAATGTTTTGTATAAGATCATTTCTAAAATGATTTTTTTAAGGTTGAAGAGAGTCCTTCCTGGTATTGTGGACCCTGTCCAAAGTGCATTTGTTAAGAACAGGGTAATAATGCATAATATTTTAGTGTGCCAAGACATGCTAAAACATTATAGAAGGAAAAATAGTTCTGCTAGGTTTGAAAGTAGACCTTAGGAAAGCTTATGACTCCATCAATTGGGTGTTTATTAGGAATCTGCTGGTGGCATTGAAGTTTCCTATCAAATTTGTGAATTGGTTGATGATCTGCATTACCACACCCTCTTTCTCCCTGAGCATTAATGGAGGTTTAAATGGTTTTTATTAAAGGGAAGAAAGGGTTGAGACAGGGGGACCCTGTTTCTCCTCTGGTTTTTGTGCTAGTGATGGAGTATTTTACAAGATTAATGAAGAAAATGAGCCAGAGAAATAGCTTCCAATATCATTACAGATGTGCTCAATTGAATTTGACTCATTTGATGTTTGCAGACGACTTAATGTTGTTTTGCAAGGGTGATGTGCAGTCTGTCAGTTTATTGGTGAGAACTTTGATTTCTTTTGCTCAGGCCTCTGGTCTTCATGCCAGTCAAGACAAGTCTGCTGTGTATTTTGGTAATGTTCCAGAAGAGATCCAAGAGAGGATTTTGCAAGTCTCTGGGTTTCAAGGGGGAGTATTTCCATTCAGGTATCTTGGGATACCAATCACTGCTAAGAAAATCGCAAAATCTGATTGTGACATGCTTGTTGATAGAAGAATCCTTTGTTGGAGTTCTAGGCATCTTTCTTATGCTGCTAGAACAACCCTTGTGAACTCAGTGCTTTTGAGTATTCACACTTATTGGGCTCAGATTTTTCTGCTCCTTAAAAGTGTGTTAAATAGGATTGTGCAACTCTACAGATCCTTTCTTTAGGATGGCAAAGTGATTTTAAATAAAGCACCTCCTGTGGCTTGGAGTTGGGTTTGTAGATCAAAGCAAACAGGTGGGCTAGGGGTGAGAGATTGCCATACTTGGAATATTGCTGTAATTGGAAAATATGTTTGGCAAATAGCTCAGAAGGAGGATTTGTTATGGATTAAATGGGTCCATAATGTTTACATAAAAGAGCAGGACTGGTGGGAGTACAAGCCCCCACCTACAACTAGCTGGGTATGGAAGCTGGTGTGTAGGGTGAAGGAGATGTTGAAACCTGCCTACACTGGAAATGTATGGCTTGATGGCAGGAAGTGTTACACTGCTAAGGAAGGGTATAAATGGTTATCAGGGCAGAGAGACAAGGTCTCATGGGACCATTGGGTTTGGAACAGTGCTAATCTTCCTAAGCACTCATTTATTTCTTGGCTTGTAGCATTAGACAAGCTCAGAACTAGAGTTCAGTTAGCTAAAGCTGGTATTTGCCAAGATACAAGTTGTATGCTGTGTGGGAATGTACCAGAAGACTGCCTGCACCTCTTTTTTAGATGTGTTTATAGTAATATGATTTGTAAAGCAATCATGAGTTGGCTGGGGATGCAAAGTTCAAGACATGAAAGTGGTCTCTAGGGATTATTTTTTTTAAAAGGATAGTTGAGTTTCAAAATTTTTTTTTTTATAAGGTAAGATGAAGTCCCATACAAGTAGGGGGGAAATTGGGGGATCCCTCCTTGCATGGGGTGAGACTCGATCCCAGGATCTCTGGGATCGGTGGTGATGCCAACACCACTAGGTTATCACCTGCTGCTCGAGTTTCCAAAAAATTATTCTCTAGGTATGTCCTAATACCCCTAGACCAAGTTATATTTGATGTTATATATCATTTCAAAGTAAAATATTAATAAATGAAAACTATAATTACTCGGGGCATAGCCGGGGCCTAAAAACTAGTTTTGGGGTAAAAGCTGATTGAAAAAGTAACTTTTGTTAGGGATGTAAAAAAAATCCATATAGGAGAAAAACATATCTATTAGTACGGGTGTCCTAAGTCCAATTTGTCTTTATTCTATATAACATTGTCTTTATTCTCTAGAATAATATTACAATTTTGGTGCTTGTGTTTTAGATTAATGAATTAGTGTCTGCATATCTAGTACTAGTACTGGTGCCCTAAGCCCAAAATTTCTTCATTCGAGATAACATTGTCTGTTATTTTTCTAGAATAGTGTTACAGTTTTGGTGTTTGCGTCTCAGATGAATGAATTAGTGTTCACTTATCTAATACTAGTACTAGTGTCCTAAATCCAGATTGTCATTATTCCAGATTACGTTGTCTTTGTTTTCTAAACTAGTGTCACGATTTTGGTGCTTGTGTCTGATATGAATGAATTAGTGTTCACGTATCTAGTACTAGTACTAATGTCGTTAAGTGCAAATTGTCTTCATTCTGATAACATTGTCTTTGTTTTCTAGAATAGTGTCACAGTTTTGGTGCTTGTGTCTCAAATGAATGATTATTGTCCGCGTAACACATGACCCAGTACCATGTAATAACTACTAATTAATGATATCAGAGTGAATAATAATAGTGTCACAAGTTTGTAGCACAGTTCCCTTAGGTTTTATGGTAGTGTCTTTTAAAACCAAACTTGTGTCATATTGGTTTTTAGGTAACGAATATTTTAATAGGAGACGTGGCTTCGTTGTGATAAAATTACCACATTCAGCCTTTTCCTTTTCTCTATTGTAAAATTACTTTACAGAAGTAATATTTTATTCATTGTTAGTGGGCAGAAGGACCACTAATTGTTAGTGGTTTATCATAGCTCCTAAGTGCATATATGCAGCGAGAAATGATAGAGATCTAATTATTATAATATAGAAGGATTTAAGTAAGATTGGAAAATAGTTGTTGGAGTTGTTGTAGGTTCGGAGCTGTATCTAGCTAATAAATTGACCGAGAATGCAATGTCTGGTCTAGGATTCATGGCTATATACATTAGGGCTCCGATGGTACTTAGGTATGGTACTTCAGGGTCGAGAACATCATCACCTTCCTCTCAACAACATAAAGGATCTTCATCAATTTTTTAGCAACGAACAACCACATGTGAACTCAATGGGTGTGATTTGTCCATGTAGAACCGTTTTAGCACTTTCTCGGCATAATTGGATTGGTGAACAAGGATCCCATTCTTTAGGTGTTCAATTTGTAATCCAAGACAAAATCTGGTCTTCCCGAGATCTTTCATCTCAAATTCCTTCACCATGCATTTAGCGGTCTCTTCGATTTCATCGGGTGTCCCAATGATGTTAAGTCATCAACATATACCAAAACAATAACAAACCCAATTTCAGTTTGTTTGATGAAGACACATGGACAAATTTGTTCGTTCTTATAGCCTCGATTTCGAAGGTATTCGCTGAGACAATTATCCGTAAAGTGATTTCCTCAATTTTATGGAATGTAGATTATGAGGTTTTCAGGTAGTTCAAGTGTAACAACCCGCACATTTGAGCTGCTAGCTAACCACACTTAACATTCATAAACCTCAATTATCATTGATTAAACCTAATCTCCTGCAGTACAATATAACTCAAAAGACGATCCCGGACCTCTGGGTCATGGCCCACAATACAACAACCCAATTAGTTTATCAATTGGACTAATAGAATATCCAAATATATACAGTGATGCATCATAACAATTCCTAATAAACAATATAACCTTCATCTTGGGTTAAACAAAATATCTCTCTCATAACAAACTTACGATCTTTGATCTTCTTCGAAGCACATTATACGTGCAAAATAACTAAGAAAAAAATTAGCGAAACTAAGTACACACTGTCCAACCAAAAATTATTTTTGGTAGCTTGAAACATGATTGTGTTTTTAAGCATATCTTGGAAGACATTTAAAAACAAGGTATAGAGAATATTTAATGTAAGAATAACTTCACAAATACTTTTACCCAATTTGCAGAATTACTTGCTTAGAATAAATTAATGATTACCTGACAACATATTAAGTGTATAGATTATATTGGAGGAATTAGAAGGATTCTATAAAACCCTTTCATGAGCTTTCAAGATCAAAATATAATTCTAACGTACTTCAAAAACATAATAGTTTCTCTCACTTCTTAGTAGCTGTAACTCATGAACACAGCATGGGTTTAGCTTTATCATGTTCTCAAGACAACATATATATCCTTTCAACATATTTTTATAAAACCAATATAAATATAACATTCTTATATTTAATAATTCCAATTGTAAACTATAGTTTCAAAAGACCAAAACTTATATTGATATCAAAGAATACTTAGTTGTTCTTGATACGATAACTCATTTAAAACTGATTCATATAATTCAAATATAATAATCATAAATGTACCAACACAAGCTAACTTATTTGATAAGTTTCTAACCAGTTTCTTAGAAAATCACTTCCAAGTTCATCGTAGAAATTTCATAAACTTTGGCAAGTAAAACATTACTCGAATAAGGCTTTGAAGTACTCTCCACGAAACTACTTATATATTCAAATACATAATCTGTTCATTTCAAAAATCATCTCATACTGGGGAAGAGAACATGAATAAAGTTGCCACCTAGATGACTTCTCTAAATTTTTCAGAGGGATGTCTCATTGCTTTTATGTATTATTGCTTGCAAGACTTTCAAGCAAGACATGTCCCCAGAACTGAATACAAAGTAAAGAATTACAGAATCCATAATGTTGTTCATCCCTGCTCTTGTAGCTTCTTCCCCACACAATAACAAAATCATAATACTTAATTCATAACTTATTAAATTCATTTATGCCGAAACTCGAATCAAATTTCTCAAAAGACATATTTAAAAAATCTTATATCATAATCATAACTTCAAATTCATATCCTCTAAAACTCAACTTCATATTTCTTAAATTTGTCAAAACAAACAAATTCAAACCTCAAAACATAATCACATCTTAAAATATAATATGCGCACTCAAATAAGAAATTACTATGTCAAACACAATGTACACGATTTCTCAATTAGTTAGCGTAAATCATGTCCTTTGTAAATTCCAATTCTTTAAAAGAAGTCATATAGAGGAAAAGTCTCTCTCTAGCGTCTCTGCTAAGGTTTGAGTGTTAGTAGTGGTTTTCCACTAGTTTTTCTCGATTTTTCGAGTTTTGTGACCCTCCTTGGGATTGCAGTCAGTCATCATGGCTGATGACATTGTTACTCGTGTTTCAACCCTAAAAATTACGGCGGAGGAAGATGCGATTATTGCCCTAGACGAAGTACCTGACGAAGAGAGTGAGAAAGACATTAAACTAGCGTTGGTAGGCAAAGTGTTGACGGTGAGATCATATAATTTCGACGCGATGAAAAGAACTATGAATCAAATATGGTCCTTATCAAAAGGGGCTCTTTTCCGTGCTATTGAGAACGGACTGTTTGTAGTACAATTCGCTCATGAAAGGGATAAAGTTAAAGTTTTAGCGGGGCGGCCGCCGACTTTTGATCAAAGCTTAGTTATATTTAATGACTTTTATGGGACCCAATAACCTTCCAATATTTCGATGAACCTCTATCCTTTTTGGATTCGCTATATAATTTGCCGGTGGGTTGTAGGTCGGCTAAACATATTCGACTGGTGGCAGGGAGCGTAGGTGAAGTGGTGGAAGTGGACAAATATGGGGTGCTTTTGGATACCTCGGCTAGGGCTCGCAACCTGGTGGATATTTCAAAACCTTTGCGAAGAGTCCAGAAGATTTCAATGAGCAAAGGGGAAGTAATGATCGAGATTAAATACGAAAGATTGCCTACGTTTTGTTACGTATGTGGGACGATTGGCCACATAGAAATGGACTGCCTGACTGTGCTTGAAGAAGATAGGACAGATGAGAAACAGTGGGGCTCATGGCTAAGAGCTTCTCCGCGACATGGTAGACAGAAGATTGAAGAGGAAACTAAGCTGTTCCTGGGCTGTGCGCGCAAGATAAATTTTGTTAGTCCTTGCAAAGAATTGGAGATGGACAGTGGAGGTTCAATGACCCCTCCTACTGAACCACCTAATGCTCATGGTGATAGTTCCCTTGTGATGAATGTGAGCACGCCAAGTTTAGGCTCAAGTGGTTTGCAGATGAAGCTGGTTCAATGCATCGAGGGTATTTCTACCCCCCATGTAAGTCATGCTTGTATTATAACTTTCGTTTCGGGTAGTTGTGATGGTTGCTCCTAAAACTAGTGATAAGAATAATTATGTTTCCCTGGATCACTCTTTGGTGGGAGAGGGTGGGCTGGGAGAAAAAGGTGAGTTAAATGTCTTGATGATGGCGAATGAAGTGGGTGTGGGGAATGATAACTTAAACACAATTAAGGAGGGGAGTGAAACTAGTGCCAGCTGCCCTAGCGTGGAACATACCACAAAATTTACTTTTTCAGTAGGGATAATGGCGGAAAAAAGAGGGGGGAAAGAGGGAGAGTAAGGTTTCTACGTTGGTGGAGAAGGGTAAAGGAGCTGCGAAGATTGAGGAGGTTGATGTGATAAATGTAGGGAAGGGGTTTGGTTAGCGCAGCTAGTGGGGATGGAGGGAGGGGGGAAGAAGGGGAGTGGTACGAAATGAAGAAAACTTGCTCATAGTCAGGGGGATATTATGATGGAGGATCAAGGTGAATAAGGTAGCAAGGAGGGGGGGAGTAAAAGGGTAAGGTAGGAGGGTGATGAGTTTATGGATGCTGCTAAGTTACCTAAAAATTCTTGTACGATTTCTGTTGATTCTGGATGTCTTAAGGCGAGGTATGTCATGGAGCAGACTCGCCGAGCCCAATGAGTATTCTCAGTTTTCACTATAGAGGGCTGGGTAACCCCTCTGCAGTTAATTGTGTCTGGGATTTAATTCAGATAGAGTCCCCGTCTTTGGTCTTTTTATCAGAGACGAAGTTGAGCTGTGCTGAGTTTGGGAGAGTTCGGGAGCATTTAGGTGACTTTTATAGTTTAGCTGTTGATTTTGTGGGTCGGTTGGGTGGCCTTGCTTTGTTATAGAAGAAGGAGGTGACGATTGATCTTATATCGACGTCTGTGCATCATATCGATGTTAAAATTAGTGACTTGTTAGGGGATGAGGAGTGGAGATGTACGGGGTTTTATGGTTGGCTAGAGGTTCAAAATCGTGATCTTTCGTGGTCTTTGTTAGAATCTCTAGCTACTCAATCTGATCTTCCATGGCTATGTATTGGCGATTTTAATGAAATATTATTTTTGCATGAAAAGAATGGAGGAAATGAGAGAGCGGAATGGCAAATAAATTTTTTTCAGGAGGGCTATGGATGTGTGTGGCTTGCATGATGTTCCGTATACGGGTTATGAGTTCACCTATGAGAATGGGAGAGGTCTTGAGGAGAATATCCAATGTCGGTTGGATCGGGATCTTGTTACTAGCTCTTGGTTGGATCTTTTCTGTGAGGGACATTTGTGGCATCTGGATATGGAATGGTATGATCATGCTCTGACAGGCTAAAGTCGCATCACCTAATAAAAAATAACCTAAGTCCACTAACTGGTAGTTAGGGAAGTCAGGATCGAATCCACAGGGAGATAGCTATACCTATAATGTATGAACTCTAATATTATACAATTTGTAGGCTTGTTTTTGTTTCGCCTACGCGGTGTGAGCGCGTATTTGACCACCTCATTGTAAATGTTTTATTGAAAACGTTTGTATTAAAAGAAGTCGCCAACAAGTCTTTAAAGAAAGACTCATAAACCTAATTGGATATTGGGAAATCGTAGGGTACGTGATTAAGCAATCAAATTACAGGGAACCTAACAGGTTGTCCAAATTATCTGATTAATATTAGAACAGTTCTTTAGGTCTTGATTAGCAATAATAACATGTGTGGTGATAAAAAGGTATGCAGGACAATCACGCAATATATATAGAAATAAAAAGGAGTAGAGATTAGAATGTACAAAGGAACGATTTATATATATAGATCTACATCATAAAAGAAATTGTTAGTAACTTCAATAAAAATAATAAATTTATTCAGCGACCCTCAGGATTATACCGTGGCTTGGGTTTGAGAGATTGACAACCTTCGGGACGAGCAATCGTGAAGCCTAAAAATATGAACGTGTGTATGTCTGAAAGTATTTATTTGTCTGTGTTTTTGTGTTGAAAAGTATGGAAGTATGAGTTTTGTAGAGAGATTTGGTAAATATTCGTAAAGTTCGAAAGTGTGAAAGTTGTAATGTAAAAGGTATGAAAAAACCCATATGAAAAACCGTCTTTGATTCGGGAAATCAAGACCTATTTATAGGAAAACAAAATCTGAGCGTCATGCAGAGAGTGCGCTAGGCGCACGTCTCTGTGTGACGCACAATTACACGTGTCAGGCGCACATTGGTGCATCTGACGCATCATGACCAATCAGTTGCGCACACAAGGCACACTCTTTAAATAAGATAGAATTGACAGCCTACGTGTCGCACAGAGTAGTGCGCCAGGCGCACGACTCTATGTGACACATAGGTCCACGTGTTAGACGCACATTGGTGAGCCTGACACAGCTTGGCTTGTGCGCTTGGTGCACGTCGATGCGCTTGGCGCACGTTGGTGCATTGGGCGCACCGCCTTACTTTTGACACGTTGTGACATCTTTTTTTTAAGACGCGCTTTAATGATTTTCTTTTATCTTTTAAGTCTGGAAATCTGATTTTACGGCATAAAATCCGATTTCAACTATAAAAATATCTTTAAAAATATTTATTTTTTTTAAATAAAACAATTAATTATTATTAAACAATTAATTGGGATTTTTCAAAGAGTTGGGCTCAAAATACAATTAATTATCATGAATAATTAAGTGGGCTTTAAAATACGATTTTGGATCATTAAAATACGCTTTAACACTTTTAAAATAGTTTTGGCTCTTCGGACTGCTCTGCCCTTGGGTCGGACTAATTAAGACCGCAATATGTTTCATCATTGGGCCCTTAAATGGAGAGACACGATTATGTGTCTACACTAACTAAAATAGATAAAAAGGGAGTTGGTTTGCTAAACTAAGCAAATAATCAAATCAAGAAATCAAATAAGGGAAATACTAGGGAAACAATTCACCATGTATGCAACTCAGGATATCAAGAATGACTGAAGAAACTCATTAAATTAATCTAACAAGGGCACGTGTAATTTCTCTCGAACATTACCTCCCTCGAGGTTCACTAAGCCGCTCTCGCATGGTCATTGACCGCTAAGCCTACTATTGAGAGCCTATACTAAATCCTACCTCTCGGTCTATAATTTTGTATTGCAATAATAATCAAACAAATTTGGCGAAACTTGTAGATTAACAAAAGTAACTCAATAATAAGAATCAGATAAAATTCACAAGCAAGACAATTATTCAATCAATCCCTCATGCATACATAGATCCCCAAATCCCTATAAAGTAAACTACTCACTCATAACTAGGGAAAACATAATCATAATAAATAAGCAAACATCATAAACTAGTAATGAAGAATAGATAAGAGAAGAGAAGAATACCAATTGAAGAACAAATCTTGAAACCAATTACTTCTATTAAGACTTCAATGTATTTGAGAATGAAATTAAGATAAGAAACTAAACTAGGGTTCTTAAGAGAATAAAAACTACTTAGAAAGCTAATAAACTAAATAATAGGGTAAAACGTGGTTTTTCTCCACTTAAAGGAGAAGTATTTATACTAAAGTAATAAACACCGCAACATGCGCTTCAAAATTGCAAAATTACGACTTGCCCGGGCTGCCGAGGCGGATTCCGTCCGGTCGAGTGGTTGTCAGGTCATCCTCCGTAGAATAAACTGAAACAACGACCCGCCCGACAGCGCAAGATTCCGCCCGGCGGGCCCGCAACAAACATCATTACTGCTCATCTTCAAAACTTCATAACTTTCTCGTCTCTCATTGAAATTTAGCGTGTGACCAGCCGTTGGAAATATATTCAAGTATAATTTCCAACCCAATTGGAATCACTATATTATCATTTGTGTATCAAAAGTTATGAGTAAAAGAGTGTACAAGAGTCAGTTTTTGCATTTCTTTTAGTGATGGTTCGCTTCATTCTAGCCCAAATTCGTCCCAAATAGATGCTTTGCGATCCTCGTGCAATCTACCATCTTTATTCATGTTTGTTTTACTCAAGCTTAGCCAAACATAATCTATTTGCATTAATATCACCTGAAATTCATCAAAACAAGCAAACGGAGAGCAGTAGAGCAAAACTTGAGTAAATCATGCAAATATGCACCTAAATGCTCTAATATGAACTATAATGCAACCTAAATACACCTAAAATCTATGTTGTTGATGTGCAACTGGGCCCCAAACATTCAGGTTCGAATAACTATGGACAACGGATTCTGAGTACGAAGGGGTAACTGAAAACGCTTGGATAGGGGGCCTTCGTTAGAAGGTCATTTGGAGATGTGTGCAGCTGATTTGAGAGAGTGGAGTAACGGTAAATTTGGGAAATTTTTGCAGATTTGAAGAAAAAAAGGAAAGCTTTGAAGAAATTGAATAAAAGGGGCTTGAATGAGGTTCAGATTGTGTGTAGGCTCAAGTTGGGGGTGGAGGAGATGTATTGGAAGCAAAGGTCGAGGGTGTTATGGCTTGCAGAGGGGGATATAAATTCTAAGTTCTTTCATCGTAGAGCTTCGGGGAGCAAGAGAAAGAATACGATTCGAATGTTGAAGGATGATGATGGTGTGGAGCATGTCGGGGATAAGGAGGTGGGTCATGTAGCCATGGGTTATATTCATAATATTTTTGCTTCCTCTCACCCAACTATGATTGATCAAGCTTTGCATGACTTTGAGCCTCGGGTGATTAGTGCCATGAATAATGTGCTGCGGCTAGATTACAACCAGGAAGAAGTGAGGGTGGCTCTTAGCCAAATGCATCCGATTAAGGCCCCAGGCCCAGATGGTATGTGCCCTATGTTCTTTCAGATGTATTGGCATATTGTAGGGCCTTCAGTGACTCAGATGGTGTTAGGTATTCTTCACGGTGGTGCCTTTCCGAGCTATCTTAATCGCACTTTTATTACTCTAAGTCCAAAAAGAGTAATGCTGATCATATGTCCTAGTTTCAGACTATTTCTTTATATTATGTGATCTATAAGCTTGTGTCTAAAGTGCTAGCTAATAGTTTGAAGACTTTTCTGGATAAGATTATGTCTGTTAATCAGATCGCATTGACTCCTAGGCGCTTAATTACATATAACATCTTGGTGGCTTTTGAGTTGTTTCATCATATGAAAAATCTTAAGAGCTCAGAGGTTTCTATGTCGATGAAGTTGGATATGTCAAAAGCTTATGATAGGATAGAGTAGGATTTCTTAGATGCGATGTTAGTTCGGTTTGGATTTGACACTAGTTGGAGGAGTAGGGTGATGGATTATGTTCGTTCGGTGACTTTTAAGTGCTAGTGAATGGCGAACCGTCTGAAGATTTCTCTCCAATTACAGAGATTAGGCAAGGTGATCCACTTTCGCCGTATCTTTTTATTCTTTGTGTGCTCATCTGTTGAGAAGAGCAGAGAAAAGGAATTCATTGAAAGGGATAAAGGTGGCTGCTACAACGCCTTCTGTTGACCACCTTTTATTTGCAGATGATTGTATTATCTTTTCCATAGTATCTATGCAGGACTCGGAGGCCATTCAACAGGCTCTTAGAACTTATGAATTATCATCGGGGCAGAAGGTAAATTTCGACAAAACGAACATTTATTTTAGTAGAGGGGTGTCGACGGAGAAAAGGAATGCTATTACTTATCATCTTGGGGTTTAGGAATTGGATATTCATGATAGATACTTGGGTTTTCCGACTGTTGTAGGGAGATCTAAGAAGCTGATCACTAGAGGGGTGAAAGAGAAAATTTGGAAGAAGTTGCAAGGATGGAAGGGGATGATTCTATCTAAAGCTGGTCGGGAGGTCATGATAAAGGCAGTGGCCCAATCTCTCGCTACCTACGCAATAAGTGTGTAAGTTTCCATCATCTTTTTGTGATTAGATTAGAATCCCGATTTCTCAGTTTTGGTGGGGGCAAAAAGGGTGGTGAGTGTAAGATTCATTGGGTGGCTTGGAAGAAACTTTGTAGACCCAAGGCGGAAGGGCGCTTGGGTTTTCGGGATATGAAATTGTTTAACTGGGCTCTCTTGGGTAAGCAGGCATGGAGATTGACTATGAGTACAGGCAGCTTGATCGAACAAATTCTTAGGGCGCTTATTATCCACGTTCGTCTTTTATGGAGTCCGAGTTAGGTTCTAACCCGAGCTACACATGGAGAGGGATTTGGGAGGCTAAATGGGTGCTAAGGAGAGGTTTGAGATGGTGTGTTGGTGATGGTGAAAAAAATTCGAGTATGGGATGATGCTTGGATTCCCGGGACACAGACTCGGAAAATCTTATCTGCTAGGGGTGATGCTAATGCTAATTTGGAGGTAGGTGCCTTGATTGACCCAATTTCATAGACTTGGAAAGAAGATCTTGTTACTTCTCTGTTTCTTCCTTTTGAAGTTGATAGAGTATTAAGTATTCCTTTGAGTCACCGGCTCCCAGAAGATATTTTATATGTTGGGACTTAGAGAAGGATGGGCGATATTCGGTTCGGTCCGCATATAAAGAAATAAGCAATGATGCATGGTAGCTATGTGAGGTGTTTTCCTCTTCGGCCAAGGAGTTGTGGAGTGTGATATGGAGCCCTTCGGTCTTGCCTTGGGTCAAATTGTTTGCGTGGAGGGCGTGCCTTGATGCCCTCCCCACTCGGCTTAGGCTGAATCGACGTGTGAGTAGCATTGATGCGAAGTGTGATGTAAGTAGGGGAGTGGATGAATCGGCTTTTCATGCGGTCTATGCGTGTGGCTTGGCGCAAAGTGTGTGGGAGGTTAGTTCTTTTGATTCTCATCTTCCTAGAGGTTGTTGTAGTATTGTGGAGTGGTGGACCGAGAGTTTTAAACATTTGAGTGATGAAAAGGTGGATTGGCTACTCACTATGCTGGGCCATATGGGGTGCGAGATGCAAAGCTACAATGGAGAGAGAGTTCGGTTGCCAAGTGCAACTTGGTTATATGTGCTGAAAGTTTGCAAGGAAGCCCAAGATGCTCCCAGGGGTCAGCTGAGGTCACAGACCGTGGTGACTTCCCCCCCACCAGGTGAGCTGGAAACTGCCGGAAGAAGGGTGGATGAAGATCAATGTAGATGCGGGTAAGCTAGGGGAGAGAGGGGCATGCCTTGGGGTGGTTTGTAGGGACAACATGGGGGTCGTTGTGGGCGGTGCTGCTGTCCAGATGTTGGTTGGTTGGGAGCCAAGGGTGGCCGAGTCGAAGGCAGTGCTTAAAGGGGTGAAGTTTGCTGTGAAATAGGGTCTGCCAAAGATTGTTGTGGAAAGCGATTGCTTGCAGCTAGTTCAAGCTTTAAGAGGTCCAGTTATAGGTTCTAGTGATTTTCATTTATTAGAAGAGGATATTTTAGCTTTGAGTATTAATTTTGTTGATGTAGTATGGTCTGTTGTATAAAAGCTCTCGCTTAAACTTCAAAATACAAATCATTTGAGATCTTTAGTTACTAGTTATGAGAAATAAAATATATTTCGTATGCTATATGTTAATACTTTTATAAGCAAATTTCCTTCAGAGCGTTCAAATACCAATCACAGATAAAAGTATAATTACAATTCATAAACTTTCACAATATAATTCGAAATCAAAGGTCTAGAATAGTAGGGCTCAGTATATACACGACAACAATTGGCACTCAAATATACTTTCATAATTTCAATTAAATTATAAACAGATTCCAACTTAAAATCCAAAAGATTTAATAAGTTTGAGGTGAAAGCTAATACTTCATGAAATTAGAGAATCTCATAATCATATAAAATACCAATTCCAGTTTGAAGGTGGATGGACAATGTGTACCTTTACCCAACTCTTAGTAATGCTCCACTAGACCACTATCCTTGCATAGCAATTAAGTTAAGAACTCTACAATGATTTACCACGAAAATAGTAACTATTATTAGTAACCATTCTCGCAAAATATAAAATCGGATTAAAATTTCCAACATAAGTTCCTTTGTTTAATTAACTGAAATCCCGTAAACAGAACTCGTGGACTAATTGATAACCCACAAACTTTATTCCAATATCATCCCTATCACAATAAGTATAACAAGACCTTCTTCATCAGAACTAAGTTGCTAACATATCTCTTAATCATTATGATTATCATACTTTAAATCAACATATATCCACACTTCACATGGGTGAACTTTCCACGAATACCAAACAACTCAGTTCACATTTTGCATAAACCATTATACTTCCATAAACTCAACTCCCTTAATATAGACCAATATACAAAATGAATTTTGAAATTTCAACTAAATTTAAGATTAAACTTAGAATATTCAGATGTAATAGGAGTTTCAATTTATAAATTTATTTTCTTCTAAAAATAGAAGTGATCAAAATTTGTAATTTAACTTAGAAAAGGCACCTCCATTCATCGACTGATTTCGTTAGTAATTTAACTTAATAAAACTATAATTCAATTTTCAAAATCACTAGGAAAAATTATTTTTAATAAGTCAACCTTTGGTTGATATTCTCAAAATAAGTCAATCTTTTGATTATCTTAGAATAAGTTAACCTTGTATCTACTTCTGCTGTAAACGAGTTAATGACGTTGAAATTATGATACGTGTCACATTTTAATAGGATAACATTGTGATTTAACTCATTTATAGCAAAAGTAGATACAAGGTTAACTTATTCATAGTTAATCGAAAGGTTGACTTATTTTAAGAAGAACGCGCAAAGATTAACTTATTTATAATAATTTTTCCAAATCACTATTGTTCCGGTATGGAATAAGTGGTAGGGAGTGAACCGGTATCTCCTCTGTATAGTAAGCCGGTTTGATGTCCTGCAAGACAGAACATGTAAACTAACCTTGGGGGTTGATCCGAGGAACGCCCCTCCGATGCCCAAGTCAGTAAAGGGTAAAGCCGGTATATCTCAAGTAGAGTATATTAGTATATGTGAACGTACCTTATGACTCAGATCATGGGGGTATTTATAGGGGCCGGCAGTGTCCTTAGCAAGGTAGGACACTGCTCCTATTGGTAGGATACATTTCTATCCTCTTATGATACTTATCTTTAGGCCCATAGGTGCATTGAGTAAGGCCTGGATCAATCCAGGCCCATTTGGTAATGGATCAATCCAGGCCCATTTGGTAATGGATCAGGTGATGGATACCGGCAAGGTATATGAATATAACCGGCATGAAGAAAACGCCGACATCGGGCATAGATCATACTCGGTAAATAGGGTTTCCTTTGACTGAGGTGACCATGACGGTCAATGGCGGTCTAACTGGACGGTAGGGAACTTGTACAGCCCCCATACAACTAGCCCCCAAGCCGGTATGTCTGGTACAGGCATATCCTGCTTATTCAATATTGAACCGTTATGGACGGTATGAAAATCATGTTTTCATCCTCAAGCCGTTTAGAAATTTTCGGAGATTGGGTTAGTTAACGGAATACGAATCATCGCCTTGATCTTCGTGATGACTTGACTAGTGTGTCAGTAACTGCTCACAGCTATATTCTGAGCTGAAATCCACGTGGCATGATCCGGACGGGAAGACGAAACGTCACTTAATCCGAGCCGTGAAGCTCTCTATAAATAATGTTTGGCCAAAGTCATTTTCACACCTTCACACTGCTCTCCAACTTTCAAGCGCTTACTCCCAGCATATTCTCTGAGTCCTAGCGTCATCCAGTTACCAGCCTTTCGTCGTGACATTCCGAGCCGTAGCAAGCCATTCTCATCAACTCTCTTGCCGGTTGATCTTGATGTCAGCTTCCACTATTTTCTCTTTCCAGGTATTTCACAAAATTTCCTTCTTCGCAATTTTTGCTTTTAATCATGTCCTCTCATTCTGATTCTCAAAATATCTCTGAGAGCCCCCAGTCCATAACCGATAGGGATTTTAATTCCGATAGCAAATCTTCTAGTCCTGTTTTATCTGTTGGCTCACCCATAGTGGACTTGAACCGAGAACATAGGAGTAAATCAAATCAGGACTGTAGCACTTCTGGGAGGGCGAATGATGAACCGGTACTTCGTGCCTCCCCTTTGACCGCTATGCGTGCACTTGGGGCTGCTATAGGTGTACCGGTATCCGGTCAATATGGCACGATGCTAGGTTTGGCCGAGCGTTCCCCGCTGCTGTTTCCCAACCTAACCGGTACCTCTACAAATCCCCCTGATGAACCTTCATCCTCCAAACCGGCGGAGCTGTTGGAAGGGGAAGCATCACATGCTCCTTCGTCTGATGACGATATGGGAGAGGAGGACGACCGAGAGGAAGATGAAGTTTCTTCCATTGCTTCTGAGGACGTGGATAGCGTCCTGCGTGATATGATGTCCGACGGGGAATCGGTGTCCCTAGAAGCCGAGGATGATGAGGATCCTACTGAAGTCATACCGGAAGACGATGATGAAACGCTGAACGACCTATACATGCCACCATGCGAGGCCGGTAGCCCTTCATTTGTTCAAATTGACAAAAGCTGGAGGAGGACGGCATTGAATTTTGATTTCTGCCATAAGGGGGCCGAATATTTCGCCTTTCTCGACAAGTACGAACTGGTGATGCCATCCGAAGGATGCCGAGTGACAGATTGCCCGCCTGGGTACGTGGCGTTCTATGCCCATATGTTGGATTTTGGGTTGAGGTTTCCCCTAGACCCCTTTATCGTTAAGATTTTCAATGCCTGGAACATCTGTCTGTCCCAGCTTACGCCGTTATCTTGGCGCAATCTCATTAGCTACGCCTGGACCGTCCGGTATAAGAGATTTCCTGAAACTCTGAATCTCTTTCGGAAACTTCACTGGATTAAAGAAGACGGTTCCGCGAAGGGCAAGGGGAAAGGCAAGAGGAAGAGATCAAAGGCCGAGAAGGAACTTGGCCAAGGTGGATGGATGTCTATGTACACCAAGCCCAAGAAGCTGACGGTGTATCCGAAACTGACATCTCTGAAGAACTGGCAGCCTCGTTTCTTCTGGGTTCGAGTGCCTGATAAATTTCCCCTTCGCCGGTATTGGACGAAGCCTCGTCCCAGGATGGAACACATTCCTGACCGGCGTCTGACACACCGAGAATTTGAGGCGTATAAGTTTTTGATGCTTCCACCAAGCCGGGACCTAAAGGTGGCAAGCCTGTCCCCATACCGCTAATTTGGCTACCGCATTCCAAGTATATCTTGGGCAATGCGCCTCTTTCGGCCCTTGGCTTTTGCCAATCGGAACCTCATGGTAATCATGGGCCATATCGGTTTTTGAAGAAGTTCGCTATCTGCCTGTACTATATATTTTTTTTCTTCAGTGTTTAACTTTAATGTATCTGACCTGTCCCTTTTCTCTTTGCAGGCCGAGAACATTTGATTCGGGAAGCTCTCCACCTCAACCTCAACTTCATACCGATCAGCAACATGCCTCCTAAACCCGCCAAGAGATTCACCTCTATTCCCCCCAGCATTGGCGGCCGGGGTGGAAGGCAAAGTCAGGGTGCAGACCGCGGTGATGGTGGTGAGCTGGCTATCCCGCCTCTCTCAAAGAAGATTACTCCTGCTCCTCCAAAGAGGAAAGCTGAGGGGGAGGGCGATAATGAGACAAAGCGGCCCCCCTCCAAGGTTTCTCGCAAGGAGAAATCCGAGAAGGAGGCCCAAGTGGCTGAGAAGGATCTTAAGGCCAAACTATCTGGGCGCGTAGCTGAGGTGGGGACTTCTTCCCTGCGACCAAAGATTTATAAGCAGTTGACTCTACCGGCCATGATCCCTGAACTGGAGAACTTTGCCCGCTTGCGGAAGACCGGCTTCATCGAACAAGCTGAGGTAGAGGTACCGGCGACAATGACGGCGAGCTGTTTCAGCCCAAGCTCAACGTTCTCGATGACGAGTCCCTGCTGCTGGACCGTCCTCTCGAGGGCGGTAACTTGGGTTACCGGCTCCTGAAAGGTCTCCAGCTAAAATACGACATGCCAGTGGACCAGATCTCTGCCGCTGCCGCTGTGCATGCTCATACCTTGGCCGTGGTAAGATATCTTTTTGATTTTATTTCCCATGTATCTTAACGGCTTTTTAACTTGGTTATCCTTGTTTAACTCTTCTTGTGTTTTGTTTGTGCAGTCAGCGCATTCCGGTAAAGAACTCTGTGATCTTTACCGGTACTTCCAGGGTGCGTACTTCGGTGAGGTTGAGAATCACCAGGCCACCCAGGATCAGCTTACCACGAAGAACGCGGAGTTGGTGAATGTCACCAACGAGAGAAACAAGCTGAAGTCGGTGTAGGCCGACCTGGACAAGGCCAAGACAGACCTCCAGACTGCCAAAGTGGAGGCTGCCAGTAGTAGGCTCCTCCTGAAGAACAAGGACATTGAGCTTCAGAAGGTGAAGGAGGAGCTGATTGCTGCTAAGGGCCGGGAAGCCAACGCGGTGGCTGAATACCGGCGGTCCATTGACTTTGTCAACCGCTTAGCCAACCGGTACAACGGGGGTTGGGCCGCCGCTATGCGGTGTACTAGGCACACCTTTCCCGATCTGGACTGGAGCAAACTGGAAGAGGCCTATGGTCGCCGGGAATTCGAGACCCCGGTAGAGGGTGAAGAGCTGGACTTGGGGGTGACGGAGGCCGACATAGCCAACGCCGACCCTCGTGCTGAATTCGAGGAGGGTGAGCCAGAGGCTGCTGGGGGACAGGCCGACTTGGGAGCTAAGGATGATCCGGCTAATGACGTCGTCATTCTTGGCAAGAGTCCTGACAGCTCAAAACCTAATACGGCTGCTGATGACGGCAAGGCTCCATCTTTTGAAGCTGCTCAGGGCACTCAGCTTAGGTCTCCCTCTCCCCTCATATCTTTCCCGGTCGGGCCGTCTGTGGCTGACCTGATTTTTAGATACTTTTGTTCCTAGGTTAGACTAGGATGTAAATTTGATTTTCACATTAATGGAAGTTATTTTACCAACTCTCGTGTCGGTTGTGCCATTATTTTGTTATTTATTTCTTCGTTCGTTTTCTTTTACCATATCAGCAGATCCGCACGGGTTCGTAGACCGGTAAATAGTTTTATTTTACTATTTTATTCCGGCAGATCCACGAAGGTCATTGACCGGTAGTGTATACCTTGGGTTGGCAGATCCTCGAGGGTCATTGACCATCCCCAAGCTTCATGCTTGCTTGCTTTATCCTGACGGCAGATCCACTTAGGTCATTGACCGTCAGGCACCTTGATATTGTTAGTTTCTCTTGACGGCAGATCCACGTAGGTCATTGACCGTCGGTGAACTTGCTTCTTTCTTCCCCCCTTGTCAGCAGATCCTCGTAGGTCATTGACTATCAAGGGGCTCTATTATGGATTATTTCAGTCTTCCTTAACGGCAGATCCACGTAGGTCATTGACCGTCGAGAAACTTATAATAACTCGTACACGTAATATGTTAACATAAATTCGTCTTATTGAAAATGGATTACACTAGTTCTGGCTTCGATGCCATTATACTGAGTAATGCTGAAACTGGCAACAATGCCATTTTATTCTTGTTATGTAACTACACTAAGAAACAGGACTAAACGAAATACTTCTTGAGCACGCTGGCATTCCAGCTGTTCTTGAGCGGCTTGCCCGACATATCTTCCAGCCGGTAAGCACCTGTGACTATTTCCTCTTTCACAAGGTAGGGTCCCTCCCAGTTGGCCGTCAGCTTGCCCTCGGTATGAGCCTTTCCAGTGGCCGCTGTGCGTCTGAGCACTAGGTCTCCCTTCTCGATCGGCCGGCTTCTTACTCTTTTGTTGTATGCTGCCGACTTGAGTTCCGCCGCGAGCCTAACTTCTGGCAAGAGGTCGAGGTCTTCTCGGTGCAGTCTGTCATTCAGCTCCGGGTCGTAGTTCAGGATCCGCCAGTTTGGCAATCCGACTTCGACTGGTAACACCGCCTCGGCCCCGAACGCCAGCCTGAACGGGGTCTCCCTTGTTGCTTCTTTTTCGGTGGTCCTGTTGGACCATAGCACCGCCGGGATCATGTCGGCCCAGGCACCCTTCAAATCATCCAGCTTCTTCTTGAGGGCGTTCAGGATTTGTTTATTGGCGGCTTCTGCTTGGCCGTTACTCTAGGGATGACACACGGATGAGTATGCAAACTTGATGCCATAAGGGCTCAAGAAGTTCTTTATCGGCCCGCAGTCAAATTGGACGCCATGGTCCATGATAATTCCCATAGGAATTCCGAACCTTGTGATGAGGTTTTGCCAGATGAACTTCCAAACCTGATTAGCCGTTATCTTTGCAGTCGGCTCAACCTCAATCCACTTTGTGAAGTAATCAATTCCGACTATTAGGAACTTTCTTCCTCCAGAGGCTGGTGTGAATGGTCCTATGATATCCATCCCCCACTGAGCAAAAGGGATTGGATTCAGGATCGGCGACAAATCATGTGCCGGCTGGTGTATGACCGGCGCAAACCTCTGGCATTTGTCGCATTTCTTCACGTAGGCCTGTGCATCGGTCAGCATTGTTGGCCAGTAGAAACCGGCCCTTAGGGCCTTCAGTGCTAGTGTCTTTCCACCGATATGGTTTCCGCATACTCCTTCGTGGATTTCTTCAATGATTTTCGCGGCCTCGTGGGCCGTTACGCACCTCAAGAGTGGGAGTGAAAGACCTTTCTTGTACAGTTGACCCTGGAAAACACAGATCAGATAGCCTCTCTTTTCAGCTTTTTCGCCGCCATCTTATCGGTGGGTAAGCTTTAAGTCAGCTTGTACGCCAATATATCATCGTACCATTCCTTCTTTTGGATGACTTCATTTACCTCCACCTTGGCGGTCTCGATGCTTCTTTCCGGCAGCATCTCTATCATGACGCTGCGCTTGAGATTTATGGTGCTTGAACTTGCTAGCTTTGACAGAGCATCAGCTGCCATATTTTCTGTTCGAGGGACTAGTACCACCTCGAAGCTCTTTAGTTCGGCCGTTATCTGCTTTACCTTTTGTAGGTACTTCTGCATTACCGGCTCCCTGACTTCGTAGGTGCCCTCGATCTGGCTTGATATGAGCTGGGAATCTGTTGTCATCCGTATTTTCTTTGCTCCGAATGCTATGCATAAACTGATTCCTGCTATTGCAGCTTCGTACTCCGCATCGTTGTTGGACGCCTTAAACCCAAAGCGGACGGCATATTCGAACGTGTTCCCTTCTGGAGACGTCATGACCACCCCCGCCTTTGCCCTGTTTGGGCCGGCCGAGCCGTCTACGAGATATCCGCGATGCCGTTGGTCCCTCAATTTCGTCGCTTGTGGTCTCAACAATGAAGTCGGCCAAAGCTTGTGCCTTGATAGGTGTTCGTGGCCGAGTACTCGATATCAAACTCGAACGACTCTATATTGTCCATTTCAGAAGCTGCTTAGGTTGTATCTAGCTTATGGAGCGCCTTCTCTAAAGGGTGATTAGTGAGCACCTGGATGGTATTGGAGTCGAAGTATGGTCGAAGTTTTCTTGCTCGTTATCGACACTGGCGTATGCCATCTTCTCCAAGCAATTCGTATCTCTACGCTCCGCCTGACAAGACATGGCTCACAAAATAGATAGGATGGTCTTGCTTATCCTTTTCTACCAGCAGTACAGCAGCTACCGTTTTAGCCGACACCGAGACGTATAATTGCAGCTTATCCCCTATCTCGGGTCGGGTGATAATCGGTATTTGCTTGAAATGTTCTTTAACGGCCTCAAAGGCTGTCTGCGTTCATCCCCCCACTCGAACTTCTTGTTCCCTCTCGGGACTTTGAAGAACGGCATGGCCTTTTCGGTAGATTTTGAGACGAATCTCGTTAATGCCGCCATCTTAGGTCGGCTTACGGATGTCCGGATGCTCTTGGGTTCCGGTAGCTCATTTATCGCCACGATCTTGTCGGGGTTAGCATCTATCCCCCTTTCACTGACCATAAAGCCGGAGCAACTTACCGCATCTTACCCCAAAGACGCACTTCTTGGGGTTAAGCTTCATCGGTATTTTCGCGAGTCGCGAAGGTTTCCTCGAGGTCCGTGATGTGGGCTTCCTCCGTCAAGCTATTGACGATGCTATCGTCGACATAGACTTCGACATTCCGGCCTTTCTGATGCGCGAATATCTTGTCCACTAGCTTTTGGTAGGTAGATCCTGCATTCTTCAGGCCGAATGGCATGGCCTTGTAAGCATATACCCCAACATCCGTTATGAATGTCGCCTTGTTCTTGTCCGCCTCCAGGAGGCTGATCTGATGGTACCCAGAGAAGGCATCCATGAAGCTTAACAGCGCGTGGCCGCTAGTAGAGTCAACCCGGTTGGTCGATCCCCATGGGTAGCGATCTTTTGGGCGTGCCTTGTTGAGGTCGGTAAAATCCACACACATCCCTGGGACCCATTGGCTTTCTTCACCATCACCACATTCGCCGGCCACTCAGGGTAGTCGCAAGGCTCATGAAGTCTGCAGCGCCTTATCGACCTCCTCCTTGATGGCCGCGTTCTTCTCGGCTGAGAAATTGCGCTTCTTCTGCTTCACCGGCCTTACGTCCTCGCTGACATTCAGCCGGTGTACCATGAATGCGGGATCGATTTCTGGCATCTCGTCCGCCGAGAAAGCGAAGACATCCGCATTGCTTCTCAGCAGACTGATTAGATTGACTTTGACTTTGTCGGCCAGATCGGACCCAATCTTGACTGTCCTTTCCGGCCTATCTTGCTCGAGACTTACTTCCTCGGTCTTTCCTTCCGGGCTAGGTCTCGGTAGGTCTACCGACCTTCCCTCGAAATTCTCCATTGATAAATCTTTATTTGCTTTATTCTCAGCCCGCAGTCTCTTCCTTTCCGACGGCGGGGACTCGGCTGGTCGCTTGTGGTTGGAATTTTTAATAGCCGTCATGTAGCATGCTCTAGCTGACTCTTGATTCCCCTACAATCTTTCCGGATTGCCGAGGTTTGATGTGTAAATCATCGTTAGGTGGTAGGTGGATACCACTGCCTGGGCGTCGTGGATCAACGGTCGTCCTATGATGGCGTCGTACGCAGCCGACACATCCACTACCAAGAATTCCACCAAGAGGTTTATGGACTGGGATCCCTCTCCCAGCTTGACCGGTAGCTTTATGGTTCCTTCGGGGACGATAGAGGCCCATGTGAAACCAATTACCGGGTATGAGACCGGCTTGAGACATGACCTCCCCAGGCCCATCTTTTCAAATGTGGGCATAAAGAGAATGTTGGCGGAGCTGCCGCCATCTACCAGGATTCGGTGGACCATCGCCGTAGAAATCTGGAGGGACACTACGAAAGGGTCATCATGTGGGTAGATGATCCCTATGGCGTCCTCCGCTGTGAATGACACGGACGGCATAGTTGGCGGTGCCAGCCACTTACCCGTATTATGGTAGTTCACTTGGTGCCTCACCTCCTTCTGACTGACTTTGGCACCGTGGATGCTCCCACCATGGACAGGACCGCCTGAGATGACATGTATCTCAGTAATCCTCTCCTTGGCGGGCTTTCTACTATCGTCACCCCCTCTGGGTGACTTTTCTCTTGGCGACCTTTCTCTAGGTGATCTGGCTCGGTCAGCTCGGGCCTGATACTGCTTGAAATAGCCTCTCCGTATCAGGTCCTCTATCACGTCTCTCATATCTTTACAATCGTCCCTGACGTGGCCATAGTCTTTGTGGAAGTCGCACCACTTGGATCTGTCACGCCCCTTGAAGTACATCTTTCGGGGGGCGCTGCCACTTATCGTCTTTTTTGTGTAGCTCGTAGATCTCGGCCCTAGACATTGTCAGGGGAGTGTAGTCATGGTATCGGTATGGCCGTCCTTCTTGGCCTTTTTTGACCGAGTTGCTTTCCTCACCCCGTCTCCCCGAGCTGTCGGACTTCTTGTCCTTCCGGTACTTGTCTTTATCTTTCTCCTTCTCTTTCTCGTTCTACTTGCCGTCCCCTTCAGACCGCTTTGAAGTCGCTGCCTTATCGAACTCCTCTCCTCTGATGAACTCATTGGCTTTACTGAGGACGTCAGTAAGGTTGGTCAGTAAGACCGGTCATCAGTGCCAGAACTGCAACCTCCTGCTGCAGGCTGGGTATGGTAACGGCCTCAGAATTAAAACGGCCGATATAATCTCGCAGGCTTTCCTTCTCGCCCTGCTTGATGGACATCAGCTCGCCGGTCGTCTTCTCCCTCCGCTTATTGCTAATGAAGTGCGTGACAAACATGGATGTGAGCTGCCGGAAATCAGCTATGGTTGCCGGAGGAATACTCTTGAACCAAGTCTGTGCCAGGCTAGCTAAAGTTGAGGGGAACACTTTACACCATATAGAATCAGTGTCGATGTATAGCATCATGTGTCCCTCATATGCGGAGATGTGATCCTCAGGATCCGTTTTACCGTCATAGTTGCATATCGGCATCTTAATCTTCTCCATCGGCTCCTGGAGTATGGCAGTTGAGAAAGGAGAGTTTCGAAGGGATACCGGCGCTCTTCATCGAGCAGACTCAATATCTCTCCTCGAAGGCTGGGATGAGTGTTGGACCTCAGTGTCCTGCTGCTCATCCTCGTACCCATCCCCCACAGGCTCGGTGAGAGTTTTCGAATGCTCCGCATGCTCTGGGTCATGCCGGCTTGGATCGCCCTGCCGGCCACTTATGAAAGAACGCATCTTCCTGATAGGACTATGCGGTCGTACTGGGGGACGCTTGCTGGCGCGACCTGCGGGCGGTGTTTGGCTCGCCATGGCCTGAAAGACCTCGGCGACGCTCCTGAGTTGTTCAGGGCTGAACATGTGTTGCAGCGCTTCGAACACATTGGGTTGTGGGGTCTTAGTGGTCCCCTTATCCTTCTCAGCAGTTGGCTTGGAGGATCCCACCACTGGCTGTGGGGTCTTGAACCCGGGAGGCCCATCCCCCACAACATTATTGTTCTCATCAGTTTCTGGCATCCTAAAGTTCTGCTTAGGATCCATGAGGCAGGTATGTAGGCTGGTTCGATCGCGACTTAAGACCAAAGTATAGTTCACCCCTCCTTCTAGCGCCAATTGTTCCGGTATGGAATAAGTGGTAGGGAGTGAACCGGTATCTCCTCTGTATAGTAAGCCGGTTTGATGTCCCGCAAGACGTAACACGTAAACTAACCTCGGGGTTGATCCGAGGAACGCCCCTCCGATGCCTAAGTCAGTAAAAGGTAAAGCCGGTATATCTCAAGTAGAGTATATTAGTATATGTGAACGTACCTTATGACTCAGATCATGGGGGTATTTATAGGAGTCGGCAGTGTCCTTAGCAAGGTAGGACACTGCTCCTGTTGGTAGGATACATTTCTATCCTCTTATGATACTTATCTTTAGGCCCAAAGGCGCATTGAGTAAGGTCTGGATCAATCCAGACCCATTTGGTAATAGATCAGGTGATGGATACCGGCAAGGTATATGAATATAACCGGCATGAAGAAAACGCCGACATCGGGCATAGCTCATACTCGGTAAATAGGGTTTCGTTTGACTGAGGTGACCATGACGGTCAATGGCAGTCTAACTGGACCGGTAGGGAACTTGTACAGCCCCCATACAACTATATATACCAAATGAGATTCAAGTTGACAAAGTTATAAAACAACTATTAAATCAGAAAAGTCTCAATCTTTAATCTCAATAGACTTTCAAACAATGCCAATTAAAATTCAATAAACTGATTGCGAGAATATCAAGATTTTTGAACCCAACTATTAACAGAAGTAACTGAACAATTAACCTATTGAAATATGAATTTGGGCTCTTCAAATAAAAGAAAAGGGACGAAAAGGAGTTTAACTTTTACCTTCAATAAGGTAAAAAAATTTTAAGACTAGAAGTATAATGAGGAACCAGGGAATTCAACAACAACCATAGCTTCGTTGGAGTGTCGCCAGAAGCAACACTGACGAGGCGATGCGGAGAACAGAGGAAATATGGGAACTGAATGTGCATCAGCTAGAAACAGACAACAACAGTAGCACCAGTGACAACACCACCCAACCATGCCCAAAAGTACCAATACATGTAGAGAAGAGAGAATGTAATACTCCGTATTTTTATTATGTTACTATGTATAATTTCAAAAGGTTTAATTTACTAAAAAGACTTGTTATTTACTTGAAAGGCTTTTAAAATAGGCTTTCATAAAATATTGTGGGTAATTAAAATAAATTCTACCCCAAATAGATTGTGGACCTAGGTTTACTAACTTTTAAATCCAAGTACTTTGTTTAAAACAAAATTAAAAATTTTATAAACTAAATCCAAAACGTTTTTTAAAAAAAAAAGAAAAAAAGAAAATTCGTTGCAGCATCTTTAATCTTCAATGTTTTTGTTACTTTCCTATATTATTAAGATTTAACAATTATGTATCTTATGGGATAATTTATATCTTTCCCTAATCTTAGTTGAAAAACCGTAAATATTAGCTAGATCTTAACTAGATTGGTTTATCTTTTTTTTCTTAAACCCAGCTTTTAGTTTCCTAGTGCTGTGACTTAAAAATGAAGGGTTAATAAGCCAACACGTGGACCAATCAGAGGTGTCCATGTGTCCTAGAAAGTGGAGAGAAATTTAGCTCTTTTAAAGGGTTTTTTTTATTCCCCTGATGATTAAGGCCCACCTTTGGCCAGAAGGAATAATCAGAGCCCAACTCCCAAAAAACGGCTGCATATGATTGGCTGATATTCAACCTCCAATCATTGTCTGCCACGTGTCACATTCTGATTGCCTAGCCAATCAAATGCTCCCATTCTAGGGTGACGTCAAATGGCAGCTCTCAGATTCCAAATACTATAAATAGTCTCATCAAAATAAGGTAAAAGGTAGATCATTGAATACTGTGCCATTACTCTGCTAAAATATTCTCTCTCTCTTTCTCTCTCTATCTCTACTGTAACACCCGACCCATACGGAGTCGAATATATTGTCACCAATGCGCATTTAGGGCCAACAACTGTCCTCAATAACCAACACAAGTTCTTTCCGCGCATTTTTGTCCTCACTTATGCGCACCCTGAGAAACTTTCCAGAAGGTCATACCAAGACTGCTCCTATTTAAGCACGCTTAACTGTGGAGTAACTAAGGAATTGAGCTCCCTAAAAGAAAGATGCATTTTGTTGGAATGAGTAGCCTGCTAAATCTCTTTAAAGGAATCATGAGGGATATTACATACACCCCCACTTGAGGATAGCAACGCCCTCGTTGCACTTGCGGACTCCACATATTCGGCATGTGGGTCACCCCAGCCTGGAAACTAATCACATATTCGACACGCAGCCGGTGATATAGCCCCAGAATCCTCCCCCAGTAAGCAACTAACCTTGGATTAATTATCCACACGATCAGCACGCGGTCGCAGGGTTGCTCTGATACCATTTGTAACACCCGACCCATACGGAGTCGAATATATTGTCACCAATGCTCATCTAGGGCCAACAACTGTCCTCAATAACCAACATAAGTTCTTTCGGTGCATTTTTGTCCTTACTTATGCGCACCCTGAGAAATTTCCCAGGAGGTCACCTATCCCAAGACTACTCCCATTTAAGCACGCTTAACTATGGAGTAACTAAGGAATTGAGCTCCCTAAAAGAAAGATGCATCTTGTTGGAATGAGTAGCCTGCTAAATCTCTTTAAAGCAATCATTAGGAGTATTACACACTACTAGAATCCGGCCTTTTACCGACTACTAGAATCCGGCCTTTTATCGACCGCGTTTACCGACCGCGGAAGATCCGGTTGTTAATTATTAAAACACCGACCGTTTTCATAGGGGACGATTATTACCGACTGTTTAGATTAAACACCGACAATTTTTTTTATCCATAGGTGATTACCGACCGACTGGACGACGATTGTTCCAGTGGTTGGTAATTACGCTGCTGCCGTCGCTGGTTTTTCTTCATCTTCATGTTGCTGCCGTTGCGGGTTTCAGGTAAGTTCACCGTCGTTTATGAATTTCGCGACATCTTCATCTGTTTTTTTTAATATTGAATTTCAATTGTAATTCTGAAGTTCTCTTGTGCACTGTTGTCGCGCCGCATCACCGTCGCTACCTCGCATCACCTGCACAACCACCACACCGTCGTGGATTTTTTGGCTTGTTGCGCCCACCCACAACAGGTTTTCTCTTCTTTCCTCTTTCGTGGTCTATTCTTAATTTATTCTCTTCTTTCTTGGTTTATTGCGCCCATCATTCTGAATTTAGTTTCTTTGCAATTTCTGGATTTCTTGGTTTACTTTCATATGTAAATGAACATTTGTACTGTATAATGAGTGTAATCAAAAGAGCAACACAATAGTCACTTGCTTAGTTGCTCTGGAATTGAAAGTCACGTTATACTATATAAAGATCTTAAGAAATAATTGTTTTTTATCCTTGAAGTAATGATTTGTGGTTGTAGCTCTGATATACCTTAAAAGTGAGGAATGGGGGAATGGTAGGATTACATTTTCGTAAAAAATTAAGGTCTTCAAATCTTATATGTTATTTAATCATCTTAAGTCTTAAGTAATTAAGTAGATAATAAATTCACCATAATTGAGTAAACTGCATTGCACAAAAATACACATAAAAAGCAAACACGAAGATTATATAAGTAGGGAATTTGACAAGTTACATAATAAATGATCTAAAAGATGGAAAATATAAGAGCTTGTAGCAATATAATAATTTATTTTGCACAAAATGACTGTTTTCTGTAAAGTTGTTGCAAATAGACATTTATATCAATTTATAGAGTTTTGACATTAAGCCATATGTTCATCACAAAAGCAACACAGTAGTCACTTGCTTAGTTGTTTTGAGCCATATGTTCATCACAAGAGCAACATAGTAGTCACTTGCTTAGAGTTTTGACTTTGAGCCATATGTTCCTCACAAGAGTAACACATCATCAATTCTATCTTTGAAATATTAATATATTATAAGTATATATAAGTATATAAAAATAAATTCTTATTTATCTTGGATCTTTGTTAGTATGATAGACTAATGGTGGTATATGTACAAATTGATATCAGGGTGATATCATGAAACGAAGAGAGCGTAGTTGGATGTATGATAGGCTTGAGGGGCATTTTCTCAAGACTGAGTTTGTGAATGGAGTTCGGGATTTTATTGAATTCGCACAACAAAATCATAAATTTAAAGATGGTGAGAAAATTAGATGTCCATGCTTCCGGTGTAACAACAAACGATTATTTGATGTTGACACAGTTAGAGAACATCTTTATAAAAAAGGATTTTGTCATGACTATTTTGATTGGATATGTCATGGGGAAAGTGTAAACGAATCCCCAGTGGAGCCATCAAATCCTTATCAGGACATGATTGTTGATGCTCTTGGACATAATGAAGAAAATCCAAACAATGAGTAGACAACTAATGTCGAAGAGAAGCCAAATGACGAAGCTAAGAAGTTTTTTGAGCTCCTTAAAGCTGCCGAGAGTCCGTTGTACGAAGGGAGCAAAGTATCTGTCTTGGAGATGGCATCAAGAATAACATCTTTGAAGTGTGAGTACAATCTACCACACAGGTATGTTGATGGATTTGCATCTTTATTGAATGAAGCGATTCCAAATAACAACCAAATGAGTAGAACTTTCTATGATACTAAGAAAGTTCTTAAGGGATTGCAACTCCCACATGAGAAGATACATGCATGCCGTAATGGTTGTATGCTATTCTGGAAAGGCGACGCACATTTACTCAAGTGTAGTATATGTGAGCAAAGTATCTGTCTTGGAGATGACATCAAGAATAGCATCTTTTAAGTGTGAGTGCAATCTACCACACAGGTGTGTTGATGGATTTGCATCTTTATTGAATGAAGCGGTTCCAAATAACAACCAAATGAGTAGAATTTTCTACAATACTAAGAAAGTTCTTAAGGGATTGCTGTAATACCCCGATTTTTAAGAGCGTTTTAATTAGCGTTAATCATATTTATTATATTAATTATGTTCCGAAAATTATGAATTTGTAATTGAGATGTTGCAATGTGTTTGTTAATTTAGTTTTATAAAGATATTATTATTTAAAATTATTTTGGGTTTTAAATATCCAAATGAGTTGAGCGGTATTTGACCCAAATAGGAAATCAAAATCAGTTTTCCTTCCTTCCATTTATGTTTGTCGGTTTAACTTGGATGAAATAAAACCCCCAAATACCCCAACCCATTCCTTTCTCTCTCCCGTGAAAAAAGCCCCAAAACCCTCAACCCATTTCTCTCTCTCTCCTCTCTCCCGGTGAAACCCAGGGGAAGGAAGTTTAAGAAGAAGGACGACCGTCAAAGCAAGAAGAAGGAAAGTGAAAGCACTGACGAGGATGTTGTCCTAGTCATTTCTGGTGGGTTTGCAGCTGGAGGACCAATGAATCGGGGGCACAAAAACTATCTCAGGGAGCTCGGTCAGATTTTGTTAACTGATGAGACAAAGGCCGAGCCCTTCCCAAAGGTAGTGATCAGTGAGCAAGACTGGGGGAAGCTGAAGACCCCTCATGATGACCCCCTAGTTGTGGAGATGAAGATAACAAATCTAAGAGTAAGAAGAATTTTGATAGACACTGGAAGCTCGACGGACATCATTAGTGCAGATTGTTGTCCAGGTTAAAGTTTGACGAGAAGAACTTGGTCCACGTTCACCACCTAATCATTGGGTTTGGGGGAGGAGTCATTCACCCTATGGGAACGGTTACTTTGCTGGTCCGAGTAGGAGAAAAGGATGTCTCCAGGACTTTGTTCATCAAGTTTCTGGTCGTCCGAGACTTAACAGCCTACAATGTCATTCTTGGACAACCAACTCTGAATCATGTTAAAGCAGTAATAGTTACTCATCTTATGCTCATGAAGTTTGAATGTGATGGAGGGCAGATTGCAACTCTTAACGGAGATCAGCAGGCGGCCAGAGAATGTTATCTAACTACTCTGAAGCCATCGTTCTGGAAGGTTGAAGAGCAAAATCAGACGAAGGCTGCTAGTGAAGGGAAAATGGCCGAAATCATAATGACCCAAGTTGCCTCATTGAGAAAGACTATTGAAAATTCTCAGACGCAGGTTGCTCCCTCAAGGAGAACGTCCGAGACCCTTCCCAGCAAGAAAAGAAAGTATGTGCCCAGCAAGGAAGAACCTCACTCGTCTGAAGAAGTTATGGCCATCATGGGTTTGGCACTTGAGCGTCCAGAGCCTGTTGAGGCCCCAGAAATATATGTCTAGATGGTGCTCATCCAGATAGAACCCTGAAGATTGGATCTTCTCTTAACCCTGAGTTGTGGGGAATTTTGAAAAATTTACTCAAAGAGTTTCAAGATGTGTTTGCCTATAGTGTTGAAGAGATGCATGGGATTGATACAGAGATAGCCGTCCAACGGTTGGATGTTGACTCAAACATGAAACCAGTTTGTCAGAAGAAAAAACTTTTGGACTCCTGAAGTGTATTACTAGGGAAGACGGACTGGAAGTGTTGAAGGAACTCCATGAAGGAGCATGTGTATCTCATATTGGGGGAGGAGCCTTAGGAGAGAAGGCCTTGAGAACTGGGTATTATTGGCCTACCCTAAAAGAAGATTGTAGACACATAATCGTGTCTCCCTATTTAAGGGTCCAATGATGAAATATACCGCAATTTAGTTGGCGCAACCCAACGGAAGAGCAATCCGAAGAGCCAACCCAAAATAAGTTTAAAATGTGTTTTGAAATCTTATTCTAAAGCCCAATTAATTGTTCATGACAATTAATTGTATTTTAAGCCCATAAAATATTTTGAGTCCATTTAAAATGTTTTAAAATCCCAATTTTTTATTTTTTATTTTTAATAAACATTCTAATAAATGCAAATCAGATTTTTATTCCGCAAAACTCAATCTCCGGATTTCAAGGGATAAAAAAATATATTCTAAAACGCGTTTAAGGAAAAAGGCTGGCAAATGAGCTGAACGCAGGCGGTGTGCCTAGCGTGCCACGTTCGCCCAGCGCATTGGCCAAGCTGTGTTAGGCGTGCCAATCTGCGCCTGACATGTGGATTTGTGACTCACACAGAGTCCTGAACCAAGCACACCTCTCTGTGTGAGCCGTATCTTTTTTCTTTTCTATCTTTTTAAATACGCGTACCACGTGTACGTGTTTGACTGGGCTGACCTGCGTCAGGCACACCAATGTGCGCCTGACACGTAGACGTGTGTTTGACACGTAGGCCTGCGCATGACGTAGGTTGGCGCGTGAGGCGCACGTTCCTTTTTCCTATAAATACATGTGATTTCCCGAATCACAGACGGTTTCGTCAATTTATTATTTCACGAACACAAAAACTTTCGAATACTTCCGAATTAAATTACTAACCTTCAAATACCCAAACACTTTCAATACATCAATCCCTTTTCAAGTTACTAATCATACTGCGTTCTTGGTTCCACGATTGCTCCGCCTGAAGGTCATTACACTGTTCGACCTAAACTGCATAGGTATAATTCCTGAGGACCCTTGAATAATTCTATTGATTTTATTGCCTGGAAGTTACTAACAATTTCTTGTCATGATGTAGATATTTAATCAATAATCGCATTACATTCTAATCCCTTTTCCTTTTATTTTCGCATATAATATTCATAATGTTTTGATTGTCCTGCATGAATTTTTATCACCTACATGTTATTATTGCCAAACAAGACCTAAAGAACTGTTCTAACTAATTCAGATAATTTGGACAATCTGCTAGGTACCTTGTAATATTGTTGCTTAATAACTTGTCGCTAAAATTAGTCTTTTATGTGTTTCCTGAACCAACCTAGACTAAATATTTTAGGGTGCTTAAAAATATTATGTGATTATTCTTTGGCATTAAGGTATTTAGTAGAGGCCAACAATGGGCAAACATGGTTCATTTTGACCATATTTGTACTCTCACCCTCGAACTCAATCTATGGTTCATTTTGACCATTTATGGAGTCAGGACGGGGAAATCTACATTAGATAAGTCCCTAAGATGTCCCTACAGTTTTCAATATCCAATTAGGTTTAAAAGTTTTCCTTTAAAAATTTGTTGGCGACTAAAAAAAATATATTTTCAATAAAACCTTAACAATGGGGCAGTCAAATACGCGCTCACACCGCGGCAGGCGAAAATAAAGTCACACCTACAATTTGGCGACTTCACTGGGGAGGATTTAAAAAATTTATTTTTTTTAAATGAGTGGGTGAAACTTGAAAAATACGATTCATTCTCCTTTTATGCCTTTGAATAATATATTGTTTTGCATATTGTGGTATTCGATTTTTGACTGTCTTAATTAACAGTCTGAATCCCAAGAAAGTCTCTCATTGGACTATGAGTTTTAGAAAACTTTGAAGTCGCCACCCTATTAATATCTGAATAGGAACAGATTTTTTTAATAAATCGTTTTAAAATCAATTTCAAGAAATATCATTCAAAACGATGATGACTTCATATGGATAAGGCTTTTTTTTGAAAATTGGTCTTTCATACCATGAGATAGGGTTCGGGGTTTAGGTTAAGAGGTGCGAACGTCTGGAACTCGTCTCCTCTTCCGTTCTACAGAACGGGCTCTTACTAAATGCGTTATTTTCCATTTTAAAGTAATCATGGCTATTAAAAGAAAGAAAATCACATAGTTTGCACATATACACATCAACCATTTTTTTTTAGGACCAATATATCATTTGTATATGGTAGGTTTGAGCACTGAAGTTGCACTACGTACCAATCATTGCGGGATTGGAATCCACTAATGGATCAAAACCATCGTAGTTCGATCTTATGTCTCACCCTAAATGGTCAATTTCATTGGGGAAGAAAAGGAAATAGATTCTGAATAACTCACCTTTAGAATTAAACAAATCTATTGGAAAATGAGGTAATCACTCCAATTAGTGATTGAAATGAGGTTAAGATAATCACTTTAATAGTGATTAAATATGAAGGATTAAGATAACCACCTTAATTAGTGATTAAAAAGGAGGGAAAGATAATCACCTCAATTAGTGATTAAAAATGAAGATTAAGATAATCACCTTAATTAGTGATCAAGAATGGAGGTTGAGATAATCACCCTAATTAGTGACTAAACTTAAGAGGAAAGGTAATCACCTTGATTAGTGATTAAAAATGAAGGAAGGAAGGAAGTAATCATCTTAATTAGTGATTATTCAAGGTTTAAGATAATCACCCTAATTAGTGATTAAATAAGAAGGGTTACATTAATCACCTTAATTAGTGATTAACCAAGGTTTAAGATAATCACTCTAATTAGTGATTAAATGAAAAGTTTGAGTTAATCGCCCTAATTAGCGATTATTAAGGTTTAAGATAATCACTCTAATTAGTGACTAAATACGAAAGATTAAATTAATCACCTTAATTAGCAATTAAAAGGAAGGTTAGGATAATCACCTTAATTAGTGATTAAATATGACGAAAGGTTAAGCTAATCACCCTAATTAGCAATTAACCAAGGTTTAAGACAATCACCCTAATTAGTGATTATACTTAGGAGGAAAGATAATCACTTTAATTAGTGATTAAAAATGGTTCAAGATAATCACCTTAATTAGTGATTAAGAATGGAGGTTAAGATAATCACCCTAATTAGTGATTAAGAATGGAATAATCACCCTAATTAGTAATTAAGAATGAAATAATCACCTTAATTAGTGATTAAGAATGGAATAATCACCCTAATTAGTGATTAAGAATGGAATAATCACCCTAATTAGTGATTAAGAATGGAGGTTAAGATAATCTCCCTAATTAGTGATTAAGAATGGAAAGGTTGAGGTAATCACTCCACTTAGTGATACCAAAGAAAGGATAAAGGCTGATGAGGTAATCACTCCACTTAGTGATACCAAATAAAGGATTAAGGTTGAGGTAATCACTCCACTCAATGATACCAAATAAAGTGATGATTATCACTCCAATTAGTGATATCAATTAAAGATTTTAGGAGGGTTCTTAAAAGGAGAGATTTGCTTCCTAATTGAAGGCTTTTGGGATTGATAAGAAATAATCTTATTTCAAGACTATTAATTCATTTTGAATATTTGAAATGGAGTATGGAGATTATGTGTTTGGCTTATCGGAATTTGGCCATTTAGAATGAGACACATGAAAATGGTCTAAAATCAATTAGGAGATCATAATTACCTTTCTAATTATGTCAAATTATATAATTGATCCATTTGAAGATTATGGAGAACAATTTTTAAAATGTAAGATGGATCATCATACAATTTAACTTAGCTAAATTTGCAATTTTTCCTCTTAATTAAGATTAGGTCATTTAATTCATATACTATGATATATTAGGCCCAACATGCAATATTTTCAACATTGGTTGCTCATTTTATTCAAAAAGAATGACTTGTGGAATTATGTATGAAAATCATGCATAAATATCTCCATATAATTTCATTGAGTAATGTAATAACTATTTACAAAGAATTATTACATGTACAAAATCTATGATCTATATAAATTTTCAAACTTTATCTTCACTATGATACTCTTTCATCTTCAACCTGAAAGATATTGGAATTTGAGTTATAAACTTATGAATGATTAGAGATTAATTAACCTCTTTTGATTTGATTTTTTATGATGATTTTTATTTTGTTAAGTAAATAATGAAAATGAATTAGAAAACTCATGTGAACTCATTATGCCTTCTCATGCATGTGAAGGAATTATTTTCTTTTTTCAAGTTTTATGAAAATAACTTTAATTTGAGCTATGTGAAGCAAATCTTTTTATAAAAACAATTTCTTTTGACCAATGATTTTGTATGATTTCCAATTTATAAGTGAAAACTCATTTTTGCAAAATTATAGCAAAATTTCTTATTTTGGAGATAATTATGCATGATTTCTTATTGAATTTTTGAAAAATGGTTTTTTATGATTAACAGTGTAAATCACATAAACTAATATTACACATTTTCCTACTAACTAAAACACAAATTTCCTATGTGCCTCCCCAATAGAGTTAGCTATTCTAGGTGGGGTGATTTAAGGTTGGGAACCTATTAGGACTTCCACATACCCAAATCACTCTAAAGTATAAAAAATGGATTAGAAAAGATTAGTAAATGATCATGAAGAATATACAAATGTTTATGATATAATAACAATGATTATGTTTCAAAATTATCATAACCATATTCCAATAGTTGTCATTAACTCATTAACTAATATTAAAGCATTTGTACAAGTTTGAGTATTCATAAAAATTAATCATAAATTTCAAATTACAAGAGTAAGTGAAACATTACTAAGGTATTAGTTTTTATTAAACATTAGCCCAACAAGTTGTAAAACACATGAATTAACCAAATAGCTCATTTGAAAACCAGTTTAGGCCCATCACTAAATTAATCCATTGGGCTTGAGATTAAAAATTAAAATCAGAATTTTAATGAAAAGAAGAGGCATACCTCTGCTCTCAAGGAGCAGCGAGAGAGAGGAAGAAAGAGCGGAGGTCGGAGCTTCGGCAGTGACAAAGTGCACCGGCGAGGGAGTGGCAGCGCACCGGCGGTAGTGTGGTGGCGTGCTGGCGGCAGCAGCACAGCTAGGCGGTAGACACGCGAGATGTAGCCAAGGAAAGAGAGGGCTTTGAGAGAGAGAGAGCAAGACTCGGGGCTACATGGGGTTGCAGCAGTAGGTCGGAGCTCCGACGCACGGTGGTGCGGCGAAGGGCGTGACGCAGCAGGGGGTGGCGCGTTGGCGGCAGCACTAGGGGCAGCAATGGGTGGCGCCAAGAATGGAGGAAAGCAAGGAGAATAATGAGAGAGAGGAAGAAAGAAATGAGCTCGGGTTGCAGCGATGGATAGCCGGTGGAGCTCCGGTGGTGCAACGGTGCAGGCAGGGAGAAAGGTGGTGCTGGCAGTGGAGGTGGTGATGGACAGTGGTGGTGCTGCACAGTGGTAGTGCCGAGTATGAAGGAAAGCAAGGAAAGGAACTTTGTTTATTTTGATGGTTTCTTTCTTTTTTTTCCCCTCTCTTGGATTATTGAAGTCATGGGTATTTATAGGTGTGTCTCAATACTTAAGGTTTAATCAAACTTAAGAATTAAGGAAAGGAGAGAAGAGACTTAACCATTATGGAAGAAGAAAACTTAATGAAGAAGAATACTTAGGGAAGAAGAAAACTTAATGAAGAAGAAAATTTAAGGAAGAAGGAAGAAGGAAGAAGGAAGGAAGAAAAGGGCGTGGGTTGTGGGGTTTTTTGTTTCTTTTTTTTTTGTTATTTTTCTTTTCGGTTTACAAAAAATTAATCTTTGACCCGAAGTCAAATAAGAAAAATATTAAAACTATAAACTACTTCTGAGAACGTCATTACGTAACTTAATGAAGTGATATTAACATTCATTCTCAAGCTGATATTGGCGATCATCACCAACACGTATTTTTGTATTCGAAAATTTTCTTTTTATTGATTAATAAAAAAAAGGGTTCAAAATTTGGTGTCTACAGAATGCCCCACATTGGTCGAATTTTATATAAAATGATGACCAATGTTTGAAAAGACACAAAATTTTGACAGATTTTTTATTTTATTTTATTTCGGTGTTTTGAGATAACATATTCTCCATAAGAAAGTAGTTGACGGTATACTTTTGAAACCGTGATTCGCAACTCTATTGTTGCCTTAGTTAGAAAATGCAACTTTTCGTTGTCTTAGTAGGAAAATCTCCTTCATAAGAAATGCGACATTGTTGTCGTCTTCACAGGAAATCTCAATTAATGAGTTGAAAATGCGACTTTGTTGTCGTCTTAGATAGAAAATCCCAATTAATTTTCTAAAATTGAAAATGCTACTTTATCGTCGTCTTGGGTAGAAAATCCCGATTAATTTTCTAAAATTTAAAATGCTACTTTATTGCCGTCTTAGATAGAAAATCTCAATTAATTTTCTAAAATTTGAAAATGCGACTTCATCGTCGTATTGAATAGAAAATCCCGATTAATTTTCTAAAATTTAAAATGCGACTTTATTATCTTCTTAGATAGAAAATCTCAATTAATTTTCTAAAATTTGAAAATGCGACTTTATGGTCATCTTGAATAGAAAATCCCGATTAATTTTCTAAAATTGAAAATGCGACTTTATCATCGTCTTAGATAGAAAATCCCTATTAGTTTTCTAAAATTGAAAATGCGACTTTATCGTCGTCTTAGATAGAAAATCTCGATTAATTTTCTAAAGTTGAACATGCGACCCTATTGTCATTTAGGTATAAAAGATTTTTCAATGCTATGACTCAATTGTCGTCGTGGTAGAAAATCCAAATTAATTCTCTGAAAAATGTGACCTTATGATTGTCTTTCGTTTTGGGGTCATCCCGTGATAAACTTGTTCCGTCGATGCAAAATCTGAACAACAATGTTTTGCCAAAGGGGAAGAGACCAAGAGTCATCATATATAGAAGATAAAACACCTAAACCTAATGTAAAGGCTTGCAATGGCAATACTGAAGCAATAAGTGTTCCTGAAGAAGACCTGTGCCCCACAGCTGATTCATCATCAGCTAAAAGATAGGCAACAAATGGTTCTTCATTATGTGCCCCTCATGCTTCTTTTGTATCATCAAAAGGCAATATTCTATTAAATTGAGAATCCTCTGATGCAAAATAACCCTATAAAGAATGCAGATGAAGAGTGGAGTTCCTCAAATCAGGAATTTTATGAGTTGTCTCTCTTAAAGAAAAGAGACAAACTTAGATAAACTTTAGAAACATTGTGAACTTTATCGTCATCTCGATAAAAAATCCCTTTTAATTTCCAAAGTTGTGACTTTATTTTCATTTTGATTGAAAATCCCTTTTAAATTTCTAAAATTGTGACCTTACCGTTATCTTGATAGAAAATCCCTTTTAATTTTCTAAAACCGCGACTCTATTGTCGTCTTGGTAGAAAATCCATTTTAATTTTCTACAATTGCGACTTTATTGTCGTCTTGTTTAAAAAAATCTCTTTTAATTTTTCTAAAGTTATGACGTTATTGTCATCATGATAGAAAATCTCTCTTAATTCCCAAAAGTTGTGACTTTATTGTCATCTTAGTAGAAAATCGCTTTTAATTTTCTAAAAATACGACTTTATTGTCATCATGATAGAGATTCTCTTTATTTTCTAAAAAAATGCGACTATCGTCATCTTAGTAGAAAATCTCTATTGATTCTCTAAAATTGCGACTTTATTGTCGTCTTGGTGAAAGGTTCTTTTAATTTTTGGAATTGCGACCTTGTTGTCGTCTTAGCTTAAAAGTTCCTTTTAATTTTCTATGATTTCAACCTTGGTGTCGTCTTGGAATGGTTTAGAAAAATGTGATCTTATTGTCACAGTCTTAGAAGAAATTCATTTTAATTTTCTAGGATTGCGACTTTGTAGTCGCCTTGGCATGGTTTAGAAAAATGTGACCCTATTGTCACAGTCTTAGAAGAAAATTCATTTTAATTTTCTAGGATTGCGACCTTGTTGTCGTCTTGGTATGGTTTGGAAAAAATATGGCCCTATTGTCACAGTCTTAGAAGAAATTTTTTGTTTTCTAGAATTGCGACTTTGTTGTCGTCTTGAAATGGTTTAGAAAAATGTGACCCTATGTAACACCCCGACAATTATCTCTTTTCTAAAATATCTTTTTAATATAAAATATAGAGAATTATCAAAGCATTATCGCCCGTGTGAAAACGTATCAGCTTATTCAGAATTTTGCAGCGGAAAACATAAAAATAAACTTTATAAATAAAACTTAATCAACTACAAAGTCAAATCCAAAAGTCAAACCAACAAAAGTCAAAGTCAAACTTAAAATCAAAACCAACTACGAAAAGTATAAACTCAAAGTATGATAAATAGACTACACAAGCTCTCCAATCCCGAACCCAATGACGCATCATCTTCAAACCTGTAGATGGACAATGCACTATTGATCCCTAGAGACTGCTCACCAAAATGGGTCATCACAGGATCACTAAGGCATAGCCATGATCAACATACACAAACAAAAGCACGTAATCAGCAAAGTTGAGTACTACATACTAAACAAATAAACAATCCTAACATGATACTAATAAGTAGTAAACAGGAATAAATAATAGCATAATAACTTACATATAACTTTTACTGAACTAAACTTTAACAACATTCTTATTACATTAAATGGAATAATCAATGGACCGAGTTGTCTAACTAAAACCATCTTTCCCTTTGGAAGACGAAATACGAGCGCGACTCCGTATTCCCATGACCTACGATATCGATGAACCTTTTAAAATAAAAATAGGACACGGTGATCAATCCGGTCCCAGGAAAAAGCCATGGGCTACCACCATGTACTCCAACTCCTAATTGTCCAACACTTCAGACGTGCACCAGTCTAAAGCTATTGCTATCCAAGTTTCACTTTACATGATTTACTAGTTATTACTTGTTATGACTCACAAACAACACAGATAGCACAATCATTAAACAATCATAACTTTCCTTTTTATCTTAGGATTAGATAAGTGATCACACAACTTAACAACCCAAGATTAATTCTAACTTTAATCCAATCTTCCTTTATTTGTTGAACCTAGCCAACAACCATACTACCTTTCATAGGTATAAAATATCAACTTACCAAATAAGGCCATCGGTCCTTATAAAGTAGTGAAATACTCAAAAGGGAACAAATGATCAATAATGATCCAAACTAATATATATATATATATATGTATATATATATATATATATGTATATATATATATATATATATGTATATATATATATATATATATGTATATATATATATATATATATGTATATATATATATATATATATGTATATATATATATATATATATGTATATATATATATATATATATATATATATGTATATATATATATATATATATATATATATATATATAATTCCCCCATGTGAATTAATAAAATAAAGTTCCCAACCAACATGCTTGCATCAATTTTCCATACAAACACGATATAAATCTCATAATATAAATCTCATAATCAACATGTTTACACAACGGCATAAAACATGCAAATCCAACATAATAGAAATCATATATGAACTCAACATAGTTCCTATACATGATACTACATAATTCTCCTTCTTGAAATCATGATACTAATTCAATCAACACATAGGTATGTACGTACCTTCTGTAGACAAATTGAGAGGCCACTTTAACAGTCTTAAAAGTCGCCTAGAGAGAATTCTCCGCCTAAAACAACCAATATAAATTCACAATCAATCCTTTATGAATTTACATCAATAATAAAATAATTTAAACCCTTCTTAAACATGTTTAAAAACCTTTCCCATAATAAAACTTGATTATTAAACCTCCTAGCATAGTACTTACTACACTAGTGGTTAAAATCCATCATAAAACTCCATAATAATACTCCCTTTAAATTTTCAGCAATATATTATAAGTTAAAACTCCCTTAAACATATTCAAACATACTTAAAATCATAAAGATAATAATTTTCATAACTTATAATCAACTACTATGTTTTTACAACTTTCATAACCCTAAAAATTCATGTTTTGATAATTAAAAATCCAATTCAAACCTAATATGCAAATCTGAATTTTTATTTCTTCAATACATATAACTTATATAAACTTAAATTCAATATTAAATCATCAAACTATAACTTTTTAACCATAAACAATTTAAAAATAAATCTTAAAAATATAAACTTTAAATAAAATTTGAGGAGGAAGTAAAGTAATCAAACTAAAGCAAAGGAGAAGAGGAAAGAAGACACCGGCGGCCAAGGGTGGCTGCACCAGTCGGCTGCTGCTGGCGGCGCATGCTGGCGTCGACAGTGGTGGTCGGCGGTGGGGCGCCGGAAGAAAACCGAAGGAAGAGAGGGAGAGGAAGGAGGGCCGAAAGTTTGTGGGGAAAAAGGATGAGAGAGAAAATAACTTGTGTGGGACAAATTGGGGGTTTATGGGGTTTATATAGGTTCCCGTTGTGGGCTTAGGAAAAGGTAATTGGGCTCAAACTAGAAATCATTTTCCAAGCCTAAGAGTGTTTGGGTTGCTCAAACCCATTTAGGAGTCTTTTTCCAAATTCAAAAAGCGTTTCAAACATTTCAAATATTTTTCAAAGCATGACTTAATAAAACATTTGACTTCTTTAAATCATTAAAATAATTCCTTTGACTTTCAAATAGTCAACCTTTGAAGAAATAAATCATTTAAATACTAAAATATATTTAAATATAAATAACTATACATTAAAATATATTTATAAAATTCATAAATTTACCGGGGATTACAGTCTACCCCTCTTAAAAGAAGTTTCGCCCCGAAACTTGACACGAAAACTCACACATTTTTAAAAGTTTTTTAACTGAACTCCCATTGGAGAAATACTTGTGCCACTCATGTGCACTCTTTTGCCAACTTAAAATCACTTGTGTTACTCATGAACACATTTTCCATGCGGAGAATCTATTTATTTTGGACCAAAATGTGAAAATCGCCAAAATAAGCTAAAAATACCATAAAAATAGGTAAAAAGAACGAAATTTCATCGCATTCAACCCCCCTTAAAGAAAACGAGTTACGCCCTCGTAACTCACCTCAGGGAATAAATCTGGATACTTCTTCTTCATTTCAGCTTCGGCTTCCCACGTTGCCTCTTTAGACTCATGGTTCGACCAAATCACTTTCACGATATTGACATCCTTATTGCGTGTACTACTCACCTTCTTATCAAGAATTTTCACAGGCCTTTCCTCATATGTGAGGCTACTATCAATCTGGATCCTCTCAGGCTCCAAGACATGACGCTCATCAGGGATATAACGCCTGAGTTGGGAAATATGAAACACATCGTGCATCTTCTCGAACTCCATTGGCAAAGCCAACCTATAAGCTACCTTCCCAATTCTTTGCAGAATCTCATATGGACCTACATATTTGGGACTTAATTTGCCCTTTTTCCCAAATCTCATTACGCCCTTAGTTGGTGATACTTTCAGAGACACTTTATCACCTATTTCGAACTCATCTTCTCTTCGCTTTAAATCGGCATAACTCTTTTGCCTATCTTGAGCAGCTTGAATTCTAGCCTGAATCAACTTCATATTCTTGGCGGTCTCCTCAATAAATTCTGTCCCCAATACTATGTTCTCACGAAAATCATTCCAGCAAATGAGACTTCTACACTTCCTTCCATATAATGCCTCAAAAGGTGTCATCTTAATACTCGCATAATAACTATTGTTGTATGAAAACTCAATCAAATCTAATTGGTCTTCCCAACTACCCTGAAAGTCAATAGCATGCTCTCAACATATCTTCCATAGTTTGGTTAGTCCTCTCAGTCTGACCATCGGTCGCAGGGTGAAAGGCAGTACTCATTTTCAATGTTGTCCTAAGATTTAACTGGACCTTTTGCCAAAATTTCGAGAGGAATCTCGAATCACTATCTGAAATAATATCGGTTGGAACCCCATGCAATCTCACTACATGCTTAATATACGTCTTCGCAAGTTGCTTCTTCTTCCATGTCTTTTTAATTGGAATGAACACGGCCGACTTCGTTAGACGGTCCACAATAACCCAAATAGTATCATTGCCATTCCTCGTCCTAGGCAAAGCAGTCACAAAATCCATTGAAATGGAATCCCACTTCCATCCAGGAACCTCTAAGAATTGAACCTTTCTCATAGGTCTCTTATGATCTATCTTGACTTTCTGACATGTTAGACACTTAGACACGAACTCGGCAACCTCATGCTTCATGTTTGGCCACCAATTGATCTTCTTAAGGTCCTTATACAGCTTGTCACCCCCAGGGTGCACAGAATACGGAGTATTATGCCCATCGTCCATAAGACGTCTCTTAAGCTCATCACATTTTTGTGGTACACACCACCTTCCCATGAACCTCAGACTACCGTCATCATGGATCTTAAAATCAACTTCCTTACATTGCCTCGTCTTTTCCTTAATCTTCTCTAGGTGCTCATCCCCAACTTGACCCTCTTTGATCTCGTCGAAAATTGACAACCCCGATGATAAAGCACTCAATCTTGCCTCGATCTCCCCAGGATTTAATATTTCTAGGCTAAGTCTTTGCATATCTCAACACAACTCCTCAGGAACTACCAAGGCATTCATACTATGGCTCGATTTCCTACTCAACGCATCAACAACTACATTTGCTTTCCCCTCATGATATTGGATGTCCAGATCATAATCCTTTATCAACTCTAACCATCTTCTCTGCCTCATATTGAGGTCTTTCTGGGTGAAAATGTATTTCAAACTTTTATGGTCAGTAAATATCTTACAGGTTGCCCCATAAAGGTAATGTCTCCAAATTTTCAAGGCAAACACGATAGCACCTAACTCTAGATCATGGGTAGGGTAATTAGCCTCATAAGGTTTTAACTGACGCGACGCATACGTGATTACCTTCCCATTCTGCTGTATAATACACATCCCAAACCATTCTTTGAAACATCACTATACACCTCAAATCCCTCATTCCCATCAGGTAGGGTCAAAACAGGTACGGAGGTCAAAAGCTCTTTTAAAATCTGAAAAGCTACCTCACACTTCTCACTCCACTCGAATTTTGACTCCTTCTTCATTAAATTGGTCATTGGCCTCATTATCTTCGAGAAATCTCTCACAAATCTCCTATAATATCCAGCTAGACCTAGGAAACTTCGGATATCAGACACATTCTTTGGAGTAGGCCACTCACTCACAACTTGAATCTTAGCATGATCTACAGAGACTCCTTCCTTAGACATATAGTGACCCAAAAATGCTACTTTCTCCAAACGAAACTCAAACTTAGAGAACTTGGCATACAATTGATTCTTCCTAAGTGTCTCCAATATAATCCTCAAGTGTTCATCATGCTCTTTTTCATTCTTTGAATAAATCAGGATATCATCAATGAATACCACAACGAACTTATCTAAGAACTCATGGAAAATCCTATTCATCAAGTCCATAAATATGGCAGGTGCATTGGTTAACCCAAACGGCATTACAGTAAATTCATAATGACCATAACGAATCCTAAACGCAGCCTTAGGTATATCCTTATCAGCTACCCTCAACTCGTGGTACCCTGAACGCAAATCAATCTTTGAGAACACGCTCGCTCCATTCAATTGATCGAATAGGTCATCTATCCTAGGAAAAGGATACTTCTTGATGGTTACATTGTTCAATTCCCTATAATCGATACACAACCTCATACTTCTTATTAACAAACAACACATGAGCTCCCCAAGGAGATGCACTAGGCCTAATATAACCCTTATCGAACAGCTCTTGCAACAACGACTTCAACTCACTCATCTCAGGAGGTGCCATTCTATAGGGTGCTTTAGATATAGGTGCAGTTCCAGGAACTAAGTCTATGGTGAACTCAACAGCTCTAGCAGGTGGCATGTGGCATACCCGAAATCTCACTCGGAAACACATCCATAAAATCATTTACGATCGGAACATCCTCAATATTCACCCCAACTTCTTTACTCACATCTTGCACACTACAGAAAAATAGCTCACACCCCTTCTTCATCAAATTCCTCACTTGCATCGCAGAAATAACCCCAAAGTTCTTGGGCTTCCCAAAACGTCTATATGAGGTCATTTTCCCCAAAGGGTTTCGCAACACTACTTTCTGAACTTCGCAGTCTATCTTAGCCTTGTATAAACTTAGCCAATCCATCCCCAGAATTACATCTAGGTCTCCCAGATTAAACTCTATCAAATCAGAAGGAAAAACACATTCTCATATCTTCAGAGGCAAATCTTTAAACAGTTTGGTACACCTTATGGTCTCACCAGTAGGTATACTAACAGGCAAGTCAATCACCTCAAAATCTACTAACCCCAGACTTTTAATAACAGATGACGAAACAAAAGAATAAGTCGCCCCCGAATCAAATAACGCTTTAACTAGCACGGAGTTAATAGAAAAAGTACCAGAAACTACGTCGGCAGATCGTTCAGCTTCATTGCGACTCATCACGAACAGTTTACATGGAGCCTTGTTCTGGTTGTTGTTGCCCTCACTAGCAGGCTTATTGTAGCTCCCTTGGTTGTTATGTGCCCCTACAGGCTTCGAACCTTGACTTCCCGACTAGTTGAACCCAGATCTCACCTGGTTACCACTCCCATTGCCATTTTGCTATTTCTTTTGCTTAGTAAAGCACTCATACTCCCTATGGCCCTTCTTCTAGCAGTAGTTACAGGTCACTAAGTCTCCCTTGCAGTCTCTACCAGGGTGGTTATTACCGCACTTCTTACAGTGGTACACTCTATCAGATTGACCCTTATTGTTGTAGCCCTGATTATTCCTCCCTTGGAAATTCCCATTCCCATTCCCTGTTCTTTTTGAGATTCCCTTAATTTCCCCAAAGATTGAAATCCTTTCTTTTCTCACCCACTGACATTCTTCTTATCACGCCTCGATCGAAGACCATAAATGTGGGCGGCTCTTCCATACACAATATCCGAGAGATGAAGAAGTTTCACCACCCAACCCCAGCTGGATTTCCTCAGTCAAACCTTGCTCAAACCTTTGAGCCTTTAATTCCTCAATGGCTACTACCTCAGGTGCAAACCTCGACAGTGCTATGAATTTGCTATAGTACTCAGAGATGGTCATACTCCCCATCTTAAGGTTGATAAACTCTTGGGCTTTCTGTTTCCTCATAAAAGCAGGAAAAAACTTCCATCTCAAGGCAGTACCAAAAGAATCCCAATTGAATCCCTCAACAGCACTCAGTCTAGTCCCATTTTCTCTCGACCACAAATCAGCCTCATCTTTTAGGTACAACACAACCTGACCTACTTTCATACCCTCAGGACAATTCACTGCCCCAAAGATTTTCTCAAACTCTCTAATCCAGTTTTCTAAGAAGGTAGGATCAGCTTGCCCCTTAAAGTATGGTGGTTTAACCTTGGCTAGTCTGTCAAACATGTCCCCAGCAGAATCGGGACACTCAGCTCTCTCCTGAGTCAATTTCTCCGCCAAAAGGCGAATAGCAGCAGCTAAATCGTTTGCCATTCTAGTGCGCGACCTGAAATTAACGTATTCTACTTTAGGTTCGATACATAACTTACATGCTATTCTCTACGAAGGCAACATTTGATTTGACCATAAAGATCGCATCAACAAATAATTTCTCATGAAGTTACAACAATATCACAGAATAATCATCATCAATCATCCATGAAGAATTATCACATCAGGGACACACAATTGAGGAACAATGAATAAAAATTCAATCAAAAAAAAAAAATAAAAATATTCCCATTCGCGTGCCAATATAAATTCTTGCTCACTTATATACTAAATATTTGACTTTTTATTCCTCAAAAGATGCTAAAAACAATTTTCTAAACCATAATATTGTACTTTTCCTAAAATAAAATAAAGGTACCATGAAATAAATATAAACCACTGCTGGACGAATTATCCAACATTATTCTTAAAACATAAATACATAAATAAATAATCTAAGGTGAAACATCATCAGTCTTATCCTTTGATTCCCTGTAGTTTTCCGGAGTGAAAACCTCATCTTGAAATTCATCAATGTCCTCAGTATTATAATAAACATATCTTCTAAATCTCGTGGATCTTCGCAACCTTTTAGATTGAGGCTCGTCCTCTTCTGACTCAATCACTCTCGGGTCTCATAACAGTACGGTAGATATCTATCATGGTCTGTCCCTTAGCACGGTCAAACTCGTGGAGAACCTCATCATCACTATCAGGCATGCCTGCTCTTAATACATTACACATAATGAACTCAAGGCTGGTGTAGCTATCACTGTCAGACTCATAATTTCCATCACTCTCATCATCACTCAGCACAATAGGGTTGTAATAGCTCACTACTCTAATATCTTCTCTATTAGACATGGCTAGAGATCTATCACAAATAAATTTAATTTCTATAAGCAATTGGTACGCTCACTTAACGTATAATCCCAACAATAAACAATAAGCAAGAATAACCAGCAACATAAAGCATAGGAATAACATAAACAGTTAGCAGGGAAGAAAAATATAATCATGCTGAACTAACTATTTAATGCAGACATATAATATTTCTATCCTATATGCCCTTCCTATACTATCCATCTCTTATAAAACGATAAAATAAACTAGAATATTAAAATAATTTAAATAAATAATTTTCGAATTTATAAGGAACCGAAAAACGAAAAAAAAATTATTAACTATGATAGTTCGAAAATTTTGAACATATAAAAAAAAAATTCGGACACAATAGAATTTTTTGGACCCTTTTAAAAAAAACTTAATTCGAATCGAAATAATACTTGAAATCTTAAAAAAGAATTTTCGAAGGTAATTTGAATATAATGAATAAGTAGGAGCTCAATTCTAAGAAATTCATTTTAAGTAACTAGCTAGTTAGGCGCCTAAAAAACTTAACGTTGGCACGAAAGACCAATAAAAACCTAAAGCTCCTAGATACCACTTTGTAACACCCCGACAATTCTCTCTTTTCTAAAATACTTTTTTAATATAAAACATAGAGAATTATCAAAGCATTATCGCCCGTGTGAAAACGTATCGGCTTATTCAGAATTTTACAGAGGAAAACACAAAAATAAATTTTATAAATAAAACTTAGTCAAATACAAATTCAAATCCAAAAGTCAAACCAACAAAAGTCAAAGTCAAACTAAAAACCAAAACCAACTACGAAAAGTATAAACTCAAAGTATGATAAATAGACTACACAAGCTCTCCAATCCCGAACCCAATGATGCATCATCTTCAAACCTGTAGATGGACAATGCACTATTGATCCCTAGATACTGCTCACCAAAATGGGTCATCACAGGATCAATAAGGCATAGTCATGATCAACATACACAAACAAAAGCACGTAATCAGCAAAGCTGAGTACTACATACAAAACAAATAAACAATCCTAACATGATATTAATAAGTAGTAAACAGGAATAAATAATAACATAATAACTTGCAGATAACATTTACTGAACTAAACTTTAACAACATTCTTATTACTTTAAATGGAATAGTCAATGGACCGAGTTGTCTAACTAAAACCAGCCTTCCCTTTGGAAGACGAAATACGGGCGCGACTCCGTATTCCCATGACCTACGATATCGAGGAACCTTTTAAAATAAAAATAGGACACGGTGATCAATCTGGTCCCAGGAAAAAGCCATGGGCTACCACCATGTACTCCAACTCCTAATTGTCCAACACTTCAGACGTGCACCAATCTAAAGCTATTGCTATCCAAGTTTCACTTTACATGATTTACCAGTTATTACTTGTTATGACTCACAAGCAACACAAATAGCACAATCATTAAACAATCATAACTTTCCTTTTTATCTTAGGATTAGATAAGTGATCACACAACTTAACAAACCAAGATTAATTCCAACTTTAATCCAATCTTCCTTTATTTGTTGAACCTAGCCAACAACCATACTACCTTTCATAGGTATAAAATATCAACTTATCAAATAAGGCCCTTGGTCCTTATAAAGTAGTGAAATACTCAAAAGGGAACAAATGATCAATCATGATCCAAACTAATATATATATATTAATTCCCCCATGTGAATTAATAAAATAAAGTTCCCAACCAACATGCTTGCATCAATCTTCCATACAAACACGATATAAATCTCTTAATATAAATCTCATAATCAACATGTTTACACAACGACATAAAACATGCAAATCCAACATAATAGAAATCATATATGAACTCAACATAGTTCATATACATGATACTACATGATTCTCCTTCTTAAAATCATGATACTAATTCAATGAACACATAGGTATGTACGTACCTTGTGTAGACAAATTGAGAGGCCACTTTAACAGTCTTAAAAGTCGCCTAGAGAGAATTCTCGGCCTAAAACAACCAATATAAGTTCACAATCAATCCTTTATGAATTTACAGCAATAATAAAATACTTAAAACCCTTCTTCAACATGTTTAAAAACCTTTCCCATAATAAAACTTGATTATTAAACCTCCTAGCATAGTACTTACTACACTAGTGGTTAAAATTCATCATAAAACTCCATAATAATACTCCCTTTAAATTTCCAGCAATATATTATAAGTTAAAACTCCCTTAAACATATTCAAACATACTTAAAATCATAAAGATAATAATTTTCATAACTTATAATGAACTACTATGATTTTCCAACTTTCAAAACCCTAAAAATTCATGCTTTGATAATTAAAAATCCAATTCAAACCTAATATGCAAATCAGAATTTTTATTTCTTCAGTACATATAACTTATATAAACTTAAATTCAATATTAAATCATCAAACTATAACTTTTTAACCATAAACAATTTAAAAATAAATCTTAAAAATATAAACTTTAAATAAAATTTAAGGAGGAAGTAAAGTAATCAAACCAAAGCAAAGGAGAAGAGGAAAGAAGACACCGGCGGCCAAGGGTGGCGGCACCAGTCGGCTGCTGCTGGCGGCGGCAGTGGTGGTCGGCGGTGGGGCGCCGGAAGAAAACCGAAGGATGAGAGGGAAAGGAAGGAGGGCCGAAAGTTTGTGGGAAAAAAGGATGAGAGAGAAAATAACTTGTGTGGGAAAAATTGGGGGTTTATAGGGTTTATATAGGTTCCCCTTGTAGGCTTAGGAAAAGGTAATTGAGCTCAAACTAGAAATCCTTTTCCAAGCCTAAGAGTGTTTGGGTTCCTCAAACCCATTTAGGAGTCCTTTTCCAAATCCAAAAAGCATTTCAAACATTTCAAATATTTTTCAAAGCATAACTTAATAAAACATTTGACTTCTTTAAATCATTAAAATAATTCCTTTGACTTTCAGATAGTCAACCTTTGAAGAAATAAATTATTTAAATACTAAAATATATTTAAATATAAATAACTATACATTAAAATATATTTATAAAATTCATAAATTTACGGGGGATTACACCCTATTGTCACAGTCTTGAGAAGAATATTCCTTTTACTTTCAACCCTATGGTCGTCCTAGCAGAAAATCATTCAATATTATAAAGTTGCGACATTGTTGTCGTCTTGGAATAGTTTAGAAAAAAATGTGACCCTATTGTCACAGTATTAGAAGAAAATTCATTTTAATTTTCTAGGATTGCGACATTGTTGTCGTATTGGTAAAAAAAAAAAAAAAAACTGCGATGTTCTTATTGTACTAGTAGAAAATCAATTTTAATTTTCCAAAAGTTGTTACTTTATATGGATAGAAACTTTTTGTCAATTTTCTGAAAATACGATCTAATTGTCGCTTTTGCTGAAAATTAATTTAAAATTCCTAAAAGTTGCGACCTTGTTGTCGTCTTGAAATTATTTAAAGACTGCGACTCTATTGTCGTCTGCATGGCTTCAATGTCATTTTTGAAATTTTAGTTTAAATCATTTTGTATGAGGGAAATTTCAACTTCTCAAGGAGTTGATGAGGTTCTTTTTTCCTCTTTTTTCTTTTGTTTTTTTTTTAAATATCAACAGAGAAGTTTAACGAGCCCAATTTGGCCGTGTTGGCTCTAGCTAAAAAAATCTAATTATTAGATATTGACTTCAGAAAGTGAATAGGGAAGATCGTAGCCATGCTGCCAAAGAATATTTTGAGAATCTTATCTTTTTACTGGTTCACATTCCAAGGAAAGTTTTTTTTCAAATCAAATCACCAAATGATATTGGGAGTTTAGACCATGCGAGTGAATAGTGGTTATGAATAACCAAACAATTTCGAGGACCAAGTAATAAAGAATGTTCACAAATTACAAGGACAATGAGAAGTTGTGCATCAGACTATGTATATGCAAGTGTTACACTTTCTTTTTTTCTTTTTTTTATTATGCAAATACATGAGTAATATGAATGACTTCATGAATTATTACGAGAATGACAATGCATACTTAATACAAGTATCTAGGTGCCATGGATTAGGTATTAGGGAGTACTTACCCCTCACATCAATGTGCATCATGCTTTGAAAGGATGCAACAACATGCTAGATGACCTTTAGACATCTGTATTTTCACAACATGATGCCCCTTGAATGGTTTAATGTTCCAATTTCATATTTCATTATTCCTTGCCATGATATTTCAGAACGGACATCATCATCTTTCATTGCAAATGTGAGCCAAATATTTAAATGACGTTTTGTGGGCTTTAAATGCTTGAGTGGACTTCAAAAAGGTCTCAAGAAAAAATAAATATTTATTCATAGATTTACACAATATGATTTAGAGGCAATGAATTGTGGGCTTTATTTCGTGGAAGAAACATCGCACCGTAATAGAGGTTTGCTCATATGCAAGTTAGCGGACAATTATGCAATTATTTCATTCTAATTGACAATGTTGGATCATATGAAATGTTTAGGTTGAGTGACGGAAAAATGTAATTAACAGACGCACATAATTAATTCAAAAACAATTGACATGCATTTTATAAGTCATAATGAAAGAGGGTGGGTGGTCGAGGGACCCAAGTAAAGGTTATCATTTGTAATAAGTGAACATATCACAAGTTGAATAGTCCAGGTCAGGCAAGAAACAGAAGAATTATACTCCCTTTTGGTTTCCAATATGCGATGAGCGTACATAAACTCCTTGTCAAGAACTTTTATTGTCTATATCATCTTAGCCACTTTTGGAAAGAAAGAGATCCTTGTAATGTGATGAACTACATAACCTATATAGTGGATGCCCTTATTCTTCAATTGAAAATTTGCCCCTTTGTGTTGGTGTTCTTCTCAAATCTTAGTCTGCTGATATTCATTGTTGATTTTCCACGGCCGAATGTTGCATGATTATGAAGATATAATACATGTCTTCATACAATGAGATCAATCAAATTTTTTCTTTTTTCTCTTTTTTTTTCTTCTTTTCTCTTTTTTTATTTATTTCGGGTCTCTTTATATTCTTTTCTTCTGATCCTAACTTTTGCTTAGGCCAATATCTCTCTCTTTTTTTATCCCTCTCCTTTTGTGACCCATTTTTTTGGCTTAACGGATCGTAGGAGTTTAGTGGCATATGTTTAATTTGAGATCTTAGAATACTCAATTTATCACACATTGGCCTCCTCCTTAACGACTGGGCTAAAAGCCTTTTCAGTCTTCTTTTTTTTTTTTTTATATATATATGGGTGAACAATAAGAGGTGTTCACTTTATTTGGACCGAATCCGTGCGGATTGCCTACGTATCCCTTAAGAGGAATCAGGTCATGCGTAGTTCAACCTTTTGTAAAGTCTAAGCTAGTCGTTGATGGGCACTCTTTCTGCAAATTTCTGCTAGTATTTCTTCGTTTTGAAATTTCCCAATGTTGATGAGACCTTAGACTATGTCCCTTTATAGTCAACAATCATTGGTGTAATGACCCATTACTTGATGAAAACCAATAACGAACAAGGTATTGGCCCATCAGCTTCACATTTCCTACTAGAGTCAGGAACATTGGTTTGACCACTCCTTTCGTCACGAGCTTAACTGATTTTATACATAAAGGTTGGAGTGAATTTCCTCTTTTTGACCTGTTGTCATACTTCTCCAAAGAGATTAGTAACACCTATATCTTTTAGCAGCTTGTTGTCTGATTTTCCTGTTTCTCCGTTCTATTTTCAGTGATGCTGATCCATCTCCATGAAATTTTGAAATATCTTTCGTTGTAACACATGAGTTAGTGTTATGGCCAACATATTGATCCTTTGAATCGTTTTTGAATCAAGTATCCCATAATACTTGAATGATGACTTGATTAACCGAATAGCAGATTTCAATGATACTTAGCTGGACCATATGACTCCCAAAGTTTACGTTGAAGCGTTCTTGGTTAACGGTGATTTCGTTGGTTTATTTAGTGCATGCATCATATCAAAGTCTTCAATTTGCATCACACTATCTCTTCAAAACATAATTGGCTTGATTTAATAGACAATAAGCATTAGTCGACAAATGAATGTAAGTCTTGGAAATCAAATGGAGTATTTTTTCCTCATGAAGGATCATATAAAATAATAGGTTGTGAAAAGATGCCCCTCAACCGAATGGGAGATTTGGGTTTGAAGATAAAGAAGCAAGATGATTTTTAATGTGTTTAAGAAATGTTATACAAAGGGTAGAACAAAATCCATCATTTTCTTCACATAACTTCTTTGTTATACATGCTTTATTGAGTACGAATAATTATGTGAATATGCTAACTACTTCAAAGGGGACGAATTGACTCGTAGATGTCTTGTATTTGAGGACAAGGGTATAAACCAACGTAGGAGCCTTAAAATCATATTTTGTGTGATTTCTTGAATAAATAATTATTTAACAAAAGACTTTTCTATTGTCCAAAATTTTGTTTTTTGTTTTAAATTATTTGAATATTTTTTCCGGCTCGTCTTTGCAATGGTGATGCAATGATGCTATAATGAAAATTGTAATTATTTTTGTGAGACACTGCAAAACTTATGAATTTATGACTAAGCTTGAGCATATATTCCTATACTTATGATGACGCATTATTAGACATGAGACTTTATGCAGATTAATATGCACATGATGATTTTGTTTTTTGTTTTTTTTTTACTTTATACATAAATGGTCCCATAACATACAATGATATGGATCCTTATGGGTGCCTGAGTCTTAGGTCAATTTTAGATGAAAAATGTTCATGATGCTAGGACATGCATAGTCGCAAATATATTACAGATTAAACATCATGTGAGAATGTACCAGTATATGTGGCAAGTGGAGCAAGTTTAGCATACTGAATGGAAGTTTGAGTTGAGTTTAGATTATTAATCAGACTTTCTAAATAGACATTGCAACGAGGCGTTGAAAGCTTAAACTGAGAGCAATTAAAAATGTGTGAAAAATGAGTCAATTTTTTTTTTGTATATTGTGGAATTGGAAGCTAATCTCAATTTTTTAAACCAAAAAACAATTATCCCTTTGTCAAAAAAATCAATTTTATTTAATTGAGACTACACTTCTCGTGTTTTCGACCATATACTTTAATCACACATTAGTTCTTGAGATGACAAGTTCTAAATCCGTGACTATGACTCTTTTTTATTTTTTATTTGTTTTTGTCTTATTTTGGGATTATATTTTCAAAACAGGATTTTTTTTCCTTTTAAAAATTAATTTTGTTTTTGAAAAACCAATTTGAATGAAAAGAATTATGAAGTAAATGTGAGTTTTTTTTTTTTTTTTAAATGGGTGAGCACACATAAATAAACAAGAATACTTTTAGCATCTCAATAATCATTTTGGCAGCAATTCAGCTACAGTTAATGATTACTGAAATATTGATCGACTGAAAACGGACTGAGGAATTCTTTAAAAAAATTCACATTATTCAATAACCGAAATAAATAAAGGACATTTGTGCATTGATCCTTGTGTCCTAGAAGTCAACTAAAAGGTGATTCATTTAAAGAGAGATTATGTTAAAGTGGCCTCGAGTCACTTCCATTGTGTCCATCGAGGGTGGATGCTCTTGACAGAGCCGGTCGCAATAGCGCGCGGATGCAAGTTTTACGCCCTTAATTCATTAATTTGTCATTCTAAAATTCTGACCCTTGCCAATAGACAGAGGTATCAGAACTAATAAGAAAATGGTTAAAAATAAGTGCACGTGTATGGATCGATAAACTACCAAGCACACGCAATTTTCACATAAGCATGCTATGTACAAAAATAAATTGTGAATAACCATGATTAACTTTTCTTTTTTTATTATATATACGTATGAAAAATAACGCATTGTTCAGGTTTAAACCTCTTATACTTCATGTGGAAGTAAAGTCCCTAGTGGAGTCGCCAGCCTGTGGTATCCGATTTTTTACTGTCTTAATTAACGGTCTGAATCCCACGAAAGTCTCTCATTGGACTATGAGTTTTAGAAAACTTTGAAGTCACCACCCTATTAACATATGAATAGGGACAGATTTACTTAATAAATCGTTTTAAAATCAATTTCAAGAAATATCATTCTAAACGATGATGACTTCATATGGATAAGGCTTTTTTTGAAAATTAGTCTTTCATACCATGAGATAGGGTTCAGGATTTAGGTTAAGAGGTGCGAACGTCTGGAACTCGTCTTCTCTTTCGTTCTACAGAAGGGGCTCTTACTAAATGCGTTATTTTCCATTTTAAAGTAATCATGGCTATTAAAAAGAAAGAAAATCACATAATTTGCACATATACACATCAACCATTTTTATTTAGGACCAATATATCATTTGTACATGGTAGGTTTGAGCATTGAAGTTGCACTACGTACCAATCATTGCGGGATTGGAATCCACTCATGGATCAAAACCATCGTAGTTCGATCTTATGTCTCATCCTAAATGGCCAATTCCATTGGGGAAGAAAAAGAAATAGATTCTGAATAACTCACCTTTAGAATTAAACAAATCTATTGGAAAATGAGGTAATCACTCCAATTAGTGATTGAAATGAGGTTAAGATAATCACTTTAATTAGTGATTAAATATGAATGATTAAGATAACCACCTTAATTAGTGATTAAAAAGGAGGGAAAGATAATCACCTCAATTAGTGATTAAAAATGAAGATTAAGATAATCACCTTAATTAGTGATCAAGAATGGAGGTTGAGATAATCACCCTAATTAGTGACTAAACTTAAGAGGAAAGGTAATCACCTTGATTAGTGATTAAAAATGAAGGAAGGAAGGAAGTAATCATCTTAATTAGTGATTATTCAAGGTTTAAGATAATCACCCTAATTAGTGATTAAATAAGAAGGGTTAAATTAATCACCTTAATTAGTGATTAACCACGGTTTAAGATAATCACTCTAATTAGTGATTAAATGTAGAGTTTAAGTTAATTGCCCTAATTAGCGATTATTAAGGTTTAAGATAATCACTCTAATTAGTGACTAAATATGAAAGTTTAAATTAATCACCTTAATTAGCGATTAAAAGGAAGGTTAGGATAATCACCTTAATTAGTGATTCAATATGATGAAAGGTTAAGCTAATCACCCTAATTAGCAATTAACCATGGTTTAAGACAATCACCCTAATTAGTGATTATACTTAGGAGGAAAGATAATCACCTTAATTAGTGATTAAAAATGGTTCAAGATAATCACCTTAATTAGTGATTAAGAATGGAGGTTAAGATAATCACCCTAATTAGTGATTAAGAATGGAAAGGTTGAGGTAATCACTCCACTTAGTGATACCAAAGAAAGTATTAAGGCTGATGAGGTAATCACTCCACTTAGTGATACCAAAGAAAGGTTTAAAGTTGAGGTAATCACTCTAATTAGTGATACCAAAGAAAGGATTAAGGTTGAGGTAATCACTCCACTTAGTGATACCAAATAAAGGATTAAGGTTGAGGTAATCACTCCACTTAGTGATACCAAATAAAGGATTAAGGTTGAGGTAATAACTCCACTTAGTGATACCAAATAAAGTGATGATTATCACACCAATTAGTGATATCAATTAAAGATTTTAGGAGGGTTCTTAAAAGGAGAGATTTGCTTCCTAATTGAAGGCTTTTGGGATTGATAAGAAATAATATTATTTCAAGATTATTAATTCATTTTGAATATTTGAAATGGAGTATGGAGATTATGTGTTTGGCTTATCGGAATTTGGCCATTTAGAATGAGACACATGAAAATGGCCTAAAATCAATTAGGAGATCATAATTACCTTTCTAATTATGTCAAATTATATAATTGATCCATTTGAAGATTATGGAGAATAATTTTTAAAATGTAAGATGGATCATCATACAATTTAACTTAGCTAAATTTGCAATTTTTCCTCTTAATTGAGATTGGGTCATTTAATTCATATACTATGATATATTAGGCCCAACATGCAATATTTACAACATTGGTTGCTCATTTTATTCAAAAAGAATGACTTGTGGAATTATGTATGAAAATCATGCATAAATATGTCCATATAATTTCATTGAGTAATGTAATAACTATTTACAAAGAATTATTACATGTACAAAATCTATGATCTATACAAATTTTCAAACTTGATCTTCACTATGATACTCCTTCATCTTCAACCTGAAAGATATTGGAATTTGAGTTATAAACTTATGAATGATTAGAGATTAATTAACCTCTTTTGATTTGATTTTTTATGATGATTTTTATTTTGTTAAGTAAATAATGAAAATGAATTAGAAAACTCATGTGAACTCATTATGCCTTCTCATGCATGTGAAGGAATTATTTTCTTTTTTCAGATTTTATGAAAATAACTTTAATTTGAGCTATGTGAAGCAAATCTTTTTATAAAAACAATTTCTTTTGACCAATGATTTTGTATGATTTCCAATTTATAAGTGAAAACTCATTTTTGCAAAATTATAGCACAATTTCTTATTTTGGAGACAATTATGCATGATTTCTTAGAATATTTGAAAAATGGTTTTTCATGATTAACAGTGTAAAGCACATAAACTAATATTACACATGTTCCTACTTACTAAAACACAAATTTCCTATGAGCCTCCCCAATAGAGTGATTTAAGGTTGGGAACCTATTTGGACTTTCACATACCCAAATCACTCCAAAGTATAAAAAATGGATAAGAAAATATTAGTAAATGATCATGAAGAATATACAAATGTTTATCATATAATAACAATGATTATGTTTCAAAATTATCATAACTATACTCCAATAGTTGTCATTAACTAATATCAAAGCTTTTGTACAAGTTTGAGTATTCATAAAAATTAATCACAAATTTCAAATTACAAGAGTAAGTGAAACATTATTAAGTTATTAATTTTTATTCAACATTAGCCCAACAAGTTCTAAAACACATGAATTAACCAAATAGCTCATTTGAAAACCAGTTTAGGCCCATCACTAAATTAATCCATTGGGCTTGAGATTAAAAATTAAAATCAGAATTTTAATGAAAAGAAGAGGCATACCTCTGCTCTCAAGGAGCAGCGAGAGAGAGGAAGAAAGAGCGGAGGTCGGAGCTTCGGCAGCGACAAAGTGCACCGGCGAGGGAGTGGCAGCGCACCGGCGGTAGTGTGGTGGCGTGCTGGCGGCAGCAGCACAGCTAGGCGGTAGACACGCGAGATGTATCCAAGGAAAGAGAGGGCTTTGAGAGAGAGAGAGAGAGAGAGCAAGACTCGGGGCTACATGGGGTTGCAGCAGTAGGTCGGAGCTCCGGCAGACGGTGGTGCGGCAGAAGGGGCGTGACGCAGCAGTAGGGTGGCGTGTTGGCGGCAGCACTAGGGGCAGCAATGGGTGGCGCCAAGAATGGAGGAAAGCAAGGAGAATAATGAGAGAGAGGAAGAAAGAAATGAGCTCGGGTTGCAGCGATGGATAGCCGGTGGAGCTCCGGTGGTGCGACTGTGCAGGCAGGGAGAAAGGTGGTGCTGGTAATGGAGGTGGTGATGGACAGTGGTGGTGCTGCACAGTGGTAGTGCCGAGAATGAAGGAAAGCAGGGAAGGGAACTTTGTTTATTTTGATGGTTTCTTTTTTTTTCCCTCTCTTGGATTATTGAACTCATGGGTATTTATATGTGTGTCTCAATATGCTTAAGCAAACTTAAGAACTAAGGAAAGGAGAGAAGAGACTTAACCATTAAGGAAGAAGAAAACTTAATGAAGAAGAATACTTAGGGAAGAAGAAAACTTAATGAAGAAGAAAACTTAAGGAAGAAGGAAGAAGGAAGAAAAGGGCGTGGGTTGGGGGGATTTTTGTTATTTTTCTTTTCGGCTTACAAAAAATTAATCTTTAACCCGAAGTCAAATAAGGACAATATTAAAACTATAAACTACTTCTGAGAACGTCATTACGTAACTTAATGAAGTGATATTAACATTCATTCTCAAGCTGATATTGGCGATCATCACCAACACGTATTTTTGTTTTCGAAAATTTTCTTTTTATTGATAAATAAAAAAAGGGGTTCAAAATTTGGTGTCTACACATATGCATGGCTATTGTTTAGCCACCATAAGGACAATCTACCTTGCCTTATTACCACATGTTCTATGTGTGAGGTCACCCCCGGGGGGTTTGCGCTTTGTCCTTCCAAAAAGCTTCCTGAGCGATAGTGTTGGATCTTAGTCATAACCAAACCTACCCAACCATGGCATTGTTCTCTTGTTCCTGACTTGAGAATTGGAGTGCGTCTTACACGTGGCCACCTCTTTAAGCAGGAGTACGAAGCGTGGGATCAATCTCTTAGTCGTGAAGCTCCAATCTATGAAGATAACTGATTTTTTTTGGTTTGGAGTTTGTGTTTGTGTTATGAAAAAAATTATTTTGAGTTTGAATTTGTGTTGTCTATGTAATGAGAATGTCGTGTATTTGTTTTTTATTATTGTCTGTGGTATTAATGTTTGGTAAGTTGTTGATCATGAATCTTTTTTATTGAATCTTTTTTATTGGCAAGTTTATGTGATTGAGCTTTTATATGAGTTGATTGGATTTAATAGAGATTTGATTGATTTTTTTTGGCAAGTTTATGTGTGGAAATTTGGAATCTATTATTTATGTTCTGGAGGGGCAATTAAGTAAATTCTAAGGGGGACACCATTGCTCCCCCCCTTGGCTTATATAATAGAGATTTGTACATCTTTATGTGTGCGTGCTTTTAGTGCTTAGTATTACGCGATGTTTCGAGTTCAAAACTATCGAACCAATTTTACTCGATAAAAAATGGATGAAAACGAACTCCGCGTCTGTGTGTCGCGCTTCATCCTGCACTCCACGCATCAGTAGCTCTGCGTCCCACGCAGCTCTCCGGGCCCAGCGCATCTTCTTTCTGCATTGTGTCTTTGTCTAGCGCCTAACTTCTGCGTGTAGTGCTTATGATTGGCGTGAAGCGCATTTCAGCGTGCGTGAAGCGCAGGTCAGTCCTCTTCAAGTTTGAAAATCCATCTTCAAATTTTTCAAAATATATCCCCTATCTATTTCTAAAATTCTATCTCCAGCTTTTACCAAACTATATCTCCTATCATTTTTTTCGAAAAACTATCTCAATTTTTTTTTAAATCCATCTCCGTTTTTAAAAATTGTATCACCTATCTTTTTTTGAAAATTATTCTCCTATCTTTTTCAAAATTTCATCCCATCTTCAATCTCCTATCTACTTTAAAAATTATATCTCCACCTTTTTTTCAAAAAAAATCTCCATCTTTTTTTCCTATCACATATATTTTTTCAAAAATTCATCCTTTTTCTTTATCCCATCCTTTCATGTATATTATCCATCTTTTCATGTGCACATTGCTTAGGATTCCTATTAGTGTTCATCTTGTTGCAAAAGTCTCATCCGTTTAGGAATTCTAACTCCATTAGAAGTCCATTTACCACATATGTCGAGGTTCATCCAGTTTCACTCCATTTAGAGTTCTTAACCCCGTATAACTCTATCCATGTTAGGAGTCTTAATTCGCTTGAGTCCCATCCATCTTAGAATTCTATAATCCATAGAAAGTCCATGCATAATAGGAGTCTAAAATCGTTAGAATTCTGTCCATCTTAGGAGTCTAAATCCATTAGAATTCCGTTCGTCTTAGGAATTTCGAATCCATTAGAGTTCCGCCCATATTAGGAGTCTAAAGCCGTTTGAATTCCGTTCATTTTAGGAGTCTAGATCCACTAAAGTTTCATGCATATTAGGACTCTAGCATCCTTGAAAGTTCACCAAATATAGAATTCTAACGTCATTAGAGGTCTATCAAGTCTAGGCATCTGAAGTCATTAGAATTTCATATTAGTTAGAAGTGCATTCATACTAGAATCCTCTTGCATTTCATAGTCCATCATTCATACAGTTCATGCATAACTAGAGTTCATAAGAGTCTCATTGCATCCATACTCTCCATTTCATTTCATGCATTCCACATTTAGTAGTCCTGAACTACAAGCGATCTGATCCCTAATTCTGGGATATGTAGGCAGCCTTTACAGGTTCGAACGCATAGATTGAGTAATTCATACATGCATTAGGTCTAGGTGCATTCAAAAAAACAAAAATCCAAAAAAAAATCATTCATTTAGGAGATGCTAATTTGTTTCTAAAAGCTCAACTTTAAAAATAAAATTCATTTCCAAAATATACATTCCTTCATTCCATTTCTCTCTCTTCATCATCACTCTATCTCTAAGTCTCCGTTGATGATCCATGTAGAATTCAAGAGACATTGAAATGGGCAGTCCATCGAATACCGAACAACAAGTCGCTGAAATGGCTAGAGCTTTAGCCAAGTTGTCTAGCATGATGGAAGAAATAGCTATAAAGCTTGAGAAGATCGAGTCTGGTGAATCTCCTGGATTCAACAAGAAATTGGAGAGTGTTGTTCATAGGGTAACCAATACAAATTCCTATTTTGAACCTATTGATAACACCAAACTGAAAGGGAAACTTCCTAAAAAGTTCTCTACAACTGACATCCCTAAATTTAAGCCAACTGATAATCCAAAGTATCATTTAAGGAACTTTCGTGCAAACATGATCATCAAATCAGTTGACCTGGACTTTACGCAATGGTATTCCCGATGTCGTTGGATCCAATTTGCCAAAATTGGTTCTATTCCTTGAACCCCAAGCAAATCGAAACTTGGGAAGACATTACGATTGCTTTCATGAAACAATACGAATCGAACGCACAACTACAAATCTCCCTTAGAGAGCTCGAGGTTCTTAAACAAGGTGAAAATGAAGGCTTTACCACCTACCTGAACAGATGGAGGGAGAAATCAACCCATATGATATCAAGGCCTACAGAAAAAGACTTGGTACGAATATTCGTTTCTAACCTCCTCCCTAAATACAAAAACCACCTCAAATACTTGGGTCTTGATAGCTTCGCAAGAGTATATGATGTGGGTATCCAGATTGAGAATGGTTTCTTTGAAAAATGCCGAAGACAATGACCTCAATGTCATAGGAATAGACATATAAGCCCAATCGCTCATTAAAGCATTTGGACTCGCTTAGGTCCAATCAGCACGAAAAAATACACTTCTTCTCTTTTCATTTAGAAAGAGACCTCCTGAAGATCGAAGCAATGAAGCTGTCTCGTCATGTGACGTAGGACTCTAGACTTAGGATTTCATTTTCTATTTCATCTCTCTTATTTTGCCCAATCTAATATAAGATTTTCCATCTTATTGCATGTACTCATAATTTTCAATTAATAAATGAGTATTTATCTATTTTCTAACCTTGCATTAATGAGCATCAATGAAATTCACGATTGTCGCCTTAAAAGAAATGAATTTCTTATTCTCATGACTATTCTAATAAAGGCAACGAACAATTGGCATATATAAAAGAGGCATTCCTCCCTTTCCTCGCAACTATTTCTTCAATTCTTATCATTCGCAATCCCCTTCTCTCTTTAACCTACCTCATGGGAAGTACATTTGACAACCATTCAATGTAAAGGGCAAGCAAAAAAAAAAAGCAACATAAAAAAAAAATCAAACAAAAAAAAATAAAAGCGAAAAAGCAAAAGCAAAAATGATGAAAAAAATAAAAAAAAGTGCAAAATATCAAAAAAAAAAAAAAAGAGGAAACGTTGCAAATAAGCCCATCAATAGCCTTGTCAAAAGTACTTCCTTGTCAAAACCTTCAACCTTCAATTCTAAACCTCCAACTTCAAATCTCCGTAATAAACCTTCTCAAACAACCATGCATATCGCATCCCAATAAGCCACAAAAGACAAACCAGACCCCGCTAGGTCGAAAACCCAAAAGGGCAACTTAGGCAAAAGTCAGGGCACCTTCTCATTCATTAGCCTGAACTACGAATGGTCTGATTTTGCTAAAGATACGTAGTAAACCTCAACCTGAGGTCCGACCGCTTTAAACCAAACTAAACCTACATCATTATCCACCCTTGCCAAAGACCTCTTTTAAATCAATGCCTAATTCATTGCAAATGGCTCCAAAGCAAAATGCTCGACCACCAATTAAAATGCTAAGAGCTTTGACTGCCTGATTCCATCATGGATACATAGGCAACCTCTTTTGAGGCCCGACCATTTTAATTCAAAAGAAACATATCTATTTTAAGGCTCGCCTAGGCCCATGAGAAAAGCGCGATCGCCCAAAAAATCATTAATTTTCAATGCTCATCCTTACCCTTAGAACTAGAATGGGATTTGAACCTGCATCATTAGCCTACCTTATTGCATGAGTCAATTCATTATAGCTCCGTCCTCTTTGTATTCTTATCCCTTGCCGTTTTCTCAACTATATTATCGCTTCGAAGCCAACCTTAGCATAACCTTTGAACACTCAGCGCTATGACCGCGCCTCATCTTTTGAGTGTTCCTTTCTTTGGCCTTTCTTGTCTTTTTCACCTTAGGAACCCTATATGAAACCTTTGGTCGAAACTTCCACTAAGCGTGACAAGATACCTTCAAAATCAAGCAATCATGTTGGGTACTTCATCAAGTCCATCTTATTGGGGGCTTCATCACTGGTCCACCCAGAAAATCATAAGCTCCAAGTCCAGACCTATTGAAGGACTTCATTACGAGTCCATACATGACATCTTGGGTTTTAAACCCACGCGGATACAATATCGCACCTATTTGTGGGTTCACTTAGACCCTTGGCATACAAAACTCGAAGCATATATAACTCAAGCATTAAGAGGACTCGTTCTACAACCAAATTTCAAATCCAACATCATCCATTAACTGAATAGATCATCCTTGGGCTCCATGTGTACCTTGACAAGGACTTCATTACGAGTCGATACAAAAAATTATGGGCTCCAAACCCATACGAGATCCTAACTGTTTTATAGGCTCACTTAGGCCCGTAACAACTACAACGCATTTCGAATCAACCATAACCTACGTGGATCATCCTTGGGGGCTTTCCATTTCTTCTCTTTCAAAAACAGTTTTCTAAACGAAAAATTGAGCTTAGAGGAACAAAAAAACATCATATGTCTGCATTACTGTTTTATCATCTGCATTAATATCACATCATTCAAACATTGTGTCAAGCATTGCATCCTTCGTCCTTAGCCATAGGATCCTAACGTAAGTCATGGAGTCGCACACACACACAAGCACACATGTATGCACACACGATAACACCTTCAAGTCAAGTCAAGTCAAATCAAGTCAAGTCATGTCCAATCCATACACTAGCACCCACATCACAGGACACATGCATGTCCCCTAGTTGTTTATTTGTATATCTGTGTATTCTTTGTATTTACAGGTACCCAACATTGAACGACTCTATACGAGTTATATACCGTCAGGTCAGCGGACCATTACGAGTTAACAACGAAAGTCAAGGGCTAGGTCTGCGGACCATGCTTCAGAGAATCGACCACTTGGAGGATCTGAACAATAGTCTTCCGAGAAACCTGAAGATCATGCGTCCGCGCGCACCGACAAATCAGCGCCACGCGCAGCAACCTGCGTCCAGCGCATCAAGCTGCGCCAAGCGCAAGCTTTTGCGTCCTGCGCACAAACTTGTACAATGCGCTTGGGGGTTTCATAGCCAAAATGAACCAGAAAGGCGGAGGACTCGGTCAGGTCTGCGGACCATCATCAACAGTAAGGCGGAGGACTTCGTCAGGTCTGCGGACCATCATCAACAGTAAGACAGAGGACTCCGTCAGGTCTGCGGACCAGCATGAACCAGAAAGGCGGAGGACTCCGTCAGGTATGCGGACCATCATCAATCAGAAAAGGCGGAGGACTCCGTCAGGTCTGCGAACCATCATCAATCGAGACAGCGTAGCTCCGACATAATCATGTCTCCCCATTTAAGGGTCCAATAATGAAACATACCGCGGTTTAGTTGGCGCAACCCAACAGAAGAACAATCCGAAGAGCGAACCCAAAATAAGTTTAAAATGTGCTGTGAAATCTTATTCTAAAGCCCAATTAATTATTCATGACAATTAATTGTATTTTAAACCCATAAAATATTTTGAATCCATTTCAAATGTTTTAAAAGCCCAATTGTTTATTTATTATTTTTAATAAATATTCTAATAAATGCAAATCAGATTTTTATTCCGCAAAACTCAATCTCCGGATTTTAAGGAAAAAAAAAATATCTTCTAAAACGAGTTTAAGGAAAAAGGCTGGCAAATGAGCTGGACGCAGGCGGTGCGCCCAGCGCATTGGCCAAGCTGTGTCAGGCGCGCCAATCTGCGCTTGACATGTGGATTTGTGACTTACACAGAGTCCTGCGCCTAGCACACCTCTCTGTGTGAGCCATATATTTTTTCTTTTATATCTTTCTAAATACGCGTACCATGTGTGCGTGTTTGACTGGGCTGGCTTGCGTCAGGCACACCAATGTGCGCCTGACACGTAGACGTGCGCTTGACACGTAGGCCTGCGCCTGGCGCAGGTTGGCGCGTGAGGCGCACGTTCCGTTTTCCTATAAATATATGTGATTTCCCAAATCACGGACGGTTTTTTCAATTTATTATTTCACGAATACAAAAACTTCCGAATACTTCCGAATTAAATTACGAACCTTCAAATACCCAAACACTTTCAATACATCGATCCCTTTTCAAGTTACTAATCATACTGCGTTCTTGGTTCCACGATTGCTCCACCTGATGGTCGTTACGCTCTTCGACCTAAACCGCATAGGTATAATTCCTGAGGACCCTTGAGTAATTCTATTGTTTTTATTGCCTGGAAGTTACTAACAATTTCTTGTCATGATGTAGATATTTAATTAATAATCGCGTTTCTTGTACATTCTAATCCCTTTTCCTTTTATTTTCGCATATAATATTCATATTGTTTTGATTGTCCTGCATGAATTTTTATCACCTACATGTTATTATTGCTAAACAAGACCTAAAGAACTGTTCTAACTAATTCATATAATTTGGACAACCTGCTAAGTACCTTGTAATATTGTTGCTTAATAACTTGTCGCTAAAATTAGTCTTTTATGTGTTTCTAGAACCAACCTGGACTAAATATTTTTTGGGTGCTTAAAAATATTATGTGATTATTCTTTGGCATAAAGGTATTTAGTAGAGGCCACCAATGGGCAAACATGGTTCATTATGATCATATTTGTACCCTCACCCTCGAACTCAATCTATGGAAATCTACATTGGATAAGTCCCTAAGATGTCCCTACAGTTTTCAATATCCAATTAGGTTTATAAGTTTTCCTCTTAAAATTTGTTGGCGACTTCAAAAAACATATTTTCAATAAAATCTTTACAATGGGGTAGTCAAATACGCGCTCACATCGCGGTAGGCGAAAATAAAATCACGCCTACAAAGATGCTCTCGCCTATGCTAAAAAATGTGATAGCTTTCAGAAGCATGGGAACTTGCATCAGAAGTCATCCAATTATCTAACTCCCAATTTGTTCTCACTGCCTTTTACTAAATGGAGCATGGATATCTTGGGACCTTTTCCTGTGGCTGCTCGACAAAAGAAGTTTATGATTGTGGCTGTTGATTACTTTACTAAGTGGGTAGAAGCAGAGGCAGTGCGAGGCATAACTACAAATGATGTCAAGAGTTTTATTTGGAAGAACATCATAACTCGGTTCGGCATACCGCAGTCAATTGTCTTCGACAATGGTCCATAATTTGAAATGCGAAAGCTGAAAGATTGGCTGTCAGAAAGAGAGATCAAGGCTCATTTTGCTGCAGTAGCCCACCCACAAGCCAATGGGTAAGCAAAGTCTTTCAATAAGATCTTGTCAAACGACATAAAAAGGAAGCTGGAAAATGCCAAGGGGCTTTGGCTTGAAGAACTACAGTTGTTACTATGGTCCATCAAAACCACGACTAAGAATTCTACAGGCGAAACACCTTTCATGTTAGTATATGGGACTGAGGCTGTCTTGCCCTTTGAGATTGAAGAGCCCACCCTAAGAGTCATGCTGTACACAAAAGAGGCCAACTGGGCTGCCTTGCGCACTGCCTTGGATCAGCTAACAGAGGTAAGGGGCAACGCATTGTTAAGAATGCAATTGTACAAGCTTCGAATGGCTCGGGACTTTAATAAGAGAGTCGCTAGACGACCACTGAAAGTGGGGGATTTGGTTCTCAGGAAGATGGAAGATGTAGGACGAGCTAAGGAACTGGGAAAACTGACAGCAAACTGGGAAGGTCCTTATTTGATTGTTGAAAAAGTAAGAAGCGGAACATTCCATCTACAAGACGTTGATGGACGACCAATACAGCGCACTTGGAATTCAGACACTTTGAAAAAATACCACATCTGACTAAATCAATACTCAACAATGCTAGTAGGCTGTAATCATAAAAAGTGTCACGACACAAAAAGAGAATTAGGAATGTATACATGTACCTTGGTAGTTTGCCAAGAAAATTCACATAATACAATTTCTACTTTCTCTCTATACTTATGGTTGTTTCAATATTTTTACTTAAGTCATTCACTTTCCGGCATTTTTTACCACTAGTTAACCCAGTGGTCTTAAAGTGCATTAACTTAGTTAAAAACTAAAGAAACTAATAAACGACCAAAAAGAATCAGACTAAAAGAATGAATCACCCCAGCAATGGATAATCATTTTTATGACGCACATTCCTTTCTAAAGGAGGTCGGCCAAAGAGTAATAAACCATATGAAAGGTGAATTACATACATGGCCAACCAAATTGTAATACTCCCTAGTAAGGGAAACATTATTGCCTGCTAAAGGAAGCAGGCCTGAAATAAGTACACCTTAGTAACTGTGTCTTACTTTCAAAAGCAAGGGCGACCAAGTAGTAATAACCCTAGTAAGGGGACCACTACTATAAGATGAACACAATCTTCTAAAGGAAGTCGGCAAGGAAATGATAAGCTCATAAAAGCGATCATGTCCAATAAGGTTGGCAAGTGAGACCAGCAATAGACAAACTATTTAAGCTCGTCCAGTTAAGAGTCATAAGAAGTTCGGCCTTCATTGGCCGGTCTCCTTCTTGGAACAATGCTCGTCTAGAAAGTTAGGACGAGCCCAGTCCCAGGAAGGGGAGGAAATAACCAATCCCTAGAACTTCTAAGGCATACTCAGTTAGGACGAGCAAATTATAGTCCAAATAATCGTCCAGTTTTTAGGACGAGTTCCTTTGAACTTGGACATATTTGTTCAAAGTTCACTAACCGTCCAGTTTTAGGATGAGTTCTTTTTGAACTTGGCATATTTGTTCAAAGTTCATAAATGGTCCAGTTTCTAGGACGAGTTCTATTTGAACTTGGCATATTTGTTCAAAGTTCATTAATCGTCCAGTTTTAGGACGAGTTCTTTTTGAACTCGGCATATTTGTTCAAAGTTCATTAATCGTCCAGTTTTTAGAACGAGTTCTTTTTGAACTTGGCATATTTGTTCAAAGTTCATTAATCGTCCAGTTTTTAGGACGAGTTCTTTTTAACTTGGCATATTTATTTAAGATATGTAATCGTTCATAATCCCGGATGTTCAGTCTAAAGACGAGTATTGTTAGACGAATTAACTTGGACGAAAGCAGTTCTATAACAAAATGTTGTTTCATAGATAGAGAATTCATTGCCAAGAATAAGGCAAGGTTACAAACTAATCTAAAATACACAAGAAAACCAAAAGAAGACCAAGCTACATGGATGGCGATCGGCCAAGATACAACAACAACACTAGCCTAAGACTAGGTATTCTATTCAGCTGGGGGTGTATCTTTGCCGTCAGCCTGATCCTCAGGGACTTGTTGGCCGTCCAGCGGGTCCTCAGGGTTCTCTTCATCATCTTCCTCTTCTTCGTCAGAATCGGAGAAGGAAGGGGGAGTCTGACCAGCTACTTGGGCCCTGTGCAAATCCTGCTGGAATGGCAGGCGACGCTCGAAACGGCAGACGTCCTCTGGCTTAGCCATCATTTCAAAAGCCTTGAGGGCCCAGCCTTTAGAGGTTTCGACGACGTCGAGTAGGGCCTCCTTTGCATAAGAAAAGGCTTGGTCTGCCTCTGCCCTCAGACGAGCATTATCCTCACTTAGCGTGAGGTTCTCTCTTCTGAGCTCAGCAGCAGCCAAAAGAGCAGTGTTCCTCTCTCCCTTGAGATCGTTTGACATGGTGTCCATGGCCAGCTTCAATTCTTTATTTTCTTTGAGTAGCTCATTGATCTTAATGAGCGACTGCTGGTTGCTGGACTCCATGGTAGCTAGATGAATTTCCCAGGCCTCCTGGGATTGACGATGAAGAGTCCTCAGCATCTCACAATCATGCATGGCCTTGTCCCCGACCGTTGTAGCTTGGTAGACGAGCTGCTTAGTTTCTTTTCTCAACTCCCTCGCCCAATCTTCAGTAATCATGCTGCGAGCGAAAGCTGGATGGGAAAAAGGTAAAAAAAAAAATAGTTAGTGGACGATGTTAATATTGATGAAAAAATTACAAGTACCAACTTAAAACAGCAAAGCTAAAGGGATTTACCTCGGCAGCAAGTTGGGACATGTATCCTACGTGCCTAGACGATGCCCCCCTTAAGCCCTTGATGTAGGACTCAGGGTAGCACTTGAAGAGCTCCTGCTTGAGCTTCTCCCTTTGAGCCCTCGACATCTTGGCGAAGGCTTCAGAGGACTCATCGTCTGGGTCTGCAATCAGAGCAGCAGGCTCTGTAGAGGGTCCTTTGCCCTTATCTGAAAAGGTGGAGGGGTCAGTTCTCTTGACGGGGAAAACGACTGCAAGTCTGTTGGACGGACTCATTGGACGTCCACCAACTCGCAGTGTCTGAACCATATTTGAGTAATTGACTCACCGTAAGATAAGAACACAGATCTATATGATGGCGGCATTTGAGCCACCAACTAAGAAACCGGCCCGCTGAAGGCCGATCCTTCCTTGTCAGCTGCGTCCGGCTGAATCTCCGTAATGCCAGCCATTTCAGGCTGGTTTTTGGTCTAAATAGCTGCGTCCGGCTGATTCACAGGGAGGAGGGTGGATATGTTCCCCTCCTCTCCCAAAAGAGGAGCAACGGTGGACGAGTCATCATCCACTTTCAGAGACTTGCCCACAGAGGGTGGACGAGACTCGTTCCCCGTCTTCTGACTAACAGAAGTAGCTTTGTGAACGGACGAGCTCGTCCGTTGTTCTGCCTTTTTCTTGACGGGAAAGCCTTTGGAGTTTTTGGGCGGGGGAGGATCCCCGGCTATTGAAGGTCTCTTCTTAGACGCAGATGATTTCCCAGCTAACGTCTTAGATGTTGGGGCATTCTTCTGCAAAGAGAGAAAAAAATATAAGTCAGAAGAAGTTCGTCCAAAGAAGACATTTCAAAAAATACAATTACTTTTTGGACGCACTCAACCTGCTAAAGGAAGCCAGCCAAAATGGTTGTTACATTCAGACGAAGATTTTTGGTCTAAATGTGATGCTAGACAAAGGGTGCATCGTTCCAAAAGAATTGGACGATGATTATCCAATAAAGAGGGTATTAATTGTCAAAAAAAAAAAATTATAATCTTACCAAAGTATCAGCCCTCTTTTCGGGCCCCGTCCTGGAGTACTCTTTCCACAAGTTTGCACTGAATTTCGACATATCTATGTCGTCCTTCCAAGATTTGCGAAGGAGATCTCTGGCCGCTTATGCAAGGAAAAATCAAGTTGGTTAATACACAAATACTTTGGACGATGCATTCTACTTAGAGATTTGATGAATTACCTTTATCTTCGGTCGACCGCAAACCAGCGGCGACCAAGAAGTTGTCGTCAAAAAACATTTCTTTAAAGGGAACCCAGTTAGCTGGCCCTTTAATAGTTGGACGGTTTGGTTTAGAATATTCAGCTATCCTGAAGTATTCCACCACCTCGTCATTGAATCTATCTTCCAAATCCAAGATAGATGCTCCTCGTTCGGTGTTCGTCGATGCCCGGTTGTGGTAGCGATATCCCCCGGCAATGTCTTCGTTGGGAGCCCGGACGAAGATGAAGTCGACCTTCCAGTCATGCATTTTTGAGGGTTTATCCCAAGCAGTGATAAACCCGTCACGATTGCAGACGCTGAACCAAGCCCCCTCCACCGTTTTGGGAACTTTGGATATGTAGTGTATCTGGGTGAAGGCTGGTAAAGAAGGGGTTAGGCCGCGCAACTCGCGGACGGCTATGAAGGTTAGGATGTTGTGCCAGGCATTCGGCACCAGTTGGTTATGGCCGATGTTGTAATGCCTTAGCACCGTCTCAATGAATTCATGGAGAGGAAATCTCAACCCGGCATCCAAAGCTTACTTATAAACGGCAAAGTCACCCTGGGGAGCGCTTAAGATTGTGGCTTCCTCGTCAGGATTACAAAAGAATAGCCCGGCATGGGCATAGCAAGTGACAAATGACTAGGGTCAGGGCCAAGTTTTTCTATCCACTTACGGTTTACTATTATGAAACTCGGGTCAGAGAGGGGACCTAGACGTCTCCTAATCTCTGACGATGTAGTAGACAGTTCGTCAGATTCTCCGGGAGAACTAGACTCGCCCTCGCTGTTATTTTCCTCCATCTCCACATCTCTTCCAGACGGGCTGGCCTCTAGATTTATTTAATCAAGATTCTCTTCCCTGCTGTTACCAGAAGAAGAGGGTTATGCCACTAGTGGAAAAAAGCCCATCTGAGGCTTACCGATCTGGTTTTGGTCCGGATCGGGTGGGCTAGCAGTGATTAACAATGATTAACTGATCCGGATTAATCATTAACCGATCCGGTTTTGATGGAAAACCGGATCAGTGAATCAAATTAACCGATCCAGTTTTCCATTAAAACCGGATCAGTTAAGTGTAAGTTTGATTTAAAAAAAAATCAGATCAAACTAATTGATCCGGTTTCCAGCAAGAACCGGATCAGCTAGTGCAAAATCTAAAAAAAAAAAAATTAGCTAGCAGCAGCACCTACTGCCACATGCTGCCAGCTGTCACGTCCAGCTCCACAAGTGCTGTATTGATATATTTTACACCTTTTCAATGAATAATATCAATAACTCATAAATTATTCATAAAATATACATAATAAAATTTCTCACATAGCAGCTAGGTTGGAATGTTGTACAACTGTACATGTTAACCTTTAATATCAACAACAATACAAGTCAACCTTTAATATCATTACATTGACCTGAACATCTGCTAGAACACGTATATCAAATTGCTGTCCCTCATGAGCAACCTCTCCTTGCTTCCTTTGCAAGCCCATAAAGAATGCACAATGAGCACACTGCCGAGATGGATCAAACAAGACATGTGGATAGGGATGGCACTGTAGTTTCCCAAGAGTATCACGCTCTATCTGAAAAATTCAACATATACAAAGGTCAAATCAGAGAATAATTAGATAAGCATCGAACAAAGAAAAAGAACTATACAAAGCAAAGGAAAACAAACGCAAATAAGTGCAATACAGAGATCAAAACTGTCATAAAAGCTGATTCAGAGAGACTCATCAACTAGAAGAATAACAAATGCAAGCAAGGGCTTGGCCAGACAGTTAAAATCCATAACAAGATCACTAGTAGAATAATTGCTTATTGTTGCGGTCATTAAGTGGCCTATTACGGCGGTTTTGGCCGCGCAACAATTAATGGCGCAACAATAGGTAATTAACCTATTGCTGCGGTTTTTGACCGCAACAATAGGCCAAGCTATTGCTGCGGTTTCTGGCCAAAACCGCAGCAATATGTTACACCTATTGCTGCGGTTTTTGCCAGGAACCGCAGCAATATATTGAATTTAAAAAAAATTATTTATGAAAGCATGTTCCATCCAACCTCCTCATGCAGGAAGCATAATGCAGCCGCTGCAAACAATATTTTCTGTATAAATTTCGGCAAAGCTCCGTTTGTAAATTGGATAAACCCTATAATTGGGAATTAACCTGTACAATATTATATGCAACATTCATCATCTAATCGTCCTAAACAACCAACATCCATCATCCAAAATTCATCCATCATCCAAAGATCATCCATCATCCAAAATTCATCCAACAACCAACATCCATCATCCTATAACAACCAATTTTCCTCCAACATCCATCATCCAATATCCAAGTTCAACAAGAAATAAATACGATACCACAAAGCCTTGCCTAGTTTACTGAAACAAATCACAAAGCTTACCATCAAAGTCAACTGTCTAAACCGGGATTCCACCCACCCTCTCCAAGCACGCAAATCATCGGCACCAGCTACAATTATGTCAACTTGCAGATAGTTTTTATAGCTCTCAAAGAACATATACTGCTCAAAGAGAGAACTCCAACGTGCCTTATTGAGCTCAATATCAAATAGAATACCCCATATTTTTGAGTATTTATTTAAGTAATTAAATATGTATTTTTAAAATAAATATTTTAAGCAAATGGTATTTCAGTAATTTCACAGGTTTTAAATTATTTTGGCGGGAATACAACGCCAAACTTGGATTTGTTAGACTTTTTAATCTAAATCCTAGTCAAAAATTTTATTGAATAAGTTTTAAACATATAAATATTTAGTAATAATTTTCTTCTTTATGATGGAGATTTGAAAAGAAATTTTTTTTAAAGCATTATGGCCGGCCACCTTAATTTAGGAGTGGTGGTTTTGATTTTTTCTAAAACCCCCAAATTAATATGTATTTTACAAATCATGGATTAATCTACTAATTTATGATGAATGTTACAAAATATTTAATTTTTGGAATTAAGTACTCCATATTCTACGCCTATAAATACCCCAAACCTCAAGCCACATTTTCCACACCAAAAACTTTGAAGAATCCAAACTCTCTTACTTTAAAGTTCTTTCTTCTCTTCTTAATCTATTTTACTTTTGTATTTCTATTTCAAGTTTCAATTTTATCTGGTTTAAGTAAAAGATTTTCATGTTTCTAAGTTTGGTATTTTGTTCATGTTAGGTTATGCATATAGGTTTATTTTATAAAGATTCATGTTTAAGTTCATATGGTAAATTACTTATTAGATGTTTATATTATTGGTTGATTAGGAGAACGTTCAAGCCTAAGACTAGGTGAAGTTGCTAGTATACTCTTTGTACAAGATCAAGGTATGTTATATGTAGCTAGATCTTTTGATGTGTGGTTACATGTGTTAAGTTGTTGATTTGATTGTTGAATTGTTTTAAGAAGTTTAGTTTAAAATGGTTACAACATTTTAATTTTCATTATCGAAAATGATAGAAGGAATGTATTTACCAAACATATTTTGGAGTATGAATATTGCTATTATTTTTGGTGATTCAAGTGGTTATTTCAAGGAATGATTTAAAAGGGAGCAAGGATGATTATTATGAACTTTGTATGATTCAAAAGTTATTTTTGAGAAAAGGAGAGTTATCCATGACTTATAAGTCATTTTATTATTATTACCGCTTGATTAACGTCAAGAAGGGTTTATATTTTAAAGTCCACTTGTTTGCAATTATTGTTACGCCTTGATATAGATCCGTGATGGGATGACTAGCTTGCGGGGTGTGCACACACTTAGGTAAAGGAAGGGAACATAAGAAGAGGAATTGATTTCAAGATCATTTTAATCCAAGTTATTTGGAAAGAGTTTATTCTTAAGTTATCCTTGAATTATTAGTTATGGAGATTTCAAAATGTAAAATGTTACGAACTAGTAAATGTGTTACCTATCTTGTACGTATCGTACTCAGTTTTATACTGACGCGTATTACCTTTTTTCCTATTTGGCTTTGCCCTGTTTATCTTTTGGTAAATAGTTTTGCACGTGAACTTTGAATGTGCATGGGAGCATACTAGAAATGGGATTTTCACCTAGTTTAGGATGTTTTATATGTTTTAAGTTTGAGACAATATTTATTTATAATAATAAAGAAGTATTATCTTTTGGTTAAGTCTTCCGCTGCATGTTATTTTGGTTAGTTAGTAGTTGGTTGCTGACAGCGTGGAAGTCACGTGGCGATAACACTCCTAAATTAATTATTTATTTTAAATTGAGTAAATTGGGGGTGTTACAAAGTGGTATCAGTTTTCCAGGACTAAAAAAGATAAATGTTGAACATTAAAATTGATGAGTAGACATAAGATGGGAATACAGAGTTTCGCATTTGCATTATAAATTGTTGTTGTTATGTTTATTTCTTTCTTGTGTTGCGCGATATTCTGGTGTAATTGATCCATAAATGTCTGTTACGATTTGTATAGATGCATCTTGCTAGTGCCACAAAAAAAGGTATATATTTTTTTATTATTTGGAAAGAGGAAGGGTGTAGATCTGTTCGGGTGACAAGCTCTGTCTAGGATTAGGAAGGCTCACCCTGACGTTGTGGGTAACTTCTTTACCTATGAGCTAAATTTTACCTTGGCTATTCTATATATTGAAATCAAGTACACTTTAAAATATTGAAATAAATATTTTTAAAACCATGGTGGTGCATTTAGTACAATCTTGGATCATATTTAGTTAACATATATTAGTATTACTCTTATGATGTTATTCTTGTAAAATCTCAATTCTTATTGCTTTTATATGATTGTTGTATCTGGTAAAGGTTGATGTTATTCCATATGTGTGGGATAAGCAAGGAAGTCATTGACTAGCAAATAGTAGTATTACGTGTATTATATATATTATTTTTAATGAATAATTTTGTTATAGATGATTAACCACTTGAAGGACATGTATTATTCTCACGAACTTCTTTTGAAAGGAAAAACAGTCATCGAATTTATAGATGATATTGTTAAGGCCAGTGATATTAATGCCTTTGACTGGAAGCCATGGGTCAGTGAAGAAACCTACCGAGTTATATTAGCCTTAATTCACCTTCCCCAGACACCCAAATACCAAACCCTTTATGATAAATACGCTAATGTAGTCTTACTAAATGGGGAATGGAATATGGGATGATCATGAGTTCCAGGGAGTGTAGTTAGCCACTCTTCATCATTTTGGCACTAAACTAATGTATATCAAGATAAATGGGGCTCAAAGGGGTGGGGATGCCATTGAGATTGACTTACCTAGCCCAGTATTCATAATTTTTTCAGTTGACAATATGGGATATGTAGGTTTATCTGATCCTGATAGCCCAGAATATAACCCTCGAGAATACCCAGGCCAATCTTATTATATGGTCATTGACAAGTTGGAGAATGTTATAGAAGAGATGGAAAAGGAAGATGAGGCGGACTACCTAGAGCTTGAAGTCTCCAGTGAAGATAGTAACAGTAGGCTTATGTAATTTTGTTTGGCCATGAAACGACCTAGTTGTCTGAAAAAAAATTTAGATACAATCAAATATTCTAGTAGTTGCTATGTATAAGGCCTAAAATTTGGCTATGATATATGAAGTATGTGGTTGTTATGTTTTGAATTAATTATACTTGCATGTTTATTGAATTATTTGGTAGTTACACAACTATTCAATGAATGTTAGTTGAGATTTACCCTCAAACACTCTTATTTCTAGCAGAATGGTAGAAAGAAGGAGAAGGAATATAAGTTCTATGGTTAAAAGACTAGCAAAGATAACTGAAAACATCACTCAGGTGATGGCTAATCAAGAAACCAAGCATGAGTGAAACCGAGAGCTTTGGTGAGGTCTTTAAGAGGGTAGCATCAGTCAAACCTCCGACTTACCATGGGAAAGTGGACCCAGCTAGCTTAGAGAACTGGATCCGAGAGTTCGATAAGCTTTCTGATGCCATAGTGTGCCCTGAAAACCTTAGAGTTAATAATTGATGCGTGCATGGATGACTCCACCAAGCTATCTTTAATTGCTTTCTTAGTTTGTTGCATGGTTTTACTTTACTCTTACAGTAAAGGTTTTTCATGTAACCAAAAATATGTTATTTTTTATTATGTTAATTAGTTAGTTAAAGTAGTTAGGGGCCGAAAATGAAGAAAGGATGAGTGATAATTTTAGGCGTGTGGTTTTTGGCATTTAAGGAAAGTGTTGCATCTCTTTCCTTAAAGCTATTGTTTCCTTAAAATCAAGCTAGATTCTAGGCTTAGGTTTAGGGGAAACTTTCCTAAAATATGTGCTAGTTGGGCGTGTGGTGTATTGCCTTGGAGAGCAAGGATTTCTTGCTGCTCTTAGCCTTATAAATAGGCGCCTAAATCAATAAAGAAGATCAGAGTTTTGAGTGAATTGATTATTGAGTTATTCGAATGCTTGCATTGAGTATTTGGTCGTCGTACCAAGAACATACAAATCGAGGTTTGTGTGCATCTCCTAATCGAGGTTAGTGAGAGATCCTCTAGTTCTCGAGGGAACAATAGAGCCTATCTTTTATTTTCGTCCATTTTAAACACAAAACCAAAATAAGTCGTCCATAAACAACCAGCCATCATATAGATTCGAGTGTTTAAGTTTTGTTCTTGATTTGTGCTTCCGCATTCATATCAATAATGTTGTTTATTATTGGAGAGATGATGTAGACATATGGTGGAAACAAAGGAAATACGGTCTCTTAGAGGATCCGGACTTTGGGTGGAACGAGTTTAAAGATGCCTTGAGCACTAAGTTTTACCGTTCGTACTTAAGGAAGCAAAAAACTATGGAGTTAACCAACTTGAGAATGGGAACTATGTCTATTAATGAGTATTATAGCAAATTTTTAGAGATGATGAGGTTCACACCTGAGATAGTACCGTCTGAGGCTTTGAAGGCCCAAAGGTTTAAGCAAGGGTTAACCTTAACACTCCAAAGTAAGCTGGGAGGTGTCACTTTTGAGACTCTTGATGAAATCTATGGTAGATCTGCTCACTTATATGGGATTAAAGAAAAAGAGCTTGAAGGGAACTCCTCTAGGGAAAAGAGGAAGTATAACGACAATGGGAGTCAGCAGAGTGGGGATAAGAAGCCTAAGCCCAATGGTGGTTTTAACCAAATAGAGAAGGAGAATAGGTATCCTAGTTGGAAACCTAATGGGAACCAAGAGAATGGGAAGAAAGCCGAGAGAACCTTATTCTGCAAAAGGTGTGATAAAAACCATCCTGGGAATGATTGTGAGGGTAACTTGGTGACGTGCCATTATTGTCAAAAATTGGGGCGCCGGGGGTATGAGTGCTTTAGAAAAGCTGGTGGAGAACCTGCAGTCAAGCCTGACCCGAGTAATAATGTCCCTCAGAATGATCAACAAAAGTCAGCTTCTTCAAATGTCAGTGTTAAACCGGGGATGGGGAATCAGACTAAGGGAAGAGTTTTCGTCATGAACCGCCGTGAGGTTATAAATGTTTTTGAGGTAGTAATTGGAACCTTTTTCATTAATTCTCTGTCTGTCAAGATGTTATTTGATTCTGGAGCATCTCATTCATTTATTATTAGCACTTTAGCGAAATAGCTTAACTTAGGCAGTCCAGTGTTTATTTTATTAGAAATTGCATCACCGTCATAAGAGATTTTTAGTTGTACTAGGTTGCATAGCCAAGTACCTTTAGTGATAGTTGGGGTGAACTTTCCGTCAGATTTAGTTGAGTTTGACTTGATGGACCTCGATGTGGTTTTGAGGATGGATTCGTTGGGAAGATTCAAGGCTCTGAATGATTGTGAGGCCTAGAAGGTGTCCTTAGTTGGCCCTAAGAAAGAAGGAAAAATTGATGGGAACAGTCCCAACTATGGGCGGTCTTCCATTTTTGGTCCCAACTAACGTTTATTTCTGAGTGATCCCAACTTCGCCTCATTTTTTCTATTTTTAGTCCTTGCAGGTAATTGACCTGTTGCAGCAGGTGAAGCCTCTCACGTGCTTGATACCGTTAAAGCACATGTTGCGTTTATTTACAAACCCCCCCCTTTGACCTAAGTTGACCCAAATTCTCTCTCTCTTTCTCTTTCTTCCTCACCTTCACCCTAATTCTCTCTGTTTTCCTTTCCTTCACCCAGCCATGGCAACGCATAATTCCTTGGAAGTGGCTCAGTGAATTCAAGATCTGCTTCAATTTCTACTTCCATAGTATGCCATTGTCACCTTCCTGCAAAGGCTAGAACTGTTAGAAGAGGTGAACATGTGGGGAAGCAATTCTATGGGTGCTCAAAATGGCCTGTGAGTTTCTTGTTAAAAATAGAGTCTTTTTTAATTAGTGACTGCAAATTTGTAATTCTGTTATTTTTTTCGTTTTTCCAGGATCCTACAAAGTGTGAATTTTTCATGTGGAAAAGCGATTTGGAGGAACCTACTTGTTTGGGATGCAAACATATGCAAGCGAAGCTCCTAGAGCAAATGACAACCTTTTCTGAGCTTGAACTGCGATTTGAGCAACTAGAGGAGAAACTAAAGACAATTGTGCTCAAGAAACAGAAAATGGAGGAAGAAATGCATGGCATGAGGGGAAAAATGATGCAAGGGCGTGTTGAAGTGGTTAAGTATTCAAAGGGAGAAAGCTATGCATTACTGGCCTTAGGACTATCTTGGTTACTCTTCATTGTTGTTCTCTTTAGCATGTATTACGATTGGAGTTAAGTAAGGTTTACTGGTTGTTAGAGCTTTAGGGTGGGTCTAATTGTGGTAGGATTTTGTTATGGTTTAAAGAACTGTGTTAGTTGTTGTAAGTTGATGGGTTTAAAAAAGGACCCAAGTTAATTTAATATGACGAAACATTTTGTGCCTAAATTTTGTGTCAATTGCCATAGAATTCTGTTACAACTTAACAGCTTGCTAGCAGTAGTTGACAAAAAAAAACAAGCTCATCTGGATCTACAGATTAACAAGTAGCAATACTTGACAAAAGAAACCCAAAATAAAATGTTGATAGCCATAAAAGGCATTGCATAGGTTCTGGCAATAAACTAAGAGATGTTGTTGGCTGCATTGTTGTTGGATGTGGATGCTTGACTGCTGAAATCAGGCACATAATTTGTATTTTGCAAGTTCCCCTGCACAATGAGTACGTGTTAGATCTTGATTTCATAAGAGAGGCCTAAAAAACAGTGGTGAGAGAGAGAGAAAAACTTCAGCAATGGCGAATTCGCAGCCGCAATTTATCGCTCCAAGCTTCAATGGCAGATGAGAGGGGGGGATTTGAAGAGGGGAAGGTGAGCAGAGTGTGTTGCAGAGAGGGAGGGGGGATTAAATGTTACTGTTCCTTTTTCGTTAAACGAGGGAGGGAAATAAACCCCTCTAACAATTTTCATTAAAAAAAATTTTTGGTTGACTTACTCAACCGGTACCCTGTAAAGAAGGACCAAAAATAGAAAAAAATGAGGCGAAGTTGGGATCACTCAGAAATAAACGTTAGTTGGGACCAAAAATGGAAGACCGCCCATAGTTGGGACTGTTCCCATCAATTTTTCCAAGAAAGAAATGGTGACTTATAGGAAGCTTAGGAAGGAGAAGGGAATGAAGATAGTGTCTATAATGAGCATTCAAACTTATGTGAGAAGGGGATGTCTGTTATTCTTATGTGGAGTTCAGAGCATTGAAAAGGAAGACGAGAATAGGAAGGTTCCAGTTATATATGAGTTTCCTTACGTGTTTCCTGAAGAGATACCAGGTATGCCACCTATGAAAGATCTTGAGTTCACTATCGATTTGATGCCAGGAACTGGACCTATTTCAAAGGCTCCGTATAGAATGGCTCCAACTGAGATGAAAGATTTAAATGTTCAGTTAGAGGAGTTGTTGAAAAAAATATATATATGACCTAGTTCATCTTCTTGGGGTGCACCAGTATTGTTCGTGAAAAAGAAAGATGGTAGTTTAATTTGAGGTTGTGCATTGACTATCGGGAATTGAACAATGTAACGATCAAGAATAAGTATCCGCTTCCGAGAATAGATAATTTATTTGATCAATTGAAAGGAACGGGGATTTTCTCTAAGATAGATTTGAGGTCAGGTTATCACCAATTGAGGATTGTTCAGGGTGATACTCCTAAGAATGCATTTAGGACGCGTTATGGTTAATATGAGTTCACATTGATGTCGTTTGGTCTGACGAACGCACCTGCAATGTTCATGGATTTGATGCACTGGATTTTATACCATAGTTGGACAAATATATAGTTGTATGGAAAAATTGATGGGAACAGTCCCAACTATGGGCGGTCTTCCATTTTTGGTCCCAACTAACGTTTATTTCTGAGTGATCCCAACTTCGCCTCATTTTTTCTATTTTTGGTCCTTCTTTACAGGGAACCGGTTGAGTAAGTCAACCTAAATTTTTTTTAATGAAAATTGTCAGAGGGGTTTATTTCCCTCCGTCGTTTAACGAAAAAGGAACAGTGGCATTTAATCCCCCTCCCTCTCTGCAACACACTCTGCTCACCTTCCCCTCTTCAAATTCCCCCCCCCCACCCTTTCGTCATCTCGCCATTGAAGCTTGGAGCGAGAAATTGCGGTTGCGAGTTCGCCATTTTTGGCACGTTTCTCTCTCTCTCTCACCACTGCTTGTAGCTAGAAAGTAATTGGGGCGGCGTAATTCGAAGCTTTGGGTAGGTAATTCAAAATCCTCCCCCTTTCTCTCTCTTGTTTAATTTGGTTTTTTTCTTTAGTTTATATTTTGATTGGAATTGCTGCTTTGTGTGTGGTTTGTCTTCATGGTAAAAGAATTTGCGAAATTTTTAATTTTTTTTAAAAGCCTTGATTTTTCTGTAAATTGTTTGGTTCCATTGTTTCTTGTTACTGCTGTTGTGCTACGACATTGCTTAATTAGTTCTTCTATTTTGCATAGGTTGTGTTGTTATGGATGATTCTGTGACCCAAGGTTTTTCCATGGAGGTAGTTTTAAGAGGCATAAAATAGGGCATTTAGAGTATGTTGGTGGTCAGGGTAGGACATTTCAGGTTGACCCAGATGAACTATGTTGGTGGTATTTTGTAGAACTGGTGAAAAAATGTGGGGGGTATAATTCCATTGATGAGATATATTACTTGGTTCCTGGACAGAGCTTGGAAGGGTTAAGGAGGGTCTATGCTGACAAAGAGGTTCTTGTCATGGCTGAGATTGCAATTAAAAATAGGTCTGTTGATTTGTTTGTCAAACATGGGATTGATCAGCCTGATGTTATTTTGACATTAGAGGGAGACTGTGGTCCAAAAACAAGTGAGGTTTGTGCTGATTTAGGTGGCACTAGTGAGGAGAACACTTTTGTTTTTGGCATTCCTAAACCCAAGGCAGGTGGTGGTCCCCCAAAGAAGTTAATACCTAAAAGGAAAGGTAAAAGTGGAAGTCCACCTAAGAGCAATCCTAGGCTAAGTGGGAAATCCACTGATGTGTTTATTATACCCCCAGATGAGTTCTACTCAGAAACCCTAGAGTCAACACCCATAAATGCAAGCATACCTGCTGCTCCTCCCCCTTCAAACACATCTTCAACTGTTGCTCCTCCTCCTTCATACACATCTTCAGCTGCTGCTATTCCCCCTTTTTCGCCCTTTGCTCCTCCCCCTTCAACACCCTGTTGCTCCTCCCCCTTCAAACACAACAACACCTCTTGCTCCTACCCCTTCAACACCTGTTGCTCCTCCCCCCTTCAAACACAACAACTGCTATTCCTCCCCCTTCAACACCTGCTTGCTCATCCCCCTTCAAACACAACACCAACTCCCTGTTCCTCCCCTTCAACACCCGATGCTCCTCCCCCTTCAACCACAACAACACCTCCGAAGCACCTCTTCCCCCCCCCTACAAAAAGTAAACTAGGCAAATCAAATAAAGAACAACTCGGGAGCATTTGCACACCAAATCCCTCGAGATTACTTTGACTATGATGATAGATCGGAGAGTCCAATACCCTATGACCGGTTATTTGAAGATGAAGATGCTTCGAGAGGAGTTCGATGTAGTGTATGAGCCTGAATCTGATGAATCAGACATACATTTGAGTGACCTAGATCTAGTAGAAGAGGGTGTAGAAACAGATAAAGAGGAGGATCTAGATGAGCAGTTCTTACATCTGTTGCCTGCTGAGGTTGATGAGAGTAGTGATGATGAATTAAGAACAGCAAGGGAGAGAGTTAAGGGTTGTACAAGCAAGTTATTTGAACTTGCACAAGAGTTGCAAAAGGAGGCAGCATTAGGTACATTAGGTACTTCCACTACAGGGGCCACATCAGGGGGGAATACATTAGATGCTGAGGTACAAAACACTGATGGTGCTGTGAGTGAATATGAAACAAGTGATGGTGAAGAACTAACACCAGGGGAGAGTGATGAGGAAGAGGAGAGTGTGAGAAAGAGGAGACAAAGGAGAGTGACTGTTAGTGAGAATACTGATTTCACAAACTTTGAGTGGAAGGTGGGATTAAGGTTTCCCAATAGAGAAGCTTTTAGGAGGGCTGTATGTAAGTTTGTTGTTGTTCAGGGAAAAAACCTCACCTTTGTGACAAGTAACAAAAATAGGCAACAAAGATTAGCAGTGAAGTGCATGACTGGATGCCAATTTAGGTTGTATGGGTCATGGGACTCAAGAAGAGCCTGTTTTGTGCTTAAATCTGTAGATGAGGGTCATATTTGTACAAGAAATATGGAAAGAAACAGGCAACTGAGATCATCTTGGATGGCTGCTCAGTTCCTTGACATTTTCAAGGCAAGGCCACACTGGCCTGCAAAGGAAATAGTAGAGACAGTTAGGAGGGCTTTTAGGGTAGTCATAAAGAAGGACCTTGCATACAAGGTCAAATACCATGCACACAAGATGCTACATGGGTCCATGACGGACCACTACAACAAGGTAGGAAGCTACATTGCAGCACTCAAGAATGGCAGCCCTGACACAATAATACACCTGATGAACAACCCAATCCAAAGGGGTCCTGTTCCTGTATTCCAGAGGATTTTTATTTGCTTTGATGGAATTAGGAAGGGTTGGATTGAAGGCTGCAGGAAAGTCTTGTGCATAGATGCATGTTTTTTAAAGACTTTCCTAGGGGGGCAATTGATGGCAGCTGTTGGAAGAGATGGAAATAACCAGATGTATCCAGTAGCTTGGGCTGTAGTAGAAAGAGAAAACAATAACTCTTGGGACTGGTTTTTCACACACTTGCAGTCAAGCTTGAACTTGGGAGATTGCAATCAGTTGGCCATTATCTCTGATGAGCATCAGGTCAGTTATTAGTCAGTTCCTAATATTGTGTTCCTTTTGGTGCTTATGTCTTCTATACTTTTGGTGCTTATGAATTTTAAATTGGTTGATTCAAATACAGTCCATTTTGTCATCTGTTGCAAGAATTTTACCCCAATCTGAGCACAGGCATTGTGCTAGACACATCTTTGCCCACTGGCATAAGGGGTTTAAAGGTGATGAGATGAAGAATCTTTTTTGGAGAGCTGCAAAAGCATACAATATGGCTGAGTATAATGAAGCTTTAGCTGATATGGGAGCTCTGAACACAGAGGCAGTTGATGGATTCAAGGGTTACAACCCCAAAGTCTTTTGTAGGGCATTCATGAAGACAGATACAAAGGTTGATGTTATTGTAAACAACCTTGCAGAGACTTTTAATGGATACATTATCCATTACAGAACCAATCACTTGATACACATGCTCAAGGACATAAGGACAACCTTGATGCAAAGGCTTGTTGTGAAAAGGACTGAGATGGAGAAGAGCACAGCTACTATATATCCTAGGGTGCAAGCTAAATTGGAGAAGAACAAGGAGTATGCTGCAGAATGCTTCCCTATACCATCATCTGCCACTGTCTTCCAAGTTACTCATAACATGGACACACTCCTAGTTGACTTGGAAGCAAGAAGCTGCACTTGTAGAAGATGGGATATCACTGGGATACCCTGTTGTCATGCAGTGGCATGCATCTTCTTCGACCACCACAATGCTGAAGATTATGTGGCAGATTGGTATAAAAGAGATGTGTATCTCAAATCATACCAGAACTCTATTCCTCCCTGTGTGGGGGGAGAGACACTAGCCTAAGGTGGACTACCCTCTTTTACCACCACCAATCAAGATAGGCCCAGGCAGGCCAAGAAGAAACAGGAGGAAAGATCCTAAAGAGAATCCCAAGAAGCCAGGCAGGCTTACAAAAGTGGGAGTGGAGATGCATTGCAGCATCTGCAAATCAGTCAACCATAACAAGAGAACATGCCCAGATAAAGGGCCTGTTGAAGCCCAGGCCCAGCCCAAAAGACAGAGACCAGCCCAAGCTTCAGTTACAGCAAGTGGCCCTACACCAAGTGAAGCAAATGCTTCCCAACCAAGTCACATGTCTGCAACTGCACAGCCATCCAGGACTGGAAGAAATGGCAGAGCAATCAGGGGTGGGAGAGGATCCAGAGGTGGCAGAGGTGAAACTGGTAGAGGAAGAGGTGGTAGGGGAAGAGGTAGAGGAAGGGTAAATGTAAGTTGCTTTTGCTTCCTTTAAGCTCTTAATTTGATATGGTTGCTCAGTTTAATCTAACTAGTTTTTTTATCCTTTTGCACAGGTCCCTTAAGGTGTTGGTGTCTTTGTCACACCTGATGGAGCTACATATCTCAATGTAAGTTCCTCAACTTTGTTTTTTAGGCCTCTCTTATGAAATGAAGATCTAACACGTACTCATTGTGCAGGGGAACTTGCAAAATACAAATTATGTGCCTGATTTCAGCAGTCAAGCATCCACATCCAACAACAATGCAGCCAACAACATCTCTTAGTTTATTGCCAGAACCTATGCATTGCCTTTTATGGCTATCAACATTTTATTTTGGGTTTTTTTTGTCAAGTACTGCTAGTTGTTAAGTTGTAACAGATGAACTTGTTTTTTTGTCAACTACTGCTAGCTAGCTGTTAAGTTGTAACAGAATTCTATGGTTTTTGTTACAATGAAACAATCAAGTTAATCGTCATTTTATTGCCCTGTTTAAACTTGTGTACTCTTGATCTCAAAACCGCAATATATGGCAATTGACACAAAATTAAGGCACAAAATGTTTCGTCATATTAATTAACTTGGGTCCTTTTTTAAGCCCATCAACTTACAACAACTAACACACTTCTTTAAACCATAACAAAATCCTACCACAATTAGACCCACCCTAAAGCCCTAACAACCAGTAAACCTTACTTAACTCCAATCCAAATACATGCTAAAGAGAACAACAATGAAGAGTAACCAAGATAATCCTAAGGCCAGTAATGTATAACTTTCTCCCTTTGAATACTTAACCACTTTAACACGCCCTTGCATCATTTTTTCCCTCATTCCATGCATTTCTTCCTCCATTTTCTGTTTCTTCAGCACAATTGTCTTTAGTTTCTCCTCTAGTTGCTCAAATCACAGTTCAAGCTCAGAAAAGGTTGTCATTTGCTCCAGGAGCTTCGCTTGCATATGTTTGCATCCCAAACAAGTAGGTTCCTCCAAATCGCTTTTCCACATGAAAAATTCACACTTTATAGGATCCTGGAATCAGAAAAAAAAAATAACAGAATTACAAATTTGCAGTGACTAATTAAAAAAGACTCTATTTTTAACAAGAAACTCACAGGCCATTTTGAGCACCCATAGAATTGCTTCCCCACATGTTCACCTCTTCTAACAATTCTAGCCTTTGCAGGAATGTGACAAGGGCATACTATGGAAGTAGATGTTGAAGCAGATCTTGAATTCACTGAGCCACTTCCGAAGGAATTATGCGCTGCCATGGCTGGGTGAAGGAAAGGAAAACAAAGAGAATTAGGGTGAAGGTGAGGAAGAAAGAGAGAGAGAGAGAGAGAGAGAATTTGGGTCAACTGACCTTCATTTAGGTCAAAGGGGGGGTTTTGTAAATAACGCAACACGTGCTTTAACGGTAACAAGCACGTGAGAGGGTTAACCTGCTGCAACAGGTCAATTACCTGCAAGGACCAAAAATAGAAAAAATGAGGCAAAGTTGGGATCACTCAGAAATAAACATTAGTTGGGACCAAAAATGGAAGACCGCCCATAGTTGGGACTGTTCCCATCAATTTTTCCTAGTTGTATTTATAGATGATATCTTGATATATTCGAAAGATAGGAGCAGTCATGAGTTACATTTGAGGGAAGTTTTGTCCACCCTAAGAGAGCATAAGTTGTACGTTAAGCTATCTAAGTGTGAGTTTTGGTTGGATGAGGTTGCCTTTTTAGGACATATTATCTCAAAGGAAGGAGTTTCGGTGGATCCTGCAAAGATTCAAGCAAGCGTGAGTGGCCAACACCGAAGACGGTGTTTGATATAAGGAGTTTTCATGGTTAGCCGGTTACTATCGAAGATTTGTGAAGGATTTCTCGAAGATCTCGAGACCAATGACTAGCCTGATGAAGAAGGAATGTAAGTTTGTCTGAACTCAAGATTATGAGGAAGATTTTTGGGCATTAAAGGAAAGATTGACTACAACACCTGTTTTACCTCTACCTGATGAGAGCCAGCAGTATGAGGTTTATAGTGATGCTTCAAAATTTAGATTAGGGTGTGCATTGATGCAATATAGGAAGGTTATCACTTATGCTTCTAGGCAGTTAAAATCATATGAGGTGAATTATCCAACCCATGATCTTGAATTAGCTGTTATAGTGTTTGCTTTGAAGATATGGCGGCACTACTTGTCTTGGGCACCGTGTAAATTGTACACGGATCATTAGAGCTTGAAGTACATTTTCACTCAGAAGGAGTTGAACATGAGGTAGAGGAGATGGTTGGAGTTGATCAAGGATTATGATTTGCAGATCCAGTATCATGACAAAAAAGCTAATGTTGTCGCTGATGCATTGAGCCAAGAGTCAAGTCATTCAGTTAATGCAATGGTGCTGCTGAGTTAGTTATGTGTAGAGTTTCAGAAACTGTCATGGAGGTAATGGAAGAGGGATGTGTTGAAGAATTATTTAGTAATTTATCGATTCAACCTTCGATCTATGATGAGATTAGGGAGGATCAATTAGAGGATGAAAGGTTAGAAAAGATTCGAGAGAAGATCAAGGAGGGTCAAATGTTGGATTTCCAGATAGTTGATGATAGGAGTATCCAGTTCAAAGGGAGGTGGTGTGTACCGTGTAATGGAGAAGGTTTGAAGCGAAAATTAATGAAGAAGCTCATAGCTTCCCATATTCGATACACACGGGTGGTGATAAGTTGTATAAGGACATGAAGCAGACGTTTTGGTGGCTAAACATGAAGCGAGAGGTAGCAGAGTTCGTGGCTAAGTGTCTCACCTGCCAAAAGGTCAAGTTTGAGCATAAGATGTAGCAGCCCGTACATCCGAGCTGCTAGCTAATCATACTTAACATTCAGAAATCTCAATTATCATTCATAAACCTCAAATTAACTTATCTTGCAGCGGAAACATAACTTATAAAACGATCCTGGACCTGTGGGTCAGGGCCCACAACACAACAGCTTCAAAATCAAATATCATACTATATAATACTTTACTCGATTCCCAAACAAAGAATATTTTATTCTCAAATAAATACTTGAATACTTCTAGATACAACATCTGAATCATTAATCTAATTACAATTTCATAACCAAACTCTCTCTTTTGATCCACACCTGGCCTCCGACATACACCTGCAAATTACAGAAGAAAAATACAAAACAAACAAAAACTAAAATGAGCAGAAAGCTCAGTAGCTTTACTTCAGCTTGTCAAAACCGTTTTAGTTCGCAAACGTTTTTCATACAATGATTACGCTTGGTAATTGTTCGGAAAAGAATTAATACTTTAAAATATATCACTGGCATATCTCAATCACTTAACACAAATCGCTGGCAGGTACAGGTTTTGGCAGAACATAACGTAACATAACATAACATAATATTCGACCTTCTCTGGTCTTAACTGAACTTATATCCGAATCATTTTCTCCAATTGTACCTTGCCTACTTTTCATCTCAGTTCCTGAGCTAAGCCAAAACAAATACGAAATCCTTTTTACATTATCATACTCAAATTATATCTCAAGAAACATAGTATTTTCGAACAATTCCAATAACTAGACAAAAGCATTCTTGTATAATCATTCAATGACAATTCAAAACTCAACACATATTTAAACATCTATAACCATGGCCATGACTATAAATGATATACAATATTAAAAACCCAACACACACACGGGCATGTAAATACATTTTGCTGAACATAAAGATTACCTCAACGGCAATACACTCCTGTACTAATAACTTCCAAAATCATAGATACTTGATTACCTGGCTTGAACTCCATAAATTATCTCCATAATCATACTCCAACAACAACCTCAAAACAATAACAACAATTAATATTCATTCTTATTACAATTCAGATAAGGAAACTAACTTTTTATACTTTCTAAATTTCTTTCATGAACTAACCACAAACCTTTATATACAAACTATTTCACTAATCAACTCACATTTTCTAACTCACATGATGACTCTAATTCAAGATCATCCAACTAACTTCTCCTTAGTTTCACCAACATATTTCGAACATCACATGCCTTTCATGAAAATCAGATACAATTTTAGAATCACGGTCTTATTTCAACTCACTGACTTCCTTAGAAATGCAAAGCACGTCTCGTAAATTGTTTCTTAAAACTAAAATGAGTATGAAGAATACATAAACTCTTATACATAAACTGATATGATTCCTTTTTTAAAAAAATAAGAATGAGTTGTAAAACTTATTTATGATCTCTATAACCTATTATACAGCACTAGTTAGCTTTAACAAACTGAGTTTTGCAATTAACACGAAGATTAAAACTAAGTTACTGATGGAAGTCATAAGACAATTAAACCATCAGATTTAAATTAATGAAATTGGAGAAAATACTGATACGCTCAAGTTATACGATGTTTTTGTGATATTTGAGGTGCACTTTGCTAAGGGATTTGTTCGTAATTGTTAACGTTCGCATATAAATCAACCTTAGCGGAAGTTCGGGGTTTTGTGAGTTAATGAGTGTTAATGTTCTAGATTCCGAGCTTTTAAGGAAAAACGGAATTAAACGATGTTTAATTGAAGTTATCCTTGAGTGTTCAAGAAAGTTCAACACCATGGCTTGGTGGCACGGAAGCAAGTTATGAGTTGACGACAATGTGCTACCTAGCTTCATCGCATAACCAAGCTCCACCAACTACCGCATGCTTGCCTCGCGAACCATGCCAGCCCAGCGAGGCCCAGCAGCAACGCCCACGCAAGCATCGGACGCCGACCATCGCACGCAAGCAAAGCACGCCCGGCCATCGCACAACACGAGAGCCCGCCCAAGATCGCACGCCCGCTTGGCCAGACGAAGCGGGCTCGCGACTCGCGAGGACTGTCGCACCTCGCGACCCCCTGCTCCTCGCGACTCGCGAGGACTGTCGCACCTCGCGACCCCCTGCTCCTCGCGACTCGCGAAGCCTGTCGCGGCTCGCGACCTACGTGCCAGCCATTTTGTGCGCGGGGAGACAGAGTCCTCGTCGCGACTCGCGATCGGTGTCGCGGCTCGCGACGCTTTGACTCGGTTTGGGGCCACGATTTTGTGCGGGGTTTAAAAGCTCCTAAAACCTAACTTTTGGGGGAGACGAAGAGAAGTACGAAGAGGAGAGCTGAAATGTAGACCTTAGAGTGGCAAGCTTGAGGAAGAGAGAGGATACTCCTCTCCTCATCCTTCCTTCTTCATGATTCTCTTTTCATCTTTCCTTCTTCGTTCCTCTTTGTTCTTCATTTCTTATTTCTTTGTTTTTCATTTCCTAGTTTTAGTTTTCATTTCTTAGTTTAGTTTTTAGGGATTCCAACTATGGATTTAGTTTTTGCTATCGGATTGTAGCTTGAACTGCTCTTGGATCAATTAACATGAAGCTTCAACCGTTATTGTGAGATCTTTCCTCTCTTTCTCTTTTCCTTGATTATGGTTCAATTTCTATGTTTGTGATTTATGATTGTTGCATAATTATGCTAGGAACGTTACTAGTTTGATTGTGTAGTTAATCTAATGCTAGATTTAAGAATAGAATCGGATTGTTTTATTCTTTTATCAATTGGTAGCAAACTAGGGAGTAATTTAGATGCAGATCATCTTGGTTATATCTTAGGGAAATTGAATCAACTGTTGAATGTTTATCGCGTGTATGACATTAGCGTGTCTATTGGTTCTCTCGTGTTTATTCTTGCTTTTGGATTGAACTTAGACGCTATCGGACTAGGTTATCCTTTGGTTAGGGTTTTATAGTCACGCTGATCGTGCTATTCAACTAAGAATAAGGAGAACACGAGATTAATTCTCGACAATAGATAATTATGGAAATAATTAGAGTGGATGTTCAATGATCGATAATGAATTGAAGTGGATGTTAATCGGATTCAAGATCTTTCCATAATTGATTTCTCATTTTCTTTGTATGCTAGTTAGTTGTAGTTTGTTTATAATCTCTTTTGAAACCCCCTTTGTAATTAGGTTTCTCGGCCCTTAGCTTAATCTAGGTATTGAATCACGCCGAATATTAAGCTCGGCCCCTGTTTCCCTGTGGATACGACCCCTACTTCCACTATACTATCTTAGTGTAGAAGAGAGTAGGAGAAATTTTATCTTTGGCCGGGTGCGGTGCATACAACGACAACATCCGCGCCCGCCCAAATTTTGGCGCCGTTGCCGGGGAAACGGTGTTACTTGTTTGTATTTAGCGTGATTTTTGGATGGTATTGCTTGTGCTCTTTGTTTTTGATTGGCCACTCATATAAAGAATTCCCTTTTTGTTTGAGTTTCTAGTTTTCATCTTCCATTGAGCTCTATGTATTTCACTTTCGTATTTTGGACAAGAAGCATGGAACTTGTTGCTTAAACTATCTTGGGAATGATTGATTGAAGCTTTTGACGGCTTATTGTTTGGTTATTGTCTAGCTTTAATTATTGATATTAATGGTCATGACTTGGATTAGCTAGGAGTACTACTAGTTGATGTTTGTTGTTGACTTAATGCTAGGTTTTGGATATAATCTGATGTTATATGCTCAACCATGATGTAGTAAGCTAGGCACTAACAATGCATTGCAAGAGTCCTTCTCAATCAATTTTGCAGGTATTTGAAGTGGAGATTGACATGGAACCACCATTGTCACACATGGAGCACAATCCCAATGATTAAGCTTAAGGTACTAAGTCGAGCTAACGACTTTAACCAACAGCGCTTCTCGGGAGGCAACCCGAGACCCCTTCTTATTTTCTTTCTTTTCCTTTATTTCTCATCAAATTTCCACCACCACAACAAATTTTCTTTCACCCACTGCCCACCCACTCAAAAGAACCACAACAAATCTTAATCCACTTTGAGCCCAAGTCCACAAAAGAAAACCCGTTGGGAGGAGTTCAATAGCTAGGAGTTGGTAACACTAGAGGAGTGAGATTGTTGTATCTTTTCGATCTCTTGAGCTAGGTGCAAATCTCAAAAATTTAAAACTTTTGAATTTGCCATTTGTTTGAGTGATTTGAGGGAGAGGGTTGTGAGTTGATTTCGGAGATTTGAGATGGTGTTGTTAAGAAATTTGAATTTGACGGATTGTTTGGTCATGAGTCTTGAGCATTTGATCTTCGATTTACTCGATTTTCTATTCCCCCCCATTTTCAGTTTACTTTTTCTACTAATTGTCGACACATTGAGGACAATGTGTAGTTTAAGTAGGGGGGAGGGTATTCTCATTCTCATGTATCTATGTTGTATTTATGTTGTATTTATTTCAATTTGAAATAAAAAAAAATGAAAAAAAAATGAAAATGAAAAAAATATAAAAAAAAAACAATGAAAATGAATCCCGCTGAGTTGAAAACCCGCAAGGGCGGGCGACTCGGGCAAAAATGGGGGCCCGGATAGGTTGAAAACCCGAAAGGGCAACCTATGCAAAAAAGTGGCTTATATTGAGCGGGTAAGATGGTGAGATGAAAAAAAGAAATGTGAGAAGCTAGGATGAAAACCCGAAAGGGCTCCTAGGCAAAATGAGAGATTAAGAGAGAATTATGTATTTTGAAGACTCATTTGCCGGAGATTTGTTTTGGCTTTCACTTTCTTTTGGTTGATTGTTTTTGGGAGTAAGCATGGAATTTATCCCTTTTTGTCTTTGTTCCATGGCTTGCTTATATAGGTTGGTTGTAATAGTAGTAGTAGTTTATCTTTTGAGGTTTTATGCGAGTTGTCATTTTGATTGTGGCGTTGGAGTGATTTCAATTCCTTTGAGATCCTTCAGGATTTGAGCTCACATTTTGGTTGTCGTTTGGTGATTATTGTTGTCGCGTCTTTGTATTTTTCAGGTGAGCTCGAATCTAAGTGTGGGGGAATCATCGTCCCTTACGTTTAGGTTTTGAGCGAATGTTGTTAAGATGTGATGATGATGATGTAGTTGGTGGAGAGAGAGGTTGGTGTTGATAACTTGGGTGATGATTTATTGGGTGATTCTCACTTTTGAGTTTACTCGAGGTCGAGTAAAGTTCAAGTGTGGGGGTATTTGATACGCTCAAGTTATACGATGTTTTTGTGATATTTGAGGTGCACTTTGCTAAGGGATTTGTTCGTAATTGTTAACGTTCGCATATAAATCAACCTTAGCGGAAGTTCGGGGTTTTGTGAGTTAATGAGTGTTAATGTTCTAGATTCCGAGCTTTTAAGGAGAAACGGAATTAAACGATGTTTAATTGAAGTTATCCTTGAGTGTTCAAGAAAGTTCAACACCATGGCTTGGTGGCACGGAAGCAAGTTATGAGTTGACGACAATGCTACCTAGCATCATCGCATAACCAAGCTCCACCAACTACCGCATGCTTGCCTCGCGAACCATCCCGGCCCAGCGAGGCCCAAGCGGCATCGCCCACGCAAGCATCGGACGCCGACCATCGCACGCAAGCAAAGACGCCCGGCCATCGCACGGCACGAGAGCCCGCCCAAGCATCGCACGCCTTGCCCAGCAGACAGCGAGCTCGCGACTCGCGAGGACCTGTCGCACCTCGCGACCCCTTGCTCCTCGCGACTCGCGATGCACTGTCGCGGCTCGCGACTGCGTGCCGTGCCGGCCATTTTGTGCGCGGGGAGACAGAGTCCTCGTCGCGACTCGCGATCAGTGTCGCGGCTCGCGACGCTTTTGACGGTTTGGGGCCACGATTTTGTGCGGGGTTTAAAAGCTCCTAAAACCTAACTTTTGGGGGAGACGAAGAGAAGTACGAAGAGGAGAGCTGAAATGTAGACCTTGGAGTGGCAAGCTTGAGGGGAGAGAGAGGATACTCCTCTCCTCATCCTTCCTTCTTCATGATTCTCTTTTCATCTTTCCTTCTTCGTTCCTCTTTGTTCTTCATTTCTTATTTCTTTGTTTTTCATTTCCTAGTTTTAGTTTTCATTTCTTAGTTTAGTTTTTAGGGATTCCAACTATGGATTTAGTTTTTGCTATCGGATTGTAGCTTGAACTGTTCTTGGATCAATTAACATGAAGCTTCAACCGTTATTGTGAGATCTTTCCTCTCTTTCTCTTTTCCTTGATTATGGTTCAATTTCTATGTTTGTGATTTATGATTGTTGCATAATTATGCTAGGAACGTTACTAGTTTGATTGTGTAGTTAATCTAATGCTAGATTTAAGAATAGAATCGGATTGTTTTATTCTTTTATCAATTGGTAGCAAACTAGGGAGTAATTTAGATGCAGATCATCTTGGTTATATCTTAGGGAAATTGAATCAACTGTTGAATGTTTATCGCGTGTATGACATTAGCAGGTCTATTGGTTCTCTGTGTTTATTGCTGCTTTTGGATTGAACTTAGACGCTATCGGACTAGGTTATCCTTTGGTTAGGGTTTTATAGTCACGCTGATCGTGCTATTCAACTAAGAATAAGGAGAACACGAGATTAATTCTCGACAATAGATAATTATGGAAATAATTAGAGTGGATGTTCAATGATCGATAATGAATTGAAGTGGATGTTAATCGGATTCAAGATCTTTCCATAATTGATTTCTCATTTTCTTTGTATGCTAGTTAGTTGTAGTTTGTTTATAATCTCTTTTGAAACCCCCCTTTGTAATTAGGTTTCTCGGCCCTTAGCTTAATCTAGGTATTGAATCACGCTGAATATTAAGCTCGTCCCTGTTTCCCTGTGGATACGACCCCTACTTCCACTATACTATCTTAGTGTAGAAGAGAGTAGGAGAAATTTTATCTTTGGCCGGGTGCGGTGCATACAACGACAACATCCGCGCCCGCCCAAATACCAAGAATTATACCTTTGATAAAAGCTTGACAAAACTCATTTGGGTTTCCTTAAAACATGAACATGAGTTAACGAAAGAATCAACACCACCAGTAGAACTGAAACTACTTCAAGGCCAAGAGAGGCCAGGAAGCACGGCGGCGGGACCACCGGCCACGAACAACAACACCAACACAACCAGCAGCAAGGTCACGGGCTGCAGCTAACGCGAGCTAGTAGCAGCGCACCATCAGAACACACCGGCAACGACAACACTTGGAGAACGAGCGAGGAGAGAGAAAAAAAGGCGGCACGGGGCACCGACACCGAGGAGACAGATCGAGAAAGAGGATGCGAGAATGGCCGAGGAGTGAGAAGGAAATTGGGGATTTGGGTTTTCATTTATCTTTGTTACAGCTTGGTGAAAGTTGGACAACAAATTACTAATGTGGCATCCCCACCAAATGCCACGAAAGACAAGAAAGGAAATGGGTTATTTTTACTTTATTATATTTTTTTTCAAAAATCTGATTTTTGATTATCAAAAATTCAAAAAAAAATTAACTCGTAAATTTTCACAATACAAGAATCATAATAATATAATTCTCCAAATAGTGAGGTTACATTTATAAATAATTAAATTCACCTTAAACATGTTTAGAAATACCGACTATTACATAAGAGGCCACAAGGAAAGGTTCAACCTTTGGATATTCCGAGTTGCAAATGGGATTCTAATATCAATGGATTTCGTGTCTACTTTACCAAGGACTGAGGTTGGAAATGATACGATTTGGGTAGTGGTAGATCGTTTAACTAAATCCGCGACTTTCATACCTATGAAGAGTACTTGGTCGATGGATCAGTTGGCTAAAGCGTATGTGAAGTGGGTGGTGAAATATCATGGTGTGGCTAAGGACATTGTTTTGGATCGTGATTCAAGGTTCTTGTCCAACTTTTGGCAGAGTTTGCAGAAGGCTTCGGTTACTAATCTGTTAATGAGTACAGCTTTTCATCTTGCTACAGATGGGCAATCAGAACGAACAATTTAGAGTTTAGAGGATATGTTGCAATCTTGTGTCATGGAGTATCAAGGTTCGTGGAAAGACTTCTTGGATTTGATAGAATTTTCCTACAACAACAGTCATCATGCAAGTATTGGAATGGCTCTGTTAAAAGCTTTGTATGGTTAGAAGTGTAGGAGTTCGATCATTTGGAATGATACTAGTGAGACCGTGGTTCTTGGACCTGAATTCCTAAAGGAGACGGTAAACCAAGTAATTAAAAGTGATTCAGGAAAAGATCAAGGCAGCTCAGGATCGACAAAAAAGTTATGCTGATTTGAAGCAGAGGGATAAAGAGTTTCAGGTCGGAGAGAAGGTATTGTTAAAAATATCTCAAAAGAAAGGGGTGATGCGCTTTGGGAAGAAGGAATCGTTGAGCCTAAAGTATATCGGGCCATATAAGGTGTTAAAAAAGATTGGAAAAGTGGCATATAAGTTGGATTTGCCAAATGACTTAAGCCGAGTCCACGATGTTTTCCATATATCTCAGTTAAGGAAGTATATTCCGGATGTGTTCCATGTGCTGCAACCTAAGACCATCGAGTTAGATGATAGTTTGACTTATGAGGAGTTGCTTGTAAGAATCCTTGATAGTAAAGTTAAAAGTACTCGGACTAAGGATGTTAGATTAGTCAAAGTATTGTGGTCAAACCATCAAACTGAGGAACCAATTACATGGGAAGCCAAAGCAGATATGCGCGAGAAATATCCGACGTTGTTTTCTGAGGTCAGTTGTCGAGTTACGGGGTCGTAACTCCTTTTAAGGGAGATAGAATGCGATAGAGTTTCGCGCTTTTACCATGTTAATTGCATTTTAGCATATTTTTGAGTCATTATATGCATTTTAGGTATGAGCATTTGAGTCAGAAACTGCAATTTTTAGATTTTGAATTCGTTTTGGAAAGAGACTATGGCTTTTTGTCTTAAGTTTCAAGGTCGAAACTTCTTTTAAGAGGGGGTAGACTGTAATACCTCATATTTTTGAGTATTTATTTAAGTATTTTAGTAATTTCACTGATTTTAAATTATTTTGGCGGGGAATATGGCGCCAAACTTGGATTTTTTAAACTTTTGAATTTAAATTCTAGTCAAAATTTTTATTGAATATATTTTAAACATTTAAATATTTAGTAATAATTTTTTTCTTTATGATGGAGATTTGAAAAGAAAAAAAAATTAAAGCATTATGGTCGGCCACCTTTATTAAGGGGTGGTGGTTTTGATTTTTTCTAAAACCCCCAAATTAATATGTATTTTACAAATCTTGGATTAATCTACTAATTTATGATGTAGGTTACAAAATATATAATTCTGGGAATTAAGTACTCCCTATTCTACACCTATACATACCCCAAACCTCAAGCCATTTTTCACACCAAAAACTTTGAAGAATCCAAACTCTCTTACTTCAAAGTTCTGTCTTCTCTTCTTAATTTATTTTAGTTTTGCATTTGTTAATCAAGTTTCAATTTTATTTGGTTTAAGTAAAAGATTTTCATGTTTCTAAGTTTGATATTTTGTTCATGTTAGGTTATGCATATAATTTTAGTTTATAAGGATTCATATTTAAGTTCATATGGTAAATTACTTATTATAATTTTATATAATTGGTTGATTAGGAGAACATTTAAGCATAAGACTAGGTGAAGTGTGGTTACATGAGTTAAGTTGTTGTTGATTTGATTGTTGAATTGTTTTAAGAAGTTTAGTTTAAAATGGTTACAACATTTCATTTTTCATTTTCGGAATGGAAAGAAGGAATGTATTTACCAAACATATTTTGGAATATGAACGTTTTGCTATTATTTTTGGTGATTCAAGTTGTTATCCCAAGGAATGATTTAAAAGGGGAGTAAAGATGATTGTTATGAACTTTGTATGATTACAACGTTGTTTTTGAGAAAAAGAGAGTTATCCATGACAAATAAAGTCATTTTATTATTATTACCGCTTGATTAACGTCAAGAAGGGTTTATGTTTCAAAGTCCACTTGTTGGCAATTATTGTTACGCCTTAGCTTGATATAGATCCGTGATGGGATGACTAGCTTGGGGGGTGTGCACACACTTGGGTAAAGGAAGGGAAGTTAAGAAGAGGAATTGTTTTCAAGATCATTTTAATCCAAGTTATTTGGAAAAAATTTATTCTTAAAAGTTATCCTTGAATGATTATTATGGAGATTTCGAAATGTAAAATGTTGCGAACTAGTAAATGTGTTACCTATCTTGTACGTATGGTACTCGAGTTTTAAAGCGACGCATATTTCCTTTTTGCTATTTGGCTTTGCCCTGTTTATCTTTTGGTAAGCAGTTTTGCAGGTGAACTTTGGATGTCCATGGGAGCATACTAGGAAGGGGATCTTCACCCAGTTTATGATGTTTTATTTGTTTTAAGTTTGAGACAATATTTTTTTATAATAATAAAGAAGTATTATCTTTTGGTTAAGTCTTCCGCTGCAAGTTATTTTGGTTAGTTAGTGGTTGGTTGCCGACAGCGTGGAAGTCTCGTGGCGGAAACACTCCTAAATTACTCAAATATCTTTTAGTTAATTATTTATTGTAAAGTGAGTAAATTGGAGGTAGGTGTTACACTACCTATCCAACTAGTATAAATAAGGGTCTCCACCCTTCATATTCTTTACACCAAATTTGAGAAATACATCTCTTTTATCAAGTTTAGACACTCTCTCTCTGCCTACCCTTTGTCTTCTCCCTAAGTAGTGTTGAATTTTCAAGGTGCGTGTATATGTAGATCTTTAAACATTGTTTGCAAACTTACTATCATGTTTCTAGGGGTTGTTATTTTGGATTGAAATACATGTTTTTATGTGTCTAATATGAACAACATAAATTTTACATATGAGTTATTAGGAACACTCTAGTCCAATACCAACATTGTGTTAACCTTAAATTCTACGTTCTCTAGTACTTATTTCCTTGCATCTAGAGTTTAAATATGCAATTGGTCTTCTAGCAGATAGTACTTTTGATTTAAAATCAAGCAATGGTCCAAGTTAATATTAAGAAGAGAACAAACCACCTTTCTTAATATAGTGACTAGTTTAATATATTTAGTGACCAATTTAATTTTTTTCAGTGACCAGTTTAATCCATTCATTTATGACATTTTTTAATCCACTTGGTGACTAGCTTAATCCATTTAGTGACTAGTTTAATCTATTCGGTAAGACTGTCGGGTTATTTTTTTAAATTGTCAGTTGTAGTTTGAGATTTAGAGGGAAATAAAGGAGAAGAGAAAGGACGACTAGGTTTGTGCGAGATGTCTAGGAATAATGTTGGGCTAGAATGAGATGGAATGAGCTTGCCAGGAGAATGTAGGCTTAAGTTTGTCTAATTTTATATTAAAATTAGACTGCCTATTCTATTAATTTATGTTAAATATAAAGAAGGCTAATGGTGAACTAGTAGTTATGCTGGCAGTAGATACATTAGGGAGTATGAGAATGTTCATGATTAATGTCTTGGTATTACCGAAGTAAAAACTTACACGAGTAATGAGTGGGTACTAATGGTAAAATTTGATCTCTAAGGTTTATTAGTGTGGACAAAAAATCGTGTATCCCCACTAAGTACCCAATGATTAAGTACATCGTCGTCCTAATTGGTCCAATTCAAAGAAAGAGCAATCACACTAGCTAAACCCAAAAGCGTTTCGGAAATATAAAGCCTATTTATCAACTGAAGCCTAATTGAAAAATCCCAATTCATTATTCCTGATAATTAATTGTATTTTTTTATTATCGATAGTTAATTTTTAAAGGATATTTCGAAAATCAGATTTTTATTCCTCAAGATAGCTGATTTCGGATTTCAAAGGATAAATTTCATCAAAAGATAAAAAAGAATCTTAAAACGATTAAAAATCAGCCAGATTAACGTTGCGTATTACGCAACATATTGCGCGCGCGCAATGTTGATGTCGTACACAAAAACGAAAAACGTAACGCAGTGAGCGAGACGCACAGACCATGCGCCTAACGCATAGCCTGTGCGTCTAGCACACAAGTCGGGCGCCTAGCGCATGAGCTGTGCATTAGACGCACACATGTTCTTATCTTTGCCGCGTCGTTTTCGGTTTCATTTGCCTATAAATAGCTTAGTTTCCTACAAACGTTTTTCATACTTTTCCCTACTATTTCAACACAACTCCAACACTTATAACTCACATTCATACTACATTAACACTCTCTACATACATTGAAACACTCACAAACACTCAAACTTATATTCGAATCTATTCAAACTTCATTCAAGCTTCTAGATTACTCATCCGGCAAATCGTTATACAAGACCCAGGCGGCAAATGTATACTTTCCTGAGGATCAATTTCAATTTAATTCCTTTGTTACTAACAATTTACTTGTTATACTGTAGATCTTAAAGGGAGTTAATGCAATTCTGTATATTCTAATCTCCATTATTCTTTTTTTTCCTATATTATTCATATCCATGTACATGCTTATATGCTTATATGCTTTCATCACCGCACATGTTTATTTTTGCTAATGAAAGACCTAAATAAATGTTCCAAAGCCAAATTCAGATAATTTGGACAATTAGATTAGGTTCCTAGTAATTTGATTGCATAATAACATGTCACTTAAAATTTAGTTTTAATTTTTGCTTGTGTTTAATGAACCAATTAATGTAGATTAATTATTACATTGCATTAACATATTATGTGGTTATTTAATTGCCTAACACTTGACATGAGTCGTTATTAAGTAGAGGCCATCATTGGGTGAATTTGATTCCTAATAATATTCGTACCTTCACCCCCGAACTCAATCTTTGGTTCATTGACCATTCATGCATGGAGTCATGACGGGGAAATCTACATTGGATAAGTCCCTAAATTATCCCTACGATTTTCCAATATCCAATTAGATTTATGAGTCTTCCTTTGAAGACTTGTTGGCGACTTCTTCAATTCAAAAACATTTTTCAAAACAAAACTTTTACAATGAGGTAGTCAAATATGCGATCATACCGCGTAGGCAATAAAAACACGCCTACAATTAGCTATACTCATAAGATAGTTGTCGTATAACATTAATATTGAATTTATGTTTATCATTGCTGTTATTATGAACATCAATGTTTTCCAAGATTGTTTTATGAACAAGCTATTTATTATACGTTGACTCGAATGGAACACTACAAGAGGGGGGGTGAATTGCTGTGTGGAACTCTTAGTACTTTTTGCGGAATTTTAAAGGAACTAAAGTAAAGAATGCGAAGACACGAGAAAATCGTTATGAGAAAAACTTTCTAGGATCAATAGGAAGAACAACTCCACTTTTATAATAGGCCAGCACCTCTGTTACAACATATTCTCTACTTGGACCCTCTTGTTCCACTATAAACTTCGACTCTCCCAATCAACAATTCCCTCTAACTGTTGAAGCTCTTCTCTCACTTCTCTATTCTCTCTTTCCTCTCTTCTCTCTTCTCTTTACTCTCACACACAATTTGAACTCACTCAAAGTTCACTCCCCTTGTACTATGAAAATTACAACTCTTTTAAATGACTCTAGTACAGTGCAACTTGGAGTAACTGGACAGGAACACAACTGGAACTCTGACAAACACTTAACATAATTTAACTCTACTCTTTTGTTTTTTTCACTCTTAGGCCTCCTACAATTTATGACAAGTGATTAACTATTTATACTAAGTTGTGAACTCAATTAAACATCTCTTAGAACCCATGATGTCCACTTAACCACATCACATCCACTTTTACTAGGAACATGCACATTCTTTTGTGCTTGCAGCCTAAGCTTCCTACATTTTATCCCACTAACTGAATTAGAACACATGCCTTCTTACTCTACTGATTTTATTCCTAAAAATACTATAACAAATCCGGGTTTCAACTTAGATATTTATTTAACTAAAAACCTAACTAACTCCCTAAAATTATTATGGCATGAACAATCTTGACTCTTATTTGACTCTATTAATTCAGTTAATTACTACTCATGACTCATACTTAGACGCAGACTTAGTAGACTCGTAGACACCTAAGTTCCACTTGAAACTTGACTCGTGTTCCAGTCAGACTCCAGACTCCAGTGTACTTACAAAAACCTTAGAAATTAAACTCCTAATTTTCTAGACTTATGCACTCTTCAAGATGCTCCTTAATTCTGTGGAACTCTTGACTCTAAACTCTCTTTGGAACTTGGCATTAACCAGCTTTGCTCCTTCTCTGGAACTCAGCTTGGATCATCCCTTGTTCCATCAAGTAATTCCTTGCTCTATAACTCCTTGACATTCTCTAGATTCCTTGTTTAGATAATCCTCGACCTTCTTTCACTTGGAACTCCATTTATTTGTGCTTTAGAAAACTTGTTACTCCACAAGTTCCTTCCAGCAGCATGTGAGACTTTAAGAACTTGTAAAACCTCATGGGAAAGCTTTATTAGGCAAGATTGTTTGCGTGCAAGTCATCATCAAACCTTATAGATCAACATTATGCATTTATATGGCGAAGTTTTATAAAAATTGTTATTCTTGTTAAAGAAGGATTTTTTTCTTAAGGAATTTAATTAGTTAAGTGATCTTTTATTATCAAAATTATAAAGAGGCCACGACTTGTTAATTATTAGCAAGAATGGTAGCTATTATTTATTTAACCATGTACTTCTTGTAGTAAGTCATGTGGACAAGGTAGTAACCCCTCGTCATAGACTCATTAAGGAATACTAAACTTGGGGCGTGTGCACAATTTAGGAAAGGTACCTCGGCAAGGAAAAATGAGTTTTTATTAACTTTACTTACTTTATATTATATAAGTATTACAAGTATCCAATAAAGGTTTATGAAAAGTTATATGTTTTGAATGTTTAATTAAACAAATTGTTTAATATTCCACATATACATGTACTGAATACTTTTACTAGGACACTTTTATATTTGTTGTATTTGTTTTATGGCTTTGTCCCTGTGATGACTCTATCATGGTAAGCAGAGTTTACATGTTGATATGATGCATATTTCAAATAGGGGAGCTAGTGAGGATTAATAATTAGCCTAGTAATTGTTATTTTATTTCCTAATTTTCATTGTCATAGTTAAACAATAAAGTTATATTAATAAACAGAAGTTAAATATGTTATTTTCGCTACATTGGTAAAGTTTAGTTAATAGTTTGTATTTTAACCTTAAACGTTATCACGTGGCGGTAATACTCTCTACTTTCTCAAGAGTTTATATTCAAATATATTTTCAAAAAAGAGAGAAATTTGAGGTTGTCACAGAGAAAGACAAAAACGGCAACAAAACATAACAGTAGCGTAGCAGACAAAATAAAGCAGAGGAGAGGGAGATCAAAAAACAATCAACCTAGTGGTGACGCCAGAGCGCCGACAGTGGTGGCCGTAAATTTCCAGCGGAGGTGAGAGAGAATGTAAGCGAAAGAGAGGAAGAGAACGGAGTGAGTGAGGGAAATGGGTTTTGGGTTTTTCGAAGTACAAATTCTATTAGCAAATAGATAAGTATAGAGGAGGAAGATGAGAGAGTTTAACAACAAGGCTCAATTGTGGCCTTCCAAGATGAAGCCTTCCAAGATGAAGCCACGGTGGAAAATGAAGACAAATGGTCGAAAATCAAATTTTTGTCATATTTTATCTTCTAGAACAATCATTTCCAGATATATAAATGATAATATTTTATAATGGATAAAAAGAATCTTTAAGTTTGGAAAAGAGATAAAACTCGTTCATATATGCGGTTACGCTACGCGCAGCCATGTTGCGTCCCGTACGTGCACCAGCGGTGCGCACTCGCTACCTTTAGACAGTCAGCAAATTTAGGAAATGCACAGCAAGATGCGTCTGCGGCACTTCTGTGAGCGTGACGCACCGCTATTTTGTCCAGCACAACGCTTTTGTGCACTGCGCATCATGTTTGCGCACTGCGCATTCTCAGATGTTATCATATTTTGTATATTTTCCTATATATAAACATAGTTCAACCCGATTTTGCCACAATTTGACGCACAGATTTCACCTCACATACGCCAAGTATATTCTTTTAAAAATACTTCAAACACTTCATACATTCTTCAATCTTCATTGATTTATTTTTCAAGCTCCAAGATTGCTCCTCCCCAAGGTCGTTATTCAAGTCCCAAGCAACACCAGTATATTCCCGAGGGTACTTAATCTTTCAATCCTAATTTAATTGCTTGAAGTTACTAATAAGTTTTTCATCATGTAGGTTATTAATAAGTCATGATTGTTGTATATTCTAATCTCTTCTCCTTTTCTATCTTTTATATACATTATTCATATGTTTTCATATATTCATGATTGTGTGTTTAGTGCTTTCATCACCCTTCATATGTTTATCTTTTCTAATCAAAGACCTAAATGAAGTTCTAATATTAAAGTCATATAATTTGGAATATTGATTTAGGATCCCATTAATTTGATCGTTAATGGACATATCGTCGATAATTATTCTATTGTTATAGACACAAAATCGTGTCTCCCCATCGACTACCCAATGATGAAACATATGTCGTCCTAATTGGTCCCGTACAAATGAAGAGCAATCGAACAAGTTAAGCCCAAGAACATTTCGAAAATATAAAGTCTATTTATTAAATCCAAGCCCAATTTTTAAGGCCCAATTAATTATTCCTTATAATTAATTATATTTTTAATATTTTAATATTAATTATTCATGATAATTAATTTTTTAAAGGATATTTCCTAAAGATACCTAATTTCGGATTTCAAAGGATATATTTTAATTAAAGGATAAAAAAAATCATAAAACAATAAAAAAAATGGCGAGAAAGCAAGTGTGCATGCACAACAAAGTTGTGCGTTCGGCGCACAACTGTGCGTCACGCGCAATGCTTTTGCTTCTGGCGCACAGATTTATTTTATCTTTTCGATTCGTTTTTGGTTTCCTTTGCCTATAAATACCTCGTTTCTTCGAACGACTTTTCAACAATGCTTTCCTACGACTTCTACACATACTCTCCTATACTCAACCTCATTTTCAAGCACTGCTCATTCTGAAGATCGTGGCATAAGACCCAGGCGACAAAGGTATAATTCATGATGGTTAATTCCAATTTAATTCCTTTTTTACTAACAATTGACTTGTCACAATGTAGATCTTGAAGGAATTAACGCTCTCTTGTACATTCTTCCTTAAATCTCTCTTTTTTATATTTCTTTTATTCTATACTTCCTCCGTTCTTTTTCTATTGCAACAATTACCATTTTGAGTAGTTTCACATCTATTGCAACAATTTCACTTTTGGTAAAAAAAACAACTTTAGTTGACATTATTATCCTTACTTTATCCTACTAAAACTCTCATTAATTATTCATCAACCCACCTTTTATTGTTAAAGGGGTATTTTTACTTTATTAAGTGATCATTTCTCTCTCCTACTCTAGTAAATTAAAAGGGTACCTTTATGCTTAATTACCCAACCTTTTCATTTCCTTAAAAATCGTGCCCAAACCTATTGTTACAATAGAAAAAGAACGGAGGTAGTATTATATATTCATATGCATGATTGTATGATTTAATGCTTTCATCACCACACATGTTTATTCTTGCTAATCAAAGACCTAAAGAACTTTTTTAACATTAAATTCAGATAATTTGGACAACCTGTTAGGATCCCAGTAATTTAATGGCATAATAACATGTCACCCAAAAATTAGACTTTTGTTTGTTTAATAAACCAACATAGAATAATTATTAGATTGCATTAAAATATTATGTGGTTGTTTATCTGCATAAATATAGATATGAATCGATATTAAGTAGAGGCCATAAATGGACGAATTTGATTCCTGATTCTTTTCGTACCCTTACCCCCGAACTCAATCTATGGTTCATTGACTATTAATGGAGTCATGACGGGGTTTATGAGTTGTCCCTACGATTTTCCAATATCCAATTAGGTTTATGAGTCTTCTTTTAAAGACTTGTTGGCGACTTCAAAATAGTTTCAATAAAACCTTTACAATGAGGTAGTCAAATATGCGCTCACACCGCATAGACGAAATAAAATGTAACGCCCCGACCTCTAATCATCATATTTAAGTTAATTAATCCATTATTAGCAGCGGAACTTAGATGGTCGGCGCGCTACTGCCGTACTTTCCACTCGGGAAAATACAAGGCAAACATCCTTCCATAAAACTAAGCATGTTGTAATCATTAAATCATAAGCCACTAAAATATATATAGTTATAATTAACTAAACATATACAAGTACGTAATTATCGTTAAACTGAGCATAAATGAGTTCATGTTCTAGTGATCATAGTTAGATTACACAACCAGCATAGCTATCATAATTATAATATATGTAGTTGACCATCCTCACTTCTACGCCATCCCATCACCTTCATCAGTACCTAAAACCAAAAGCAACATCGTGAGCCGAGGCTCAGTAACATACTACCCTAACAATGTAAATTCATTTCAATTCATTTTATTTGCAAACAGGGAGAGGAGAATATAGTAAAACATGTTACAAAACCATAATGAATAATAGCAAAATAGACAATCATAAGTGGCATCTTGATACTTCATAAGGTCCTATTATCTTTCATCTTTTAACATGGTAACTGGCGAGTATAGACATGCGGGACGTCTCCCACCATGCGATGATCCTCAAGGAGCCCAGCTCCCTTGTTGGATACACCGCTCGCACCAAAATAGATTAGTACATAACATGCGGTACCCCTCAAGGAGCTCGGCTCCCTTGTTGGGTGTACGGCGGGTGCGAAGGTACGTGCACGACCGAAAAGTAGATAATAAGCGTAACATTATACTGCCAGAACCTCTATCACTTTCATTTATCATGTTTCGTTTATTTAGCATTCATCGTCATAAGCCTTATGTCTTTTCATGAATCATACTTGAGCATCAATAATTCATAAGCTCATTATATAAGTAAACATGTATGAAAAACTCATTCATCAACATTTTAAGTGTCCCACAATCCATATCAAGAATCATATCACACAAACCTTTAATCATAATTATAAACATCATTTCACAAACACATTTCGAAGGGGATCGTGGGTGTTAGCAATAGATGTTACCTCGATTCCTGCTTAATACCCTTGGATGCCGGGGGAGGCTTGTAATATCCTTTATCCTTTTTAATCTAGTCAAGAATAGTGATATCAATATACGTTTCATTATTTAACCTTTATACTTAGATATTAGTTAGAGCTTATTATACTCAAGGTTTGTTATATCGTTATTGTCCTACTTATAATGTCATACTTATTACTTTAGGTCATAAGAAGGTCCATTAATAGTCATTATTATCTAAGTCGTTATTAACTTATTAAGGTGACTCTTAAATTAACTACTAAATAAAGTAACTCCTTACTTTCATTTTAGGATTTGTAATAAATCATTATATAACCATTTCATCTGGTTATAAGAAGTACATTATTATGTCTATAACTATTATTATGAGTCCATAATTAGCTATCAATCAATTATTTACTATTAATTAAGTAAATCTATTGTTAAAATAAAGCCATTAGCAATACCATAATATCATTTAGTCACTTTATACTAATAAAGCGAGTTAATTAATCATTACAAGTGAATATAGGTATTAGTGAAGCAACAATTTTTATAGTTATAGTTTATACTAAGGTCATTAGAATCCTTTAATTAATTCAAGAATCATTTTAAGCTTATAAGATCAATAAAGAGTGTATATTATTTGATCTTAACAATTCATTAGCATAATGTTAACGAATGACATAATTTAGTTTACACTAATAGGCAATATGTAAGATATGTCATTAGTCCTAACATTTACGAATTGATTTATCAAGGCCAAGTTTAGTTTAATTAGGCTTAACTAAATGTCTCAATTACTACTCAGTAACGAAACCCAATTAAGTTAATAGCTCAAACATTTCATTATTTACCCACTAATAAACAAAGCCTACCATTAAATATTAACCCACAAATCAGTTTTAGGCTCACTTAATTTAATACTTAACAAAAGGTTTGACAAATAAATCTAAAATTTCAGAATATAAATAAGAGGTAATATACCTCTGCTCAAAGAGCAGGGTCGACAACCACGGCGCGGGAGACAGAGCTCCGGCGGCGTCGACGAGGTGACGTGGCCGGAGGTGCGGACTCCGACCGTTATGGTGATGGCGGTGGCGCGTGGCTGCGGCGAACAGAGCAGCGGGACCCAGCGGCGAACGCGGAGCAGGGGAGGGGGAAGAGAGGAGCACGGAGGAGAGAGAAAGTAGCAAGAGGAGGGAGAGAGAGTGTAACGCGAGAGGAGTAGTGGTGGCGGGTGAAGGCGGAAGGGAGGAGGTTTTTCGCGGTGTCCGGCGGCGTCGGTTTCGGCGAGGAAGCAAGGGAGGGGAGCTACGGGAATGAGAGAGGAGAAGAAGAGGAGGAAGGAGGGTGATGTGTTGTGTTTGGGTGAAAGGAAACATGAGTTAGTTGCTATTTATATACAAAGGTCTTGACTCTTGAAACATGGAAAATATTTGTTTAATGGCATGGACTGAATAATCCCAAAATCAGAAATGTTTATTTAATGACAAAAATCTGATTTGGAGAAGAAAAAAAATATTTGTTTATTCATTTCATACTATTCTTTTTCTTTATTTTAATCAATCAATTTTTTTATTGTTTACTTACACATGCTTTTTAATTTATTTTATTAATTCCTATGTTAGGTGAGATTGTATTCCATTATTAAGTTTTCAAGTCATCATCTTATTAATATTATTATTATTGCTTCTTAATTCTAATAACTAATTTTTTATAATTATTTTTAGCTACTAAATATGGTTAATTATTTAATTAATTGAGTTTCGAATTTCTGGGATATTACATCCTCACCCCCTTAGAAAAAGTTTCGTCCTCGAAACTTTGCATTCACATCCATGAGTGCACAATTAGGGAAAAACATGCTTTAGATAACTTAACATTTCACATAACGCATTCAATATCACGTAGTTCACATGTAGAATTTATAAGTTACATCATAAGTCATCTAAGCAAACAAGTGGGGGTATTTTGCTTTCATCTGGTCTTCTACTTCCCATGTAGCCTCAGATGTCGTATGATTAGCCCATAAAATTTTCACCATTGGAATTATCTTATTCCGGAGTTGCTTTTCTCGACGATCAAGAATTTCGATTGGCTTTTCTTCATAAGTCAGGTCATTTCGCAGTTGCAAGGGCTCGTGTCGAATCACATGGTGTGGGTCAGGGATATACTTTCGTAACATGGACACATGAAAGACATTGTGCACTTTATCTAAATTTGTGGGTAGTGCTAATCGATAGGCTACTTCATTTGCTCGTTCAAGAATCTCATATGGTCCAATATACCTCGGGCTTAGCTTCCCGGACTCACCAAATCTCATGATACCCTTAGTAGGTGAAACTTTCAGGAAGACATGATCACCTACCATGAATTCTAGTGATCTCCTACGACGGTCCGCATAGCTCTTTTGTCGACTTTGAGCGGTTTTAATTCTAGCCTGAATTAGTCGAACCTTCTCTGTTGTCTCTTGTATCAAGTCTGGCCCAATCATTCGAGCTTCGTCGATGTCACTCCAACAAAGGGGTGTCCTACACCTTCTTCCATAAAGCGCTTCATATGGTGCCATTTTGATACTGGCTTGATAGCTATTATTGTAAGAAAATTCCACCAATGGCAAATATTTCTCCCAACTTCCTTGGAAGTCCAATACGCACGCTCTCAACATGTCTTCAAGAGTTTAATTTGTTCGCTCCGTCTGACCGTCAGTTGCTGGGTGAAATGCTGTGCTGAAATCGAGTCTCGTGTCGAGAGCTTTTTGCAATTCTCTCCAAAATTTTGCTTGAAATCTCGAGTCGCGATCTGATACAATGGAACTTGGGACTCCGTGCAATTTGACAATTGTACTCACATAAAGGTCAGCTAGCTTATCCAAACTCCAATTGTTCCTGATGGCCAGGAAATGTGCTGATTTTGTCAGTCTATCTACAATGACCCATATTGAGTTCATGCCTCGTGGTGAAGGTGGTAATCCCATAATAAAATCCATCGAAATCGAATCCCATTTCCAAGAAGGGACATCTAAGGGTTGTAACATCCCTGCGGGTCTCTGATGTTCTATCTTGATTTTCTGACAAGTTAAGCATTTAGCCACGAACTCAACAACTTCTTGTTTCATATTACTCCACCAAAAGGTCTGTATTAAATCCTTGCATAGCTTGTTTCCACCAGGGTGAACAGAGAAAGGACTGTTGTGAGCTTCTTCAAGAATCTTCCTTTTCAATGCTTCATTATCCGGAACACATACCTTCCTTGAAATCTCAATGAGCTATCGTCCTGGATCACAAATCCCGGTGACTTTCCCTTCTTCACATCATTCTTTATCTTCTCTAATTCTGAGTCACCAATTTGTGCCTCTTTTATTTCTTCTAACAAAGTTGGCCTTAACTCCAATGCATTCAAGCATGCAACTCCTTTTCGCTCGACGATCTCCACTTCCAATCTCCATAGATCGTCTATGATGGCCTTGGGTAAGGCTAGGGTGGTGTTTAGGTAGGCTTTCCGGCTTAGGGCATCGGCCACAACATTAGCCTTTCCAGGATGGTATTGGATGTCGAGTTCATAATCTTTCAAGAGTTCTAGCCATCTGCGTTGTCTCAGGTTCAACTCTTTCTGAGTGAAAATGTATTTGAGGCTTTTGTGGTCGGTAAAGATTTTGCACGGAACACCATAGAGATAGTGTCTCCATATTTTGAGAGCAAACACAACTGCGGCTAGTTCGAGATCATGAGTTGGATAGTTTTGTTCATGAGGCTTGAGTTGTCGAGAGGCATAGGCTATGACTTTCTCGTTTTGCATTAAGACACATCCTAATCCTTGCTTGGAGGCATCACTGTACACGACAAAACCATCGGTTTCAGAAGGAAGTGTAAGAACGGGGACAGAGGTGAGACGTTTCTTTAACTCTTGAAAAGCGGTCTCACATTCACTACTCCATTCAAACTTGACAGATTTCTTTACTAGTCGAGTTATTGGTTGGGCTATCCTGGAGAAATCTTGAACAAATCTTCGATAGTAACCAGCTAAGCCCATAAAACTCCGAACTTCAGGGACATTAGTGGGCTTAGGCCACTCCATTATCGCTTTTATCTTTTGGGGGTCAACTGAGACTCCATTCTCAGAAATGATGTGCCCTAAGAAAGTAACTTCCTTCAACCAGAACTCACATTTCTTCAACTTCGCATACAACTTGTTCTCCCTCAATAGCTCCAATACTTTTCTCAAGTGATCTTCATGTTCACTCGAGCTCCTTGAAAACACCAAGATGTCGTCGATGAATACCACAACGAACTTATCGAGGTATGGCTTGAATACTCGGTTCATTAGGTCCATGAAAACAGCAGGTGCATTTGTCAACCCAAACGGCATTACCGTAAACTCATAGTGACCATAGCGGGTTCTGAAGGCGGTCTTGGTGATATCTTCGGGTTCCGGGAATACATCAGGATACTCACAAACTACAGGTATATCCGACAAAGAGGGCTCAGGGGTTGTCAGGTCTACAACATTGCAAAGATATCCATGGCAACCTTTCTCAAGTAGCTTGAAAGCTCTTGCGGTTGAGATGGTTTTGGTCTTGACCTTTCTTCTCCTATAAGAAATCTTGTATCCATCGGGTTTTCTAAGGGTTATCTCATGATTGAGGCAGTTAATGTCAGCTTTATACTTGGTTAACTAGTTCATTCCCAAAATCACATCAAAGTCGGTCAATTCAAACTGGATTAAGTCCACAAGGAAGTCACATCCATTGATGAGGATTGAACAGTTCTTATATAAGACATTGCATGAGATAGATTCACCACTCGGAAGTGCAACAGACATAATAAAGAATTCAGAGCATGGTTTCACTTTTAAACTTTTAGCAAATGATGTAGAGACAAATGAATGTGAAGCTCCAGAGTCGAAAAGAACATAAGCAGGTATAGAATTGACAGGAAAGGTACCAGTAATGACGGTATCATCATCTTCCGCTTCTTCTCGTTGCATCATGAATACTCGTCCAGCTTGGGGAGGTCCTCTAGGAGGGTTACGGTTTGCGGTGCCACCATTTCCACGATTCTGACCAGTTGACTCGTTTTTCCCATTGGATTGTCCTTGATGCATTTGGGGGCAATTTCGGACCATGTGATCTTTACTACCACACTTGTAGCATTCCCTTGTACCAGCACGACATTCCTTGTCCGTATGGTTCCACCTTCCGCACTTAGAGCATCCTCGAGTTTGATTCTGATTTCCGAAATTTCCACCTCGGTTTCCGGTTTCTTGCCTTTTGAATGACCCATTGTTGGGTTGGTTCTGAAAATTCTTCTTTCTTTTCCCATTGTCGAAGATCTCTTTGCGAAGCTTGCTTTTCCTTTCAACATTAATAGCCCTATCATACAGCTCTTGGAAGGATGTACTCATGTGCGCTGCAAGTTTCTCCTGAAGATCAAGATTAAGGCCTTCTTCGAAGCGGTTCATTCTTTGCCGATCCGTAGCCACTAAGTCAGGAGCGAATCGAGCAAGCTCATTGAACTTCACAGCATATTCTAACGCAGATAAGTTCCTTTGCCTGAGACGGATAAACTCAGATTCCATTTGAAGCTGCAGACTCTGGGGGTAAAACTGATTTCTCATCGCTTCCTTCAGATTTTCCCACCCAAAGTCGGGTTGGCTTTGCATTCCCTTTGCAGTCTTCCACCAAAGGTTTGCTTGCCCTTTCAGATAGAATACTGCGAAATTCACTTTCCACTTATCGGGGCACTGAGTAGCATCAAACAGTTTCTCCATATGATTGATCCACTCTTCGAACTCGGTAGGATCTGGCTTGCCATCATAGGTTGGTGGCTTGTGAGCGGAAAATCGCTTAAACATGTTAGAGCATTCTTCTTGCTCCGATTTGGGCTTTTGTCGATTTCCTTGCAAGAGTTCCATCATCACAAGTCTTAATAAGTCCGTTCTGTTATCGTTAGCAGCGTCTCCGGTGGCTTCTCCGAAAATAGGGTCACTTCGCAAAGCATCGAGCCTTGCCCTCTGATCCATATGGGATATGGTCATTTTTTATAAATCCTAGTTCTGTTAGGATTCTTATGAAGTTTCCTAGTTCTGTTAGGAAACTATGTATTTTATTTGCTTAATGACTCTTTAATTTAGGTGTTTGCATGATAAAGGGATCCTATTATGTTTAGGAGTCTAATTCCCTAAGTCATAGAGTCTTGTTAGGAGTCTTCGTAGTTTCCTAATTCTAGTATGGATAGGAATCTTGAAATCCTAGTACTAGTAGGATTAGGAAATCCTAGTCCTAGTAGGAGTCTAATCACATAGCCGTGTGATTAGATAGGCGTGTTATTGTTATCGTTTTTGTTTATCTTTTATGCTTTACTAGTTCTAATAGGTTTAGGATAATTTGTTCATTATAAATAGGCTATTCGGCCATCATTAATAGGGAGATTTTTTTGAGTAAAAGAAAGTGCATAATTGCATGTGTTGAGCGTAAGCTAACAATTGGTTTCCGAGTAGTAAACCAAAACAAACAACCGAGACTTGTTTGTCTATGCTCTTAACCGCGACTTAAGAGTAATATCCCTTTAGTTTCATAGCTAGTTCGTTTATAAATCATAAAAACACAAAAAGAGTTCGAAACAACCACAAAAATCACATCACCCTCATGTCTTCCAATGACACTTCCGACACTTGATTTCCATTTCCTCCTTCAACGTGATCGCTCTCACTTGTTGCCATTTTCTACCACATGGGCTTTTTGCATTCATATCACATTTAATGTGAATAAGGCATAATGCGTCAAAGGTAAAGAAAATTTCATCCCGTTCCCGATCCTAACGCTCACACTCATGGGTATTACAGTTTTTTTTTTTTTATTTATTTACCTATTTATAAGACTTAGGTTTCTATTTACTTTTTCTTAATTATCTTAAATAGCTTAATTATTGCTATCTCATTATTAATAATATTACTAACATTATTACTTATTATACCGTTTCACCTAAACCATTTTATCCCTTAAATTAATTTACGTAAAACCTTTACGGTTTCACTTAAGGTTTCGGAACCTTCGGCTCTGATACCATTCTGTAACGCCCCGACCTCTAATCATCATATTTAAGTTAATTAATCCATTATTAGCAGCGGAACTTAGATGGTCGGCGCACTACTGCCGTACTTTCCACTCGGGAAAATACAAGGCAAACATCCTTCCATAAAACTAAGCATGTTGTAATCATTAAAATCGTAAGCCACTAAAATATATATAGTTATAATTAACTAAACATATACAAGTACGTAATTATCGTTAAACTGAGCTTAAATGAGTTCATGTTCAAGTGATCATAGTTAGATTACACAACCAGCATAGCTATCATAATTATAATATATGTAGTTGACCATCCTCACTTCTACGACATCCCATCACCTTCATCAGTACCTAAAACCAAAAGCAACATCGTGAGCCGAGGCTCAGTAACATACTACCCTAACAATGTAAATTCATTTCAATTCATTTTATTTGCAAACAGGGAGAGGAGAATATAGTAAAACATGTTACAAAACCATAATGAATAATAGCAAAATAGACAATCATAAGTGGCATCTTGATACTTCATAAGGTCCTATTATCTTTCATCTTTTAACATGGTAACTGGCGAGTATAGACATGCGGGACGTCTCCCACCATGCGATGATCCTCAAGGAGCCCAGCTCCCTTGTTGGATACACCGCTCGCACCAAAATAGATTAGTACATAACATGTGGTACCCCTCAAGGAGCCCGGCTCCCTTGTTGGGTGTACGGCGGGTGCGAAGGTACATGCACGACCGAAAAGTAGATAATAAGCGTAACATTATACTGCCATAACCTCTTTCACTTTCATTTATCATGTTTCGTTTATTTAGCATTCATCGTCATAAGCCTTATGTCTTTTCATGAATCATACTTGAGCATCAATAATTCATAAGCTCATTATATAAGTAAACATGTATGAAAAACTCATTCATAAACATTTTAAGTGTCCCACAATCCATATCAAGAATCATATCACACAAACCTTTAATCATAATTATAAACATCATTTCACAAACACATTTCGAAGGGGATCGTGGGTGTTAGCAATAGATGTTACCTCGATTCCTGCTTAATACCCTTGGATGCCGGGGGAGGCTTGTAATATCCTTTATCCTTTTTAATCTAGTCAAGAATAGTGATATCAATATACGTTTCATTATTTAACCTTTATACTTAAATATTAGTTAGAGCTTATTATACTCAAGGTTTGTTATATCGTTATTGTCCTACTTATAATGTCATACTTATTACTTTAGGTCATAAGAAGGTCCATTAATAGTCATTATTATCTAAGTCGTTATTAACTTATTAAGGTGACTCTTAAATTAACTACTAAATAAAGTAACTCCTTACTTTCATTTTAGGATTTGTAATAAATCATTATATAACCATTTCATCTGGTTATAAGAAGTACATTATTATGTCTATAACTATTATTATGAGTCCATAATTAGCTATCAATCAATTATTTACTATTAATTAAGTAAATATATTGTTAAAATAAAGCCATTAGCAATACCATAATATCATTTAGTCACTTTATACTAATAAAGCGAGTTAATTAATCATTACAAGTGAATATAGGTATTAGTGAAGCAACAATTTTTATAGTTATAGTTTATACTAAGGTCATTAGAATCCTTTAATTAATTCAAGAATCATTTTAAGCTTATAAGATCAATAAAGAGTGTATATTATTTGATCTTAACAATTCATTAACATAATGTTAACGAATGACATAATTTAGTTTACACTAATAGGCAATATGTAAGATATGTCATTAGTCCTAACATTTACGAATTGATTTATCAAGGCCAAGTTTAGTTTAATTAGGCTTAACTAAATGTCTCAATTACTACTCACTAACGAAATCCAATTAAGTTAATAGCTCAAACATTTCATTATTTACCCACTAATAAACTAAGCCTACCATTAAATATTAACCCACAAATCAGTTTTAGGCTCACTTAATTTAATACTTAACAAAAGATTTGACAAATAAATCTAAAATTTCAGAATATAAATAAGAGGTAATATACCTCTGCTCAAAGAGCAGGGTCGACAACCACGGCGCGGGAGACAGAGCTCCGGCAGCGTCGACGAGGTGACGTGGCCGGAGGTGCGGACTCCGACTGTTATGGTGATGGCGGTGGCGCGTGGGCTGCGGCGAACGAGAGGACCAGCAGCGGAACGCGGAGCGGGGAGGGGGAAGAGAGGAGCACGGAGGAGAGAGAAAGTAGCGAGAGGAGGGAGAGAGAGTGTAACGCGAGAGGGAGTAGTGGTGGCGGGTGAAGGCAGCAGGGGAGGAGGTTTTTCGCCGGTGTCTGGCCGACGTCGGTTTCCGGCGAGGAAGTAAGGGAGGGGAGCTACGGGAATGAGAGAGGAGAAGAAGAGGAGGAAGGAGGGTGATGTGTTGTCTTTGGGTGAAAGGAAACATGAGTTAGTTGCTATTTATATACAGAGGTCTTGACTCTTGAAACATGGAAAATATTTGTTTAATGGCATGGATTGAATAATCCCAAAATCA